>JBBEEQ010000019.1:13850000-14598500 GCA_037950945.1 Hypolimnas misippus
AATTTTAAATAAAGACTAGCAACAAATGCATTAAGTATGTGTTAGGAATATATCATAAAAGTAAATAATACTGAATTTTGTCTATGGTAGCTCTTTGATCAGTTAGTTATTATTATATATCGGTAGTACGCACCCTCCGCAGACGAGCGATCTATCCTAGAGAGAGCTCTAGGTCTAGCCATAGATCGCTCGTCTTTATTCTCACAAATATAATCATAATTACAAGTAAACTAGTGACTAGAACCCCAGAGATAACTTAACGGTATGTAAATATGAATCTTCTGTTTCCCTACAGCAAACGTAATATGATACGCGATGTTACTCAACATCGAATTTATGTTTCTATTTACGCAAAATTCTTCTAACTCAAAAATTTACACATTGGAAAAACCCCAAAACAAATATAAAAATGTAAAGCTTTTTATCAGAATACATGCGACACGTTTCAGAATTAAAAAATGCAAATATTTAATAGTGGAACGTATTTTCCTTGCCAGTTTTTAAAGAAATCCGGCATGCAACGCCCGAATATATTTTTAAATCGAACCGCATTCTTAATGTTTGCAATTGTTGGCTGAACGTTTTTATGTATGTTACATGATATTTATATCTTTTAATATTTTGAATAAATTTTTTTTTGTTTAGAATTTTGAAGTTTTTTCTATACTTTAAGTAATAATCTCATATATTTGAAACTTATTATTAGATTCGTTTAATCATATTTTATTATACTAATCTGCTTTACTTTATTTTACCTTTCATCAAAATAGAAAAGAAAAGATACATGTATACGTCTTTAAACAAATTTATTAAGAATAGGTTTGACATCTTTAGACGACATTTTCTCAAAATGAAGTCCGTGTGGCTTGATATAATATTGCTTATCAGTGATCTAACAATGATTAGATCAAATTGCTTGTTAATTACTAAGATTGTAAAAGATTAAGTTGTTATTTACCTATGAATTTTTGTTCACTAGATTTTTAATAAAAATACCCAAAACATAATTATTTCAAGCAAGTACATTTAAATTAAATAAATTAACATATATTAGTTTCATTATTCCGTTGTACGTAATACGTTAATTATCTAAAATATTGTATTGTCTTTTTAATTTACTATGTTAATAATAAAATCGAAGATTTTTGAGATTATTAAATCCATATTTATTTCCTTTTAATCACGTTTTAAGAACGGAAATAATTATGATGTTATAATAAATACTGTCAGCGTCAATTTGCTAGGAATCTCTCAAGGTATCGAGGGTGGTGGGTTGCGAATCGTCATATTTCATTAACCGATATATACTTCTAAGTTTTGCTCTCAGACTTTAATAAAGATTTACATAAGTTATTTTTTATTGCTTTACACCTGGAAGAATTTACTGTTAGTGTCTTATTTTTGTCATTTACAACTTTCGTAACTACTTACGACGTTTCTGTTGCTAGGTTACAGAGTTGTTTTATTTCACTCACGAGAGTTTACAAACGTAATTCTCGCTTTAGGTTGATGCGGTTCCTAATATTTTTATAGAAGAAAAAAGGTAATTTGGCTTGTTTTGTTTCTCAGTTCCGCTTCTTTGTAACTCAGCCTCAGCTCAAAAGATAACATGTCCACGTAGCCTGTAGTCAAAGCACTATCGAAATGAAAATACTTACCTATCTTGGAAATAAACACTCAATTAACATTAGCACCAGACATTATCACTAAAAAACTGGTTTACTTACTACGTAAAACTTATCGTGGAATGCTAATAAAACAGTATGTGTAGACTGCACTTTGTTGCCCAATGAAAACAAGCAAATTTTAAGTATAGAAAATAACCTAAAACTGTCATACTACAAAAGACGCATTAAAACCATGTTGAACGCCTGTCTAGCTAAACAGTGTTTAAAAATTAAACATTGCTTGAAATATTATCTAAATTGCTTAACAGCGAATAAACTCATAAAAAAACTTATTGATAAAATGTTATACGTTACATTTGACAGTTAAATAGGTTCTAAACATCTATTAAACTCACTTACACGTATGTTAATCTATATCTTAAGCATGTTTAACTCAAAACTGTCTTAGACGCGGATTTGTAGTACGGATTTTTTTAAACACGCGTTGAACGTCTGTTATATCTTTTGTAGGCAGTATCTGTTCACTCGCCCTTAACGTCCGTAAATATGATGCATTGTTAAATTCTCAATTCTCGTCTATTTAAATCATTATGGATTTAATGTCGAATCAGCTTAGGATTTCTTTATTATAATTACACAAAGCAAAAAATGTTAACAGTATATCATGTTATTTTTAATCGACTTCAAAAAAAGAGGAGGTTTTCAATTCGTAATGTATGTTTATTAAATGTTTGTTTCCTCAGAACTCCGACATTTCATTGTTTTCAGTTTTTTTATTTGTAAGTATATTTTAATTACGTCTTACATATGTATTTCTTATTATCAGTTGTGTAGTTTGATTTTTAAATGAAAATAACTGAATCAACGAATATCGAAACGTAAAGGCGGATATTAATAGCTTTCTACAATACTTGAGCGATTGTTCGTACGAAACCGAATTTATATCAACAATCTATATGTAAAATGCAACAGACCATGAATGTGACTTTTTGAAATTTAGATATATTTTTAATCTGTCTGGTTCCATTGTCACAGATTATACACATTATGTTACTGTATGTAGCTTATATAACTTGGAATAACACTGTTTTAAAAGGGACAATAGAAGATAATACTCTCATACATATTTTCAGGCGGGTATGCGGGATCCTCGGACTCAGAAGTTGAATGGAACTAGCAACTAAAAACAAACATCCCTACCACGCTACTATCATGAACGTCACATTTTTTTTTTAAATCAATTTGATGCATAATTTTTTAACCATTTTAGAATGTACATAAGGTACTTGCAGCCGTGGCATTCAAAAATTTTACTTAAGTTGTGATTTTTTTCATAATTTTCACACAAAGTCTTTTATCCTATATCCGAAATCAAGAGACTTATACTAAAAGGACTATAACGATTTTTAAGATAATAATTTATATTCGGGACATATAACATGCAGGATATTCCAATATTATTTTATACTGTATCCTATAATATTTTAATTCTTGTAAATTTAAAATCGTATGAAACAAAACACTCATATGCATTCGTCGCTGACACATCGCATCGACATTTTTAATACATAAAAATGTCGATGCTTCGAATTCGAATTACTTATTATTGAAATTAAATCAGCACACTGGAATCCAAAGAGTAAAAAACTTAATTTAAATATTTATGAGATAAGAGGGAAGCTAATGCGCAAAATATAAATAAAATAAATTAAATTAAAGTTTATCCTTAATTAAAATCAAAGTTTGTGCTGATTTTTTATAAAAATAATCACATCGATGTTTATTTTGTTTAATTTCTTAAATGTCATCGTGGCGTTTGAAGTTTATAGTTTGTTACTTAATCACTTATAATTTTTAGACGAGAATTCCATTAGAAGGTTTTGGTCACAGGTTTTACGTAAATTGTTTATGATTGCTTTGACACGTGAAAAATGTAATGTCAGTGTCTAATTTTTGATACCAACGGCTTTCGTAAAGTTACCAAATTAGAAGTTTTTTTTATATTAACTTATAGTGAAAAACTTAAAAGTGTAATTTTTAAACTTATTGACAGGCGCAATTTTAGCCAATTATATTGTTTTTGTGAGAAATATTATTCGATGAAATGCTTTTATTATAATGGTCATAACTGGGTATATGTTGGATATTTTACCAGTGTTACCAGAATCTATATTTAAAAGTAAAAAACTTAACTTAACTTAATGTAAGATTTAATGTATTTTATAAGCATAATCCTCTCTCCTCTGTAAATATTATATATTTATATTATGTATATATTGTAAATTAGCGAAATTTCATACTTCTCCGTATTATTAAATAGATTTATGTATAAATCATGTTCAATGAATTAGGAAATATTGATAATTATAACAGTCATTTTTAACCGACATTTTGTAAAAATAACGAGCAAAGCACCGTTGCTCATCATCACCACTAGACGAGCTTTAAACGACTTAAAAACATATAAGTGATGAAAGGGAGTAGTTAGTTAAGAAGGGTTTGACGATTAGGTTATTTCTGTGAGACTCCGGCTCTTACACTAGTCTGAGACTCAGTTGTTCTTTTCTTTACTTGTCATATTTGGTATCAACACCGGAAAGAAAATCAGAAATTTTCGAAAATTAATTATTTATTGCCGAGATGGCCTAGTGGTTAGAACACGTCGATATCAACCGATGATCGCGGGTTCAAACGCCGGCTAGCACCTCTGAATTTTCAAGTGCTAAATTAATGTTTAAATTCATCTCGAGCTCGGCGGTGAAGGAAAACATCGTGAGGATGCATGTGCCGGGAGAAATTCTGACACATACATATATATCCGCCAACCCGCAGTGGAGCAGCGTGATGGACTAAGCTCTAAACCTTCTCCTTAATAGGAGAGGAGGCCTTAGCCCAGCAGTGGGACATAAACAGGCTGTTACTTTACATTTTTTTAAATTATTTATTATTCATATTAGTTTTAATAGTTACAATTTCAATTATATTGATGAAAATAATTTAACTGAAATAGATGATAATAAAATAAATTAACTTTCTATTATGAATTTATAGTTCAGAATTTGAAGATTTTAGATATTGAAGGTTGCGTTTTGTAAGGAAATAAGTTTCGTATTTAAGAAAACGCGCATTTCAGTTTCTTAAATTCCTGAAACTGAATCGTCTCTTAAAGAATGCTCGTTTCGTCTTAATACCGCTGTCAATTTAGCAATTGTGGTGATTAATGCAATTTAAGCTACATCAAATTCAAGAAGCACGTTAATTTTGTAAAAAAATGTTACATAGCCAGTAGCCTATTCCTATAAAATAGATAATATTTAATTAATACGAGAAGCAAAAATTTTGTATCAGTTTTTATGATAATTGCGTGGACGGAGATGTAACAAATTTCGCACTCTTTATATAGAGAACGAGAGAGGAATGCTAATACTTTTTTTTTTTAATTCTTTATAAAGAATATATTAAACCAAATAAAAAAATTACACACACTACCGCATATTTGACACACACACGCAAAAGTATAAAGTCATTTGTTTATTGTAAAAGTAAATGAACTGAGGTGGAATTCCAACCGCTAGTCTATTGTATATAAAAGTGAACGAACTTTACATAATATAATACTGTAAAATGTACAATTAAAATTGTAATTAATTAAGTACCTAGAACCATTTGGCGTCAGTAATGCACTAATATGAATAAAATCGCTGTATTTACCTAAGGAGTTAATCTGAAGATAACTTTTCCTTCTTTATAGTCTAAATCTTTTTGAAATAAAAGGAACGCTACGCTTCGCTTTAATGATGATTGTGATATCATTAATATATCCACTTTAATTTAATTCAACGAATTCTTAATCAATTTGGCGCTGAATTAAGCTTTGTCGCGAATTAAGAGTTAAGAAAGACGGGGGTAAAATAATTAAACTTCAACCTCGACTAATTAGTACACGAAACATTTGTTAAAGCTAATGAAACTAGAATTAGGACAATATACTTAATACCACTAGTTGCCCCTTAATATTTGACTCGCGTTTATGATTACTGCTTCTCCCCTATGAGTCGTAACGTAATGTAATACAGCCTATAACCTTCTTCAATAAACTGCCTAACCAACGCAAAAATAATTTTTCAAAGCGGCCTAGTAGTTTCGGAGCGTATTCAGTACAAACAAACTAACAATTAATATTTTCCTTTTTACGATATTGTAGATAAACTGTGTAGTGGTAGATAAAAAATGAATAAAATAATATATTGAAAACTTTGGCGTTTTTATAAATAAAAATATATATAAATTTATGATATAAAAAAAATAATTTTATAATGTTTAAGAAATTTGAAACGTAAAATGTTTGGTTCAATAATATCCCTGCCGGATATCAAAGAAATATTTACACAAATAAGGATACATGTACGATATATTAAGAAATGTTTATTGAACAGGAAGGAAACGCGGTAATAATGTCAACTTCGTACAATGAAAATGATCGGTTATTTAGTATGTATTGTATTGTATGTAAATAACTACACAGTTAACAATCATATGACTGTAGTTATACTTTTGTATCTATAGAATCTAATGCTATTCCGAAGAATACCGTGTTGTCAATGATGTGAATAGTTTCATTATTAAACATTAAATTAAAACTTTGTTTGGCAACAAAAATTGTAAGCATTTTTTTGGCATTTAACTCTTATTAATAGTAAATCAATTTTAACACGAGATAATTAATTGTTTACGTCATCATAATTATCCTTTTCCCTGTCAACTTAAGTTCAATGAGGTATCGTCAGCAAAACAAAAAGAAAGGTCACTAATGAAAATAAGAATAGAAAAGGATCCAAGATTAACCCCTGTGGAACACCCATCTTAAATGTAAATCTCGAAGATCTTTTTCCATTAACAATTACTTGTTGAACTCTTCTACTCAGGTATGAAGCAATTCATTTTAAAGCATTTTTTACAACATAATTATTACACTTTTTTAAAAACATATCATGAACAACACAATCGAATGCTTTAGATAAGTCACAAAAAACGTCAATAATAAACGTAGTAGATCCTCGCATCTGTTATCGACATTTAGAAAAACCATATCATTTACAGTGGAATAAATAGTTATTTTTACAGAAATCTGTAATGTGATCGTAAAAAACTACATTACGTATTCCCGTACAAAGCCGGCGTGGGTAGATTGTAATCTCTACTATAATTATAAAGAATTAAAATATGTTTGTAAGTTTAGGGGTAATCTCTGACACTACTGATGCGATGAAAAAAAATTGCGTTCAATAGCCCCTTTATTGAGAATTGTTATAGGCTATTTTAAATCAAGCTACAACATAGGAGCGAAGTAAAAATCAAAAATGCATGTTAAACGCGAGAGCCATCTAGTGGACTATAAAGCATTATGGTACAATTCACAGAAGCGGAACTTTAAGTCAACATTAATCAGCTAAACGGGTAAATTCAGGTAAAACCGCGTAACAAAACACTACAAACTTGGTTTGCCTATGTAATTTCTAGTGTACTGACTGAAGATATACACAAACATTCTTAAACAGGTTTATTTTTATGTAATTTAACTGTTACAAACGTATATAATACGTTATTGTCGTTTTAGTTAATTCATTAATTTGATTTTGTTACGAAACAATACTTTTTTATCTACTTACATTAATTAGATAGATGATCTAATTTGGTTCTAATGCTTGAATTACTTTTTAAAAAAGTAAGTTTGATAACCTAGCCTTACGAAAGCAGTGGCTGTCAAAAAAAACGCACAGACAGTAAATAATTTCATGTATAAAGCAATGACAATCAAATTTTGTAAATTTTTATGAACTTATAATTCTAGTAGATTTTAAATAAGAAATAATTAACAATCTAAATGCCTACCAATAGTTATATTTTAATTTAACTTTAGAAGTGCTTAATTTTATATATATATAATTTTGTAATAAATTCTTCGTAACCGACAAATTTTGTGTGTTTATTATGTAATAAAGCCTGTTTTAAAACATTAGTAATAAATAATTTGTCAAAAAAGGTAATAACTAGTTACGAATATTATTGATATATTGGTATTCGGAAAATTGGTATTCCCGAAATGTTAATGTTTGTAATAATGACGCAGATGGCTAAATTTTTAACGACCTGTACACAGACAAACTTTATGGGTGTTATTGCTGAAAATAAGCGGGAAACACATATGTAACTTGTGTATGTAGATTACCCAAAAATTGATTTGATATATTTTTTTATTGCTGTAGTTTTTTTATTAAAAAAAATTAAGAACCAGAATTTTTACTTAGATGACATACTAATTCCAGTCATTTTGATTTAATAAGATAAATGAATTTAAAACATTAACAACCCGACTGCGTAATTAGACTATCTGTAGTCAGCAGTACCGTATCAATTTCAGTTCCGTCTAAAAGCCTATAAGTAAAAATCGTTACTAATCAACTTTAAATGGACGCTGATAAGCAATATTGTGTCAAGCCACACGGACTTCGTTTTGAGAAAATGGCGTCTAAATATGTCAAACCTATTTTTGATAAATTTGTTCGAAGACGTATATATTCATCTTTTCTTTTCTATTTTGATAAAATATATAATTAATCAAAAGCAGATAGATTTATCTAATATGTCATCTAATAATAAGCTTTTAAATATTTGAGATTATTTTATAAATTGTAAAATATTGAACGCACCTGAATTTCGAAACATTGCGTTAAGTCACTTTTTCCACTACTTATTTAGTTTAGATGACTTGATTTTTTTTGGATAATGTTAAATAGGTGACGTAGAATCAAAATACATCAATATCTTCAAATTTGACTTTTTGTGGGTTGACACATTATTGCTTATCAGCATCCAAATGTAAACGGTAAAAGTAATAAGTTGTCAACGGTAATTCTGATTGAAAAACGAAATCAGAGACATAAAAAAAAAAATTAAACACCTATTCAACGATACCCCACTTGACATAGTTCATTGATTTTCATATTCTGGAGTTCAATTCCTTTCCTTTGATGCTGCAAATGTCCACGGGCGGCGGTGATCGCAGCTATTATATATGAAAAGGCATGTGCATTTCGAGCTTGAACGAACATTCTTAGCCTGAAAGGATACCTCATAAAAAAGGTTTTTTGTTCATTCACACCACGACCGAGACAACGCGAAGGTTATAAGTAACAAAGATTGTAGAAAATATAATAAATAAATGCACGAATTTGTTATTTAATATTTAGTGAACTTCCTTTTTGAGTTAAAATTGTGTAAATGTTTGGTATGTTTTAAGATAATTGATTATTGAATGCTTAGATTTTATTATTTTACTCCCTTAAGGTTTGGTTTGTAATATAAAATTTAAAATAAAAAAAAAATCAGAAATTTCTCAGATCGTTTTAATCCTAAATCGTTACTATAGGTTTAGTCTTATAAATCTTTACTAAGTGCATTAATCCTTAAATGGATGACTTTTTTAATAAAAAAAAAAATATATAAACAGACTAAAAGAAAAAAACTTTGAAATAATCATTTCATTTTTCATAAACCATGCATTTAAATGTTAAGTGTAAGTGACTAAGAACAAGTAGAACAAGAAATTGTCCATATATAATATATTACGATACGATACTAATATGACAAAATCTACGTTAACGACATGGTAAAATCAAGTTTCCTTATGCACCCATTACGTTCATAACTTTATCTGCGTTATTCATTGTTAAAAGTCGATTACTATTAATGTAGAATATCTATTAGGCTGGAATTGCACATGCAAGTTTTACTTTCGTAATTAATATTAAAAAAGCTCTAGTAAAACAGTTAACTAGGTAAGTTACAGACAGTAAGTACTTTTAGATGTAAGGCAAGAATTACATTTGTAAGTATTACTCTCGAGAGCGATATAAAATGACTGTGTAGCCAAGAAACAGATACATCGTAAGTAGTCACGAAAGCTGTGAATGTCAAAAATAAGGCACTGACAGTAAATTTTTTCATTTTTAGGGTTCCGTACCTTAAAAGGAAAAACGGAACCCTTATAGGATCACTTTGTTGTCCGTCTGTCTGTCTGTCTGTCTGTCTGTCTGTCTGTCTGTCTGTCTGTCTGTCTGTCTGTCTGTCTGTCTGTCGGGATGTCAACCCTTTTTTCTCAGAAATGCATAGACGTATCATGTTGAAATTAATATCATATACTCAAGTCTACGATGACATGCGGCCGTGAAAATATTAAAGTTCTAAGTCAACGCAATCAAAAGATAATGGAAAATATGTCGTATATTTTGACCATTTTAGCGTTTTCGCAAGGGAATCAAAACCTATAGGGTACTTCCCATTGACCTAGCACGATGAAATTTGGCAAGAAGTAAGATCTTATGGTACAAATAAAGGAAAAAATCTGAAAACTGTAAATTTTTGTATGTATGTTTGTCTGTTTGTAAGTTTGTCTTTCAACCTTGTTCTCAGAAACGCGTGAAGGTAACAAATTTTTATCAACGTCAAGTACTCAGAGTTGTAATTACTAAGAGCTGTGAAAAAATCAAACTTCTAAGTTAACGCAATCAAAAGATACGGTCATTTATATCACATATTTTAAGTATGATAGCGTTTTTAACGTTTTCGCAAGGGAATCAAAACCTATAGGGTACTTCCCATTGACCAAGCATTCTGAAATTTGGCCAGGAGCAAGGTCCTTTAGTATACATAAAGGAAAAAATCCGAAAACTGTAGATTTTTGTTCGTGTGTCTGTCAGTCTTTACGTCTGTCTTGCAACCTTTTTCTCAGGAACGCGTAAATGTATCAAGTTGTAAATTGATCAAACGGAAAATATATTAATCTTAGAATTAAAATTATATGTACTTGTAACAAATTAACATAGAAGTTGACCATGGTCAAAAAAACAATTTTACAAACACTGAGAAGAAATTTGTATCAATACGAAAACATTAAAAAGCAGCAAACCTTTATCAACAACGCAATGCAATCTATATATCGCAGCTAACAAAATGATAGCGCGATGCAGCGTACAGCTAATGCCATCTATTACAACATTATGACATTAACTGTGATATAATTCTGCTCGATTAATAAAATTTTTTATTTTATTTATTATTTAAACGCGCTAAAAATTATAAAATAAACTTTTCATTTAAAAGTTTTATCGTCGATTTATAACGTCATTACGTAATTTACATTCAATATAAGAGCTTCACGCGATTTGATTTAAGTACTCGTATTGACTTAGTACGAAAATTTTAAAATTAAATTCAAACAGATCGAGTTATTTAATTTACTTATTTATCTACACATATAAGTCTTCTGGTTATTAGTAATATAATTAGTTATTTATAAATAAACAATTAGTTTTGTTCGATTTAAGGACTAATTATTTTCGTCTTGGCAACACTAATATATATTTCGATATTTTGATTGATAATGTAAATCTAAATATTTTACGAACGTAGTGCAGGGGTAGTGGAGTGTAGTAGAATATAAATAAAAATAAAACGAGAATAAAATATAATATAATTATGTTGTTAATGTCAAAGTCAACAAGTTAGTTCATTGAAATTGTCAAGAGATGGCGCTAGGTGTATCCTGAATCGCGCTATAACTTTTTTTTTTGAAAGTATAAGGTGTATTAGTACTTAAAATAAAATTTTGTGTTTCCATGGATTGCATCCATGATTGTGTTTTAAATTAAAGTGCCCCTAAGTAGTTTCAAAATAGTTTTTGGGACGTGATCCATATTTACATAATATTTGATTATATTTAAGCGACTTCTAAAAAGGAGTGTTTTCAATTCGACCTTGTATTTAATTTTTTTTTATGTTTGTTCGCCGATTACGCCGCCATTTGGGTACCGATTTTCAAATTTTTTTTTTTTTGAAAAGGTATACTTCCAAGGTGGTCCCATTGTCTTCAGGTCAGGATCAGATGATGGGATTCTGGAGAAATTGAGGGAACTCCTCAAATATTATAGGCAAGCGTATACCGATTTAGGTATTTTTGTTAGTAATTTATGTTGGAACTGATGATGAAGACCACAAATGGCGTAGATGGGTTAGTCTTATATAGATTTCTATAAGTTTGTACGGAACCCTCGGTGCGCGAGTCCTACTCGCACTTGACCAGTTTTTTATCTTAGGGAAGAGTTACACTAATAAGCTCTCAGACTTTCTCTAAGATTTACAAAAGTTTATTGTCATTGCTTTAAACCTGAAATAATTCACTATCAGTTCCTTATTTTTGACAGTCACAGATTTAATATTACATAAGTAACGGTTACCAGCCTACAAAGTTGTTTTATATCAATTACGAGTAAAACTTACAAGTCTAATTGTCGCCTTACGGAAGTACCCGAGCAAAACTTGCTAGTGCAATTCTCGCCTAAGACTTAATGTTTAGAACAACTGAGCAGTGAAGTCATAAACACTCATGGTCACAATAAATTATTGTAACAGTCATCGCAGAACGTTATAATTCTATCTCTTTATAAATTATATACACGTCTTAGAATTACGATGAGAATTACGTTTGTAAGTTTTACTCGCGCAAGCGATATAAAACAACTCTGTAATCTAGAAACAGATACGTTGTAAGTAGTTACGAAAACTGTGATAACACTAAATTTGGCACACAAACCACAAAAACATTTTTTGGATACGGATATGAAGAACGAAATTGGCGCTAGATGTTGTAAAAGCATACGGTGTTGTTTGTACTCAAAGCATCTACATAAACAAAATCGGATTCTCTTTAATTTGTCCGGTTTTTCGTATCTGTATCCAAAAATAGTTTTTGTGGTTTGTGTGACAAATTCAGGGTCATAAACTGTGAATGTCAAAGATAAGGCACTGACGGTAAATTCTCTCAATTATAAAACAATGAGAAATAACTTATGAAAATCTTTTTGGAAGTCTGGAAGCAAAACTTAAAGTGTAATTCTCGTCTTATAAAAACAGTTAAAAGTTACAATTGAAATAACTAATTCATTAATTTTTATGTAATCAAGACAAAGACCTTTTATTCCCATTCTAATAAAAGTATAAAACAGTGTTGCTTTAAACTATCATTTAAATATATTTTTTGTTATAAATTATACGACTTCGAGAAAAAATAATTTCTCAAATAATAGCTTCGTTAAACATAAAACGACATTTTACCGGTAAAAATACTACCTACTTAATGAATCAATAACTGTTTTATATTAAAACTAGCTGTGCCACGCGTTTTTTCCAGCCTTTAACTTCAGTACGTTCTCGCCAAACTGGTTCTGTGATGTTATGGTTATGTTATGATTTTTTTACGTATAACGTTAATACTACCTAAAATATGCGCTTGATCGCGCAGAAACATTTTTTTCCCATCAGTACGAGATGATTTCTACGATTTCATCGACGTAATAACTTAATCCCCTATTTCACCACTTTTACATTTTAGTAGTAGTAGTATCTTTCGTAATATGGATATATACCAAAATTCATCAAAATTGGTTCAGCAATATAGATGAATAAACGTAACGAATAAATAAACACAGTCAATGGCTTTCGCATTTATAAATTAAGAATATAAATATGTATAGATAACTGCAACAAAAATGTACATTACCGTTATAAAAATGATCGCAAAGATTATTTTAAATGTCAACATTTTTTTATGCTTGAGATAATATGGACGCTGATAAGCAATACTGTGTCAAGCCACACGGACTACATTTGGAGAAAATGGCGTCCAAAGATGTCAAAGCTATTGTTAACAAATATGTTTGAAGAAGTATATATCCATCTTTTCTTATATTTTTTGATGAAAGGTATAATACATTAAAATCAGACTGAAATACTTAATACATTATCTAATAAAAACTTTTTAAAATGTTTGACACTATTGTATAAATTGCAAAATATCTTGAAATTCGAACCAATTAATTAGCAAACTTTTTTCCGTACTTCTTTACTTTATATGACTTCAATTTTTTTTAATAATCTTAATTTGGTGATGCAATATCAAAATACATCAATATCTCCGAATTTAATCTTTTGTGGGTTGACACAGTATTGCTTATCGGCATCCATATATAGGCACATATAGGCCGAGAATTAGACATATACATTTTGTTCTCACACTTTCATGAAAATACATAAGTTCAATTAAATTCAGTTATTTGATTAGTGGCTTTTAGTTAATACATACGTTGTTTGTCATTGCTGTTGACGTTTGTCACCCGAACAAATTGTACTCTCAGTGCCTTTTAATTCAATTCTTTGTTTTGTGGCTGTCAGTGCCTTTATTTTTGACAACCACAGCTTTCGTACGGTAACCTAGGTTACTGTTACCAGGTGACAGAGTTCTTATATATCAATTACGAGTGCAAAATTTACAAATGTAATTGGCGCTTAATTATTATATAGACACTATCATAGCTACAGACCTTGTCTATCCCATTGTTCCTCTCATTGGTGATGAAATGGTCATCAGGTGGTACCATCCCTCTGGGCGACGAGGGCGTCCCAAAAATCATTTCAACGTCATTCATGTCCAGTGGTTTTGTCCTGGACCCCGATAAGTTATTTAACGCATGACTTTCGGACGACATTTTTACCCGATCAAAGACAAAAGAGAAAAACTTAACACGTTGATTTAGAAAAAAAATAAGTTTTTTTTAAGTAATAAGTTTTTAAATAATTCAATATTTATTTGAAATGTTAAAAAAACACTTAGTTCGCGTTCAAACGATACAGACGTTCGCTCTGTATCGTGACTTTGGCAATACTGAATTACTGTGTTACTTGCACCAGTACATCGAACTGTGCTAATGAGTTGATCTCTAAAAATACCAGTTACTCGAATAATGTTAATAACATTTCAATACCGACTCTTGCCTTTTAAGTTACACTTGTTGTAATTACAGTGATTAGTTTTTAGAGTTTTGGGCCAAGAAGGTGCCAAATGGGCACCTATTACTACGCCTTCTATAAATCGTAAAAAATATTACCGGTAAGATACAATCGAGTTTCTTGCCGGTTCTTCTCGGTAGAATTTACATTCCGTACCGGTGATAGATTTTTATTTCTATTTTGACGATTCAAAAGTGCTTGTGAAAGCCTACTTGAATAGAGTAAATTTTGATTTTATCCAGTGGTAAATTTCACAGAATAGGGATCATCTTTTAATCACGTGCTGCACACAAGGAGCCGGGGGGTTTTATACAGGTTTATACCTGTTTTTAATTTTAATTTTGTTTGTGCTCTGTTGCGAAAACGGTCCTTACTTAATTCATAATGATGAATGCATCACAACGTCAAAATTGGTAACGATAATTATTATAGTACTAACTCTGGAGTATCACAATAAATAATTATACCTAATTGTTTTCGTATAAAAAATTAACGACTTCATACAGAAATGTTGTTTGAAATGTACAAACGATCGTAGCGCGGGTTATTTGCTGTTTGTAATTCAAATATAATAAAGACAATATATTATATAAATAAAGAAAAAGCTTAAGTGAACAGTTCCTTTATTTACCTCCGAAGCTATTCAGCAGATCCTATTTTTATAAACTAAAACTTCCAAAATATACGTTTAAATAGCGAAAACCCCATCCAAATCGGATCAGTGGTTTTTGAGAAAATCACGGACATGCAGACCTGCGTACATATGGATCGGATACAGAATCTACTTTTTATTTTGATTAAAACCGACTAAGGGTGCAGATGTAAGGAGCATAGAACGATGGTTTTCATTCTTAAATATAATATTAAATTTATTAATCATGATACTTTTACGACATTGGAAAGTTCATGTAATTATTTGTCATTTAATGGGTTTTATTCGGTGTATTACAATTAAACGTTGACGTCGCTTAGTGGTGAATATTTTGTATTTTCTCAGTACATTCTGTCTGGTTCACGTGCACTCATTACGTATTGCATATTTTATTATGAACTCATTACCCTTGGAGACATGACGTTGGTTTATTAGTATTATGTTAAACCTGCTTGACCAGTTTTCGACAGCTTTACGACACCAGGAAAAAAAACTGTTTTTTTATTTGTAAAATGGTTAAATTTTATAAATATCGCTGATTCTTTTAGGTAAATGTAATATTTTGGAACCTACATATATAAACTAGTGGTCACCCAATGGTCGAAATTCAAGCGTAATAAATTTGAATTAAAGGGTAATGAGTTCATAATCAAATATGCAATACGTAATGAGTGCACGTGAACCAGACAGAATGTACTGAGGAAATACAAAATATTCACCACTAAGCGACGTCAACGTTTAATTGTAATACACCGAATAAAACCCATTAAATGACAAATAATTACATGAACTTTCCAATGTCATAAAAGTATCATGATTAATAAATTTAATTTTATAGTTTGAATATTATTAAGGTTCTATTGTAAAAGACTATAACAATATTAATCTATGATCCACTAGCTGGTGCTCGCGACTTTGTCTGCGATGTCCGTGATGTCTACGTCATAGCTGCATTATGCATGCCAAGTCTCAGCCTGATCGGTTTCAAATTGACAGACTTCCATAAAAACTTTCATCCCCTATTTTATCCCCTTGGGGGTTCTATTAATCAAAATCCTTTCTTAGCGGATGCCTACGTCATAACATCTACCTGCATGTCAAATTTCAGGCGATCCGTCCAGTCCGGTTTGGGCTGTGCGTTGATAGATCACTATGTCAGTCAGTCTGTCACCTCTGAGTTATATATATTTAGATTATTATTTGACCAGAGACATTAACGATAAACAAAAAAGTATTTATGCGTCTATATATATTAAGCATATGATAGTGTGTGTAATGTTTTTTTTTTATTGATTTCATGTATTCTTTATGTATAATTAAATATATATATATATATTAGCGTTCATCACTCCTTCTCACACAAATTTCGTACTCTACCGTCTGGACAACTTTCATAACAAGCGATACAAAGTTTTCGCTTCACGTATTAATATATACATTATGTTAAATCTACTTGACCAGTTCCGACGATTTCACGAGACGATGAAAAAACTACATTTTTACTTCATTCATAAAACTGTTACATTTTATAGATGATCCTTTTAGGCAAGTAACAAGTGCAATATTTTGTGAATTTATGTATAGATATCGATGATCGTTTGTTTCTTGGCGCGTCGTTCCTACCAGACAGACGTAAAAATAATTTTAAGACCGCCACAGTCGTCCGGCATAACAAAATCTACATTAATTCAAGCGAGTCACAAGCTAGTTGTAAATTATATAAATTATAATATTTTTTATATTATCTGTTACCTATTGCTTTTTAGGTGTTCTGCGGATTTTAATACCTTTATAAATCGAAAATCTGATTTTTTTTTCACGAATAGATTACAATTTCTTAAAAATCAATGACATTTTGTGGTTATAGATATGTTACATGAATATTATTTGACGTTAACGTCAAATAGTATTCATGTAACCATCTGTACCCATTTATAACTTCGACAAACTCGTCTATTGACTTATTGGTCCATAGATACTCTTGCCCGGCATACTTAGTCGCTAGCTGGTTGCTAAGCAACGTCGTCTAGAGTCAGCGTTCTAGGTGACAAAATCCAATAATAACATAGCTATAGGACATCACTGTTAACATTAAAAATGTTATTTTATCAAAAAATGCTATTAACATATTACACTGACGATGACAGTCCTATCGACAGGTATTCGCTTATGAATCATCGTTCGAGAGAACTGGTTGTACGAGACGCGGACGGTTTTCCCCTGTATGACGTTTTTACGATGTCGTCTCCGAGAATGTAGGGCTTTCTGTCAAAAATATGTTTAGCAATGTTTGCGGAAGATCTCCGTAAAATTAAAATTGGAGACTGGCGAAGCGTGGAACAGAATCGGATGAAATGGCGTTCTCTTGTCACACACTTTGAGTTGCTGTGCCATCGGAGCAAGTAAATACGTATGGACATTTATATATAGCTCGTATAATAAATATCCGGAAGCAAGACTGCATTTGCCACTTCATAAATTTAAAGTTTACATTAAAAACATTAATAAAAAAGCATACTATTCATTATATGATAACATTTATGATAAAGCCGCTCGGTATTGCGTTGACATTCTGGCAGGATAACTGTAGGTAATTGTATCTAACATTATTGTACAAAGAAATTTTTAAAAGAGTAACTACTCAGTTTCGTCGGCTCTTCTTAGTAGAGTCCACTTTCCGTGCCGGTGGTAGCTTCACATGGAATGACATAACAAAGTTACTTTGTTCGAAAAAGGTTATAAAAAAACTTTTTTTTTTATTTTATTAGGGAAACAAACAGTACAATCAAAGTAATTGAACAATTATATACATGAATACACAAACCAATCAAGTTTCCACTTATAGTTAAGTATATAAAATATTAGAGCTACGAATTAATTAAATTGAAATTTAAACAATTAGAAAAAAAATTAAAACAATAACATATGAAACTAACTTAATTATAAGAAATAAAATTAATATAAATAGCTATATATTAAAATAGTCAAAAAAAATATTATTGTCAATTACGAAATATGAATTCAATTTAATATAGAAATTGAAATAAATTATAATCGTATATTAATAACAAGAAAGATTTTCAATATTTGTTTTCTAAACTTACTAATATTTTCATTTTCCTTTTACCTATTTTAATAAAGTATATTTTGATTTTAAATTCGAGTTTTGTAGCACCAGAGGTGCCACTAATGCGTTGACAGCTTAAAAAGGAAGAGATGTGAGGGAATAAAAGTAAGAGTAAGAATTGGGAAAAAGTTAGGCTTTCGACTCGTTCTACCTTTATTATATACATAATTTAAATATAACTCAAAGGTGACTGACTGATATAGTGATCTATCAACGCACAGCCCAAACCACTGGACGGATCGGGCTGACAATTGGCATGCAGGTAGATGTTATGATGTAGGCATCCGCTAAGAAAGTTTTTTGATTAATTCTACCCCCAAGGGGATAAAAGAGGGGACGACAGTTTGTATGAAACTTTATCAATTTTAAACCGATCGCGCTGAGACTTTGCATGCATAAAGCTACTATGACGTAGGCATCACAGACATCGCAGACGAAATCGCAAGCACCGGCTAGTTCCTTATATAATCTAAAGATAACTTAGAAAGTGTTTTCAAAAATTTCATTATTTAATGAGATTAAATTGTTATTAAATGATCATATGTCCGATGGGGTTTTCCGCAGTCTTAACGAGCCAATAGGCACCTTTTCGGCACCTTGCCAGTAACGTTTACGGCTATTCGGGTTTTCGACTTGTATATTAATCTATTTTTATGTTTTTTTTTTTATTGTTTCTGTTGTTCTAGTGTATAATGTATATATATATATATACACATATATATATATATATATATATATATATATATATATATATATATATATATATATATATATATATATATATATATATATATATATATATATATACATATATATATACATACAATATATATACATACAACTGTCCTAAACTCTACTGCTTATGACATACTCCCTCCTAGAATTCCTCGTCCTGTAAATGTTGAATGTTTGTTGAGTCTTGTGTTTAGTCCTTTTTGTTCATTAATATGTAAATATATTGATAGAGAAATAAAATTAAACTGTAAATAGTTTCAATATAATTTAAGTGTATTTTACTAACATTGTATATAGCTACTAACACTCTATATGTTTGTGTTGTTATAGGTAATGGATTAACAATGAAATTCCTACTATTTCGCCTGTTTTCAAAATTTATGAGTTTATAATCTCAACTGCACCGAACAACGTCCTTCGTGTCATCTCCAACCTACGTGACATTGGCGAAATAATCCGTGCTCATATGGCACAACTAAAAGCCATTAAATCTAAGAATTGAATTGAATTGGTGTGAAATATGTTTACAAGTTTTATTTTATTATGTATATATATATATATATATATATATATATATCTCTTGTTAGTAGGTAATATTTGAGTTGATAACAAATATTTTATCAAATTTTTGACTAAATCCTGTGTCTAATGCTACGAATGTCTAAAAACATTATGATAATAAATATCACAATGTATTTTCCACATAATGCCAAGGCTTGCTTATGTTATTCTCAAATCACTTTAACGCTTTATATAGACATAATATCGCCATTTGTCATGTCTTCCGCAATTATTAAAAGTGAAACATGAAAAATAGCATTCCGATGTTATGGTGCGTCCAGACTATGTAACCAAACATGTTATAAATCTATTTTTTATTAACTAGCTAGCCAACAAGCAGGACATCTGATGACATTTTTGTCATGAATATTTGTAACACTAGAATAGCCACAAATGTTGTCAGCTTAAAAAGGAATGAGAGGGAATATGAAGTAAGAAAAGAAATGGGGAAGGGGATTAGGCTTCCGGCTCTCTCACTCACCGTACTATATTAACCATAAAGCCTTAAAGATAACAACAACAATAACGAGAAAAAATGCATGTCACTAAATAGCTAATTATTTACCGATCATTATAAAGTTGCTTGATTATTTTCTCATTTTCTGTAATTTTCATGTCAACGTGACGGCGCGTGAGTGAAATTACATACCATTTAACATTGGTACTTATAGTCTTAACATTGGTCTGCTTAAATCGTAAGTCCATAATTTTAACCGTAGTGCACTGCAACGCAAATCACTAATTAAGTGCAAATTATACGTTGAAACGTAGGATTGAACAAAGTTAATGACGAAAAATATAGTCCGTACCTAATTATATTTTGGTAGTTTTCAAATAAAACTCCTAGTATAAAAAAATAGCAAAGTGTAAGTCAAAAATATTGCTAATTCAAAAACGTTTTCTTTAGTTCAGAACTGACGATGCTAATGTTTTACTTAAAATTTCTTTACAGTTGACCTATAATATTATATTTATGTTATTTACTCAGAAGTTCTGTTCTACCTAGTAGTAGTAGAGGACATTCAGGATCGCATTTAGGCGACTCAAGATCCGGAACATTTCACAACTAGGTAAGTAAATAGCTCTACATAATATAACTTTTTTCGGCCGCCTGGTAAAGGATTACCCCCTGTTCATCCCTTATCAGGCTCTACTCTACAACCTAATGTGTTAGAAGATTTTAATCCAGCAGCGGAGAGGAGCTATTCAGTCAATTTGATCTGATAAGAAGATATAGACATAAAGATAAAGATTTGACAGACACGTTGGCACAGTGGTCACTGCAACTGACTCAAGTGCTAACGGTCGCGGGTTCGATCCCCGCTCAAGCAAATATCTGTATTGGCCTTGTCGTAGTCTGGGTGTTTGTGTTAGTGTTGTGTTTCCGGACCCCCGACACAACGTCACGCGATCTTAATGGGGACCGTTGAGTGTAATACGTTTATTATTTATTTATTACCTTTAAAATATTATCTTTAAAATCATCAAAATTTCAATGCCATAAAAGAACATTAAAACTAATGTTACTAAATAAAAGATTTCCAAAAACTCACATTATGGCTGGATATGGCCATTAAACTATGCAAGTACATTATTTTATGTACATGTAATACTGTATAATATTATATTATTATTTGTATCCTTGGTGTACAATAAAGTATACTTTCTTTCTTTCTTTCTATTTTCAAAATATATGAAAAGGTAGATTTTTCGAACTCGAATAAACTAAAGGCAATGATTTTCTAGCTTAGGTGCTGTAAACACAAATAGGAAGACTAGTTTTATTAAAATGTACCGTTAATGCTTATTTTTCAGACGCATTTTGCAGGTAGAAAATGAACCTCTTCAATAAATGTTTATTTTAATTAATATGATATGTTTATATATACAATAAAATTTCGACTTAAAGTCAGTAATATTTTTCTACTATAACAGTAATATTTATTACATTTTGTATAATCAGTTAAAGAAACCCGATTTAATTTGTCAATAGTTGTATTTTTAAGAGCTTTTACTACTTCGAAATGCTTTAGTTAATGTCTTAAAGAACTCGCTGCTCCTTGGGGTTTCACTCGTGTTTATGCTTCACTCCAATGACTCGTCACGTGACGTCTATAACGTGATGTAATATATGGACGCTGATAAGCAATACTGTGTCAAGCCACACGGAGATCGTTTTGTGAAAATGGCGTCTAAAGATGTAAAACCCATTTTCAACAAATTTGTTTTAAGACTCATATATCCATCTTTTCTTTTCTATTTCAATAAAATGCGTAACGAATCGAAAGCAGATTGATATATTTAATGTATTATCAAATAAAGAGTTTTTCAAATATTTGAGAGTAGTGTGTAAATTACAAAAATAGGAACACACTTGAAATTCGAAACATTAAGTAACTTTTTCCGTACTTATTTAGTTTATATGACTTGATACTTTTTTGAATTATGTTAAATAGGTAACGCAGTATCATAATATATTAATATCACCAAATTTGACTTTTTGTGGGTTGACGCAGTATTACTTATCAGAATCCATATAGCCCATAACCTTCCTCATTAAACGGGCTAATCAACGCAAGAAGATTTGTTTAATCCGTCCGGTAGTTTTAGAGCGTATTCAGTGCAAAAAATCAAATCTTTCCTCTTTATAATATTATTAGTGTAGATTAAAGATAGCGGCAAATAACAAATAAACATAATTACGAATACACAGGAAGTGACACCAATAAGAACTGAGGAGTCTAACAAGATATGGTATCATGAAATGTCCGATAAAAACAAAATCGTCAATTTTTCTATTAGTCATGGCTAAGTTTGACGGTGTAGTAAGACATTACTACGTTTTTTGAAATAATGTTCCTAAATCCTTATCAGTCCCGATAACCTGTGCGAAACCCACCATATTGCGTTCAGTTTATTTGGTTAACGAACCGTGGCCGTACATTTTGTGTTTTTTTTTTCTAATAGTAAAAAATATAATATCAAAATGGGCTGCTGTGATTCTTTAGTCAAGTACATATTGTTCTTCGCGAACCTTTTCTTTGCGGTAAGTGTGACAGTTCTTTTTTACAGTCAACCCAGTCCCTATACACAGGGCTGAATTTACCCCAACTGCCATCCTGGAGCACAGTGAAAAATGCTTCTTTACCTAAATCATCTACGTAAATTTAGCAGTAGAAAAAGTACAATTAAAAAAAAAAGAATAAAGTTTAGTTGAATATAATAAATTTTAAATGAAAATCTTTAACATCCTAAATTAAACATCTTAGAAATTTTGCTGTATTTTGCTAATACGAACTGTAGTTAAGTACAGTTGCACTCAACGACAGTGAAAATCATATCAATAGATTAAAGATTGGCAAAACATTGATAACGTAACCAGATTACATATTGAACGTAAAATGTTCAGTATGTTTTATTAAACACAAACTCAAAAAAACTTTATTGAAATAGGCTTTAAAAAGTACTTTCAAATCATCAAGTTACATGTCTGTTGTTTTAGAGTTCTTTAAGGCGACCATCGGCTCGGAATGTAGTCTCTACGGTCTTATACAGAGCTCCGTACACAATGAAAACGATTTTGATATTGTCGAAAATCGATTCCTAAATTGTTTTAATAAAACGCGTTAGATCATCTAAATATATATAACTCAAAGGTGACTGACTGGCTGACTGACGGTTATCTATAAACGCACAGCCCAGATTACTGGACGGATCGGGCTGAGACTTTGCATGCATATAGCAACTATGACGTTGACATCACAGACATCGCAGACAAGTCGCGAGCACTAGCTAGTTGATTATAAGATTTGGTCTAAGAACTTACCCGATTAAGCCAGACCGTATTCGAATTGTACTCAGTAAGGCACAGCTGGACTCTACCTCATTGTACAAATATAAATTATATTAATATATTTTAAACTTTCGCGATTTATGTTATTTACATTTTATATAACGTTTCTTATCGCGATAACTAATTGTAATAGTTTTTATTGTTCGACGTTTCGATGAAGCTGAAGCACGAGCTGACTGGTGTACCGCGCGCCCTTTAGAGGCGAGTGCGCGAGTTTTCTTCGCCTACCCTCACAGTATTAATATTGTCACTTATACTCAAAGTCAAAATATACTTTATTCAAATGGGCTTTTAAAACACTTTCGAATCGTCAAGTTACATGTCGAACTTGATAGTAACTCTTTTAAAATCATTTATACATAATGTATTTTTATTACATTTTAATTATGTTATCCTAATAGAAAATCAACGCGTATCAAATCCACGCTTCTTTCTCGTCAAAATATTCGTATAATATGCTTTATCTATTAAAGATTTTTTAAATATAGGCTTTAAACTTATTAAGTGGCAAATGTAAAACTGTTTGCGGGATTTTATAAAAAATATATTATATAATGAGGTATTATTACGATTAATTATGGCAAAAAGGCCAGTTTTATAAAACATGAATAAATAATAATAGACACTGGTGTGTAACAGATCAGGTGGAATCGGGGTTAGCCTATTGGGCTCTAATTTCCAAATAACAATATTTTATATTTTAAAATAATCATATAAACGATTTTTAATGAGAGATATTTCATCCTTTATAATTTTGCCACATGGTCACACTATTGTATGAATGGCCTAAGCATTCACTAGGTAGTTCATTAAATGTAAAAGACGCTACATATCATACCGGACGGTAGTTGAACGGCGCCGTACAGTAAAGAGGCTAGGCTGTTCATTGAACGGCTATTTAAGCTAGTTGGCTGAGAAATATATAATTGTAAATGAAACTCCTAGCGTAAAGAAATAATAATGTGCAAATCAAAAAGATTGCTATATTAAAAAAAAAAGTTTAAATGTTTTTTGATGAATATATATGCTTAGTTTTGTAGTTATAGCTTGTATTGCAATATATTATTTATGAAATATCTATACTGCAAGTAGATTTACATACATCCAGATTCTGATAGGTAAATCGAAAACTAATCAACGAGATACCATAGACAAAATACAGTATTATTTACTTTTATGATAATTATATTAACAATAGACTAAATTCGAAATAAAAGTTCAGACCGACTTGCGCCTACGAAAAAATCACCAGCAATGACGGAAAATCTCAAAGGAACTCGCATTGCTATTGTTGTCTCCTTATATCTCTGAGTAATTAATCCTATAATTGATTAATTACTTCGCCGATGCCATATTTTTCATATTTAGCTTATTAGTTTCTCCCAACTTCGACAATTTCGACTGTCCCTAAAAATATGGGTAACTTTTCACATAACTTTCTGACCGTGATAAAAAATAAAATTGAAATAATCTGGCATAATTGTGTTTGGTATCAAAAGAAAGAACTTGGCAAGCATATTGCAACGCCTATTTATTAACAGACGGTTAATTAATTCCGTATTCGGGTTACACTTACAGCTTTTCGTACTTTATCACTTGTTATATTGGACAGCCTGCTTATTGGGGAAGAATATAGGCTATATTACATCACGCTATAAATTAAGCAGTAGCTATACGCGTAGGGGATACCGCGTGCATCAGCTAAATGGACGCTGATAAGCAATACTGTGTCAAGCCACACGAACTTCATATCGAGAAAATGGTGTCTAATGATGTCAAACCTATTCTTAATAAGTTTGTTTGAATAAGTATTTATCCATATTTTCTTTTCTTTTTTGATAAAAGGTATAATTAATTAAAAGCAGGTTGATATATTTAATATATTATCTAATAAAAGATTTTTAAATGTATGAGATTATTGTATAAATTACAAAATAGGTGATGCAGCATCAAAATACATCAACATCTCCTAGTTTCACTTTTTGTGGGTTGACACATTATTGCTTATCAGCATCCAAATATAAAGATTAGTCTTAGGCCATTATGCTTAATAGACTAAAATATTCGTTTAATGCTACAAATTGACAATTCATTAAAACGAAATTAAGATTAATTTGTATTTAATCACCTCTGGTGTTCCGGGTAATTGTAAGGAAAATTTATTATTCAATTCAGTAAGAATGTTATTTAAAATCAACTGACACATAACAATGTAATCTTATCTTTGAGATGATTATTCATTGTTTGCGGTGAAAGCGGTCGTCACCTTGTTAGCAAATTTCAATAGCTTTCAAACGATCACTGTAGATATATTACGTTCATACTGTTTGACGTTAAAAATCAATTCAATTCAATTCTTTGATTTGGCGACGGTGACGTTAAAAATCTGAACCCATTTTCAACTTTAACAATCTCGTCAAATCACACGATGCCATAATGATTCTCCTCTGTCATACTCGCCTGAATTACACGAATTAATAACATTAACAATTGGATGCTGATAAGCAATAATGTGTCAACCCACAAAAAGTCAAATTTGGAGATATTGATGTATTTTGATACTACGTCATCTATTTAACATTATTAAAAAAAGACTGAAGTTATCTAAACTAAGTAAGTAATGGCAAAAAATTATTTAACTCAATGTTTCAAATTTCAGGTGCGTTCCATATTTTGCAATTTATAAAATAATATCATTTTTTTAAACTTATTATTAGATAACATATTAACCAAATCTATCTGCTTTTGATTCAATATACATTTTATTAAAATAGAAAAGAAAAGATGAATATATACGTCTTCAAATTATTAAGAATAGCTTTGACATCTTCAAACGCCATTTTCTCAAAATGAAGTCTGTGTGGGTTGACACAGTATTGCTTATCAGCGTCCAATTAAGGAACATATTATGTGTGATATAATATCAAATACAACTAGTGAATAAGACAAAAACGTCAATATTTTTAATAGTCATGGCTAAATTTTGACGGTATTATAAGAAAACGTTGTGATTCCTTGAAACGATGTCGCTAAAACCTTATCGGTGCCGATAACCAGTGCGATCGCCGCCATATTGTGTTCAGTTTACCTAGCTAACGAGGCGCGGGCGCACATTTAGTGTTTTTTTGTCAAATAGTAAAAATATATAGTATTAAAAATGGGTTGCGGTGAATTTTTGGTTAAATACATATTGTTCTTTGCGAACCTTTTCTTTGCGGTAAGTTTGTAATATTTTTATAATATATTAAATATTTATAAAGCATTGATAATGTAAAGAGCGTAATATATTTCAAATGTATATATGTTTTATTTTCCTGTTTTAAATTTCGAATAAGGAAGCTTAAACATTTTAAATATATATAGATGGACTAATAAAAGCTCCATTTAATACATAAAATCTATCTACAGTTTTATATAAAACTACCGACTCACAGTTTTACTCAGTAAAACCGACAAGAAACTTAAAAACTACAAGATTTTAATTTTATGTAATGTAACTAATTTATTTTAAGTTGTAATACAAAAAAAAACCTCTTGTTACTTAATACTGTAAACTGCATCAATTTTAATATAATTAAGTAAATCGTTATGAATAAAAATATGATCGCACAAAAAAAACATAAGGTAAATTTACAGAAACACTTAATAAAAACATTGCCTAATATTTATGTAAGGTTATTTTGCCAAGAAATATTTATTTAAAAAAAAAAAAAACAAAAAAATATTATAACTACAAGCATATGTACAAAAGTTTTTCTTATAGTAATACAATCTTGAATAGTATGTTGATATATGTTATGTTTTCACAGAGCTTATCTGCACTGTATTATAGTGGATTTTGATTAAGCCGGTGTAAATTGAGCTATGAATTTAATAGAAACCTAAAAATATCAAATGATTACAAGAGCATCCTTATCTGGCGCTAAATACGAGTAAACGACACTTGTAAATAATTACATAGAACACAATACTGTCAGCTTGTCTGTCTGTAATATAAAACTTTAATACCGAATCTTTTAATGAATATTTTTTGGATGATTATGTAAAATATTAACTAAGAATAAGTAGCAAAAAATTGGAATAAGTTATTTCATTCACTTTACACGGACATGTTCATCATAAGAATCATCTAAATTGTAAATATTATAGCAAACTGTTTAAAAAATTCATTTATACCTACACAATTCTTCTAAGAAATTAAAATGGACTCATCCCTTTAACCATACAAGCACTTTATTTGGTATTAAAATAAAATTCTTAAAATTATAAAATAGGATGAAAAAATAAGCACACGTACACGAGTAAAATAACAAGAAAAAGGTCGTTACAGAATAAATCAATAATATATACCTACTTAGCATTTCCTATAATGTATGCGCCGCACCTCAGAACCGCTTGATAACGGATATGATAAGGGAAGATAGCGATATTAACAGCACACGCGATAAGTAGTTATATTCGAAATAGCATGTTTAGGTAATTCAGCTAATAAGGCTAAGGGCGCTGCTTTTCAAGAATATCGATGCAACTAAAAATGATGAATTTTAGGGAATGGGGTTTTTAAATTCCTTTATTAATGTGCTGGTGCATAGTTGCGAAATTTAAACGATCCCTTGATGTTATTAGTTTATTGATTTAAAGAAAATTTAAAATCGCAACTCTTTTCATGATAAAACATCAAAGATTTATGGTCCTTTGACATACTTAGTTCTATTTGTTAGAATTTTGAGTTACTACGATATTCTTGCAAAAAAGCGATATGTTGCAACACCCTCTCTCTGCGTAATTTGTATGAACAAGATTTAAGTAATTTAGGAATTAAACCCGACTGCCAAATGACAACATCTCAAATTGGTTAAACTGTTTAAGCTACAAAAGGTGCAACGGTTTCTCAGTTTTGAAAATGAACGCCTGCCATGTGGATTTTTGGTGACGTCACATTTCGTATTCTTACTATACTAGTATCTAGTACACTCCGGGGAAGAATACGAAACTAATGACACCTTATACATCAAACACAGTTTTGTCGTTCAGGCTACAGGAGATCATAATGGAATCAACATACATATGCCTGCTTACATACATACGCGTGCAAAATATTATCCTCCTTCTGAGTTAGTCGGGTGCAAATATAATGGTTCGCACTACGTCAGCGCAGCAATTGACCGACACCATACGTCCCATGAAATCGTCCTATCTGTATTGTGTAAAATAAAAAAATCTATATATACATACTGTATACACAAAACATAATAATAATTGATTTGTTGGATAACAATAAAAATAAAAATAAAAAAGTAAACAATAAATCTGATGATTATTAAATGGTAAGACGATTTTGGCGCTTAAAACTTACTAGGGTAATGGTTACTTACAACTTGCAGTAAGTTTCAAGGGTCCTAAGACTAGAAAGTTTGGGGTTTGTATAAAATCCCGCAAATAGTTTTACATTTGCAAATTAACAAGTTTGAAGCCTACATTAAAAATCTTTAATGTTTAAAGCCTATTATACCATACAAGAATATTTTGACGACAAAGAGGCGTGGATTTGATACGCGTTGATTTTCTATCAACGCGTATTAAAAACGGATAACATAATTAAAATGTAATAAAAATACATTACGTATAAATGATTTTAAAGGAGTTACTAATGAGTTTCTTGCTGGTTCTTCTCGGTAGAGACTACATTCCGAACCGATGGTAGCTTTATAAAAATCTAAAATTAAAATATGACATGTAACTTGACGATTCGAAAGAGCTTTAAAAGCCCATTTGAATAAAGTATATTTTGAGTTTGATCCCTTATTTAAATCATTCTTTATCATTTCAGCTAGCTGGTTTAGCGCTGATAGGTCTGGGAGTTGCCGTGGAGTTGCAAGTGTCTGAGGTGTTGGATATATTCGAGGACTCGCAGATATTCCAGCTGACACCCATCGGAGCCATCGTCGTAGGATGTATTGTCTTCGTTGTAGCGTTCTTTGGATGCTGCGGTGCCATTCGAGAGAGCAATTGTATGCTCATCACTGTAAGTACAATATTATTATGACTTTACAAAAATTACATTTGAAAGTTTTTCCCTCGTAATTGATATAAAACAAATTTGTAACTTAGGTGACCTTACGAAAGCTTTGACTCAAAAACAAAGGCACTAATAGTTAGTAAATTTAGATGTAAAGCAAATAACAAACAACTTTATGAAAGTCTGAGAACAAAACTTATAAGTGTAATTCTCTTCTCAATTTAATTAAGTTTAAACCCATAAAAAGCTTCTATGGATGTCAAAATATATAACTATGATACGATGTTGCGGTGACTTTGTATTCATCAGTGAAGTAGTTGCGAGATACGATAACTTTTCATTTATAATAAAACAATAACAGAACACAGAAATATCATTGAGACCATTCCAACGAATTCTAACACATTAGTAAGTTGACGAATTAAGTTGAGTAACCTGCTGATTTCAGATGATGCTGTCGCACCAGGTGAAGTTTACGCGCCTATGTTATTTTACTATCATTTATAATATTGTACCTAAATGTCGAGTTGATTAGATCACTTAAAGTTGCTCAGATCATTCTAAAAACAAGAAAAGAGCTAATAACCTTTAAACGTGTGAACAGATCTTCATAAATTATAACTAAGAACCATCTCGATTACATCAGCTTTTAATCGAAAAGAAACCATCAAAATTGGCACATTCATTAGGGAGCTACGATGCCATAAACAGACACAGTTACACACGTCAAATTTACGACACACCTCTTTTTTGGTCCGGGGTTAAAACATCATTGCTATTACTTCCATGACGTCGTAATGTCGTGATTATGTTTTTTCCATAACTAATTGATATTGTCAATTGACTATCAAAGAGGAGGTTGATAATCTGATCCTTATTCGTGTGAGTGTCTCGTCATATCTCCACCGCTAGGGAGCAAATTTTAATGATACTTATATAAAGTATCGTGTAGATTTTGCCTTGAGATTCGGCCGATAAAAATGTAATCTAGATCTGATAGAAATCGGCTAAACAGAGGAATGAAATAAATATGAAAATATAATAAAAAGATGAATCCAAACAAAAACATACATGTACATAATCATTATCATATTAAAACTTCTAAAAATTTTAGCAATTACTACTAAGATTTTTTAAAAGTAGGAACCATGAATTAATGACTTTTAATTTTAAAATTTGTTTCTTTTTCAGTATGCGATATTTATGATCGTACTTATGATCCTGAAAATAACGCTGGCAGTATTGATATTTGTGAAGCAAGACGAACTCCTGGATGACATCCCGCGCTGGTTGACAGAAGCATTCTCTAGAAACCAAACAGGTTTTCAGAACATCGAGAGATCTGTTAGTATTTTTTACTACATCCCTACTGTCCTCATTCCTCACTAATATCATAAATGTGAAAGTAAATTTGTCTGTATGTGTACATTGTCGCGTCTAATCTGCTGAACTATGATGGACTTGAATATAGCTTAGACGTTGGAGAAGGACGTAGACTTTTTGTAAAAAAGCGCCAAAAAGAGAATGACAATTCATACAGAAGAACTCATCGTTTCTCATTTTAAGTAGCTCACGAGGGCAAACTATCTGATTTTGCAGAATCTTTACAAAATTATACAGATTATATATTTCATCATCCCAAGTAAACCCTATGCTCATATATAGCTTAATGGTCTAAGTGTATAGCAGATATTAAACATCTATCTAAACAACGAAAATAATTTGAAAAATATGTTACGTTTTAAGTAGTTAGTTTCCCAATTACGATTTGTTAAGCGACTATTAAAAAAGGAAGAGATCCTTAATTCGTCCATTTTGTTTATGTATATTTCCCGATTGCTCAAAAACAGCTTGACAAATTTTGTTAACATTTTTTCCTCGAAAGTGTATATCTCCCATAACTCTCATTTGTAGTTTAGTTTTCAAATTAATATAATTGAAATAAGTATCCGATATAAATCCGAGTAAACGAAATTGCGTATTTTGGTTTTGAAGCCAGTTCTTATTTTGTTGTTTTATGTTATACTCTTTCTAGTATATATAAAATTTAGAAAAACCCCCTTTAATGTAATATTCCATGGCGCATTTAGAAGTAACGCTCAAGTGGCAACAAATTAGCAGAAACATTATTTTTAATTCACCTTATTAATGCATTTTATTCAACAAACAGTACTATAATAATATTATCATTAATTTTATAATAGTAATACTACAATAATAAAAATAATACGGACCTACCATATTTATTAATCTTTAAAAAAATCGGTCATGTGATTAGATAAGAAATACGACGTTAGTACCTATAAACAACTGCATCAGATTAAAGATTAAGTTCTTTAAGTGTAGCCGTTCTTAAAATGCGATCCTGACACAACGTTAACCTTTGGTTTGCTTGGTTGCGTCATTTAACGACCGGTTTATCTTCAGGTGACGTCACTCAAACCTTTTGTATGAATAGCGTATGGCACAGTTTCCTACAAAACTTTTTCTGACATCGTAATATCAAAGAAAATTTTAAGATACTCGTAATATTACGCCCATAATTTGACAGTCCAAAATTCTAGAAAACTATATAATTCTAGGAAACCTGACTAGTGATGTGAAAAAATTAGGCGTTATATTGCGATATAAAATAATCGATAAGGACAATTAGTAGTACATTATATTTTACTAATAATCATCTGATCCTATATGATCACATTTGCAGCACCGCATTGCCAGCTTTAAGAACGAGGATTGAGTGGGAATGAAGTATGGGAAAGAATGGGAGGGCTTTAGGCTTGCGGCTCTCGAGTAATGTGTATAAACCTAATAGATCCATCATATAATATTGACTTCCTTTTCTTTCAGTTCAAATGCTGCGGTCCAATGGGACCTTCCTCCTACCTCAACATCGTTCTACCGGAATCCTGCTGCGGTTCTAGTCCTTGCACCATCGTCAACGCCTACAGCGGCTGTAACACCGTGGTTGTGGACTTCTTCCAGACTTTCGGAATGGCTATTGGAGCTGTTGCCATCGTTGTTGTCGCTATTGAGGTGAGTTAATAGAAATTACATGGGTTTATTTTGTCATGTATGTTTGATTATATCGGTTTTTAAACAGACATATCTTTATCTATTTTAAATTCAAATATTTTATTTAAAAGAACGTAGGTAAAACAGATGTTATTAATTATTTATACAAAAAATAATATTTGTATACTTTTTTTGTATCTTATGCCGTAACGTCGATACTATGGGGATTCAACTTGTCAATTTGTTTTATATTGTTTGCCTTTGCGACAGGGTTATAGGCATAGTACACTTAACTTTTAGTAGGTGATACATATATTAGTTTTAGACAGTCTCCCAGTGTACCAATATCTATTGTTAATGTGACTTAGAGTTTTTGCTAGCAACGGGCAAGTCAAGAGAGAGAACATGGCGATATTATATTACAAAAGTTGGAAAATTAGAAAAAGACGTTAAATTTAATGAACTATTACTCACTTTTGAACTCTTTTAAAGTACATTAAAGCGACCGAAAAAGCCACAAGAAAAAGCTGATAGCATATAAAACACACTTTGTTCTGTTTTGATGTGTTTAGTTGACTGTGTCTCATGACTTGTTTTTTTTTGTCGTGTGTTACTAAAATGAATTGCTGCACTCTTATCTTAGATGTGGTCGTCGCTTGAGACAAATATGACCATGTTTCTTTTCGGACCTATTCGAAACTCCCGATAGATAATATATTTACTTAAAGAAGTAAATTGTAACGCATTTATTTATTTCTTTCAGTTGATCGCCGTTGTGTTCGGACTGTGTCTCGCCAACCACGCCCGTAACAAGAGCAGGCGTTCACATTACTAATAGTTTTTGACGTAATTGAAATTAGTCAAGATTCGAGTATAGTAGTAATAATATCATTACTTTAAGTAATACCATAAGCTTTTGTATGCCATATTTGTTAATATTTATCTAGAAACATTGTGACACATGTATTGTGGATTAACATGGAAATCAAAAACTTTACAATCTAGTCCATTTTTTGACAATTTACAGAAATCTAAAAGTTATTGGGGAAACATTTTTTTTTCTATAAAAACTAACTGATTGTTCATTAGCTTTTTTTGTAAAAAATATGAATTAACGAACCATGTACTCTATAAGGAATTATGTTATAAAAGCATTGTAATATAATATGCGACCTTTCTGATAACATAAAAATAAAACTATTTTTTTAAATAAATTTATTCTGAATATACAGAGTGATAAATAAAGTTCAGTCAAGAAATAAGAACATTTAAGCTCAATAAAATATGCCGTTTGTTTGTGACTTAAAATAACTTTAAAAAAATAAAAAGTTTGATTGATATAAAGCACAGACTCCCTAAAATGACGATAACCGTTATTTAGCGGTCGCTTTGTAGCATCGAATGACGTCACTAAGATATTATCTGTGTAAAAATTCCGGAATTATTTCCTAAAGAACGTTTTAGTATCGGTATGGCGATGACAAATCGCAAAGTTATACCAATTTTTTACGTCAATAATATTGCATCCGTTATGTTACGGTGCACTATTACAGGAAACCAAAGTTTAAGTTTCATATTTTATGTCAGTCATTTATCTAGATTAGTTATAAAGTTAAGGTATGTTGTGTATAAAATAAAGATATGTATGACAAGTAGTTCTTTTATTTTAATTAATTTTTATATAATAATTTCGTTAAAATTATTATTTCATATTTTTGGTACTTAAAATATATACTTTTATTAAAATTAAACGAAAACTGCAGATTCTAGTGGATGATTATATTTTGTATATGCAATATATATTATATAATTTTTTTAAAGATATCCTTACATTAAAATTGTAGCATTTATTAATTCAATGATTTTGCTATTATCTATCTCAAGGTATCAAAATAAATACAAGTTAACATGGTTTACTTCCTATTTCCTTTATCCCTAATTCCCTTTTAGCTGGCAATGTATTTGTAGTCCTTTTGCTGTGAATATCCATAGGGCCGGAAATCACTTACGTCAAGTGTCTCATCTGCTCGTTTGCCAACAACTTAAATAAAAATTTAGAATGGAACATATCATTTCTTCAAATCGTTGATAGGGAACAAGTTATTTAGATACCAAACCATAGAAAATTCTTTCAGGTATAAAGGTACTGTTAAACAATTAATGAGATGAGATGATACAAAATCTCAAGAAAATCATTGCCGGGATGGCCAATGTTACGTTGAGCATGAATTCCAAACTATACGGGAATACGTAACAAAATATTTATTCACAAAAAGTCAAATTTCTGTAATTATTATTATTATTATTAATTTCTTATCCAGAAAACAGATTTCAGGGCCGGGTCCGTAGAATCTTGTCACAGAGTCCTCTCACCAAGTCTACGCAGTAAGGCTCCTGTGTCGTTCTTGTTAGTAACTCGACGGCTATTCATGCAACGAAACGGCAGTCAGTTGCTGCACAACATGAGCATGCAGCCATTTACATACAACAAACAGCAAGTTATATTAATTAAAATCCGATAAATTAAAGATCAAGATCAACGTCTCTCCTTAGACATTCAGACGTCAACCCCCTTACTTTTTTTAAAAAAACAACACACTAAACACTTAAATAATATAATAAAACAAAAAGGTTTCATAGCACAACATACTCAATTGCAGTGAGAGCTAACCATAATAAAATATTAAATAAATAAAGATATATTTAAAAAATTATCACGTTAGTCGTGACACCAATTAGATTAGAAGACGTCTTCGATGTGCGCGGACGAATCTATGATATGCGCGGTTTTGAACCCTGGCTAACACCGCTAAGTGCTAAAGGGGATATACCATATTCCATACATCGTTGGGCCTATGTAACTATATCGAAATTATTGTCATTTGTCAGATGAAACTATTGACTTCAAACTGCTTTATTTTCAGTTTTAGTGAGAATTATATAATCATGATATTTGAGATTGAATATATATTTAGGTTTGGAATACGTTATTAGATATTTAAATGACTGGCCAATATTTAACACTTACATAATATAATCTATTCTTTTATATAAAATAGACAAAATTATTTTATTAACCATTACAATTTTGTTTTTATTTTCACTGATGATAAAGCAAAGAGTTTTTTCCCATGACGGCTATCGCGCTAGGCACAATGTAGGTCTATATCTTTCGTATTTAAATTCACCTCGTGCTCTACGGTGAGGGAAAACATCAAGCAGGTTGCTCGTGCCGGGAGACATTCTTACACATGTATATCTGCAGGAAGCAGGAGTAGGAAAAGCAAGAGGAGGCTTTTACCCAATAGCGGCACATTTACAAGCTGTTAGTTACTTACTTGCCTATGAAATTTTTTTGGCAAAATTTACAAGTGTAATTTTCGCTCAAGGCACCTAGGACAAAAATTACAGGTGTAAGTTATACTCTTGTGAGCGATATAAGACAATTCTGTAAACTAGGAACGGATACGTTCTAAGTAGTTTTGAAAACGTTTTGAATGTCAAAAAAAGTGCATTGCCAGTACATTTTCTCAGGTGTAAAGCAATGAGAAATAACTTATGTAAATTTTTATGGAAGTTTTTGAGCAAAACTTATTCTCGCTTAATCTTGTAGTCACGTAAGCTTATAACAACAATCTGAATCACTATCGTACATAAACACGTAACAATTTATCACTTCTTCATTTCAAAGGTAATAAAATGTGAATCTACAAAATCTTATCATCGCCGATAGCCAGGGTGATCAAAGACTAAATATCAGTTTATACAAAAACGAAATCGCGAACGGACATTTTAATTTTTTTCGCGTATAATTAAATAATTAGAAATCTCAAAATGTGTACGTCGATTGGTAGATATGTTCTGTATATTTCGAACTTGTTTTTTGCTGTGAGTATAAAATACAAATATATACTAATATTTTAAAGACGTAAAATTTGTTTGTATGTTTGTATGTGGGGGAATCTTTGAAAGTCCAATTTGAAAAATTCATTGTGTTGGATAGCCCGTTTATTGAAAAAGGTTACAGGCTATATTACATCACGCTACAACTCATAGGAACGAAGGAGTAAACATAAACGCAAGTGAAACCGCGAGGGGAGCTAGTGTGACATATAATCCTTTTGCATATCGATTGCCTTTATAAAACATGAAGTACGAAAAATTATATAAAAACTGTATCAAATTATATATCATACAAGAATTTAAAAGAAAAGATTCGAGTTTAAAAAACAAACTACGTAATTCCGTTTCCCTAAATGATTTTAAAACGTTTGAATTTAAACTAGAACTGCTTTAAGTCGATTTTGGTGAAAATTCAATAGGACCAATGGAGTATCGTAATCGTTTCAATGTAAAATAAATTGACGAAATCGGTCATGCCGTTTTAAGTAATCGGTAAACATAGATAAAAAAAAAATCCCCGTCGAATTTAGAACGTCGTCCTCTTTTATGAAAGTTAAGTAATAAAATAAATAACTGGTCAAGTGCGAGTAGGACTCGCGCACCGAGGGTTCCGTACAAACTTATAGAAATCTATATAAGACTAACCCATCTACGCCATTTGTGGTCTTCATCATCAGTTCCAACATAAGTTACTATCAAAAATACCTAAATCGGTATACGCTTGCCTATAATATTTGAGGAATTCCCTCAATTTCTCCAGGATCCCATCATCTGATCCTAACCTGAAGACAATGGGACCACCTTGGAAGTATACCTTTTCAAACAAAAAAAAAAAAAATTGAAAATCGGTACCCAAATGGCGGCGTAATCGGCGAACAAACATAAAAAAATTAAATACAAGGTCGAATTGAAAACACTCCTTTTTAGAAGTCGCTTAAATATAATCAAATATTATGTAAATATGGATCACGTCCCAAAAACTATTTTGAAACTACTTAGGAGCACCTTAATTTAAAACACAATCATGGATGCAATCTATGGAAACACAAAATTTTATTTTAAGTACTAATACACCTTATACTTTCAAAAAAAAAAGTTATAGCGCGATTCAGGATACACCTAGCGCCATCTCTTGACAATTCCAATGAACTAACTTGTTGACTTTGACATTAACAACATAATTATATTATATTTTATTCTCGTTTTATTTTTATTTATATTCTACTACACTCCACTACCCCTGCACTACGTTCGTAAAATATTTAGATTTACATTATCAATCAAAATATCGATATATATATTGTATTGCCAAGACGAAAATAATTAGTCCTTAACTCGGACAAAACTAATTGTTTATTTATAAATAACTAATTATATTACTAATAACCAGAAGACTTATATGTGTAGATAAATAAGTAAATTAAATAACTCGATCTGTTTGAATTTAATTTTAAAATTTTCGTACTAAGTCAATACGAGTACTTAAATCAAATCGCGTGAAGCTCTTATATTGAAAGTTAATTACGTAATGACGTTATAAATCGACGATAAAACTTTTAAATAAAAAGTTTATTTTATAATTTTTAGCGCGTTTAAATAATAATTAAAATAATTTTTTTTATTAATCGAGCAGAATTATATCACAGTTAATGTCATAATGTTGTAATTGTTTGTTTAATGTCATAATATGTAAATGCCATCTGCATTAGCTATACGCTGCATCGCGCTATCATTTTGTTAGCTGCGATATATAGATTGCATTGCGTCGTTTATAAAGGTTTGCTGCTTTTTAATGTTTTCGTATTGATACAAATTTCTTCTCAATGTTTGTAAAAAAGTTTTTTTTTGACCATGGTCAACTTCTATGTTAATTTGTTACAAGTACATATAATTTTAACTCTAAGATTAATATATTTTCCGCTTGATCAATTTACAACTTGATACATTTACGCGTTCCTGAGAAAAAGGTTGAAAGACAGACGTACAGACTGACAGACACACGAACAGAAATTTACAGTTTTCGGATTTTTTCCTTAATGTATACTAAAGGACCTTGCTCTTGGCGAAATTTCATAATGCTTGGTCAATGGGAAGTACCCTATAGGTTTTGATTCCCTTGCGAAAACGTTAAAAACGCTATCATACTTAAAATATGTGATATAAATGACCGTATCTTTTGATTGCGTTAACTTAGAAGTTTGATTTTTTCACAGCTCTTAGCAATTACAACTCTGAGTACTTGACGTTGATAAAAATTTGTTACCTTCACGCGTTTCTGAGAAAAAGGTTGAAAGACAAACTTACAAACAGACAAACATACATACAATAATTTACAGTTTTCAGATTTTTTCCTTTATTTGTACCATAAGATCAACAACAACAACAACAACAAATACTCTTTATTGTACACCAATAAAATAAAACAAATAAAATAGATACAATAAAGGTTAAATGTACAAAGGCGGTCTTATTGCTAAGATAGCAATTTCTTCCAGACAACCTTTGGGCATAGGACTGGAAAAAAAACCTAAAGCGGTTTGGAGGCGTACAAAGCAAGAGTTATAAAATAAATTGACTTAAATATATTATATACATATCAATATACATATATAAATATAGAAAACATATATATACAAAAATGTAATACATACGATATATACATATACATACATATACCTACATACATGTAAATAAATGTGTAAAAATAAATTATGACGTATTAAGCGACAAGTAATGTTCCTTTAGATATTTTTTAAAACAAGCGTGGGATTGCGCTTGTCTAATGCGAATAGGAAGGGAGTTCCATAGGCGTACAGCTTTTACTGTATAGGAATTGGAATAGAAGGAAGATGAATGGGAAGGAGTTTTTAAAGTAAGGGTATTATTGGATCGAAGGGAACGTTCGTGGGTGTCACAAAGGAACTCAAAGCGTTCTTTAAGGTAAAAAGGTGTGTCAGGATGAAAAAGTACACAGTAAAGTAAGGAAAGGATATGCGTATTCCTGCGAAAGCGAATCGGAAGCCACTTGAGCTTATTGCGAAATTCGGAGACATGGTCATATTTGCGGAGACCAAATATGAACCGTATACAAAGGTTTTGGAGACGCTCAAGTTTATTTAATTGCTCCTCTTTAAGATCGAGAAAGCAAGTATCAGCATAGTCAAGAATGGGTAATAGGAGAGTTTGTGCCAACGCAATTTTGGTAGGCAATGGAAGAAAATACTGCAGCCGGCGAAGAGAACCCATGGCAAGATCTTACTTCTTGCCAAATTTCATCGTGCTAGGTCAATGGGAAGTACCCTATAGGTTTTGATTCCCTTGCGAAAACGCTAAAATGGTCAAAATATACGACAAATTTTCCATTATCTTTTGATTGCGTTGACTTAGAACTTTAATATTTTCACGGCCGCATGTCATCGTAGACTTGAGTATATGATATTAATTTCAACATGATACGTCCATGCATTTCTGAGAAAAAAGGGTTGACATCCCGACAGACAGACAGACAGACAGACAGACAGACAGACAGACAGACAGACAGACAGACGGACAACAAAGTGATCCTATAAGGGTTCCGTTTTTCCTTTTAAGGTACGAAACCCTAAAAAGACCAAAAACTTTATAATTTTCAATAAAACAAAATGATTAAACACGTAATATGTATATGTTAGTATTAACATAATCTTATTGAACCTCATCGAAAACGATACGATGAAAGTTAATCGTATAAAATATATAAAAAATATATAAAAAACTGACAATGACGCCTAATAATAAAAAAAATAGTGAAGAAAGATCCATATCCGTATCTGATCCGTATCCGTAATTTTTTGCCGTATTTTTACCCTATTAATTTTCAATACAAATAAATACATATAGCTACAGTTCGTTCGGTGAGTGACAGAACCCGAAGTCTAACTCCAAACTAATTTCTTTCCTAATTTTCTACTTCCTTGCATCCCTTACTTCCTTTTAAAGCTCGCAACCCCTTTGTGGCTTCTCCGTAACTGTAAATAATCTTTATTAATTGATTTTAAAAGATTTGATTTCTCGGTAGAATCTCCATTACGGAACGGTGGTATTTAAAGACTAATTTATAAATGACCAAAAATGCTTTAAAAGCATTGAATAAGTATATTTTTAATTTGTTTATGTGTTCTGGCCATAACGCTACAAAATTAACGTAGATGAAAGCACGACCCAAAACTAATGTTTAAATACTATCGAGTTTCTTGCCGGTTCTTCACGATAAAAACTACATTCCGAACCTGTGGTGGCTTTGTAAGAATCTAAAAAGAAAAAACAAAAAATGACTTGTAACTTGACAATTCAAAAGTGCTTTAAAAGCCCATTTGAATAAAGTATATGTTGAGTTTTAGTTTGAGTATATAATTATTTATATTGTTTTTGATAGTAAATACGACTATTTTAATGCTATAACTATGTTATCGGTCAAGAATTTCAATTTGATTGTTAACTTATCTTGAAATCTACATATAAAATCTGACAAGAAATGTATATTTTAATTTAAAGGATACCTCTACTATCAATATAGGTTTTCTTTGAATATTACATTGACAGTAAAGAAATAAACACAACGATTAAATAAATCATTTCTTTTCCTTTTTTCTCTTTACACATTTTTAATAAATAGTCCTCCGTCAAAGTAATTGGGGACCCCAATGTGCCTAGGGCCTCGAAACGGTTAAACATGGTCCTAACGGGCCGTACTCCTAGGAAACCAAATGGGAAATACATATTTAATCATTAAGTAGTTTATCATACGCCAGCTTCGTTCCCAGTGTGAAAAAGGTCCTAGATTCATTTCTAAGGAAAAGAATTTAGCACAGAGCCGCAAATATATTCACTAGTAGAAACTGTTAACTATTTTGTCTTTTTTAATTGATGCTGCTCCTTTGAGAAAACAGTGACTTGTGTGAATTTTGACCAACATATCTTGAAGAACTTAAAAACACCAATTATATTTAAAAACGTATATATTATTATTAGTAAAACATATAAAAAGCAAACGACTTTAAAAGGAAAATACACGGGTTTGTTCACATGAATGACATAACTATTTCAGTTATATAAAAACCAATCTACTGAACCGATTTTGATACAAAGATAAGTTTGGGCCCAATCTAAAATATATATAATCTTTTAAATAAAAAAAAAATAATTTTAAGAATCGTTTAAGAAATTACGGAGTTCTGAAGTAACAAACATTAAAAACACTACAAATTAAGAACCACCTCATTTTTGAAATCAGCTGAAAATAAAATAACTTTTCTCTATATAGCTGGCTGCAGTAGCCTTAATAGGTCTAGGAGTGGCAATCGAGCTGCCAGTTTTACGAGTGTCAGACCTCTTCGACGATTCGTTACTGGTTCAGCTGGCTCCCATCGTGGCGATAATTGCTGGCTGCTTGCTCTTCGTCGTGGCGTTCTTTGGATGCTACGGTGCTATTAAAGAGAGCACCTGCATGTTGATCTTTGTGAGTATACATTTAAAATATTGTAATGCTATATAGCTAAAGTTTTTTTGTTCAAGTCAGAATGTGCTACTAGTCAGTGGTGGCTTACCTTAGAACACCTAATCATTTAATCACCTAGCACTCATGCGCCCGTGTGTAGCGCACACCCTGCACATTAAGTGAAACCACCTCTGCTACAAAGCTATTAAATGAAAGTTCTATAGCTTTCGGAAGCTACATACATACAAGTATACCTTTTAAAACCACTAGATACAAAATTTTTGGGAATGGTGGAGTATTTTTATTTTCATTGCCGAGGAATTTGTAAGGAAATTTCGGACAGCACAGACAGTTCTGTTTTTTAATTAATACAAATCTTTAGCTTTACTTTGAAAATATGTTCAGACGTTTTCGAGTTTATTGTATAATTTATAATTTACTATACTATGAATGCTATTAAAGTAACATAGTTGTGTACCTTGATGTAATGCTACAGCATTATCTGGAATCAACAGGTTACCACTTGGGTATTCTTGCAACTCTTCACGAAGTTTAAGTAAGTTGGTGAGGAGTTGCAGCAGAAGTATCGTCTTAGGGCTCATTTAAATGGCCTCAAAGAATATATTGTTGGTTTTTTTAATTTAACCATTTTATTTCATTATCTATGTTAAACTTGAATCATGTGGTTATCTTTTGTCATGTAGTGATTACGCGTTCTCTGATACATGCAGTCAAGTAAACGTGCACTGAAATGCATTGCAGTTCGTACTTGCAGCCATGCTTATACATAAATAGACGCATGTTTAACAAAAGGCAAGAATTACACTTATAAGTTGCTGTCAAATTTTCATAAAGATTTACATAAGTTATTTCTCTATCCTTTAGTCTTAACCGTAAGTGCCTTAATTTTGACATTTACAGCTTACTTCTTATTTCTAGGTAAAAACTTTGTTGTTACTAGATAAAAGATTTATATTAAATCACTCTCGAGAGTAAAACTTATAAATGTAATTTTCGCCTAAAAGCGGGTCATTTACTTTGTCGGGAACATTCGCCTATAATGTTTAAGAAACAATACAGATTTTGGTAATAAAACAACAAATGAGAGAACTGAACATGGTAGTGCGTAATTTGTACCTTTTATAGAAAGTGTTACATCAAAAAGTGTGATCACCTCCAATCCAACCGATTTTGACTGCAGGGGAGTTCTCAAAATCAAATTTTGATTGTTACATAACAGGCGAATGTTCTCCCTGAGGAAGCACGTTAACAGACAAGCGTATCTACTGTCGACCGATCGCTACAATTTTTTTTATTTATTAAGTAAATAATTTAAAAAGCCTAAACTAACCTTTTTTTTCTTTTTTTGTAGTACGCATTGCTTTTGATACTCCTCGTAGCCTTAAAAATAATTCTCGTTACATTTTTATTTGTGGAAGAAGAAGATTTTCTACAAGAAATACCACGTTTACTGATAAAAGACTTCGCCGCGGATCCTACGGGCTTCCAGACTATCGAGAGAATAGTAAGTAGTTTACATAACTCGTAACCCACTTCGTGTTTACTGAAAATTTCGAATTTAGATGATTAAAATGCGGCTTCCAAATTGGATTTCAAAATTGGTGTTTATTTTAAGTTTTATAATTAACCTAATTCCCAGGGTTTCTAAAAGTTAGTCTATTTCCGAGGTAATAAAAAAATCGGCTTATTCATTACTTTATTCAAGAAATATTTTATAAAGAAAGGAAGATTATTTTCAATAAAAATAAGACAAGTTATTAAGTGTATCAGCCGTAAAATAATTAAAATATTAGTAAAACTGAATAACATTTGTATCGATTTGATTTGTGTTGCAAATTTTCGAGGGCGTAAGTTATTTCTAAAGCTAAAATTAAAAAAAAAAGAAAGAAAGCTCACCTCGGAAATAACAACGAAATACTACAGAAATAGAAAATATAACTAAAGAGTACAAAAAAGTCATATGATGTTTATATTTGAATTAAATTTTAGATTTTTTTTAATTTTTTCAAATTACAGTTCCAGTGTTGTGGCCCCATAGGACCTATTTCCTACCCCAACGTCTCCGCTTTGCCGGACACCTGCTGCTATAGACCGGCTTGTAGTTTGAATAACGCTTACAGAGCATGTTATGTTGTAATAGAAAACTTTTTCTACGACATCGGATTGGCCACTGGAATACTCGCCATTATTATACTGGTTGTTGAGGTAAAATAAAAATAAAAGTAAAGTAACAGCCTGTAAATATACCACTGCTGGGCAAAGGCCTCCTTTCCTATTAATGACAAGGTTAAGAGCTTAATCCACCACGCTGTTCACCTGTGGGTTGGCGGATATAAATGTGTCAGAATTTTTCCCTGCATATGTAGGTTTCTTCACGACGTTTTCCTTCACCATCGAACTCGAGATTAATTTTAACACAAATTTAGTACTTGGAAAAATCCGCATTGCTATTTGAACCCACGATCATCGGTTTATATCGACGTATTCTAACCACTAGGCTATCTCAGCTCCTGAGGTAAAATATCTTAATTGATTTTTAGGTTACATATACGTAATAAATTAAACAACTACAAAAGATTACCGAAAGAGTTTGTTTTAACATCTTCTGGTTTTACGAGCAAAAAGAGCCCATATCTTTCTTTAAGGCTCAATTATCATCTAAAGGAAAATTAACCACAGTGGTTGAATTTTGCACAAGTTCAAGTGTGAAAACTTAACAGACATACGTGCGGATAAAGTGTCCAAATTTTCTGGATAAGTGAGTAGCGTGGGGCACTAATAACATTTCTATCCTAGCAAAGGCTGCCTTTGAAAGGGACATTTACAGGCTACGTTATGCAACTTACCAGAAACTGCATCTACTCGACTTTTAAACGTTTCACTAATTATATTTTTGCTTTATTTCAGATACTGGTTGTTTTCTTCAGCTGTTGTCTGGCACGTAGCTTTCGAAATAGTGAAAAACTAATATATTAATACAAGCAAATTTTAAACTTTAATTGGATAAAGAAAAACAGGATATAAGCTCACGATAATAAGTTACATATATTTTATCGCACACGTGTAATTTGTCTCTTATCATTGTTTCTTAATAATTGTTTTTGTTGATCTCTATTATTTGTAAAATACAATGTTATTTAAAAAAATTGAGTTGTTGAAATGTATTTGACTTTTATAGTCGTTTTTCGATTGGTTATTTTTGACTAATTTAGCATACATTGACTGGTAGGGGCTGTATCGAAGAATTTCGGTGAAGGTGCTAGTCAATGTATTGAAGAATACGTAAAATTACGTTATCGAAAACTATTAAAACTTCTTCTAGATGTACTGTTTGGTTATTGGTCATTGTTGAAGTGGTTATCTCTTTGCAACATCGCAACAAGCTATTAATTAAAAAAATCTAAAACCCGACTGCGTAATAAGACCATCTACAGTCAACAGCACCGTAATTAGTTGTATCTTATTTAAGAATCGTTTCCAACCAACTTTGAATCCTTATAGATTCTAAACCGTAATTCTTATTTTTCCAAATTGTATATCTTCTTTGATTAGATTTCCGCTTTCATTAAAAGTCATACGATGTATCATTTATCAAAATCGGCACACACGTTTGGTATAAACAGCGCCACAAAGGTACAAACCCACACCTAAATAAATATATGTAATTCAAAGGTGACTGACATAGTGACCTATCAACGTACAGGCCAAACCACTGGACGGATCGGGCTAAAACTTGGCGTGCAGGTATATGTTATGACATAAGCATCGGCTAAGAAAGGATTTTGATTAATTCTACCCCCAAAGGAGATAAAATAAGGGATGAAAGTTTGTATGAAACTTTGTCAATTTTAAAACGATCGGGCTGAGACTTTGCATGCATAAAGCTACTATGACGTAAGTATCGCAGACGAAGTCGCGAACACCAGCTAACATACGTCAGCTGATAAACACATTACTCTCCTAAACTCCGCCATGTAAGAAAGCACGAGCGTTTTCCCTTCATCCGTAAATTGTTGTTGCTTATTATTTAGTCAGGAATATGTCTTGTACTCATGTCCTTGACTTAAAAGAGAATGTATTTCCTTATTTGTACTTAGATAACAATGACATTTGTTATAAGATAATGATGCGATTAATGATAGCGTTCATAATTAAAATTGGAATAAACAAAAGATAATTTTCAGCGTTTTATAAGATGCTAATTTCTCGTAAACCTTAGGACTCTATAGGCTCATATTGAGTTGGCTATTGAAAGCAACAGACTAATTTATTGGCAAGGAAGCTGTGGAAAGATGAAAACTGAGTAAACTAGCCGTTTGTTTGCCGACAATCTTGTCATCTCACCAAATATATTTCTCGGCCGATACCCAATCTTAATCATTTTCACCTTGTATACATCATGACATTGATTAAGAATCCTACTAAATACTATACTATACTATAGACAAATAGTCTACGGAGGCTGCATATGTACATATGTACTATTATTATAACTTAAATACAATATTAAATGTAATTTATTCTAGATATTAAGAATATGGTGTTTTGTGTGTTCATTGTGTTTGATAGAGTTTTTAAACGAATGTGAAATGACGTAGCACTTCATCTTCGATTTCTTATAATAAAAAATATATTACTCAAAACAACTTTGACATATCACACCTGGTAGATGTCCCACGACAATTACTTTAATATAAAAGACATTATAACTCATTAATTTAGTTTTTAGATTAAGTATACAATAATATTAATAAACAATACAACTCAAAAGCGTGGTTTATTTAAAACAAGCTTATATTCATTGTAATTTATTATATTTTAATAACATTTATCATCATCAAAATATCATTTGAGCAAATGTACTAGATACTGCTGTAAAATATGTATTGTTTGATAATTGATATTTGCAGGCGATCGTTATGGTGTAGTGGTACTGACTGTACCTTTAACGCTGACGGTTGTTATTTCGATCCCTTCTCAGGCAGATATTTACATTTGTATAAATATTAGTTCGTCCTTGTGGGTCCTGATTGTTATCACCTGATAATTAACGCTACTTTTAGTAGAGAAATTGATCTAGTCTAAATATTTCCTGGCTGACCCTTAGGGATTGTAAAGGTGATATAGCAATCACTCTGTTTAAAAATTAGTCAATATCTAGACTAGAATATTAAGCAGGTAGGTGATAATTGAATGCTTAATATTTTTATAGATTTAATTAGTTCAATCAAGAGATTGTTCAGCGTACCCTTGCAGGCCACTATCTACAAGAGATATGCGTACAACTTATTAGAAATCACTGATTTGGATGCAAGAATTGGTGGTGGTTTGCATTGGTGTTCCTCATATAAAGTAGGTGAGCACTGAGACAAAGATGAAATGAGATTGAGAAATTCTATTGGGCATACGGCTACTACGAATGTATTTTCAGATATATCTTTAGGTAATATAGAATAATAATGTATTTCGAAAGAGGTATATAGGTATACTGACAATATGTGGCTGGATATCGTTAAGTCCCAAACAATTTACTTTAATTTTTTTTATATTAAGCACTAATTACTTTTAGCTGTCCGATAATATAAAGATAAAATATAGATATATTGATTTTGGTATCACCTAATTGCTTGTTTGTCAAATTTAAAGAATTGCTAACGCAAAATATTATCAATTTTACATTTGTATTAATAAATCACTCACCCAATGAAGATGTGACTTAATTGTAAAATATCTGTATGTACAATTATATATATTTTTACGTTTGGTTTATCTTTTATTGACTTACTCGATTTATTTCGTATTGATTGTATTATTAAGAAAGATTAAAGTAATTAAAAAAATAGTTTTAAAAATATATGTAATACATCTATGGGTAATCAGGAAGGAGCAGGTATAAAAATAATATTAGAGTTTAATCATAATAATAAATAAACAATTTAAAATAACAACGTGTCGTTTCTCGTCAAGGCATTTATTGTAACATGAATCTTTGAATAGTTACGAACTCTGAAAATATTTCATTATATCTACATAGCACCACCATATTGAGCGTGTGCCTCTGTGGCCCATAGCTTAACTGGCAATGTTCCTGAAGCACGACATGCAGGTAAGTATGAGTTTAAAACCCTCTTTGTCATAATTTTTGATCTGATATTTAAAGTTTAACATTAAACATTTAACATTCCATTGGTACAAGAAGCTGTGACATCGGATGAATAGGATTGCAGATTAGCATTTCACGCGTAATTCGCGTTAACATTAAAGTTTTGGGATATCACCCTTATGTCACTTCCACCAATTAGGTGAATTTAATAACAGTTCATATGTTGAAATCTGTTAAACGAAGAGACGCATATTGGTACAATATGCTTGAAAACATCGATAACAGATAATTCGACCATGGATTAGTAAAATTAAGAAAATACAATAAAACTGTATCAATTATGTCAGAAATATAAGCTATTCTATTTTATAAATATATAGTTCAACAACATAAAGACGTCCAAATTATGGAAAAACTCGCAGAAAACTTGTAATAAACTTGGCGTTTTAATGAAAATATAGTCCATTTATGTATGAAAGCGGCCCCTGTTCCTTTATATGCTGCAATAGCAATATTTGCTACACTTGCTATAAAAATATTAAAAGGCTACAAAAATAATAATAAAGGAACCAATTAATTGCCTTTTTATATACTTTTAATGTAAAAAAAACTTATACTTGGATTGTTTCTAAACTAAAAAAAAAACAAATAAAGATATAAATATACCTATGAACTATTTTAAATGGCAAATAAATCTTAGAAATGAATTCCTTGATGAGAGACGACACCTTGATACTTCAAATTATTTGTTCAGTTACAATTACCACCATATTTCATACACAAAATATTACTGAAATCGTATTAAAAACATTAACCTAACCTGAATGCAGATGATAGGCCTAGCATATTTGTTAGTTATATTTAAAAAAAAAACTCTAACCTCTCTAAAAACTCTAACTCTAGCACAACAGCCTCACTAAAAATACCAAAGCCAATTTTTGTTCTAACCTAAATCCATACTATCCATACTAGTAGTATAAAATGCTCAAGAAACTCTGTCTGGCTGTCATTTTTATATCTCAACCGCGGAATCGGTTTCGATGAATTTGATATGGAGATAGACAATCTGTATATCAAATTTGGATAAAGACCAAAAGCCTAATGAACTAGAAACAAAGAAACATGAATCATAATTACATTATTAGTTAACACATGACTAAGAGCTGTTTATGTTCGCGATAACAGTTATTATTGATAAGATTAACTAATAGAAGTGGTAAAACCCCTTAGAAAATCATCATAATATGACGCTATTGTTTCTTCCGTCGTAAAATCAAAAGATTGATAAGAAACTATGTTTTTCAAGTGGATTCTTTAACTATTAATTCTGCTGCCTGGAAATCTCCTAATTGATTCTTTTGATTCCAGGCTTCATCTTTAAGCTGTCTTAAGAACATAAATATCCTAATGTTAACTAAAAATTTCTTCTATTAAAGAAATTAAAATGTTGTCCAAAATTACTTTATTGGCGGTCACTAACATTTGCCTTCTTCTTCTAGCAGGGGTGTCAAGATGAAAAATACTATCAAAAATTAAAATAAAAAATCAAAAATATTTTATTCAAGTAGGCTCTCACCAGCACTTTTGAATCGTCAATACATGAAAAAACAAAAAAAAATACATCAATAATGAAGCAATTAATAAGACCTGCAACAAAACTGTGAAAATCACATCCAATTTTTGTGCAGTACTTTTTCGCGTTAGTTATAACCTGAAGATGAAACTTGATCAAAGTCGGGTTAAAAATTCTGTTACTATCATAACAACATAACGGAAACACAGGACATATTTATTTAGTTATATTGTTTATAAAAATAAACTACTAAAACGATTTTGTTGTAAATTCTATGGGATTAAAATATCACCTTAAATAAAAGAATTAACCAAAATGTATGCAACACACATACATTACGTTTGTATGATTGCGATTATCTCAAAAGCCGCTGATCTGATTCGGGTACGGTTTTCACTATGTTAATACATATTTTTCAAGGAAGAATTTAGTATATATCAGGATCTGATGAATATCTGCGGAGATAAGGGAACTCTTCAATGATTTACATCAAATGACCCGCGATCCCTGCGATCTTTTGCGTATGTATGTTTGATGTGGGTTATTTTTTTTTTACGAAAACGATGAAAAATATATTAATGAAGTATAATATATAAATTATAGTGAATAATCATATAAATTATAATGAAGTAGATTTCGTTAACACATAATTTTAAGAGAAAACTTTTACGTCTAGTCTGTTTTTCTTTACTTGTTTTTATTTGGTAACAATACTACGAACGAAAATCACGAATTTTCGAAAAACATAATTATAAAAAATTTACCTGAATGGTCAAACATTCAATCGATAATTTCTTATGTAACTCTTATGTGTGGCTAGAAGTGACATATATGTCTGCTAAATAAAGGTAAATTGTTTTCACTCTATATGCTGCCATATTTCCATACAATGGACACAAAATCTTACTAAAAGCGAAAGCCGTATGAAAATCTGTTTAGTAGTTTATGAGTTAATCCTATTCGGACAGTCAGACAGACGCGACGGGAGACTTTGTTTTATAATATGTAGTCACGTTGTATATATGTACATAACGTGGTTTAATATGCAATTTCAAGTGTTTTTAAGTTGCACAGACACTTGATATATCAAAGCCACTTTTATAACTAAACTGCGTGATTATATTTACTTTTATTAAAACCTCAGTTAACGCTGAACACTTATATCATAACGTTTTATTTAATTAAAAAAAAATACAAAAAAAAAAATAAAAATGTGTCTTTGTTTAGGAGCCTGTATTGTGAAATATATTTTAACTGTTGTTAATCTTATTTTAACTGTAAGTATTTTTATATATTCCTAATTTACATCTATGTTTTTTTAATGATAAGTCGATTTCGTATTTTTTTCTTCTTTATAAAATACCTAGCAGATCAACAGGGATCTTACCTGATGTTAAGTAATAACCATCATGATCGCCGCTTGTCGACATTTTCAGCATCAGAAATGACACAAATGTGTTGCCAGCTTAAAAAATAATGAAGATACAATAGTAGATATAGAATGTAATGAAAGGAATGGGCAAGTTAGGTTTGAGCTAGTAGCAAAAGTCACTTGGAATATAAGTATTTTAGAGACTTTGCTAAATAATAAGTCAAAAGAAAAATATGTAGATAATAAATAATATTATTAGACGAGATTTTTTTTAAATAAGTTGTAATTGACATAAAAAGTCACCTGGTAAACGTTACCTAGATAACCTTACAAAAGCTGTCCGCAGTGATAAAAGTTTGAGAACGGAAATTGGACTCCGCTAAAATTCAATTCAACTCTTTGGTTAATGGCGTTTAGTTCCTCTGCTAAAATGGATGATAAGCAACATCAGCCACAGCGGCTTCATTTTGAAAAATGGCGTCTAAAGATGTCAATTTTTCTATTCTTAATAATTTTTTTTTGTACACATATATATCTTTTCTGTTCTATTTTGATAAAAGGTATAATAAATTAAATGTAGACTTATATAATAAAACGTTTTATCTGATAATAAGTTTTACAAATATATGAAGGTAATGCATATCGCAAAAATGGTAACACATTTCAATATTCTAAAGATTAAATTAAGAATCTTTTTCTGTACTTATTTAGTCTAAATGACTTGAATTATCAAATTATATCAATTCAAAATTATTGCTTATTAGCATCCAATTATAAGTTTGATTCACACCTTAACAAGTAAAATAATTCAATTCACTATAATTCTTAGGTTTCAATTTAATTATTATAATTTAATAGTTCATTAATTACGTCATTATTAAGTTGCTAAAAATGGAGTAGCGTGAGTCAACGTAGTAATACGTTACGCACCACCTTCTGCTACCAGCTTAACCATTTTTTTAATATCATCTACAAATACTTACTTTAAATATAAAACCCTTGTTTTAACCAATTATCGTTTCATTTCTAAGTAACCTTTTACTCTTATCTATTGTTCAAGCTAGACCCATCCATTACATATGTATTTATCAGCTGAGTGTTAATGCCATATTGTAGTGACGTGTTCCCATTATAATGACGTAATTTTTTTCATACTTAATATTGAGAAACATAGTCGGCTCAAGGGCGGGGTGACTAGGGCACCGGCCCAGGGCGCCCAGGCTTGCGGGGCGCCGGACGTGGCGGCTTAACTTCACTACTTTATTTAATTTTAATAACTATCTGTTTCAATCTAATAAATAAAAATCATATATTCATAAACAATACTATTACAACTTAAAAACAAATAAATATAACAATAAATATTTACTTACTTTTCGAATAATCGGTGAACATACATAAGAAAGTACCCAACAAATTGAGAACTCCTGCTTTGTGGAATTCGGTTAAAAGAGCTGCAAAGGAATGCCTAGGACGCTGTGATAGTTATAGTATAGAACGAGTAGTATAGAACGATTGCATTCATTATGAAAGATTTGAAGTTGTCCTTTGATTTGCATTTTTACAGATTAGCATTATACATTGTAGGTCTGAAAAAATATTTTGACTGGAATTCGCGGGTGCTTTATTTGTCACGAAATAAAACCTTAAGTAACCTTCCGCTTGCGTACGCCATACAGTTCTATACGGTCTATGTCGATGGAAAATGTACACAGAACATAGTTCGTCTGTGCAGGACTTTAGAAAGACTATTTATTCAGAAAGGTTTTAGGCCATAAAACAATATGCACCTGATGGTATTAAATATAGAAAAGCTCATGTATTTTGGCACTCTGTCTTTCACTTTGGACGACGTTGAAAGGAAAGGTTACTTTTACTAAAGTGAATAAAAGGCTATAAGCTATTGAAAAAAAGGTAAAAAATAAAAAATAGGGGTTAATAATCCTGCGCAGACGAAATCGCGAGCTCCGCACACTGGAACAGGAGTAGAAGTTCCAAACATCAAAGAAGCAGTCAATATTAAAATTTAAAACAGAAAAAAACACATTGCACATCAGAATAAAATGTAAAATATATTTTCAGCTAGTAGGTTTAGCGATCACTGCAATAGGTGTAGTGATTCTGGTGAAGCTACGGAGTGCTAACGTGGTCGAACTGAATGGCCTGGAAATTATACCAACGGTAATAATCGTGATAGGCTGCGTCATCACCTTCATATTCTTTTTGGGATGCTGTGGAGCCATCACGAGGAACGCCTGCATGCTGATATCGGTGAGTAGCTTATTGTTATGTAACTGACTAGCAGCCTGGTACTTGCTTTGCTACGTATAAAGTGAAATAATAAAAAAAAATAACAAAATGTTACGCCATTTATTTAATTCATTTATTGCTAAGATAAATGAGGAACCGAGGAAAGCCTAAACATTTGCTGCCTTACTACAAAAGATTTAAACAGACGTTAAACGCGTGTTTTAAAAAATCCGTACTACAAATCCGCGTCTAAGCACAGTTTTGAGTTAAACATGCTTTAGATATAGATTAACATACATACGTGTAAGTGAGTTTAATAGATGTCTAAAACCTATTTCAGCTGTCAAATGTAACGTATAACATTTTATCAATAAGTTTTTTTATGAATTTATTCGCTGTTAAGCAATGTAGATAATATTATAAGCAATGTTTAATTTTTAAACACTGTTTAGCTAGACACGTGTTCAACATGGTTTTAATGCGTCTTTTGTAGTATGACAGATAGTTTCGATATGGCCCGATCTTTTGCCCCAGCCCCTTATATTTCAGCTGGGGCTATAGACGAAGGTATGTTAAATGTAGACATATGACTAATAGGTAAGTTTCTATAAAATTACAAACTTCAAAAATAAAAACACTTTGAAATAACTATTTATCATAGCTTAATCACGATCCTGAAGAAGTTGTAGGTTTAATACCTAATATTTGAACTCCTTTAAATATATTATAATATAACAAGTAACTCAAAAAATTTTTGTTAGCTGAAATAAAACTATTTTAAACGGATTTAAAACGCGTATCCCTAAGGCTATGAGTTTTGCTTTCAGACTTTATAAAGATTTACACAAGTTGATCATAATTCTATTTGTAACTTTATCGTCCAATCGTCGTGCAACAGCTGATCTACATGAGAAGTCTATACCCAAGAATATTTACAAGTTATTACATTACTTTAATTTTTTTTTCAGTATTCCGTGATAATAGTGGTCGTCGCCAGCTTGACAGTCGCCGTCACGGTGATGCTCTCAAAGAATACGGAAATGATAGAGAAAACTGTATCCGATGAAATAACAAATGTATTCAACCAAACGAATGGATCTGGCCTACTTAACTTATTGGAATCTAGCGTAAGTAATTATTTTAAAACTAGCGGCCCCTCGCGGTTTCAGTCGCGCTTAACATAGGACTTTAATACAAACTTCTAACCCCGATTTTTATCGTTACGTTCTTAAAAGAATCCTCGTGCAAAATTTGAAACTCCCGGCAATTGTAGTTTTTGAGCTTTGGTAATGAGTGATTGAGTGACCTTTCCCTTTTTTCGCTTTTCGCAATAAAAGGTAGCCTATGTCCTTTCTCAGGGTCATATGATTGTCTGTACCAAATTTCATCAAAATCGGTTGAGAGGTTTAAGCGGGAAAGCGTAACAGAGAGACAGACAGAGTTACTTTCGCATTTATAATATTAGTAGGGATTGTTTTTTTTTTTCACTTTTCTTTTATCATATCTAGCTGTGGACCGCGGTTTCACTCGCGTTATATGAAAGCAAAATTATATTTATATAATGTATAAATTATACCTTGCTTGAACCATATACTGATCTTTCATTCCTTTAATTTTTGTTTTTGTATATTATTTTTTTATTAGGTAGTCTAATTTATTCTTTATAACATTAGTTATCTGTGAGTGAAAGTCCCGTCAAAATCGGTCCAGATGTTTCAGATATAACCCCGTACAGACAGTTACACGGACCTACAGACAGACCAAAAATTTTAAAAATTGAATTTTGATGTACACACCGTGTATACCTTCATATGCATTTAGTTAAAAGCTGTTAATTCGTTAATACAAACAGACACTTAAATTTTATTTATTTGTATAGATTACCGATCGTTATAGCGCAGTGGTCACTGCAACTGATGTTACGTTGAGCATGAGAACTCCAAATTAAACAGGAATACGTAACAAAATGTTATATATTTACAAAAGTCAGATTTCTGCAGCTTATTTAGACAACAGACTTCAGGGCCGGGTCCGTAGTATCTTGTAAGAGAGTCTTCTCACCAAGTGTACGCAGTCAGTTCAAGACTTTTGTGTCGTCCTTGACAGTAACCCGACGGCAGATCATGTAGGGATTTGTTACGGTGTTGCACAACATGAGTATGTAGCTATTTACGTATAACACAGCAACTTATCCAGACGTCACCCTCATTTTACTTAAAAAAAAAAACTTACATTTATTTCACTTTATTATATTTATTAAGTGTCTAGCACTTAATAAATATAATAAAACAAAAAGGTTTTATAGCACAACATACTCAATTGCAGAGAGAGCTAGCCATAATAAAATATTAAATAAATAATAATTTAAAAAATTACCACGTTAGTCGTGACACTGATTGCAGGGGTAACGATTGGCGGAATAAATGTCAAACATTATTATACAATACTAGCACTTTCTCGCGGCGTTGCCCGCGTATACTTAAATACCCCTTAGCTCAACTACAATGTAAGGGATTTCTGAATTAAGGGATATAAATATTTATTTATTCACCCTAAGGAATATTTATGCTAAGTTTAAGGATAATCAGCCAAAGCCCCTTGCAGTTCAACAGGGATTGATATTCGTGCGTTTTATAGTTTACATTTCATTACTATCATCCAGAAGTACATATATGTATTAACTTTTAAGTTAATATGACCACGGAATAAGATTTTCCATACAAATACTTTTAAACCTTTTAAACCCCCTTGGGGGTGGAAAATCGAAAAACCCTTTCTTAGTGGATGCTGACACCCTAAAAGGCACCTACATCCTAAATTTCAAATTCGTAGACCCAGCGGTTTAGGCTCTGCGTTGATGAATCAGTCAGGACAAGTGATTTTATATGTATAGATTAGCTGGCCCTCGCGGTTTCAAGTGTTACTGTTTCGTTGCTGTGAGTCGTAGCTGGATATAATGTAGTCCTACACCTTTCTTAATAAACGAGCTATTCAACTTATTTCGTAGTTTGTGTTGTGTGTTTCCAGACTCTTGACTCAGGACCATGAAAACTTAATGGAGGCCGTTGAGTGTTAAGCGTTTATAAATTTATTTATGTAATGTATGTTATTTACCGCCCTGGGGCATAGTGAAATATACCTAAATTACCTATGAAAAGTTAGTATAAAAAAGCGCTCTTAAAAATAAAGAGGTTAATAGAGTATAATAAATTTTAATTAAAAATCGTAAAAAAAGTCTCTCACGCCCTAAGTGTTGCCACCCTAGAAATTACTAGCCGTTGGCCTCTATCGCACTTCCAGCGCTGTCTTTAATTCAAACATTTCAACTTTACGCTTTAGGTCATCTTTACCATTCTTGTAGATCATTTTCGATAAACATTATGGTGATATGATCACAGTTGGAGTGTTGCGGTACTACTGGTCCAGATTCGTATTCAACCATCCCTCGCACATGCTGTCCAGACGCATTATCGAACCTGCAGAATATTCAAAGTATTCAGCAGCATGGCACCATAACTTCAATAAGCACGGACATCAACGACTTAGTGAGCTGCAACATCAAGGACGCCTACCAAGATGGCTGCGTATCGAAATTCACTGACACTCTCAATAGCGTACTGCGAACAGTTGTGACTATACTCATTTGTATCTGTATCAGCGAGGTAAGACCATAAAAACTTAATACTAAGGGCTTTAAAAAATATAACGAACTTCAAAAGCAATAAAAAAAACTTCGTTTGCTTGGATGTTGATAGTTCCAGTTATTTTTATTTAAAAACAATTTACTAAACTGATACGGGGCCAATTTTAAAGATAGATAGAATACAAGTAAAATACGAAATTTCGTATCAGTGGGTTATACACTAATTTTAGTTGTTTTGATTTAAAGATCAATCTACTAACTACTGAATCGATTTTGATGAAAATATCCTTTTCTAAATCCAAACAATTATACCATTCGGTTGATAAATGAGGAAGTTCTGAGGTTAGAAACGTTTCAAATACTGAATAACGCTACGAACGCTCCTTAGCTTCATTGAAATACAAACACATAAAGATATAGACTGGAAATACCATATCGAGCTTAAAATTCGGTCGAGAAAGTGCGAAAGAGAGGAACAAATACAGCGATAGCAGTTGCCTCATTCTAGAATTTTGATTGGTTGCTTCAGGCCATTGTCGTATTACCAACCCTAGACAGAAAAAGATAGATGTTGTGATAGAACTCGTTTCATCTCTTTCTACAAAATGTTTAGTGCCCCAGTCCAATATTTAAGCCTAAGTTAATAAACACAAGTAAAATTGCAATTAATTTAGTGTTGTTCTTTTTTAGTACGTTGCGGGAGCTATGGCCGTCTTCCTAACATGTTACATCAGGAGAAAGAAGAATTAATATAATTAATAGTTAATAATAACGTACAAAATTAACGTCAAAATGATTTGTGATATTTATTTTTAACATCAACTTTAATTTTTTTAATTTTTATATTACGGTTTTTTTTATTATAATTATCAATGTTTTGCTATGAGTTCCTAAAACTGATACTAGATGGTGTTAGCTGTTAGTAACTAACTACTGAAGTCATTTATGATTTTTTTTTTAATATTAACTTTCGACGTTTAATTTTTTATTTTACTGATATTTTTATTATTTTACTACAAGTTTCTAAAATTCAAAAAATTAGATTGCTCTAAATGATGTTTAAGTTACGACACCTTAGACCATTATGGTTAAAGGACTACAGCAAATTTACGCTTCAAAATGTATTCTTTAAACGTTCTTATGATTACTTTATCTATTTATTTAAAACATGTGTAGGATTATATAATTAAATCATCATCAAGTGTATTGTGTTTTATTATTATTTATGAGACTCCAATAAATATATTTTCAAATTTGTATCGCAGCCTACTAATAAGACTGTTAGATTTTTTTTTAACGTAAAACATAAATATATATATGAATGCTATAGGCACAGCGGACTAAAGCCTCTCTGCCAAAACAAGATATATTGTTACTTGAAAGATATAAAAATATAAAGTTTTGTAAAGATTAAGGTGTAAAAAAGTAAACACGAAACACTGAATTCGTCTGATTCCTTATCTGTCGTTTTATGATCAGTTTCAATAATGTATCTACCTGTGTTTTATAGCTCGATTTCCCGGCGCGAATCCTGTACCCACCGATTATTTATTCAGAATACACTTTTTATGTACATTTAAGTATATTCCTACGGAGTTTTATTATTATAATATTTTCGGACTTTTTTAGCAAATGTGAAAATGTCAATCTTATTGTTTCTTAACGAGATCCCACAAAAACATAATAATAATGATTATTTCTTATTTAAATTTAAAATAATAAAGCATTTTTCCTGCTTTAGACGATAGTTCCTGTAGAATGGTCTTTCAAATTTTGAGTTTTTTGGTCAAAAATCGGGTTGAGCTCTACAGCGCTCGTAGACTAAAACTGTTCAATTTACAAAAGAAGGGTTTTACTTTAAATATCGGATTCTTATTTAGTTTAATTTATTGCAAAACTACAGATGTTTATTGTAAAACGAGTAGGAAAGATGATATTTTCAAAACACTATTGGAAAAGTGGCGCCTAAAACGCTATTTTTCCAATATGAAAGCACGACATCTAAAGAAAAGAAATAAGCAAAACCATCAATTTTGAAAACTAACGAAAACCTTTTACAAGTAAATGTACCACATGGATGTACTATGACTTGGATAAAGTTTATGTTAAACTCAATCATTAGCAGGAAAATTACAGATAAGGTTATTGAGACCGGGCGTTTATAATTATTGTTCTATAATAAAAAAAACTCCCCGTAATCCAAATAATCTCGCAAAATGATTTTCCCATTAGATTTTAGCGCGTTCGTCAACAAACCGCTTATCGTGTATCGCTTTTAGATAATGGGTAAATCGAATGTAATTAGAAATAATCACAGAAAAATCAGTTCACTGAAAATGACATTACCCACCCTGTTTAGTGCCTTAGCCACTCCTGGGGAGGGAGGGACATTTGAAATGTTACGCGAATGTAACTGTAGTCATTATATAGACGTAATATTTTCTAACAATTCAATAAATACGATGCAGTGCCCTAAGGTTGCCAGCGGTGCCCAGGCACAGGATGCAGACCCTGGAGGGACGTAAATGTCCATTTTATTATCAGAGTCAAATAAGATTAAAAAAAATATTCATAAAATAAGCTCGACCCGCCTAAATAAAATGCTTATGGTTATGGTACAGCTTCGGTGGATATTTTATAACTCAATAATATTATAACTCTTAATGAGTTACTATTGTACGTTTTACCAAAATTAATTCCATTAAGCATTAATGTGTGTCATTTTTGTAAGACTTTTTTAAAATATAGTGGATATGCTATTATGTTTTAAAAAGCAGACGATCTGGCCGGCGACAGATGTTGTTACGAAATCAAGTTATGCCAGCCCGCCATCAGGGAATTCCATTTGTAGTGCTAGATTGACACCAAAGATGACTTGATATAAAATATCATATAGGTAATATGCACAGCCAGCTCAAGGTTAGGGCAACTAGGGCGGCGTCCCAGGGCGCCGAGGCTTACGGGGCGCCGGACGGGTTGACCTAACTTCACTACTTTATTTAATTTTAATAACTATCTGTTTCAATTTAATTTATAAAAATCATATATTCAAAATAATAAATAATTAGTTAGTTTTCAAGTAATCGTAATTACTCAACGATTTGAGGATCTCTTCCTTTTTAGAAGTCGGTTAAAAGGGCGCCGATCGAATCACTTGTCCAGGGCGCTTTTTATAGCCGGCCCTAGTAATATGCTTATATTATAAGTCAGCCATTTACAGGTATCCCCTTTAAGGCTTTAGTCGTTACCATTTCTGTTTTTTTTTTTTCTTATAGCTGATATGCTGTGTTCCGACACTCGTGTTATTTCATGCGCGCTATTTTCGGCAAAATGTGGTGTACCGCTAAATATGGATTATTTTTCGTCAATTTAATATTCACTGTAAGTATATAATTGTATAAAATTATGTAATATATAATTTTATTTAATAAAAGCACATACATTACGATGTCTTTTTTCTAAGAATTAAAAACTCACTTCAATTAGTGATAGAGCTTTTTCTTCAAATGCGGACATTTTGATGTAGACTTTATTACACTAAAATTGGTTCATAAGTGGTTTAAAATATTACGTTGCAAAAAAAACAGTAATCATTATTCATTAATTATCTATATTTCATAAAATATACACCATATAAACATACATAACCAGATGGCCTATACTCTTTCGGAGCGGTGAAACTTTTAATAGTGAAAAAAAAAACAATAGGATCCCAGAAAACATTCAAAATGCTTCTATAGCAAAGTTCAAAAAATAATGTAAAGAAACGTTGTTGTGTGTTAGAGGTTATTATAATATTAAAAGATTTCATAGATGATGACACACCTTGGGAATAATAATGCGATCGCTTCCAGGCTGTCTCAATACATTTTACGTATTGTAACCAATCTTAACGTTGTTAAAAAAATTAACGAAAAAAGACCCGCTGAGGTTACACTTTTCCGAAACCGTGGTAGATTCATTTTCTTGACGTTCAAAAAGAGAATGTAAATTCCTATTTTGAATAAAAATACTTCGATTTTGATTTTGATTTTAAAATTTGAAAAACGAACCAGTAGGAATATCAAGCGGTATCCCCTACCAATCAAATTTTACCTTTTTATAATATTTATAGATTTTGTTCACGTTACGCTCGCGCCAAGTTTAATTTCTCCATACTAATCTTAAGCACACATTTCATTTCCTTAGGGATTGAATTATAAAAATTTATTAGCCTACGTCTCCTAGCTATGAACGGAAACTATTATTAAATTAAAATTATCTATTTAGTAAGTAAGTGAATGAGTTACCTTTAATGTAATATAAGCAATTAGCTCCGCTCGTTTACCTACCCTCAAACTCAAAATATATTTAACTAGCTGGTGCTCGCGACTTGGTCTGCGATGTCTGTGATGCCTACGTCATAGTAGCTTTATGCATGTAAAGTCTCAGCGCGATCGGTTTAAAATTGACAAAGTTTATTACAAACTTTCATCCCCTATTTTATCTCTTTAGGGATAGAATTAATCAAAATCCTTTCTTAGCGGATGCCTACGTCATAACATCTACCTGCATGTCAAGTTTCAGCCCGATCCTTCAAGTAGTGTCAGTCAGTCACCTTTGAGTTAAATATATTTTGATTTAAATAGGCTCTTATAATAAAGTTTTTCGAATTGTCAATTTACAAGTTCGTTATGAGAGTTCCACGTGAAGCTACCAGCTTTATCATGGAGTAAATGCGATTCAGAAAACTAGTAAAACATCACCTATTTTTTGTAAATATTGTATTCATTTATCAAGCTAGCAGGCCTAACGCTGGTGGGAGTCAGCATAGCATGTACCCTTCAATTCAACGTCATACTGGAGGTGGTACCACGGGAGATGAGTGCAATCCCGAGGGTTGTGATCATCTTGGGGCTACTCATCTTCTTCATCGCCTTTTTTGGATGTTGGATTCGAGAAAATAAAAACTATTTAATTATGGTAAGACAGTTTATAATAAGGCCCCTGCTCTTTATTGAGAGAATATTTAAGGAGGGGCTCATATTTATATATTTACATACATTCTATTCTCATGTATTAATTATTCCTTTTTTAATCGGCAACGCTTTTGTGCTCTTCCTTTTGTTGCAAGAGTTCTTGAAGCGCATCTTTTATCGACTCTTTACAAAATTGCAAAAAAAAAAATCTTCGCTACTAAGATCTGATCTGATCGCTACTAAGTTTTATAGGATCAAAATTGCCTGAAAATTTCATCAAAATAAACCCAATATACGAATACATATGTACATACCTACAGTCTACACAAAAAAAAAGTATTATATACCGTCAATATATCGTCAACATCTTCCAAAGTTATCTTAAAAAACATATTTGACCACTTTTACACTTATTTTCAGTACGGAGTTTCAATGTTTTTCCTGGCATCGAGTAAGATCTACCTCGCCGTGGTAATCTTCCAGAACATGCAGATTATAGACAAGCTGGTGGCGGTCTGGCTCGGAGCCGCCTTCGATGACCAAACTCTGAAAGACAAGTTCCATGAGATTGAATCTTCGGTAAGCGTAATCATTGTTTGTGTATGGGAGTGTGTATTCGGCTCTTGAGAGATTGGTTGACTTTCATGCGTTGTCGTAGCTTAATTTTTATAGCCTTGTCTTTGGTTACGACGTCGCCTGTTTTTTTGGTGTGTTTCGGTAGTTATTGCAATATTATTTTGACGTTTATAACTCTTAATTAACTAACTTATATTTACGCTTCAAAAAAAGAATTATAATTCTGTATACATATATATTATAATTCTTTTTTTGAAGCGTAAATAAAACTCATTTTCGTATTTATAATATTAAACAATAATAATTGCTTGCATGCTTATTTAATATATCTACATTAAGTCGAATTGTACATAATCTATTTTATTAGACTAATTAAAATGCAGCAAGTATCTTCTGGTGTAATTCTTTAAAATAGTCGTGTTTTGAAATCATTATCTTCCAGGATATTATGGCGCCGTACAAATTCTCGAATCTCAATTTCATTGAATATCCTGCAATGTGAAAATTCCTTTGAAACATTATATGTAGTAATATAAGCATTTTCTTGTCACGATTACACCGTGAAATAACTTGCACGATATGAGTAGTGGTTTCAACAAAATATAGATTATAAATATAGCTGCACTACCTTAAGATCGCGGCTTCACTCGCATTTATGGTTACTGCTTCCATGAGTCGTTGCGTAATGTATAGCCTTCCTCAATTAAAGGGCTATCTAAAGAAAAAATATTTTTTCAAATCGGGTCAGTAGCTTCAGAGATTACATACAAACAAATCGTACCTCATTATAATTTAATACATGCATTTCTATTTGACGTTTATCTACGAAATTGTTGATGACGGTTCTAATACCAATTTCCGTATCATAAATACGGATTTACAGTACCGATGTTGTGGCACAACCGGTCCAGAATCTTACCTACTGCCCGTACTGCCAAGGTCCTGCTGCCCGCAAACCGACGAGCGTCTAGAAACAAATCAGATCTGCACCGCTACATATGCTTACAAGGGCTGTAACAAAATACTTAGCATGTATTGTGCGAATTACGGGCACGCGATCGGAATCGTTATAATATTGATAATCGTTGTGGAGGTAAGAAAGAAAGAGTTATTTCTTAAATCTTTGAAATATTTAATTAAAATTAACTTTTAAAAGATATACGCAGTCATATTGACGAATGTTAAGCCTAAACATTTAAACATTAACATACTTCAAAAAAAGAAGGTTCTCGCGCCGTAATGAAATATTAGAATCAATATTAAAAATATTCTAAATCTAATTGTGGAATTTTAAAGGTTAGGTATACTCCTCGTTAATAAAAATGTTCCACCTGAAGTCGCTTATATCTTTCTACGAAAATATACCTACTTATCGATATAACTCTTGTGTTACAGCTGGTGGCGATGCTCTTAAGTTTTTACCTCTACAGCAGCATTGACAATAAGAAACGAAACGCTTGAAGAACTATTTGATAATTCTATAATATTTAAATTAATTTTGTACAAAATATATTGAAGAAAGAACCACTATTAAGGTTATTTTAAAAACCTATTATTTGAAAAAAAAACTTAACAAGTTTTTTTTTTTAATTATTAAAAAATAATATTGTTCATAATTTAATATTTCAAATGTTGTTGTATTTACGAAGTATAAACCTCAAAAATATTTGTTACATTTTTAATTCATATGTTTTATAAAGTATATTATTATTATTATAATGTTTGTATAATAAATTATGTTATTAATCTAGCCATTTTGTAATCCTTCCATTCTTAGATAGTATTATATAACTATAAATATATTTTTAATCATTCGGGATAGACAAGGGTCTATAACCATACAGCCTAATAACTATAAATATGTTATACTCGTAAGCTCATGGATTTTGGCACCCAGAATGGCGGGTGACATCTGACATTTACGCGAGATTGCCTAGATTCTAGCTAGTGACTGAATATGACAGGAGTATCTTTGAGCCAATAAGACAATAAATGGACGCTGATAAGTAATACTATGTGAAGCCACACGGACTTCATTTTGAGTTAACGGCGTCTAAAGATGTCAAACCTATTCTTGATTATTTTAATTTTTTGAAGAAGTTTATATCCAAGATGGATAAAAACTTCTCTTCTTTTCTGTTTTGATAAAAAGAGTAATTAATTAGAAGCAGATAGGTATCATAAACAATATTATTATTTATTTATTTTATTATTTATGGAACACACTTCAATATTCGAAACTTAAATTAAGCTACCTTTTTCGTATTTATTCAATTTAGATTAATTCGTTTTGAATTATGTTAAATACACGACGCATTATCTGTATACATCAATATTTCCGAATTTGACTTTCTATGGTTTGACACATTATTGCTTATCAGCATCAAAATTAACAAGCTTGTCGAAGGTGGAAATGGGTACAGATTATTAACGTCAAATAGTATCAACGTCACATAATTATCTATAATTATTAAATATCAAGAACAGCAGATGAGGCACGAAGACATTATTTTTTCACATATCATTAAAGAGTAAGAAGGCGAAAATAGAATGACTAAGTAAGAAAGGGAAAGTGTATACAATTTCTTTTTACTACAAATAGGCACTAACAAGTGTTAATACGATTAGGAGCAGCCTCTGAGGAAATTTTGACACCATGGTCAATATCACAAGGTTCATGTAAAGGCGTTTACACCACTGACACATATTCTAGTTGGTTTATACTAGCTTCCGCCCGCGACTTCGTCCGTGTGGAATAGTTAGTTTGGGCTAATAATGCATTATTTTAGAACAAATTTGGTTAGCATAAAAAAGGTTATAGTTGACTAACTTTAAAAGATAGACATAATATGCTGTCGCGGACTCTTTTTTTAGAACTCTTAAAGGGGAACAATTCTGTCATACATGATTTTTACGAAACTTTAACCGTTTACGCAGCACACGCAGCGTAAGCTCTCTCAATAAGAAAATATCCCCCGATTTTGAAGCATTCTTCATTGGTGCTCCTTTTGGTCTTAGCGTGATAATATAAAGCCTATAGCCATCCTCGACAAATGGGCTATCTAACACTGAAAGAATTTTTCAATTCCGACCAGTAGTTCCTGAGATTAGCGCGTTCAAGCAAACAAACAAACAAACTCTTCAGCTTTATATATTAGTATAGATTATACACGCGTTATGTGAACGGATAAAGGTTACTTACTTATACGACTCCGCTCCCGTTATAGAAAATAGTTATTTTTTTGATTTTTTATTTACTTCTATTAATTTTGTTTTAGAAGTCGTTTATTTATTTTTTGTTTTTATGATAATAGTGTGAAAATAAGTTAGCGGATGACTGATATTAAGTAATCCCTGCCCATTAACATAGCACCAAAAGTCAAATGTTAAATGAACATTAAGTTTCGTACTATGAATATGAATGCCTGGTCTACATCCAATGTACCCGTACGCTGGATGCAAAGTAGGCATTCGATCTTGATCCTTTATCCCGCTGTGAAATGACCTTGTTCCAGAGGTTATACCTGAGCGCTATAATTTAGAGAAACTTCGAGAAACTCCATACAACTTTGCCACCACCATTTCCTTAATATTGCAAATGTCTACGGATGCCATAAGCACTTACCATCAGGTGGAACTACTCGTTAGCTCCTTTTTTTAACCAATTTTTTTATTATACAATTTAAAATATACCATTAGGAAATCGCATAATAACACGATACAAAGAGAAAAACTACATATATGACGTGCGTCATAAAAAAATCACTCCCGAAGTCATATCGATACGATATAATCTTTTATTTAAAACCAAACAAAATATACCCTGGCCTAAAGCCCATACATTGTGCTATAGCGAAATTTGCTAAGTCGTCAGTGTATATACGCTTTACCGTATCGCTGGATGTGTTATTCTTAATCGCGTAACGGAACTCGCGACCGGTCTTGGGATATTCCAAGATAGCTGTCGTAACGATTATAACAAAAATAAAGGAAATATTCCTAAAAATTAATTGCATGAAGTTATCTGATAGTATTTTGGATCAACAATTCGATTCAATTCTTTGGTTAATGTCTTTTGGTTGTTTCGATCACCAAAACAAGTGACGAGCTTGTCAAAATTAAAAATGGGCATTTTTAACGTCAAATAAATTTAACATATCTATGTATATATAAAATATCATTGCTATACCACGTATATGAAGTTTCGAATAAACACGCGCAATTCGAAATCAAATTTTAAAACAAACTGATCATGTTTAATCTTTTATAAGTTAAAAGTACATTTGCATATCTATATAACCCACATATTTTATATCTTTTAAGGACTACCTTTTTACAGGTAATATCGTATTTTGCAGATCAATATTGTTGTTACCATTATATTATATCTATATCTTTGCGGATTGGATAAAATTCTGTAATATGTTTTATTGTATTAATTAATTTTAGTAAATAAGAAATGTTTATTTATCATATGTAAATGTATTTATATTTAAACCATTAAAAAAGGAGCAGATTCTTTATTTATTTCCATTTTTGTGAGTATCTCCGCCCATTGTGTAATAGAGGCTGATTGTGTTAAATCTTCGCTATTAAAACATGCCATATTAAAAAGTTAAAAGAGGTGTGTCATTGCTAATATAAACTGTCAAAATTTAGCATATTTCGATAATACTAGTACACAATTAGCTTTCTGATCTTTTGATTTTTGAATTCGTTATGCCTTTATATTGTTAAACAATTAAAAAAAATTGTACGTACGCGTCTACTGCGTCAAAACAAAATTACTACATTCTTACATATCTTTCTTTCTAAAAATATATTTTATTGCTATAACAGTCCTCGATATGTAATTTTAAATTCGTGTCTTTCGATTACAGAAAAAAAAACACGCACCTCGCTAGTCACCTCAATTTTTTACTAAATACAAACAGGTTTAGAATCAAAATTTCCGAGAACTTATAAAAGAGTAGGTGCTTTTATACAACATTAATAAATAACATCGTATCACAATCCCAAATGGTAAATGCAATTAAACCGAGTTTTGAAAAGAATACTACCTATAAATTTTAACGTTATTTATGTCTGTTCACTTCGATTTAATTGCCGAATCAATTTGAATACTAGCTTTTATCTAGAATAAAGCACGAATTTGACTTTGTTTGTTACGCTATCAAATCCAAACAACTCACTTACCCTTATGAAATGTTTGTGGTCGGGGAAATAAATATATAACAAAAAAAAGGAAAATTCTAACCTATGTTATTATAAAAGAATTATTCCTAGAGATAAACATCACTTCCAGATGAGCATCCGGCATAATACTATCTACATTAACGAGCGAAGCCTCTGGCAAAAACTAGTAAGTTAATACACAAATGGACGGTGATAAGCAATACTGTGTCAACCCACACGGACTTCATTTTGAGAAAATGGCGTCTAAAGATACCAAACTTATTATTAGCAAATATGGTTGAAGAAGTATATATTCATCTTTTCTTTGCTTTTTGAATAAAAGGTATAATGAATTAAAAGCCGATTGATATATTTAATATATTATCTAATAAAAAGTTTTTCAAATGCTTTAGATTATTGTAAAAATTGCAAAATATGGAACGCACTTGGAAATCGAAACAATTAATCAAGAGACTTTTTTCCGTACTTATTTAGTTTATATGACTGCAAATTATTTTGAATAATGTTAAATAGGTGATGCAGTATCAAAATACATCAATATCGCCAAATTTGACTATTTGTGGGTTGACACATTATTGCTTGTTAGCATCCAAATAATCGTTTGAGTACATTTTTTTTATATAGTGGATTTGAACAGAGATACATTTCTTTACATATACATATATAATAGCTGGCAAACGAGTAGATCGAATACTTGATGTTAAGTGACTACCCATAAACATTTTCAGCACCAGAGTCGCATTGCAAGCTCAAAAATAATAAAGGATGAAGGCAATAGGAATTAGGGTAAGGAATGAACGACTTCGCAAAGTAAATGTTTCTGGGGCAAGGTGTCCGTTTATAACAAAACACCACAAGAATTTTTGCAGTTTTCAATGAATAAATTTAAATTGTATATTAAAAATAGCTAAAGCAAATTATTCTGTACAAGATTATATAAATGATAATAATGCATGGATTTAGTATAGCTGGATTTCATACAGGATGTTTAATATAAACATTTGTAATTTTTAAATGTATATACTTAATAATACAATTTTAAAAGAGTACCTATTGAGTTTCTTGCCGGTTCTTCTCGGTAGAATCTACATACCGAACCGGTGGTAGCTTTTCCTTAATTTAAGTACTTTTTGTTTGTTTTGACGATGAGTGCTTTTAAAAGCCTACTTGTAAAAAGTATTTTTTGATTTTGATTTTGATTTTAAATGGGAGAAAGGGTTAAGATAGAGGCGATCAGTTATATTAGCTAATTCACGTCGATCTTCTGTAAGAGTGATATGCCCCAGTCTAACCAGTCCTTATACAAAATGTATTAAGTGGGCCTTAGTTAGGTACCAAATGGATATTGTCGTAACATCGTTTTGTCTATATGTGTATAATAGTAAATGTTCGCCAAGTAAGTCCGTTACTCCGCGGTAAACAGCGGCCGACTTGAATCGTAATTTTAATACGTATTGAGGGTCTGACCACATGTGGGTTTAAATATTCTAATATGTATTAGCCATTTGTAGATGCAAGTGAAAGTGATGACATTATATTCGTCATACAACGCAAATAATACAACTATTTTTACTTTTGAATAGAAATTTAATTTTGTGTTTTATTGTCATTTTACAATTTTTAATCTATAGAAACTAATTTTCAATGTTGAATTCAGTATACTTATTTGTAAGTTGTATTTATAATGCAAATTGAATTAGACGTAACCATTATACAGCTATTTACTAAAAGTTATTAATACACAGTAAATAGATAGCAAAATTTAAGGCATATTTTTCTTCATATTTATTTAAAATATAAAACTATATATTTCTTTTGTTGTAATGAAAATAAAAAATATAAATTGGCTTATTGTCGTATGTGGCGTTACCTTTACTCAAATACTACTTTAATCGAGGTCAATAGCACGGCTTGCAAAATAAATATATTAAAACATAGAACTTTATATATATATATATATATATATATATATATATATATATATACATATATGTGATATTTAATAATTGATTTCAATTTTGTTTTCGCATAATCCTCTTTTTAATTTATTAAATAATATTTTTTTTATAAAAGTTGCCTTAGTTGTTCCTTATAAGATTAGCTATCTATGAGGGAAAATCTCTTCAAAATCGGTGCTGCCGTTTCAGAGATAAGCCGGATATATGTTCCCCGATTATACGAAAACAGCTTAACCGATTTGGTAATTTTTTAAGGATATACTTTCCGATTCTATGGGACCAATGTCATAGAATATTCATAATTTTTTTATAAAAACACAAACGTGCAGGCGGGACACCTGATGTTAGGTGACCACCGCCGTCCATTGACATTACAGCACCAAAAGAGCTTAACATGCGTCGCCAGTTTAAACGGAAAAAGGGTTGAAAAGGAAAAAGTAGGAAATGGGTTACGTGGTTAGGCTTTCAGCATTCTCACTCACCGAATGAAAATATTAGCTACTTCACGACGACTTTCTGGGAGAGTGCTGTACTGCCCCGGTCGAGCTAATAATAAGTGAGCCACAGCTAAGCTCTACCTCACTTCATATGCCACTGTGAAGTACCTCTGGTTGAATTTGGAGTACCTTAAAACTAATTACATTTCTACTTGTTTATTCTGCCCCGGGCGCTAGTCGGGCTTGTAAACACCTGTCATACTACAAAAGACGCATTAAAATCATGTTGAACACGTGTCTAGCTAAACAGTGTTTAAAAATTAAACGTTGCTTAAAATATTATCTAAATTGCTTAACAGCGAATAAACTCATAAGAAACTTATTGATAAAATGTTATACGTTACATTTGACAGCTGAAATAGGTTTTAGACATCTATTAAACTCACTCACACGTATGTTTATCTATATCTAAAGCATGTTTAACTCAAACACTTACTTAGTACGGATTTTTTTTTAAACACGCGCTTAACGTCTGTTTAAATCGTTTGTAGTAAGGCAGTTATCCTCTGGACTATTTTCCTGTGCCATTCTAATATATTGTATCTTATATCTGCTCTAGGTAAATTGGTAATATCCACTATTATGCAAACGAATATTATATTCACTTATAATATAGGACCAGAGAAGATGGACGCTGATAAGCAATACTGTGTCAACCTCACAGACTTCATTTTGAGACAATGGCGCCTGAAGATGTCAAAGCTATTCTTAATAAATTTGTTTGAAAACGTATATATTCATCTTTTCTTTTCTATTTTGATAAAATGTATATTGAATCAAAAGTAGATAGATTTGTTTAATATGTTATCTAACAATAAGTTTTTAAATATTCGAGATTATTTTATAAATTGCAAAATATGGAACGCACCTGAAATTCGAAACATTGAGTTAAGAAATTTTTTTCCGTACTTATTCAGTTTAGATGACTTGTTTTTTTTTTTAATAATGTTAAATAGATGATTTAGTATCAAAATACATCAATATCTCCAAATTTGACTTTTTGTGGGTTGGCACATTATTGCTTACCAGCATCCAATCTCGGATGAAGTGGTCGATTGAAAAGAATAAAGGCTAGTACTGGGAATAAGGGTAAATGAGATTGTTGGTAGTATATAAATAATATTTTATATCTCTTAGAAAGTTTCTTAGCTTTCTTATATATAATATATAATGATGTCGCAAAAAACTAGCTAAATTAGCCTTTCGATTAACAGTCTAGCCTCTTTATAACACAACCTCGTGCAAGTAGTGACCTTAATTGCTTAAGCTAATTGAAAAAAATACTTTTTGACTCTGTTTATCATTACTTGAATAATTCAGAGCTTTAGTTATAACATAAATTCACATAAACAGTGTGAATATATTCACATTAGCTTTTGAGTTGGATAAAACTTAAAGAAATTTATAAATAATAATAACTTAAATAAGTACCTATAAAATTATATTTACATTCTGGTTATAAAAACATTGAGTTACTAGCTCAATAATAAAACGAAGTAAAAATAAAATTTAAAAAAAAACAACCCGAAATGAAATAACTGACAACGGTAAAATCAAGATCGACGTGCAGGCTGCGGGTCGACGACCGATAAAGCAGATGTCACTATTACAGACCCTTCACATTATCGAGATAAAGTAATGCTAAAGGAGACACGTTTTCCGTATAAGTAATAGTTAGTTTATATCAAAATATGAATTACTAGCTTCGGCCCGCGAATTCGTCCGCGCGGAATAGTTACTTCGGGCTAATAATGCATTATTTTAGAACAAATTTCGTTACCATAAAAAAATTTATGGTGAGCTAACCTAACTAACTAAAGATAGACATATGCTTTTGCGGACTTTTTTTAGATTTTTGCGAAACTTTAACCGTTTACGCAGCGCACGCAGCGTAAGCTCTCGCAATAGGAAAATATCCCCCGATTTTGAAACATTCTTCATTGGTGCTCCGCTTCTTTCGATTTTAGCGTGATAATATATAGCCTATAGCCTACCTCGATAAATGGGCTATCTAACACTGAAAGAATTTTTCAAATCGGACCAGTAGTTTCTGTTATTAGCGCGTTCAAGCAAACAATCAAACAAACAAACTCTTCAGCTTTATAATGTTAGTATAGATATGTAATATATATAAAACCTTTGTATAAGAGGTTTTATATTGTCGTATACATATTGTTAAAAATTCAATGCAATAATACAACACAAATGAAATGTTATGATGCATTTCATAATTTTATTCTTCCGACAGTTCTACATATAACCGCTAATGTGACACATTTTTTTAAATAAAATATACGTAGAAATATAAAATAGGTTGGACTCTAAAGAGTCCGTAACACTTATTAAGAAATGAAGTGTCACTTCGTTTATAGATGTTGATAGTATACTTTGATCAAATCACACGGATTCCATTTTGAAAAATTGGCGCCTGAAGACGTAAAACCTATTCGTAATCAATTTATTGAATAAGTAAGTATACATATAAATCTATCTTTTCTTTTCTATTGCGATAAAGGTATAATTAAATAAAAACAGATTGGTATAATAAAACGTTTTATGTAATAATAGGTTCTTCAAGCATATCAGATTATTGTATATTACACAATTTCAATATTCGAAGCATTAAATTCTAAATTTTTTTCCGTACTTATCTCGTTTAGCTTACTTGAAAACTATTTGAATAATGTTAAATACGTCAAGTATTACAAGAATATCTCCGAATTTGACTTTTGGTTGACACATTATGGCTTGTCAGCATCCGATTAACCTAAAAATAATATTATCACTAATTAGCAGCATTCAAAATTCATGGACAATTGTTTCAATTTGTTAAGGAATAAATTGCACCTGTCTTTGATACTAAACAGTGATTTATAAACGATTTTAGTCATAGCATTTGCACAATAATTATCTTGATTTGGTCCACCGAGCCAGATATTATATTTTAAAATCAACTAAAATTTTATCAGGTTATTTGTGTTAAGTAAAAGGGGTCACGATAAAATTATATTGCAGTAGCAAAGAACAAAATAGTTGTATAACTAAAAATAATAATGTTTAAGACTATTACACCGTCTTAAAATTCGTTATCTCAAAACGATTGGCGATTGGTTAAAAATACAAAGTGTACACGCATCTTAAGAGCACGTCCGGTGTTTATTGGCTCGTTTTTTTTCCATATGCTCTACCGGTAATGACATAAAAGGTGTGGTAAGACTGGTAACACCGTCAGTTGCCGCTGAACGTCAAGGTGAAATCTATAAATGACTTACTTCTACACAAAAGTAGTTTAGCGACGTTTAAAAAGTTACCTTTTTAATTGAATATGTGCAAAGTTATTGCATCTATTGAATTGTAATTGTGTCCTTACTGTTCTTATTGGCTGACTTAGTTTTGTATATAAAGTTCAAACTTTATTAGATTAAGTAATTTTACGCGAAATATATTATATTACTATAACGCCTGGCACATATTTAATTATCTTCATTAACATCTTTCAATATAAATATTGAAATAGGGAATTCGGGAAGAGCAGAGATGTTTTATATCGAAATCAATATTAAAAAGGGTTTATTTATAATTTTTATATTTATATTATTTCGTTGCTCCGTAACATATAGATAGTTTTTTTTAATATATTAAATAAGTGCGAATCTCTAAATAATCTATACTAATATAATAAAGATAGGCCGAATTTTAATTTTAAAAATTGTAGCACTATTTGAAACGTACACTATACTAAATACTCATACACTATATTCTCTATAAAATCTACATTACCACAAGCAAAGCTGCGACCCAAAGCGAGTATAACAATAAAATACACATAATATTTCATCTTATTTATAAATTATCGATTAACATCGCTGTCAGCGACTGTACACAGAACAAGTATTGGCGGTATTTAGACCAATACAGGTCCTTTAGTGTAACACTAGTACACACGCATACATTTATTTGTCTGGGTCAAACTTTCGCTACATCAGTGAGCATAGTCAACTGTAACACTATCTGCACATGAAACGCCATTTTGAAACAGATTTTTAACATTCTATTTTTAAAAGTCTAAAAAATGAGGTTCCCTGTTGATTCTTCTGAATGTTAATTTTGTTTATGTGCAATGTTTTCGATTATTGTAGGAAAATATCGTGACGGAACCTACATGTGCCAGAAGAAATTCTGATACATGTATATCCGCTAATCCGCAGTGGAGCAGCGTGGTGCTCTTAACCTTCTTAATAGAAGAGGAGGCCTTTGCCCAGCAGTGGGACTTCTTGTTATTAGACAATCGTGTTTTTGTTTTTTTTAATTACTTAAATCTTGTTTATTAATACCCTCAGACTTAAAAAAAAATCATACTAATTCCAGTTAATTTGACTTCAAAACTAAACTACTAAACCAATTTTGATACAAATTCTATAGAACCAATTAGAAAATATACCCTTTTGAATAAATAAAATCAAAATCGATGAAAAACGACCGAGTTTTTAGGAGAACAAGCATTAAAAAACACGGTAAATTAAGAACTTCCTACTTTTAGAAGTCGTCTTAAATCAAGATATGATAAGAACCAGTCGACCTGGTGAACGGAACTCCTCAACGGGCGTCGGAAAACGTTCTCGATTAATGCAATGGTATTAAAGAGCCCGTATTTAAACAAGAAGCAACGGTTCAATGGAAGTCGGTCACATTTTTTAGGTACAAGAAAGAATGTTAATTTTATTTTCGTATTTAACTGGCCTTACTTTAGTAGTCGAAATTCGCCCGTTATTAAGAATACGTACAATTTACATAAAAGGAGTGGACAATGTTAATACTAACATTGAAGAAGGAGTGGACAATGTTAGTATTAACATTGTCCACTCCTTCTATGTAAATTGTAAGAGTAAGATATACACTTTCATTCGCACAATTTTCGTACAATGTTTTTGCTTCACGTATTAATATTCTAAATATTTAATATCCATACTAATACCCTTTTCAGGGTCCCGTATCTGAAAGGTTAGCACCATTCTGTCAAATCGTCGTTCCCTCCATCTGTCAGCGAGCTATATCGAATAAACCATAATAGGCAGAGAGTTGAAGTTTTCACAGGATATCTACTTGCATTTACGCTATGATAACCAATAGCGGATCCACCGCTGTGTGTGCTTAGAAGAATAATAAAAAAATATCGTGCGTGAGTGATTCAGACCCGGTTTTGGCAATTATTTAATAATAATTTTAAGCCACCTGAAAGTATATTGTAATATACAGCTTGAATTTTTTAATAGATACATATTTACATGTTGAGAGATTCATATTAGCGATTTTATTCTTCTTCGTACGCGAATTCAACGCGCACTTGACCGGTTTTATTATTCACTGGCGTTCGATGTTACAACCGATTGGCACACAGAATGCCGGCCACTTTGACGACGTTACCTAGCAACCAGCTAGCGACTGAGTATAACGAGACTATTATTTTTGTGCTAGATAGTTTATTTATTGAGGAAGGCTATAGGCTATATTACATCGCACAACGACGCATGGGATCGAAGCAGGAACCATAAACGCGGGTGAAAACGCAGGGAACTGGTAGTTTAGGCTAATAAGTTCGAAATGAGTACAGATTTGATGATTTTGCAGTTTTCAATGAATAGATTTAAATCATATGTTAAAAAGTCACTAATAGCTAAAGCATATTACTCTATACAAGATTACGTTGACGATAAAGATGCGTGGGCTTAGTATATGCTGAATTTCGTACAGGATAAATAATTAAATTGTAATCATAAACTGTGTTGTATTTACAATATTTTATAAGAGTAACTATCGAGTTTCTTGCCGGTTCTTCTCGGTAGAATCTGCGTTCCGAACCGGTGGTAGCTTCATTATTTATGTACTTTTTTTTTGTTATTTTCGTGTATGACGATTCAAAAGTGCTCGTAAGAGCCTACTTGAATAAAGTATTTTTTTGATTTTGATTTTTAAATGAACTTGACATATCATAATTACAAAATATTATTGGCTTCAATCGATAAATCTGTTTAGCATGACAAGTGTAAAAAAAGAAATGGTTACTCTTCATACAAGCATACGAATTACTATCCTTATGTGCAGTCAAATCTGATAAACGTGGCCTTCATAAGCCAATTCAGAATTCAGCTGTTACTTAATCCTCCCTCTACAGCAGGGGTCATCAAATGTTGAACCGCAGTCTATTTTGTGCGGACCTTAAATAGCGGAACATTTTACAGATACTTTATCTTGTGTCATACATTTTCTACTCGTGTTAATCTACCAAATATGACGAAAGCATTTATCAATCAAATTTATTCCAAACTACAGACTTAATATTTCTAATTAACACTAATATTTTAAACTAGCTGCCCCTCGCGATTTCACTCGCCTTTATGGTCACTGTTTCGATTCTATGAATAACGGGTGTTGTATACCCTATCATCTTCCTTTATAAATGGAGTATTCAACCTAAAAAGATTTTTTATATCGGACCAGTAGGTTCAGAGATTACCCCTACATACAAATTTACGAATAAATATTAACTCTTTATAATAAAAATATAGATAATTAATAATAATAAACGCATAACGTTCAACGGCCCCCATTAAGATCTCATGGTCTTGTGTCAGGGGAAAGGAAACACACATAACACTAACACAAACACCCGGACCACGACAAACATCCGTATGGCCAATACAGGCGCTTACCGTGAGCGGGGATCCCGCGACCATTAGCGTTTTAGTTAGTTACCTACAGTGACCACTGCGCCAACGTGTCTGTCAAATTGGCTAAACGATCTATTTATTGAGACCATTTCAACGAACGACGCTGTAAGTTGGTAAAGAGTTTTGTATCCTACTGTTTGTGGCTGCATCATCAGACCAAGAATTACATAATTTTGCATAGTTATGTGGCATGCATAGGTGTTTAAAATTTCAGACCACACTTATGTTTGAAAGTAATTCAAATACTTATTATGCATTTAAGATTCCTACCGCATCTATGAAGAAAAGAGCTGATCTTAAAATGGATAGACCTTGAAATAAAACTATTTTAAACGGATTTAAATCGCGTATATTAATTATTTTTATCATCCCGACGTTTCGAGCACTTTGCAGCGTTCATGGTCACGGGTAGACTAAGGTGACATATGTTTATTTGAGGTTTTAGAAAATATTATTTACAACTACCGCCAACGGTTTCTTAGATGGTATCTTGAATAACGTTCCGGATGCATGCAGAAGTCACTAACAGTATCTTTGGCTCTTGCAGTCTGTTGGACTTGGGATTTTAAGTTTTTAATAAGTGGATTCCAGGTGTTTGAAAGTCTCCAACCATCATCTCTATTGAAGTTCGGACGTTTTTGAATTTCAATAGCCTCGAGTATCATTCCAGGAATGAATTTGTGTTATCTAGCGAGGATCTGTGGTTTATCAGATCGAATAAAATGGTTAGATTTATCCAAAGCATGTTCACAAACTGCAGACTTTGAAGAACGCCTATTTTTGACATCTCCTATGTGTTCCTTGACCCTAGTACCGATGCTTCTTTTTGTTTGGCCTATGTAAGATAAACCACACTCACATTCGAGTTTGTATACTCCCGCAGTCTGTAAAGGAATATTACTCTTGATAGGTCTCAAGAACTTTCAAATAAAAAAAAACTATATCCATTGTACATCATTTAGGGCCCACGCTGCTTCAGACACACGTATCTTCAAACTTGTAATATCCCTCTTGCGTACCCTTTTGCATCGAGGATTAAAAACGGACCCTGAATGAAACGATCTCTACAGGTTGATGTTTCCTCAGCCAGCGATGCAAGACGTGTTAAGCTAAAGCAGTTTGTCAAGCTTGTAATAATTAACGGTAAATCGGACACATCTATACAGATACGGGATTCCTATCAATATTTGCATAGCAAACCACTCGAATACATAAATTTAAATAAATCTTTATAAATTACCCTAATTTATTGATACCGGAATAATTAATTTTACGATCTTGTTATTCGGTTTTTAAGTAAAATGATCGGTCATTAAACCGGTCAAGTTCGAACGGAAAGAATAACAAATATTGTTTTTCAACCGACTTCAAAAAGAAAGGGTCTCAAATGGTAATGTTATTCTTTGTTATGTATGTTTTTTTAATTGCTTGTTGCCTCATAATACCGTCATTTCTTAACCGATTTAGAATTTTTTTATCTGTTTTTATCAAAATCTGTTTAGCGTTTATGTTTTCCAAACACAATAATTTAAAAAATCGACTTATCAATATCGTAGTTTTATAAGTATCAAACATTCAATAAAAACCCTACACAACGAAATAAGAACCTCTTCGTTATTGAATTCGGTTAAAAACGCAATGGTATTTTTGAATGACGTCATAATTATGTACAAGAAGAATGCAACGTCAATACACCATGTGTAATCGGTTATGACATCACAAGTATTATAATTATTATTATTGACTTATATACATAGTTTTTAATTCGAAATAAACATTTATTTACAGAACCCTAATTTATAAAAATAAGAACACTTAAGAATATTTTCGGTTATTTAATAATTATCTTTAAAAATTGATTATAACTGCGCTATCCGTGGCAATAAATATTTCTTTTTATAATGCTTACGATTTATCAAGATAATGTGCTATTTTTTCGTGGTATTGTGAATATACTCGGTATATTCTTAAAACTTTTAAAAATCTGTAATAATGTTTGACAAAATAGTAGTATAATTTTATTAAATTAATATAATTCTATTGTCGAATCAATATATGGACACTGATAATCAATACTGTGTCAAGCCACACGGACTTCATTTTGAGAAAATGGCGTCTAAAGATGTCAAACCTATTCTTAACAAATACGTTTGAAGAAGTATATATCCATCTTTTATTTTATTTTTTGATAAAAGGTATAATTAATTAAAAGTAGATTGATATATTTAATATGTTATCTATTAAAAAGTTTTTCAAATATTTGAGAGTATTGTATAAATTGCAATTAAATAATGCGATGCCGCTAGTATTAACGATAGGTTAGGTACATAATATCTAACTTTGTTCCTAGATAATAGAAAAAATATAATACGTGTTGATTTTACATAATATGTGTTGATTTTCTAGCAGGATATTAAAATATCGTAATAAGCTGTAATTAAGAATACGCTTTATATAAATTTATTTTAAAAGATACCTATCGAGTTTCTTGCCGGTTCTTAGGTCTACTTCCCTAACCGTTGGTAGCCTAATACTTAAAAGACTAATTTGTAACTGGACGATTCAAAAGCGCTTCGAAAGCCTTCTTGAATAAAGTATATTTTGAATTTGAATTTCATATTTAGTAACAAATTGCTTGAACAGTGGAAAAGATTTCAACGCGTTACTAATAATTTATAAAGCAAATAAAACGTCCCTTAGAAAGATTAATAAAAAGAAATTGCTTCAGTTTGAAAACTGAAGTTTTGCGTGATTATGGTAATCAATAACAAAGTTATTTGTATTAACTTTTGTTGAAACTAGTTCGTATAAGTGTATTATTCCATGGCATTCATATTCTGTTCGCGTGCATTCAGATGAATGAGCGTTCAATATCTAGAGAACAGTTGAGATGAATACTTGAATAGACTTTCTTGTCACTGCTGACCCCGAACACTGCCGCAAATAACCTTTCAAATTAACAATGAACTCAAACGCTAAAATTATTTACTTTATTACGTAAGAAGAGAAAAGATATTTTATTATGGCGCTGACTGAAAAAATATGTATTAATTTTTTTTTTCATATTTCTATATATATTTCTTATAAAATTATGTTTTGTTTGCTATGTGATAATAGTGTTATTTCTCATAGCTAAATGCTATTATGCGACATTTTTTTGTTATGCCACATCAGTTACTAAATATTTTTAATTAATTACGTATTTTTAATTGGTATGAATTTGTCGGGTACATAATGTCCTTTCCGTTAAAAAACGTCTTTAAAACCGGTTGAGTACCTTCGTTCTAAAATACTCACAGAATCTTATTTCTTTAAAGTTATATAAATGAAATCATGTACGTAAATCCTAAATTATTTATCATTCACCTAGTATATAGTTTTAAAGGTTACATTAGCATATTTTAGATATTGTTTTAAAGTCACGCAAAAAATATTTTTGTTATTTCTATAGTAGGCTTTGTTTTGGAGAAAGTCGTAGAAAGACATCAGAAAAACATTGTGTACTTACTTGTTAGTTACAACTTTCAGGCAATAAAATATCATATATTTTTTGCCATGACCAGAGATTCTGATAAAACTTTTGCGTATGAGTATTTATTTCATGTAAATATCGGACCTTGTGTTTTCCCTATTATGAAATTTATGACACAATCTTTATAATAAGTTTTATTCCAACCTTGATACAAAAAGATTATCCTTAAAGCAAAGAATTTCGTCTTAAAACTTTTAAATTGAAGGTTATTAAAATTCTAAGGAAACGTTGTTTAAATTAATTAAGTTAGATAATATTTCGAAAGCCGACATTAATTGATAAGATAAACGAGAAAAGCAAGAGGATAACCGAGCTATGGCGCTAGTATTAAACACAAATAATGACAAATATATTTAGCGTCGGTCGAGCCGCGGTGCATGTGTGGCCGGCACCGTTATAGACAGTATAAATGCCGGCGCTCCACACGCCGGCCCAGTGTCCGCCAGCCCGCCATGAGATTAAACACGTTCATACTCACACTTTGCGTGTGCGTCTTACATGCACGCGCGGCGTCTATAGCGTCTGAAAAAAAAATTGACGCTCTCGATAACGTTGACCTCGACGATGTCTTCGTCGAGCCTGAGCTAATAGACCAGGCCGTGGTTAAGGACGTCGATAATAATCTCCGCAAAACGGTTGTCGATATACCGGTTAAGGTCGTCGAAGTACCGGCAGTGCTGGACGAAAACTCTAACGATTACGTTCCCAAAAATGACGATAACATAATAATCAAAAGGGTTGAAATCGATCTGGCCAATCCTGGACCCCCTCAACGACAGGAGCATGAAACTCAAAATCCTGAAAATTATGGTGAAGTAGAAAAAGCTCTTTTCGGTATTAAGAAATCCGTCATCGATACACAGAAAGTTTTCAACCAAGGTTTTCAGGAGGTATCTAACAGTTTTAAATCACTATTCGGGGCAAACGAGGACCTACCGGCCATTCACCAGAATTTAGACAATTTAAAGAACGCCTTTACGAGCCAGATCGAGAAACTCAATGAAACAATTATATCAAATCTGAAGCCTGATTGTTCCGAAAAAGATAAGATTTCTGAGAAAAAGTTTAAAATTGCTGAATCACACTTAGAAAACATTAAGAAAAATTTTAATGCCGGCGTTGATACTTTAACAGAGGGCGTTGAAGTTCTTACAATAATTAAAGAGGAGGACGAAGCTGCAAAAACAAAATCTATAGTTAAAGAAGATGGTGAAGATGCCAAAGCAGATACAGATACAGCTAATGCCAGCTCCTCCCAAGCGCCTCCCACCTTTTCAGAAGCTCCACCCTCTACAAATCCTTTAGTAGTATTTTTGACAAATTTCCAGAATGGAATGGCAAATGCATTTTCAAATTTCACAAGCGCTATCCAAAACAATTTTGCTGGTAATCAGCAACCTGGTGGTGGTGGTGGTAACCCCATCATAAACTTTTTCCAAGGCATAAGCGCGCCAAATATCATTCAAGGTCAAAACCCTACAATAAACCAGGGTAGTCAAGAACAACAAAATCCGCCAGCAGCTGCCCAGTCCGATACCGTGGTTCCACCCACATCCGCACCTGCTCAATGGGGGCCACAAGCTTTTCTCCAGCAAGTTCAAAACACATGGCAAAATTTCGTAAATCCAGGACAAAATGTACAACAAGACACCCCACAACCTGCACCACCTGCAAATAATAATGGACCCATCGCGCAAGCCTTTCAGAATATAGTACAATTCATACAAAGGCCAGGACAGGCCATCGCTCAACAACAACCAGCAAATCCTCCTCCTGCGCAGACAGCAAGTTCTGGAAGCGCAAGTGCACCCGCTAAAGAACCTCAAAATGAAGTCCCACCACAAGCAGATGCAATTCCAGCTCAAGCTCCCCAAGCTATAGCCGCTGCACCCCAGCAGGCACCGCCAGCACCTCAAGCTGTCCCGCCTCAACAGCCTGCTCAAAGCGGTCCTATTCAGCAACTTGTACAAAATAATCCCATCATTAAGGGCATACAAAGTGCTGTACAAAGAATACAGGGATCCCCAAATCCTGAGACCCCGAGAAACGAAATAATTAAAGATGAAAAGGAAGAAGACGCAGAGGTCAAGGGAAAGCCTGGTATTAACGCAAATCAAGGTATTTATTAATCACCTTTTTCATTTAATAACATTTACATTTCAAATATTAGTATATGTATTAAAAAAATCTACTACTGTTTTTTTTCTTAGTGACAGCGTGGACAAATTTCGTAAATGGTCTCTTAGGTACAATAGGCGCCTTGATAAACGGTACCACTTTAACTGTGTCGACCGCAGTTAACAACGCTATAAACACTTTAGGCACAAATGTCCAGGTATTTAAACAAAAAAAAAACAGCTTTATGTGTCGTGTCAAATGTCAATAAAAGTGTGTGCTTTATGTGTCCTCAATATTGTATGTGTACCTAAAAATTGTTTCTATCATTGTCTAAATATTTTTGTCCAGTATCTAACCTTAAATATTACCTGCTCGTACTATGTATTTCCAACTGATTTGAAAAAGGAGGCGCTCAATTTTTTATGTATTTTTGTTTCTGTCATTTCGTAATCGAGTTTCATTTAGATTGGTTCGATACAATATTTACCTAAATCCGTTTTTTTTGTTTAGTTTTAAAATTAAAATAACTGGAATATGTATGTCATACAAGTAAACGAAATTACATATTTTGATTATCGAATTCCGAAGACTTTAAAGAAAAAAAAGTAATTATTTCCTTTGTATTAAATATTGGAGCAATGTTAAAGCAAAATAAAAATGCTAAATTTTTTCCCAGGCGTGAGGGCCAATACAAAATCTTTTTTGTGGTTTTGAGTTTATGTTTATACGTCTTTGAGTGAAACAGATATGTGTATAACAATTTGTTAATAGCAATGCTTTTAAAAAACTAACTATTTGTTATTACAACAACAACAATAGTATGCTAAGTTTGTATATTAACTTATTTTTTATTTACAGGCGATAGTAGCAGCGGCAGCAGCGGGGTAGAACAAGATATTGAAGAAAAAAAGGAAGAAAATATAATTCCTAAGGTTAACGAGGAAATTTTAGAAGGAGAGATTAAGGCGGAAGAAGCGAAAATCCCATCGCTTTCTGATAAGACTGAATAAGTCGTAGTGTGATACAATAGCTCATGTAATTAATTTATTAAGTAATTTTAGTGTAAATAACAAATTAAAAATGTGTTTCGTACAATCTAATAAAGGATTATTGGAACAATTAATTATATTGTTTTTATTATAATGTTCATTAAATACGAATTAAAAGAAACAGTTAAGTGCGAGTCGGAACCCCGCACATGAAGGTTTCCGTAACATGGTACAAGATAAAACTGTACTTTTTAAATAACCTAATAGAAGAAACAAGATCGGTGCTATGCCCTGTGAAATCTTTAATTCTGAAATCAATCAAAAATCTATCAAAAATCAGAGCCACGAGGGCCTTATGATTAAAACACGTCGATCTAAACCGATGATTGCGGGTTCTAACACCGGCTAGCACCGCTGACTTTTCAAGTGCTAAATTTGTATTTAAATTCATCTCGAACTCGAATCCGTTGTATCCGTCAACCCGTAGTAGAGCAGCGTGATCAATTAAGCTCTAAACCTTCTCACTAATAGGAGATAAGGCGTTTGCCCAGCAGTGGGACATTTCTGTAAATGTTTAATTTCTGTTTCTTTACTTTTATTAAAGTTCATAAGATAGAGTCTGGGGACATGCAGAGGAACAAGAAGACAAAGAGACGGACAGCGAAGGCTCAGTAAAAGAATCGAGTAAGCACCCTTGGAAACAAAACCCTAATTAATAAAGGTTGTCTTAAATTTAACTTTATTGATGACATAATAAAAAAGTTAAAATTCAAATATATGATAATAAGAGACCGGATGGAATGACGCTCATTCCGTGGAAGTTGGGAAAGTCCCTTGTATGCGATGCTACCTGTGTTGACACATTGGCTGCATCACATATACAAGGGGCTTCTGCAACAGCGGGAGCGGCGGTTAGTACCGCTGAAAATGTCAAACGGCGCAAATATGAAAACATTCAAAGGAGTTTTATATTTGTGCCCTTTGCCGTTGAAACCATGGGGTCCTGGAGCGAGGAAGCCAAAAGATTCTACCAAGAATTATCCTCCCGCCTCATCGAGTCTACAAGTGACCAGAGAGCTGACGCCTACCTTGGCCAACGTATCAGTTTGGCCATTCAAAGGGGCAATGCCGTCAGTGTTTTGGGCACTTGCCTCACTGCAATGACATCGACAGATTTGTAGGTTTTATATAGTTTAATTTTTCTTTGTTTAATTCTTCTTTTAATATTTTTGTTGTTTTTTTTTCTTTTCGCAATGTTAAATATATATAATGAATTAAAAGTAATTGATAGATGTATTTGTTAATTAATAAAGTTTAGTAAAGTAAGAAATATACTGAAACAGAACAAATTAATTCCCTATTAAATAATGAAATGTATGTCAAATATTGTAATTTTTTCACCTTTATAGTCATAAAAATAAAGATTTTATTCAATTCAATTATTTGGTTAATGGCAAGATTTTATTTAAACGTTTGAAATAGAGTAAAATTCACGATTGGATTTCAATTCAATTCAATTTTTTTGTACCAAAATACACGTAAGTATACAATCAGCTGTCAATTTGGTTGCTGTCATTGTCAATGTCAAAATACATGTTTTAGTTTTAGGTTATGTTTTGTAAATAATTAATTTTACAATGTGGAGTGATATCCAGATTAACACCGATTAATATTATTCGCGTTTACTCTCAAATGCTTATAACACGCAATAGAATAATCTAATGCACATTAATCAAACAAAGCAATAAAGAATTTATAAACTCTTATCTTAGAAAAGAATTAAAGTAAAAAATGTTTAGATAGTTTTTTGAATTAAACTTTTTCATATTTTTAAAAAGCAATTTAATTTTAATTGTAATAATATTTATATAGACTCATAAGCTAGTAGTTATAAATAATTAAATATGAATTCTAACACTCTAAGAATTCGTGGTAGTGATACGTCTACAAAAGTTAACACTTCTTTTGATCCAGTGACTATATCACATCCTTATAATATCTTATTAAGTAAGTTTAATTAAAAATCATGCAATTTTTTCGTAATTTTCGTTTGAAATACTTTTCCTATCAGCTTAATAATTAAGAACCTATGTTCGTCTTTGTAGTTATGCCTAGTTAAATTGTAATATTTGCTAGAGCAGTTCATGTCTACAGTTATACCTGAATTCTGTTAACTCCTAACAAAAATATAAGTAATAGTCTAAAACATACTTAAGGAAACATGCAATCTATATCAAAAATAATTTTAGTAATAGGCCTACAACTTCATTAGAAGTGTCCAAACAAATTAAAAAGCTCAGATTTATTAGTATACATTTATAAAAAAAGAATATAGTATAAGAAAAATATTTCATTTATTACTAATAATTTTTTCAGGTGAAAAAAATGAAATTTTTAAAGAGTTTTTAGAGACAAACTCGGAAAAACAGGTGACAATGCTTAAACAAATCTTGTTCAATGTAAAAGAAAATTGTAACTATGATACTGTGGAATTTCTTGTCATAGTTTATTTACAAGCTGATATTAAACATCCCGCAAAATGTATGATATCTAGGTATGAATTTATAATTAATTGAATATATATCTCAAGAAATTTAATACTTATTACTTTTTCGTTGGAATTGAGAAAGAAAGCGACTATATTCACTTTTCCTATAAAATAATAAATGTAGCACTAAAAACTTAACACATAGTTGATTTTGATTATTTATGCTATATAGAAGTATATAGAAATATGTATATAAATAGTTTGCAAAAAAAATTAACATTATAAACTAAAGTTGTATTACTGTAAAACCTTGGCTGTATTTTTTTTTTCAGATATGTAAGCAAAAACAATTTTATCCAGAGTCAATTTACAGAGATCCTTACGAAGGAGATTGATTGCCTCGTTGACAAACCATGTACAGATTATAAAAGCTATGTCTATGTGATTAGTAAAGTTACAAGCTGCATTGAAAATTTTCCTGCTGGATCTGCTGCAGTAAAAAATGTAGAAATTAAGCTGGCTAAATACTTCGAAAGTTGTTTGCACTGCTGCGTCTCTACTTTAAGGTATACTACATAATATGCAATACATCATAATATAATGTATTACAATTGTATATAATATTTTAAATACATAGCTCATTAGTTTGATTTAATTTTGTGAATAATTGTATTAGATTGTAGTTACAATCCTTTAGTTTTACTTATTAGTCATAGATGGCTCTAATATAGAAAAAAAAAATTAAATTGTTTCTAAAAGAACCTAATTTTTTGTAGGGACATTAAACCAATTGCACCCACAGAGAAAAATGAAATATTTACCTTAACACATTCAACTCTGAGGCTAGTATTGTATATAATACAAAAAATAAGTCAAGAAAACATTCCTAACTTACTCTCGCTATTTGATGAAATAAGAAATAGTCTTAAATATTTATTACATGATGGAGATGCGCCAATGGACACAAAATCAGTTTGTGGAATTTTATTTGTATCTATGCATATTATGGAAAATAATTCCAATTCTTGGATTGATGTAAGTTTTATTTTATATTAAAAAAAATTGAAATGTTAACAAAATAATTTATCATTAGAAGAGTATGATTATAAAGTAAACTTAGTAACTCGTTCTGAACAGTTTTTATAAATAAATCATTATCAACATCGCATTCAGTATGACAGGTTTATTTTAAAAACATAATCATCTGCCTTTATAGAAATATAATTTTTAAATAATGTTTTCATAGGATTTTTGTAATTTGACAAAAATTACATCCTGGATGTGAATATCATACCTTATTATTGAATCAAGCGTAAAATTCATTGTAACTATTAATTTTTTAATTTAATTTGTAAAAACCTAATAAAGCAATAATATTATTAGACGACGTTGCCTAGTAACCAGCTAACTAATATGTATGGCAGACAAAAGAAAAGTATCTTTGGGTCAGCAAGTCAGTGGACAAGTTTATCAAAGATAGAAATGGGTATAGATCTTCTAACGTCAAATAGTTTGAATCTAAGAGGTATAAAATGTAGTTGTAATAAACATAAAAACCTAATTAATACCTGTAATACATTCCAGGTACTGTCTGGTCATAATGACAATAACTTCAAAAATATTTTTAATGATGAATCAGCGAAACTAAGCATATACTCGGCATTAGTCACAGTGGTACCTATGGAGAAATTAAAAACAAAACTGCCTGATGGAGAACCGGCTATTATCAAAATCACTAACAATATATTGGATATAGGCGAAAGGTTAGTACATAATAAACAATGTATAGGTCAAAGTTATGAAACTATCACCAATCTTCTTACTTATTTAAGTCGTTATAATACATTTTTATGTCTAGTTGGAAAACCAAAGTTAAAATGGGTTCATCAAGGCTCATCAGCCTTGTACAATTCTTGGTGGACACTAAATTCTATTGTTTGCCAATAATAAATAAACTTAAATCTGAATCAGTTCCACTAAAAAGAGTTTTTTATTTTATAATATTATCTGGTAAAGAAACGGGTACCGTAAAGTGATAACCATCGTCCAGTGACATTTGCAACACCAAATGAATAATCACAAAACTTCTTTGCTATAAAACGCGATACAATATACAGCTGTCTGGTATAGGCAGTATGAACACCACCTGCCCTCCCACATAAGCAAACGCACAAACAGGCAAGCATCGATTCCACAAGACACCAAACTTAAGTGACTTTACAACTGGATGCTGATAAGCAATAATGTGTTAACCCACAAAAAGTCAAATTCGGAGATATTGATGTATTTTGATACTGCATCACTTATATAACATTATAAAAAAATTGAAGTCATGTTAATTAAATAAGAACGGAAAAAAGTTTCATAATTAATTCGTTCGAATTTCAAGTGCATTCCATATTTTGCAATTTATAAAATAATATCAAATATTTGAAAAACTTTTTGTTTTAATAATATATACATATATTATATCAGTCTGATTTTAATTCATTATACCTTGTATCAAAAAATAAAATAAAAGATGTATATATACTTCTTCAAACGTATTTGTTAAGACTAGGTTTGACATCTTTAAACGCCATTTTCTCAAAATGAAATCCTTATTACTTGACACAGTATTGCTCATCAGCGTCCATCTGACTATTGTAGAGGCTACATCTGGAGATGCTCCGGTGTAACAGTGAAACCTACTAGGACTGCTGGCCTGTTTGTGCGTTTGCATATGTGGGAAGGTGGGCGGTGCTTGCTTGCTTGTGCTGCATATGCGTGTTTGTATGTGTGATGGCGGTTGTTGTTCTTGATACCAGACAGCTGTATATTGTATCGCGGACAATAGCAAAGTTTAAATTCGACGATGTAAATAGAAAAAAATAAATAGGGGGGGATGGCCGATCCTCACATGGTGTAAAACTCGTGCAGAAGCTCCGCGGATGCGACGATCACCCTGAGCGTGACGCGCGCGCTGCTGGCGGTGTCGCGCTCGGCGGGCGCGGCGGCGGGGCTGGCGGGCGCGCTGCTGGCGGCGCTGTGGCCGGCGCTGGAGCACCGCGCCGACGCCGTGCAGCACCTCGCCGCGCACGCGCTGCGCCTCCTCGTGCGCCACTGCGCCTCGCAGCGCCGGGCCGGTACTGCGGCGCTCCGGAGCCCGTCTGCTCCAGCCGGAGCTACGACCCTACAGACACACATGTCAACTTACAACACCCCTCCCTCGTTTTGGGTCAGGGGTTAAAAGCATCAACCCCCGTTATTTCTGTTCGATTGGGTCTATGATTCGAATTGAAATGTAATCAATTCAGTCTAAATGAACCTACTTTAGAAAATATTAGCCTATTATAAAAACAGTTCATTTCCTTACCGCTTCCTTCGAGATCATTACATAAACTTTTTTTGTGATAGTACAAAGATTATCTGTTTCAGGAAACAACGAAGCGATGGAGAATTTGTTCTCAAAGCTGGTACACTTGGACCGGGAACGAAAAAGCTTCTATGTGAGCCTAACTTCGTTGATTAATGTGTTAGGAGCGGACAGTATCATACAGAAGTGGCCTCACATCGTCACAGAGTTGATATCCGCGCTACATATACAAGCTGTTCAAGCCAGTGTAAGTTTAAGTGGAAACATATTTATTATTCGTACCCTCAATACTTTTACAAGTAGTATTAGACATCACGCCATTATTAAGAGTTGTTCACTGACCGTTACCACTTGTTGAAGAGATCTAAAACTAACCTACTGATTTATCACCTTGCTATTGCCTGCTGTGTATGAGAAATTAGTGATTTAAACGTGGCCACAAGGAAGACAGCTGAAAATCAGTAGAGGTTTACTGCTCACAAGGCTAATATTTCTTTTTTTTGTTTTTAATTTAATCTTTATGCATTTTAGTTTTTTTTTTATTTTATCCATTCATATTTTTTATTTGTATAATCTATGTGTTTGTCAATAAACAGTTTTTCTTTTATATTATATTTTAAATTAATGAAAAAATAGCAATCAACTAAAAATCAACAATCAAAGTTCAGTGACGGAACAAAAACGGGCTAAGTGACAATTCCAAAACATACTTAGTGATCTTAACCGAATTTACCCGAGGTCATAAGTGGCTCAAATGACAATTTATAATTTACGGGATATAAAACTAAATCTGTTTATGTATTGTTAAATTGCTTTTATAAATTATAGGTGCACAAGTAAGCGACGAAACCTTTTCACCAAGACGAGACCAAGACATTTAGTGATAAAATGTTTTATAAATACTTTAATATATGACGTTCTAAAGACATTGTTGACCAAAATTTCACTGGATATGCGCACGAACTAAAGTATACATATGTTACTGTCGAACAATATGATGGACTTAACTCATTTCTTTCTTCAAAATAGGAAAAAAACGCCTTTGCTCAGCCGAGTGACATCAACAGGTCACTATATCCATTAAATTATATTATAAATTAAGGAATAATTAATATTACAGGCCACAACAGCTCTAGAGACACTGCTCCAGAAACACGTACAGACATCAAGCAGTGACATCATATTCGAGCAGTGGGTCAAACAGATCCTGTGTCATGTGAACGATGACGCCATAGACTCCGCAGTTATGAACATTCTGGAAAGTTTGCTCGTTCTCGCCCTGAAGCTTGACAGCGATCTCGTGGACTATTTGTAAATATTTTATATTTTTTTGATGTTTCACACATTTACTCATGTACCTTGGCAGTAAAACCGACTCGGAAATCGTGACGGCCAACGGCATCTCCAACAACGCTCTCTTGCCATCAGGGCTCTTATAATACTCTCGACTCCCTTAAGGAATGTCCATTAATCACCCACCCTGTGTGGCCCAAAGGGAGCTTTGGGGATCGGGAAAAATCACTAAATATCACAAGAAATAATTAAGATATCATGTATATACTTATAAAACCTTATCATGTATCACCATTGATTTCTGTAATTGTAAAACCCTCAACCCACTGAATTAGCTATTTGACTATAATTGACATTATCAGTTCTTAATGTATCTCTCCAAGTTACGGATATATCAGTCCCCTTAACAGCACATATACATCTACTAATATAAGCATGACGATATACTATTACAAAATTTGGAAAATGCCTTATCATTATACACTTCTGGACTTTTTCTATTACTTTAAAGTAGTAATAAGTACTAAATGTACCACTCCAACGTCCCCCTCAGCCTGCCGCACATCCAGTCCTCCTGCGCGGGCTCCAGCCCCCACTTGAGGACCCTGCTGATATCGGTATCCGCCCTACGGCGCGCAGGCCGCCTGCCCCGCTGGGGGGGCGCCTTGCCCTACCAGCTGCTGGAGCTGGCGGCGGTCGACTGTAGCGAGGAGGTGAGGCTTTACACTAGGTAGATGGCGATGGTCTGATGCTAGTGATTCCAAACAATATATGTTTTATCTTATTTCGCGTTTGGATGCAAATGAAGACCTGGTTGTATAAAGCCATAAAAAAGTAAAGTATCAGCGTGTAAATTTCCCACTGCTGAGCTAAGGCCTCATCTACTATTAAGGAAAATATTTAGAGCTTAATCCACCACGCTGCTCAACTGCGGGTTGGCGAATAATACACGTGTCAGAATTTCTTCCGGCACATGCAGGTTTTTTCACGATGTTTTCCTTCACCGCCGAGCTCGAGATGAATTTAAACACAAATTTAGCACTTGAAAAGTCAACGGTGCTAGCCGGGATTTGAACCTGCGATCATCGATTGAGATCGACGTGTTCTAACCACTAGGCCATCTCGGTTCTTATTATGTACTCCATCGTATAAAAAATGATTTTTTAGGTGGGCATAGGTAACTATATAGGGAATTGCTGATAATACTCATAGGAGTATCGGGGCCGATTTTAATGAAGAAAATTAATAGAATCTTCTTTAGCAATTATCACGTTTCGGTAATACTACTTAATATTTAACAATTCTTTCCAGAACCGTATTTTATGTATATCCCTGATAGTGGAATCCCCTAAATCCACGGAAATATTTACAAAGGGTGAATTGGACCTCGTGCTCTGGTTTCTAAAGTACAATATCAATGCCCAAGAGCCGCATTTTAGACAACAAGTACTTTCTATTATGAAAAAGGTAATTGAAATTATCTGCAATTTATTATAATTCAGAGGAAGCACAGATTAAATATAGTACAAAACAGTTAATAAATTCACATGAAAATGTAATATATTAGATGGAAATGACAACTGTACCTTCCGTACTTAACATCCCATATTTTTAACCATAATAGTCGATTTTACACTTACCGAAATAATTTTAAAGAAATTTTTATGGCAAAACTCTTTGAAAATGTTAAATTTTTTTCAATTAATACTTTTTATCTTTTGATGTATTAATCGTCATAATTGCAACTACTAAGCCATCCAATAAAACGAAAACGCGAATTTAGGTTCTGAATTCGTTTCATTTTTGTTTAAAAAGTTTTACTAATTTGACAGTTCACAAAACGTTTAGAAAGTAGCCACAAAGTGCTCATACGTGAACACCATACGAATGGCCAGTATTACCTGACGTTTATGGATCAACTTCAAGACTTTTGCTTCGACAGTCTGATCCGCGGGGCTAATTACAGCCGACGATACGTCGCATTGCAACTCCTAGTGTGGGTTGATGGCGTCGCCATTGATGGTTATACAAGGTTTGTGACTTTATCCTGTTTATTATTTAGGACTTAAGAAGTTAGGAATGTTTGTGTATCCTATACGGATTACAGAGAAATTGTAAAAGTTTTGTTGTTACTTGGTCTTGGCTTGGTCTTGTCGAAGTGTTGAATTGAATAGCACTTAATTATGAGTTACATAAATTAATGGCAGATTAAACTTCATAAGTTATTAGGGTTTTAGAATTTTATCTACATGGGATTGATATATATATACATAAAATGGTTATTTTCGTAAGAAAATTTTCGTAAGAAATCCAAGACATGTCCACACGCTGGTTAAACGCAAACCTATAAAACAATGGAAAATCTAAATATAATTATATTTTCAACCCTCTACTCTTTGTATCGAGATTTAATATTCTGGAAAGACAAGTTACACGACATGGTAAAAGCGTTTATTAACTGGGTATATTAATCTGTCCAAGAAGATTAAGATTATTCTACTCTCAAAATTCTTTCCAAAATCTCGGTTAAAAGATCCAATCATGTCGGGAAATTGGGATAATCTTGAATCTCTATGTACTAAAAGTTTTGATATTTTTATTAACTTCGCCCATCGGGATAGTATCTAAATAAGTAAAAAAAAAATATATATTTGTAGAATCTGGAAAGATCATCAGATAGAAACACTTCTATATCACCTCGGAGATAGCTATGAGGGAAATAAGGCTTTGGCGCTAAAACTATTGTGTCACTGTCCCGTGGATATGTTAAAGGTATGTATTCCATTTTAACGTAACTTTTACAAATATCACCAATACCTAATTACGTTTATTTAGAAATCAAATTAAGCATTAACATTGGATTAAACAAAATCCTACCAAGATTTAATTATTGTTGTAAAATCACGAACTTCATTTTGAGAAAATGGCGCCTAAAGATGTCAAACCTATTCTTAATAAATCTGTTTGAAGAAGTATATATCTATCTTTAATTTGCTATTTGGATAAAAAGTAAAAAATTAAAAGCAGAAAGGCAAGTAAGAGTTTTATCTAATAATAAGATTTTAAAATACATGAGATTATTGCATAATCCAAAATATGGAACACACTTCAATATTCTAAACATTAGATTAAGAAATTTTTTTTCGTACTTATTTAGTTCAGATGACTTAAAAATGATTTCAATAATGTTAAATACGAAATGCATTATCAGAATACATCAATATCTCTAAATTTAACTTTTTGAGGGTTAACTTTTTAAATATGTCGCTTATCCTTCAAAGCTTATATTATTTTCGAATAATATTCAGCGAAACTCAACAAAGTTTAGAGTTGATGAAAAATATGACACAAGTCAAAAAAGTATTATAGTTTTAGTCAATGATATTATATTATTACATATATATAGATATTATATTATATTATATTGATATGTTGAAAGATCACAGATTTTGGCATCAAGTTTGCCGATCACTTTAGCCGACGTTGCCTAGCATCCGGTTAGAGACTGAGTATGACAGGCGAGAGTGTCTTTAGGCTTAATTGAGCTTGTCAAAATTGGAAATGAGTACAGATTTTTAACGTCAAATACTATGGCAGACGCGTTAGCGCAGTGGTCACTGCAACTGACTGAAGCGCTTACGGTCGCGGGTTCGATCCCCGCTCACGGCAAATGTCTGTATTGCCCATACGGATGTTTGTCGTGGTCTGGGTGTCTGTGTCAGTGTTGTGTGTTTCCGCACTCCCGATACAAGACCATGAGATCTTAATGGGAGCCGTTGAGTGTGATGCGTTTATTTATTGTTTATTACGAACGTTACATATTTATAAAATATATCGTTATAATTTCCACTTTTACAGTCGATTAACTAGCTAGGTAATATTATATAAGTTCTGTCTTTTCTCAGTCTAAAAAGTATAGTACAAGTCTAGAGTTAAGCGACATCTTGGCCGAAGCGTCTTCTGTCAAACCCACTGACTGTGTCACTGCGGTGTACAAACTGAAGTTATTGAGGAACGTGCTACCGGAGCGTATTGTACAGGGGAGTGATAGGTGAGAAAACTGTTTTGCTACTATGGAATACTCAGAATCTGATCGCGAATGATTATTGCAGCTTTAGTTGAAAATGGAATGGAAATGATTAGTAAAAAATGTAATGAATTTGGTAAAAAAAAATTTGCTAATGCTTTCGTATCCTAAGATGACGTTACCTGATATTTATCGGTTTCTTCATATCTTCAGAAGACATCACTCAAACGATAGCGCGATTTCCTAAACATTCGGTTTTGACTTTTATTCTTCTATTCTATAACGACTTAGTTGTAAAGTCTAAGAGTTTTTTTGATGTCCATAAATTGACAGACCATAATCCTAGGAAACGATAGCATAAAGATATGACAAAAATTGGTCACTTTATTCTCATGTCAATTGGGCAGGCTATCCAACACAAAAAGGATTTCAAATTGGATCTGTAGTTTCAGACATTACGACGTTGTAATATTAGTATAGATGACTCCTTATCTTTTTCTGGCTAATCATTCGCTCTTTAACTTGTCTTAATACAGTTCTCTGTAAATGTTCTAGATGTCTTTGTATTTTAGGGATAAATTATGTATGACTATTTATTTTTTTTATAATGTTTCAGCCAGGCACCAGATGAAGTAAAATTCGCTTTACTGCTAATTTTGTTAGAAGAATTCGACAAGCAATTGTCGCTGTGTAAGCAGAGTATAGTGTACGGAGCGCGCAACGCGCCGATGTATGGACTGTTGCACTGTATTGCACATAGTGTTGAAACTATTAATCCCTTGTGAGTAGATCTTACTTTCTAATGCTATTTAGGGCTTCCAATCCTATTACTAAGTCTCCCTTGTCTGTCCGTCCGTCCGTCAATCCGTGGCGGCTGTATCTCATGAATCATAATAGGTAGTGAGTTAAAATGTACACAGAATATATGGTTAAGTGCTAGTCGGACATATATTTGTAGTGCCTCTCTGGTTCCTTTCACAAAAGTACAAGTGTGTATAATTGCTACGACGGTACGAAATCCTTCGTGCGCAATTCCAATTCAGTTTTGGTGGTTTTTGTATTAATAGCGGAAAAACGAGCAGACAGATTATATGTATAAATAGACATATACAAAAATTGCTCGTTTAAAGATATCTTTACTAATATTAGTATGTGATGAAGGGGAATGAACAAAGAGGGAATAATGATATATATAAAATATTTTTTATTAAGAATTACATTCATACGGTGGCTTTATTATAGTAACTCGTTAAATTGCAGAGGATTACCGTCAGAAGTGTGGAGCAGCACCATCCAGCGCGTGGTGGCGACGTGCGCGAGCGTGTGGGCCTGCACCCGCGCCGTGCTGAGCAGCGCCGCGCCCGAGGGACACCTGCCCACTCGGGGGGAGCAGGGGTGAGTGGGGGGGGGGTTCAACTGTGGGTTTTTACGGCTCTCTTACTCACCGTACGAAACGCTACACTAATTGCTTCAAGCCGAACTTTTATGAAAGTGAGGTACTGCCCCGATTGAGCCACTAGACGAGTTGTAGTCAATGGACTACAACTAGACTTAATTAACAGGCAGACTATTAAAACATAAGAATTTAAGCATAAAGAAGAAATTGAGAAATAATATAATGACTCACGTATCTTTTCTACCTTAAGAAATACTTTAGAATTTTAGTCGATAAGCGAATGAATATTTTTCAAAGTTATATAACAAAGTGATTAATTATATATAGTTAAGAAATAATAAATAATTTTCCTTCGCAGGAGCATCCTATTGGAAGATGGTAAAGAAGTGACTGCACAAATGGTTCTTCTTTGCGCGTGGAGATCTATTAAGGAGGTACCTTTTTGTTCATTTATAAGCTTTTCACCTGTTTTATATTGTCATATATATTTTTAGTTATTTTATATGTCCTATTACTACTTTGTGGTAGTTACAACAGATTTTTCTTTTACACTCATTTTTTTTTGGTGGTAACCATTGGATTCACGCTTTCTTATCTATCCTAATATTGTGAACTCGTATGTGAGTTTTTTATTTATCTGTTTACGGAATTTTTAACGTCATACCCAACTGACAATCATAAAATTTTGCATACACAATCGCTCCCGCCATGTTGGATTTAGGATGACGTCATACATCTAACAATACTCTGTCATCCAAACTGAATGTGTTAAAAAAATTTCAACTCAATCAGTAGGATATCTGCGTCAAAATTGAGTTGGAAGATTCCATCCGAACGAACATAATTACAAACATATGAACATATGTATATTCCAAGTTAAAAGCTTATAAAATGTCAAATATTTCAGGTATCCCTAATTCTCGGTACTCTGGTAACCCAAGCGTTGATCCACGACGAATTCGAACCCGCTACCCTCCGCTCCCAGCTCGTGCGTGGCGTGGGGGAACTGTTCACCACTCTGCTCACCGAGACCAAGCACAGGGGGGCCTTCGAACAGGTCTATGTCGGCTTCACCAAGATGCTGACGAGGTACGTGGAGCCTAGTCGTCATCATCTACCTGGCACTCTTCCCGGTCATACCCGGGTCTGCCTTCTATTCGAGTCCCGCGTCGGCGTGAGAGGGACATTCGGCACCACTGCACCAGCGGCCGTCGTGGACACTAGTCATCAAATATATAATATTGTGCTGCGTAGTATGCGCTGGCTCGCCGCCAGTACCACACTCTCATAGATCTGGGTTGTACGACAAAACACTGACGTCAGGCACACGCAGACACAAATTATACTTTTCTTTAATCTTATAAAATAATTTTAAGTCAAGTTACTATCGGTCACCCAACCGCGCCGCGTATGCTCATACCAATAACCATTTGTCTGAATAGTTATTATTTCAATCGTACTAAATTATTTCGATTTACATTCGAAATGAGTAAAGTAGCTCCTCCATTCCTTTTTCTACTTCTTATTTACTATCATCCCTTATACTTTTTTATATAAATATGAAACACCTGATGTTGAGTGATCCATGGACAATGGACATTCGCAGGACTAGAGAATACAACACAAGTGCGTTGACAGCTTATAAGGGGATAAGAAATGAAAGGCAACAGAAAATACAGAGAGGATTTCTACTCGACTACGTCGAGTAAGTAATTCTTTTGTTGGGAGAGTTATAAGATTTTACAACATGATCCCAGAAAGCGTTCAAAATGCTTCTATAGCTAAGTTCAAAAAAATGTAAAGAAACGTTTGTGTGTTACAGGTTATTATAATATTAAAGATTTCATAGACGATGAGGCACCTCGGGAATAATGCGATCGCTTCGAGGCTGTCTCAATATATTTTACGTATTGTAACCAATCTTAACGTTGTTGAAAAAAATTGTTAAAAAAAAGTCCCGCTAAAGTTCATTCGCGGTTTCTTCTCAGGCCTGAGGTTATACTTTTCCGAAACCGTGGTAGATTCATTTTTTGACGTTCAAAAAGAGAATTTAAATTCCTATTTTGAATAAAAATACTTTGATTTTTTATTTTTTTGAATGGGGGAGGGAGTTAGGCTTCCGACTCTACACTCACCGTACGAAACGAAGCTGTATTAGTGAGTTACTGAATCGATCGCTAGCTCATACTCGCGTTGTATTCAGTGGGCTGCAGCTAGATACTTTTAAAAAATGTAAGCTGGCATCGCATTTTTGAATGGTGATAACTTTACATCAGTTGACCTGAGTGTTTGTTTGCTTGATATATTCATTAAAAAATTGTGTTAAAATGATGAATCTAGAATATTGTATTTGATGTGTAAGAAACACATTCAGTTTAAGTTGATTACTTTAAAGTGTTCAAATTATGTATTATTTAATGGCAATTAATAATCGATGCCCAAAAACAATATTGGCATAAATATAATCAAATCAAAATTTGAGTGTTAAGTTTTCGAAAATATTTTCAGTTTATGGCGTAGTCTAAATCCGGAATTCAATGAGTTACCTAAATTATGGTTAGAAGAATTGATATCGGTCATAGAAAGTGGAGATCCTAATGGAAGATTATGTTCCACTCGGCGCAGTGCGGGCTTGCCTTTTATGATACAGGTTTGATTCTTTTGTATAATAATAACTCATTAATATTTCTCCCAAGTATCTCATGTAGCTTCCAAGTTACCTTAGCCTTAGGTTCCATAATTTCTTCTGAAACTTACTAAACTTAGAAAACCTCTAAGTTGTTCTTAGCTTCGTAGTTTTAATGTTGTAGCGGTTTTTCCTGGAGATGGCGTCTTAAAATTAAATCTTTGCTAGTGACTAACCAAAAATGTTTAATAAAGATTGATAGATTGTAAACATAATTATTTACTACGTAATTTATTAGTCGCACTATTAATTTTTATCTGTATATTAATTTTATTGTCCTTATACATTTGTTTGTTCTGTTATTCAATGTTTATCTAAAATAAACTATGTAAACCAATGATATTACATAACTACATATAATATACATATGTTATAAACTCATGGATTTTAGCACTCAGTATGCGTTACTTTTGGATGACGTTGCCTAGTAATCAGCTAGCGAATGAGTATGTCAGACATCTTTAGGGTAATAGGTCAATTGACGAGTTAAAATTAGAAAAGGGTACAGATCTGTTATGTGAAATAGTATGGACGTAACATATTTATAGTAATTAAATATCATTTGTTTAAACGCATATTATGCTATTCATTCGGTATAATAAAAATAAAAATGAAATTGCAGGCGCTAGTGATAACGGAATTACAAGTGAAGAGCAACCCGAGCAGTTTCGATGCTTGTGTATCACGTCTGCTTCGCTTGGCGGGTGGTTGCGGGAGCGCCGGTGGGAGCGCCAGTGGGAGCGCCAGTGGGAGCGCCAGTGGTACCAGTGCCAGCCAGCACAGCGGACGCGGGACCGCTGTCGGCGAGCGCTGCCACGCGCTGAACGCGCTGCGCGCGCTGGTGCGCGAGCGCGCGCTGCACGAGCGCGTGGCGCCGCACGCGGCGCGCGCGCTGCTGCTGGCGCTGCGCGGCTTCGACAGGGACTCCTGGCTCGTGAGCACGCGCCCTGATATCCTACACATACACGCTTCTCCTTGGATGAGAACTATACATACAAATTTTGCTCTCAGATTTTCATAAAGATATTTGACATTGTTTTACACAAAAGAAAGAGTTTGCGGTTATTTTTGACATTCACAGCTTTCGTAAGGTTACTTAGGTAACTGTTACCAAGTAACTGAACTGTTTTATATCTGGTTCGTATAATGCGGATCAAATTGGACAACCTATGGTTTGTATACGAACCATGAAGTGGCTGGTTCGCGGTTTAAGTTGACTGTATTTTAATTTTGATTGACACTGGCCTGGCGGGATCTATCGAACTAATGCGGAGAAGACAACGAAAGAAATTAGTTTGATAGAATATAAAGGAAGGAATGCACAATACCTTTTAAGGTCCTTATTCCCTTCTTGCATCTGCGATAGCGGGCGGTTGCGGAGCGGGTCCTGGGATAACTCCGTTCGAGTTGCAAAACAATTTCCAACTGAGAGCGCCCTTCGACTGGGCGGCTCGCGTCGCTTGCGCGGGGGCGATAGTAAAGGCGGGCGGTCGGATCTCTCACTCACTCCTTCCTCGCGGTGTATGTGCGGGAGTGGGAAAGGAGTGTGGTAGGAAGCGGGAATGTGTCAACCAAATTGTCTAAAATTATGTAACGGCGCAACCAATATCAATTACGACTATAAACTTAAGTGTAATTCTCACCTTTGAACTGCGGTGTTAATTATATATAAATTGTCTTTTCGGCATAAGCGACGACAGAGAAACTTATTTTGGATCTTAATGAAAGTCTGAGAGTAAAACTTATAAGTGGCTATCCATTTATCACGTGAGGCCCAAAGATTGTAGGATGGATTTGGTTACATATCACCAAATATCACAAGAGACTATTAAGATTTCATGTATTTAGTACAAAAACCCCACCAAACCAAACCCGGCATCACCAAAGAGGAGGGGTGTCTAAAAATTGCTAAAAAACATCACGTAATTAATGCACAGCCCCAACGTGGAATTCTCGCCGTTCAGTTATGGTGTTTTAAAGTAATAGCTCTAACCTCTCCTAATAATGAACCTGCTTCCTTTTCAGGAGCGTAATTCTGCCACGTTGTTATTCAGCGCACTAATGGTGCGCATTTTTGGGGTTCAGCGCACTAAGGATTCAGAGAACCTGTGCGTACGGAACCGGATGACAGGAAGGATATTCTTCCTCAGATATCCGAAGCTATATGATTTTATGCTAGTAAGATATTTTGACTCTTTAACTGTAAATTAATATGTCCAAAATTTAAGTGTTTTAACTAATTAAGTTCCAAATTGGTTTTTAATTTAAAACTTCTTACTAACTTATTTGATTATATTTCTAGGATAATAATATTAAAAGACAATCTATTTATACTAATATTGTGAAGAGTTATTTGTTTGTAAGTTTATATGTAAGGGGTAATCTCTGCAAGTATTTATCCGATTTGAAAAATTATTTTTGATTTAGATAGCCTGTTTAATGAGAAACGTTATAGGCTATATTACATCACGCTAGGTCTTACAGAAGCGATGCAGTAATCGTAAATGGGAATGCTTTCTACTACGTTATTGTTAAGAAGCATTTTTTATTTTTACAGGAGAAGTTAAAAGAAGTGAGTGAAGATAACGAAGAAAAATTGTTACGTCCATCTCTGTATCCCATCCTGCTGCTGCTGGCCAGACTCTACCCGTCCTCGCTGGAGGGGACTGTATCCAACTTGAAGGTAATAACATGATTATTTAAATGACGTCGTTTATGTTCTCTTTCTCTGTCATTTTTTGTTTGATTAAAAAAATGTTTCAGAAGGTTTTCAAGGCTTATATACAGATCTTATTATATTTAGTATTTGTATTAGTTAGTTTTCTATAGTTTTTGTTTTTATTGCGATATAGCATAGCTGGCGTTTATATGGTCTGACTCGATCGGAGTAGTGCCACACTCTCATAGAAATAATCAATTCCATTCGTGCAGTTATCATCGTTCGTGCCGCTAGTGCGGGAATGTGCGCAGAGTGCGGTCCTGACAACGAGACGACTCGCCGCGAGAGCTGCGCCTGCGTTGGTCGAGCCTGAACGGTGAGTTCTGACATTTTCTTTTTTTATGATAACTAAGACAAAAAAAAACGAGTTTAATAGCAAAATACGCCTTACACCAGTTATAATTTCAAAACTAAATTACTGAACTCGATTTTAATAAAATTTCTATACGACCAATTGCTTTCAAGCATATCCTATCAAACATAAAAACAGAATTTTCAAAATGTTTAAGGAATGACGGAGTTATGAGGTAACATCGAGAACCTCCTCCTTTTTGAAGTCGGTCGAAAATAGTTGACAAACTCACAGGCAGGACACCTGATGTGAAGTGATCGCATGGACATTTGCAGCACCGGAGGATACACAAATGTCAAAAGCCATTTCCGACTTAAAAACGAATAAGATTTATACGAATAGATTCAACATTTTAAACGCCATTTTCTCAAAATGAAGTCCGTGTGGCTTGGCATAGTATTACTTATCAGCGTCCAAAAGAGAAGGGATTAGGGAGTGGAGCTCTCAGCCACCGTATGAAACAACCTCCATCATCCTTTCTCTTACTTTTTTCTCCTTCATCCCTCTTGAAGCTGGCAACGCATTCTGGTGCTGCAAACGTTAATGATTAAATTGACATCAGGTGTCCTGCCTGGTTGTTTGCCAGCTGTTTTCAACCGACTTCAAAAAGAAGTAGATTCATAATTCGTAGCGTAGTTATTCTTTTTTTTGTATTTGTTATCTCATATCTCCATCATTTCTTAATCGATTTTGAAAATTCTGTTTGTCATATCAGGTGACCCGCCTGTTTGCCTACAATTATCGATACATATTATAAACCAGTATGAACTTCGTGTCTGTACAAAAAATAAATACATCAAAAACAATATGTTAACGTTTATATAAAGTATGAATAGTATGAATCGCAAAATTTAAAATATATAATGTGTGAACGATCAGAGAAGAGTACGACAGACAAAAAAGGAGATTTTATAATTTTTGTCAGTCTGTATGACTGTATATGTATGTGTGTATTTATGTCTGTGATCGCTAAAATCTAAAACTACACAAAGATTTTATTGCGGTTTTCACAAATAGATAAAACCAGTGTATAAATAAATATAAATAAATAATAATATAAATAAATAAATAACGCATCACACTCAACGGTATATTATAGGCTTCCTTTTATTGAAACCTAATGTCGGCAAAAAAAGTTATCGTCATTTAAATATAATTTAAAGTGTTAAACGCCTGCTCAAGTATGAAAAGCAATATGACTTCCTGTGACATTTCGCGGGCGCCAGCTGGTCATAAATAAAAAACTAAAAGCAAATAAAACTTTTTTTTTAAATTAAATAACAAATTGTTGCAGATACATTTCTCATATTGAAGAGATGTTTGAATTGCTCTGTAACACGAGCATTAAGAGGAATTACTGCCATGGAATTTTGTTGCAGGTGAGTTTAAATTAAATTTATATAAAAAATTAATGGTGAATTACCATGTATTGTACCAATATACCACATATACCATGTGTTATTTGAAAATTATATTCAGATTAAGTATAAAAAATAGTAAAGGTTTTTCATTAACTGAAAACAAAAATAAAACAACGTTTTCTGAAAATGAAACCTAGCTACCATTTTTTCAAAACAAACTCTGTGTGTCTTGTCATAGTATTGCTTAGCCAATTATGATTTCATTCATCAAAGGTTAAGGTTTACGTTTTAGTATGTTTCTTTATGTTTTTTTTTATAAATATAATTGAACGATATGTTTCTTATAAAATTTAGAGCCAGCCTCAATATGAGTTGAAACTTCATTAAACCTTAAATAATATGCCATTTATTTTTTACAGTTAATAAAGTTACTAGAAAGTAAACCAGAAAAGCTCACCATAGACAAGTCACAAACACGCTTGCTACAGCTCATCAAGGATTCAGATTGGATCCTGCAGCAGGGTTTAGGAGATGTGCCGTGCTACTCCATAGCAGACGAATATATCAAGATGGTTAATATTCTTATATGGAGGTGAGAACTTAATTTAGTCATACCCAAGGAATTGAAGAATAACTATAGTACTTAACACTTATGGTGAACTATTTTTTATTAATGTACGAATATAATAATATTTTGTAAAAATGATGTATATTATTATTTTTCAAAAGTTGCTATGGAATATTCAGAGAATTATACAGTGTTTTGTTTTCAAAAGCAACGGGTTGGATTCCTATCTAGTAAAATGATTGTTTTCAAAAACTATTATTGTCGTTTTAGTTTTCATCAAAGTTCGCACCAAGACATCTTTAAATATTTTTCGTTATGCCTTATAGTTTCGGATTTGGTCATCCATACCCCATTTTACTAAAAAAATTTTAAATAATAAAATATGCCTTATTCCAAACATTTTTTCATGCCCATGAAATGATAGATGGGCATGAAAAAATAACTCAACAGGTGTTAATTTTCGCCTTACTGTTTCAGATTTAATTCCCTACTTGAACAAGATTTTATAGACAAAATTCAGACAAATTTAAACGAACTCATTTTCAACGGTAGTAAATTCAGAATAAATCCAGGAAAAGAGTTATGTTTAGCAAACGCTGCATACCTGTATCTTATTATTTCAAGCAAATATGAAAACTCGAATGATATACCTCAATTTGTGTATAAATGTCTCGCGCACAGAAACTACGAAGTTATTTTAACTGTACTGAACTATTTGCTGATATTAAACCGAGTGCTCGAAGTTGAAAACAATTTCCAAAAACATCTTAATGAAATATCCGATGACTTCCACATATTTGAGAATGATCCAAAATATGTAGAAAACTTGTGCGAAGTTTTAAAAACTAGCAAGTATTTGGAATGCATGCAAAAGTGTCTAAAACTGCTAACTCTAAAAAATGACACAACAAAATTGTTAATAAAGGCCAAAATGAATGATAATTGTGACATTTCCGATGATTTGGTCATAGACAAGTTGCTCTATTACATAGACAGTGAACACGAGAATGTGACGCATTATTACTTGAGTAGCTTGTGCAATTTCTTGTGCGCTAAAATGGCGGCGGGTGAAGTAAATGGGGTGAAGCTTCTGGAAGGGATGAGGGTTATATTTTCGTGTAGTTTACCGGATAACAGTGACGAGACGAGAACAGCTGTTGTTGAATTTCTAGAAAAGGCTCTGAATATGGTTCCAGGATTTTTGAATATGAATTTAGACGGAATAATCGAAGAGGATCAGTGTAAGTCGATTTTTTACTGACATAAAATGTAAAGGCTATTAGTATATTGAAATTTAATTTGGTAGGTGAGAAATACACTTGTAGGCTTTACTTTAATCCCTAGTATAAAACAACTCATGGTAACATACACATATATATTAATGATAATCTTATTATTGAAATAAAGACAAAATTGCGTTTCTCTGAAAATTAAAGGTTTATTTTACGACATTTATTTACAGTTAACATAAAACAACATTTAAAGCCTCTATCTCAGGTCTATTTTATATCTTAAGAAAAGTCTAATAATTATAAATTTAAATATTTTTAAATGACAAAAGTCAACAATAAAAAGTAATAAGAGAAATTGACATAAATAACTAAAAAGGTTTTCTTTACACATATATATGGACACTGATAAGCAAAACTGTGTCAAGCCACACGTCCTTCATTTGAATAAAATGGTGTCAAACTTATTCCTTTTTTTTTTGTAGAAGTATATATCCATCTGTTCTGACCTTTTCATCTATTCATATAAAAGGTATAATGAATTAAAAGCAGATTGGTATAATAAAAAGTTTCATCTAACATTTAATAATGGAGCCGAAATGGCTTAGTGGTTAGAATACGTCGATCTTTACCGATGATCGCGGGTTCAAACTACGGCTAGTACCGCTGATTTTTCAAGTGCTAAATTTGTGTTTAAATTCATCTCGAGCTCGACGTGTATATCCGCCAACCCGCAGTGGAGCAGCGTGGTGGATTAAGTTCTAAAACTTACTACTCCGTAATAGGAGAGGAGGCCTTAGCCCAGCAGTGGGACATATATATGTCGGAGAAACACCATTCTCATCGACATCATCAGTAATTAGCAAAGTTCTAGTGGGCGTCATGAGGGTTAAATGCGAGCACAAAACAACGTATTACTATTTTACACAATTTTATTATAGTTTTACAATGTTGAGGAGGTCACTTTTGAATAGAAAGACAGAATAATTATTTCACGATAAATAATTTAGAATATGAATTGTAACTATTTTATACGAGCAGCGGGTTCGTGACACTAATCTCACAACACCAATATCTCCACCACAACTGTCTTAAATCAATACAATAATTTATCCACTTCGATCTACAACTATTCTCATATTCCCGCGATTCGCCATTGTTGTCAAGATGGCGCCTCGACCCCGCTCGAGTCTTACGCTCTGCTCTGATTGGTCAATGCAATCCACAGAATAAAGAACATTTAATTCAAATTTAAAAAGAATTTACACGCAAACAAAATTAAATAAATTTAACATTATTTTTAACTAATTGTATTTTAGTAAATAATTAATAACTCGTGATATAATTAAAAGAACTATCAACTTGACGTCTTCATCAAGTTTTTTAAAATTATGAGATTATTGCATATTGCAAAATTTAGAACATACTTCAATAATTGAATCTCTTAAGAAACCTTTACCTTACTTACTACTACTATTTAGTTTAGTTAACTTATTATTTACGAATGTTAAATACGTGCCGCATCATCAGAACACATCAATATCTCAGAATTTGACATTTTCTGGGTTGACACCTTATTGCTTATCAGCGTCCATATCTTGCCCTCGCTGCAGTCGAACTGCGCGCGTTATGCCTGTGCTGCGTCGTGAGCGGCTTGCACGACGACGACGCGGCGCTGCGCGCGCGCCTCGCCCGCGCGCTCGGCGCGCACGGGCCGGCGCTGCACGCGCGCAGCTCGAACGCGCGCGCCGCGCACGCGCTGCTGCGGGCGCACCCGCTGCTGCTGGCGCTCGTGGCGCTGCTCCACTTCCGGGCGGACGTGTGCGCGGCGGAGGAGTTGGACGTGGAGGTGAGTGGGTCCCTAGCAGGTCATTTTCTACTTGCATATCACATTCGTATTAATCTATGGACACTTAAAAAAAATTTGTACCAAAGTCTAAGTGCTAGATGATATTAAAAATACATATACATATGTATATAATTACTTGACCTGACTGACAGACAGACTGGTTCATCGTGGCAGAACCTAAACCGTGGGGGCTGCAAACTTAAAATTTCGGCAGCAGGCTTTAAGCATTTACTAAGAAAGAATTTTTCGATGTCTCCCCTCTAAGAGGATGAAAAGGAGTAGAAACATTTGCATGAAATATCATATGAACTTAAAACTTACTTTTGGGTAATAGTAATGAAATATACACGAAATATAGTATTTTATAAGTTTTCTGAACCGCTTCCATGAAATTTCAAAATATACACGGATGAAGCCGCGAGGAACTGGTTGGTAGTTTATTATATAATTATTATTGACTACATTTTATGTAAACATGTATAAAGCAACCTTTGGCACATCGGCTTGTCTATAAATGTTAAAATATTATTTTCTTGAGATTGACAAAAAATAATGCTTTAAAGTGTGCCTTTAAGATAAGACTATATTATTTGTTAGTAGCAGCAAAACTTTTAATTAGTATAATTCTGCGTTTCAGTGTCGAGTCTTCGATCAAAACGAAAAGTACAACATATACCTAGAAGAAACCATCTGGACTCGCGACTGCGCGCGGAGAATCAAAGAAGTATGTAAAGAGGAAAACCTTTGTGAATATTTATATGATCTAATAAATGAGAAAAATTATAGAAGAACCTTTGAAAAGCTGTGCGGTGATAACTTCATTATGTTCGAGAAGTCGATTAAAGGTTCAGAAGATAACATTAGCCCTAAAGTAGAAATTTTCATAGACACTTTGAAAAGTACTTAAGTGAGACTCGAAGGACCATCTTTATGAATAACTTGCATTTTTCTATTTCAATTTTAATAATGACAAAGAAATTTTAATGATGTAATAAAATAAATATTTAAATATAAGAAATTTTTATTTACAAATAAACAAATTAGAAATAAACATCGTTTTTGGATCCACGTCCACCATTTACATAACAATTGGGTGTATATAAATTTATTTTCTTCATCTTGTTTACATCTATGATATATGAAATACACTAAAAGAAAAAATACTACAAGAAGCGACTACTTTACTATTAAAGTAGTACTCTGGAGAAATACCACTAAATTCTAGTGGCGTCCACAACATTTTTGGATATATTTCGTGCAGAAAACATAAATAAATCACATACAAATTAGATTTACATTTCGCACACTGTGTATTAAAGTGAGCGAACTAAAAAAAACACATTTTTAGCTACAACACACAAAAACAGTTTTACACTAGGAAACTTTACCGTTTATTTAGATTTTGATGTCACAAAATATTGCTATTTCAGTTATTTATATTTTCAAAATCATAGATTATGAACCTTAGAATTATATGAAACATTTTGTTTTTACATAGCAAATTTGTGTCACACAGATTTTGAACTCGGTCACTTAATACTACACGTGCGATTTGTACAATAAAAGGATTAATCTCTATAAAGCAACAAATTGTATTTTAAGTTGTGTTATTTCTAACATATTCATTAAAAAGCACATTCAAAGTGCCGTAAATTTTCTCTTAAAATCTGAGTTTCTTCACAATTTACCAAAATCGCCTAATTGTATGAAAATATAATATACCTATAACCAATGATGTTGTATAACTATAAATATGTTACATTCATACCGTTTAACAGTAAAAATCTGTACCAATTCACGTTGACGAGCTTGTCAACTGTCTTGTTGGTCCAAAGACACCATCGCCTGTCATACTAAGTTGTTAGCTGGTTGCTAGGCAACGTCGTCTAACGTGGTCAGCATTGTAATGACAAAGTCCATGAGCTTATAACATATCTATAGTTCTACAATAGCGGCTATAACCGATCAATTAGATCTTTTTGGTCACTGTGGCACATGATGCTGCTAATTTGTTTTACTACATAACACCAAACATCAAACAATTTTGTCCCTTAATATTCTGTACACCTCACTCGCCGTCTGACTGTTCTTGAACTTTATTTTCTCGCTCTTTTTCTCTTTACTCATTTCATTTTTCATCTCTTTCAAACTCGCTTCCACATCTTTATCAGTCTTAATAAATTTCTGCATTTTGGACCTTATGCCCTCCACTGGGGGTTCATCATTAATATCTGTAAATAAGTCCTTCATTGACACTAGTCTATGTGAATTTCCTACTCGCAATAATTTCTTCAATCCTCTAGATGCTTTCTTCTCTATGAGACCTAAAATGCCCCAGTCATCCGATTTCTTGCCTTCAAAGCAAGATTCTAGGTGCCAAGCCGCGTTTCTTACCTCCTGGCGTAATCTCTCGCACTCTTCATAACTGACATTTCTGCTGACATTTAACGATTGTTCTAGAGGATTGACTATGTACAGCGGTAGAGAATTCGGTTTTCTGATAGCTCTGCCTTCGTTTATAGATATAGCCTTGTCTTCGAAATTAAATTGCGAGTAAAACTCGAAAAATTTGAAGAGTAAAGTCTGTAAATTATCATCGTTCTGTCCGTACGACTCCGGGGGAAGCTTGTTCAGGTCTCGTAGGAATGTGCAATTGAGATTCTCTTCGGCTATTCGAATATCTTCTTTGCCTGAAATTATCGTTAATTTTACTATTCGTTATTTTTGTTGCGTTTGAGCTTACTAAACTTACTTTTTTTATATATAATACGTTATTTAACTTTAAGTCGCGATAATATAACATAATAGACATCTTAAACCAATAAACTTTTAAGAACTTTAAAAATTTGCCGTTGAACGTTAGCCAGGAATTATTTTTAAGAAGTCACCGGCTCGGCTGACGAGCAGGCTGACGGGCGGCAGCAGGTGCGCGTGGCGCTGCTGCAGGAAGAACAGCACGAGCAGCGTGAGCGGGAAGTTGGTGAGCCAGCGGCCCGGGTGCGGCTGCGTGAGGCCGGCCGCCGCCGCCCAGCGCCGCACCAGCACGGCCAGCGCGCGCGCGCGCGGCGCCAGCGCGCCCAGCTGCCACAGCAGCGCCGACATGTGCGCGCCCGAGCTGCGCGCGTACGAAAATTAGGCGTTTCTTTTGTTTTCATAATAATATATATAATAATAATCGTTAATTTTCATTCACAAAATATACGCCTAATTTTTGGGAATATTAGTATGGACTTCAGAAGGTGTCAAATAGAAGGTGAAAGGTTATATAGAGAACCCATCGATTCTCTAAGAACTCTCTTTAAATCTATTAAAAGTAGTAAAGTAAAAACTATTGTAAGAAATTATCCTTTTTCTTTTTCTCTCTGTCTCTCTCTCTCTGTCTCTCTCTCTCTCTCTCTGTCTCTCTGTCTCTCTCTCTCTCTCTCTCTCTCTCTCTCTCTCTATCTTTCATACATTTTAACGAAATCGCTAAAGACCTATAAATGACTATTTTTATTTATTAAAAAAAAAAAATAAATGACTATTTTTATTTATTTAAAAAAAAAAATAAATGACTATCAATTCCTTGGATAATATATGAAACATTTTATTGAGAACATCTCGATCAATTACTGTGCACATGCAGCTCCCTGTTGTGGTAGTATGTTGCTCCATGCGTGGGGTCACTCACAGGTTGTTGTAGCAGAGGTCGCAGTGCAGGTCCGCGTACTCGTGCGCGTACTTGACGATGGGCACGCGCGCGTTGAGGATGCGCACGACGCGCGCGGCGCCGGGCACGCGCAGCTCCATGTGTGGGGTCACTCACAGGTTGTTGTAGCAGAGGTCGCAGTGCAGGTCCGCGTACTCGTGCGCGTACTTGACGATGGGCACGCGCGCGTTGAGGATGCGCACGACGCGCGCGGCGCCGGGCACGCGCAGCTCCATGTGTGGGGTCACTCACAGGTTGTTGTAGCAGAGGTCGCAGTGCAGGTCCGCGTACTCGTGCGCGTACTTGACGATGGGCACGCGCGCGTTGAGGATGCGCACGACGCGCGCGGCGCCGGGCACGCGCAGCTCCATGTGTGGGGTCACTCACAGGTTGTTGTAGCAGAGGTCGCAGTGCAGGTCCGCGTACTCGTGCGCGTACTTGACGATGGGCACGCGCGCGTTGAGGATGCGCACGACGCGCGCGGCGCCGGGCACGCGCAGCTCCATGTGTGGGGTCACTCACAGGTTGTTGTAGCAGAGGTCGCAGTGCAGGTCCGCGTACTCGTGCGCGTACTTGACGATGGGCACGCGCGCGTTGAGGATGCGCACGACGCGCGCGGCGCCGGGCACGCGCAGCTCCATGTGTGGGGTCACTCACAGGTTGTTGTAGCAGAGGTCGCAGTGCAGGTCCGCGTACTCGTGCGCGTACTTGACGATGGGCACGCGCGCGTTGAGGATGCGCACGACGCGCGCGGCGCCGGGCACGCGCAGCTCCATGTGTGGGGTCACTCACAGGTTGTTGTAGCAGAGGTCGCAGTGCAGGTCCGCGTACTCGTGCGCGTACTTGACGATGGGCACGCGCGCGTTGAGGATGCGCACGACGCGCGCGGCGCCGGGCACGCGCAGCTCCATGTGTGGGGTCACTCACAGGTTGTTGTAGCAGAGGTCGCAGTGCAGGTCCGCGTACTCGTGCGCGTACTTGACGATGGGCACGCGCGCGTTGAGGATGCGCACGACGCGCGCGGCGCCGGGCACGCGCAGCTCCATGTGTGGGGTCACTCACAGGTTGTTGTAGCAGAGGTCGCAGTGCAGGTCCGCGTACTCGTGCGCGTACTTGACGATGGGCACGCGCGCGTTGAGGATGCGCACGACGCGCGCGGCGCCGGGCACGCGCAGCTCCAGCAGCGCGCCGGCCAGCTCCGCGTGGCGCGCCGCGCTGCGCCCGCTCTCGCTGCGCTTCTCCTGGAACACCAGCCGCCGCCCCGCCGCGCTCTGTGCGGGGCGGAGACAACTGTCTGTACCGAGGGCTCCTAGTGCCGGACCCCAGATCTATTATCTTATAGACACGGACAAGGCTATTCATCCTTAAAATGAGTTAATAATGGAGCTAGGACAACCAGTCAATCTGAGTCTTTACTATGTTATATAATTAGCACTAAGATATGTACATATTTAAATGCATTATCATCTAAATATTTGAACTATTGTGCGCAGAACTTTAGTAAGCAATGTAACTTATATCAGGATATTTTTAATTTTACTTTTATATTTATTGTCACTTATTAACTTGTGTTACTTGACTGTTGACTTTAAATTGCTATACAAAAGATATACTATATGTTCAGGATTCTTTCATAACTTACCATATCTTCAGTCAGTGTATTAGTTAAGATGAGGTCTAGATCGCAGCCCATCCTCCCAAAACCATTGACGGAAGAACCGAAAGGTTGTACCCTGATATTTGTATAGAGACTATTGAATACTACCTCCAACTGCAAGTAAATTAACTTTGTATGGGTCAACATTTAACCTTGATCCATTTATATTAGAATTACAAGATCTTTTTTTCTGACTGTGTTTTACTATTGGCTCTACTGGCCTTGACAGCGTCACTGGTTGGGGAGGCCAAGTACTGAGACTCGACCTTGAAAATGGGAGCCCCCGTTGGGGCTCAAGATGGACATCCGTCCTAAGTGTGTCTCCTACTGACTCAGCTAAGTACATCATCGGTGTGGAATTATAAGAGTGTCGAAGTATTTCTTAGTAGCACCTACTTTTTTATTAATAACCTGTAACTATTTAGTTTAAACCCAAGACCAAATTTTAGTATAAGTCTAAATAACACTGACCTGTCTTGCAACCATAAATCTAAGTCTCATGCCAAGGTCGTTTAACGTCGTCCTATCATAAAGCAGCTGTATTTGATCTGATACAGTTTCACAATTTAACAGTTCTTCAAATAATACATCCTCCTTGATAATTCCGTTACCATTCTTTATTGCAAGATCTTTGCCAGTAGCTGTTAGCTTTTCTTTCTTACCAGGAGCAGCTCTGAACCATACAAACGGTGATTGTACAGATATAACATCAGGATCCTTATTATAGGAACTACATGATTTTAATACATCTTTTAGATCGTCTTCTGACGTGAATTCTATAAGCATGAAATGCTGAAATTTTAAAACGAATAATTATCTAATATGTGACTTTTATCGATATAAATTGTAATAGAAATATTTATGTATATTTTAAAAATTAATATGAATTTAGAGCAATAAAGTTTTTTGATAGATTACAGTTTTAGTGTTGAAAAAACTCTTTAATATCTCAATAATATTTACAAAAATTAGGGTCTAGTACCTCTCCTCCAGAATTTTTGTAATGATGAATGTCGTTAATGGAAGCATATTTAGAGCAGTAACCGTAAAGTTCATTGAATGAAGACTCGGAGTTAACTTGAACAACAAGACTTCGCTGTGCCTCCAATCTCCTTTGAGCTATTACTTCATCAAATGTTACAAACTTTCTGGGGACGTCTGAAAGATACATATAACCTATAAATTATGTCTAAAATATGATTGTATAATTCTGTTAAAAAATTATTTACCGGAATTTTTTCTAAGGAATAAATATTTACAAAATGTATTGTTAAACGGTTTTCGAAATAGGCATTTTCTTGTCTGAAATAATACAGACATTTTTAAACAAAAATTATTAGATTCAGTTTTGAAGAGCTAAACATGTCACTCTTGTCATTTGCATTCTTGACAGTAGAATATTGGTCTGACAATGACATTCAGTTATGTTCAAAAAACAAGAAAACTAAATATACATATTTAGCAAGACAAGATTTGCATACTTTCAAACAATTGCAGTAATATTTTACTCAAATATAAAATAAATGAAACAAAAATAAAAGCAATACCAAGCACTTTCGTGCAACTTATGTAATTGTTTTTTGTCATAATGTTATTTATTCATTTTCATTAACTTATAAAATTAATTTATAAAATTTAAAGGAACTGAAGCTTTAAGCTTTGATAATTCTTTTGCCACAAAAAATATTATTTTCTATATATTTTACAGCAAATATAACTACAATTTTGAAACTTAGAACAGCTTAGAATAAACGAGTTATAGCAAGCAGTCAAGCACAAACCAAACGCTTTCGATAAACTTGTCCAGTGTTTATTTTTAGTAACATCTTAAACATGTTTTAATGACTTAACAGAACACTTAAACTTTGTTAAGTATTTAAAAAACGAAAATGGGATCTCGGTTAATAAGTCGACTCATTGGTCCAGTACTAATAAATACAAGAATATTGTCTAACCTCACATATGAGAGTAAAAAAATTGTTTACGCCGGATCAAATTGTACAGCAATAAGAAACTATGCGAAAAGTAAAGACAGAGGAAAGGACAAGAAAGATAAAGGGGGTAAGGTTGAGATCAATCCCACCATGATGTCAGAATTAGTACCCGTTGATAAACTTAAAAGTAGATGTCAAAATGCTATTGAAAAAATGAAAGAAGACTTCGCAAAGAACCTTTCTCTGAGGTCGACAACGGGTGCCATAGATACACTGCCAATTAAATATGACGGTAAAGACTACGAACTTCAAGAACTAGCTCAAATAGTTAGGAAAAATCCTAAAACGTTAGTCATAAACTTTTCGTCATTCCCTCAAGTTATACCTGATGTCTTGAAGGCGATACACAGCTCAGGGCTTAATCTAAATCCACAGCAAGATGGTACAACATTATACGTCCCAGTCCCCAAAGTGACGAAGGAACATAGAGAAGCTTTAGCTAAGAGTGCTAAAGCATTGTACATCAACTGTCGAGATGCATTGAAGGATATTCAAAATGATTATATTAAGAAAAATAAAAAACAGACCTCTGTATCGGAAGATCTAATTTTCAGTGTGAATAAGCAAATAATTGCTCTATGCGAGGAGTATGTCAATGAGGCAAAAAAGATCTTTGAAACAAAACAAAATGAATTGCTTGGCAAATAAGCATTTTTCAACTTTTATTATTATTTAAGTTAATATACAATATGTAGATAGATAGATTATATACATTTGGCTTTATAATTTTTTTAAGCTCAAATGTTACTTCATGTAAAGGAGTAAAATATTATGAAGTTTTACAATTGTTACAAAATATTTTTTTAAATATCTAATTAAAAGTGATTCATTAGTCTTAAACAATTAAAAGTTAAATTAAAGAACAATTTGTTGTTTTTTAACCCTAATACTATTTATCATCATCAATCAACAAAAAATATTATCTTGTTGTTACTTGTTTATTTATTCATTTTAGAAAATAAAATGTTTTAAATATTCGAAACTTAAATAGTTTTTTATGTGGATTTATTTACATATAATTTGTTTTTTTTTTATTTATGTAAAATATTAACTCAACTATTTGTTTTATAATTATAATATCTAGTTTTTGGAGCACCAATAGTTTAAATTCAATAATCTTATATAACTATAGATATATTATGTTCATACTATTTAACATTTAAAATCAACCCATTTCAAATCTTGACAATCTCGTCGGTTATCTTTTTGTCACTAGTTAGTTGCTAGGTAACGTCGTCCAAAGAGGCTATTCTGAGTGCCAAAATCCATACAGTCATGACATCTAAAGCTATATAATATTGTTGTTTACACTATAGCTATTTTTATTTAATGTTTTAGGTAAAAAAAATGTTACATTTTTTGTATATTTACCTTGCTTAATGATAAGATATTTACAAATAAATAATATTAATTATATCTTTGCTTCAATTATTCTTCAAAAAGTACTATCGAATTGACATTGGTCGGGTTTATGAACGTTTGTCAAATATGTCAATAGGTATGTCACAACAAACGCTACGCGCTAGGTTCAATTAGTTTGTTATTATAACAGGATTCATTATTATTCGTGACTATCTTTAATGAAATGGATAGTTCTAGTAAAAAAGGCAGCAAGACTTACGGTAGAGTCATGCCCCGTGTATATAACATCGTCGGTCATCGGTCGCGTACCAATTTAAAGGACAATTCAAATGTTACGCGGCATCAAACCCCGTCTTCTTCGCATGTTGGCGCGAAAGCGAGTTCTTCTAACTTAAACTCAGGATCTTTTAGAGAGTTGCCTCTTGTTCTACACGATTACGAACCTGAAACACCGCCTAATATACCTAGGAAGTTAAAGTATGTCGCGAAACCTAAGAAAACTTTAATATCTCTAGATCCTAGTAAATCGCCTATTTTGAATAAAAAGTTACGACAGATCAGTGATAATATCTCTAGAATAAGTGTGCGAAACTCGGCTCCAAGTGTATTGGAGCCTGATATTGCTGGTTGGTCCGATTCTCATGTCCGGCAATGTTATTCCAGTAGGTCTCATACTCGATTAAAGGAAATAAAGGTAAGTCAAATAAATTTCTTATTCTTTCAATTAGATCCTATTTTCGCTTTGTAACTTAATCTATGATATAGATTATAATATTGCCTATACTTTTATATGTAGAAGCTTTTATCTAAATATATTCAAACATAGAAAACCTCCAACTAATAAGCATAAGTTAAGAATTTTTTAGTGAAGTTATATACCAAAGTTTCTCATATAATTTTTTTTATATAATTTTGCTGTAGGTAGGTATATTTTATATGCTTTAATCCACATTTATAATAAAATCTTAATTAACAGGATGAAATAGAAGCTTTTCAAGAGAATGAGAAGTTAATGCAGTTCCGAAGCAGTCTTTATAAGAAATGCGGTGTTGTACTGGATGACGAGGGTCAGGTGGCTGCTGACAAAGCCGTGCAGGTGGAGGAGCCAGGTAAGAATCATTATATTAATCACGTACATTTAAAGATTTGTCAAATTCAAGAACACTTAAAAAAGGATAATTAGTATAAATAATCATGTTACCAGACAAAAGTCTCATAAACACCTTTCTGCAAAGAAAGTGAAAACAAAAGGAAATTTTATATTGAATGTGGGTATTTTTAAATAGTCTATATCTTATTGTTAAAATAAAAAAAAGTTGTAATAATTTTTAATTATATTGCATATATATGCTTATGTAGTTTATTTATATCATTATATATTATTTTTATATTTATTATAATAATTAAAGGCTACCTACAGTTGACTTTATTAAAAAACTAGCTTGTTTAATCAGTACAATATATCCTTTTACTAAACACTATAAAAGTTTAAGTGTAATTAATATACTGTCAGTTATTAAACAAACATTTTTATCACATAATTGTAAAGATCATAAATTAAAAAAAAAATCTTAAGCTGGTTCTAGATAGCAAAAAAGTATCTTTTAGTTGATTTGAATTAAACAGCAGTGTTATAGCTTATCACAAGCGCCATCTATTATAATTTAATATAGCAGGAAGTTTTACCATTTTAGTTCACACATTGCTCCATAGATGGTGCTGTATTTAAATAGGACATTAAATTTAGTAAGTAGTGCAGGTAATTAATTTCCTTTATAATAATATATCTAATTACTACAGTTTAACTATTTGTCTGTTACTAGCTTCTCGCACTGACTTTGTACATATGTGTTACATTAAAATTATATCTAACAATAAGATATGTTCTAATAGTAATAACTAAAATGTCAAATTAAAGAAAAAATTTTATATATTTTTTATTAAGATTATTATTTACTAGCATGTTAAAAAAATATAAACTCCTCTAATAGTAACTGTTAGTACGCATATGTAAAAGGATTTCGAAACTGATTACATCAGCCGAAATAGCTCAGTTGGGAGAGCGTTAGACTGAAGATCTAAAGGTCCCTGGTTCGATCCCGGGTTTCGGCAATGTTTTTATTTTTATATTTTAATATATATTTAAATTATCTATTAAATTCTTCTCTCTTTGGCAGTTTTAGAGTAAAATACTTTTTTATTAATATCGATAGCTATGACTTAAAATATATTTTTAATTGTTTACAGATAACACTTTAAGGGATATAAGGTAAGTTTATTTTTAATGTTTAAAAACTGAAGAATTACAAAATTAATCGCAAAACAATTTAAAAAAAAATTATATAATTTTTTTTTGTACTTTATTCAAATGGGCTTTTAAAGCACTTTCGAATCTTGACGTCTTTAAGTCGGAATTAAAGTTTTTTTTGGTTATATTTTACTATAATAAAGCTTTATGAAAAAAATAATGCAGATAGAAATAAAAATTTTAGTAATTTTCAACGAAATATGATGCCGTGTTATCTGAAGGACAATTTGGCGACATCTTACATCGCCTCTTTAGCTCAGTGGTAGAGCACTGGTCTCGTAAACCAGGGGTCGTGAGTTCAATCCTCACAGGAGGCATCATCTTGAAATATATTTTTTTTAATTTCTACATTTATATAATTCTAAATAAAAAATAATCAGTAGCAATAAAATTATTTATATGTACTTTTTTTCCTAAATTTAATATTTATTATATAAGTGGTCGGCTAAAGCATCTTTGTCTTCATCAAGCAAAATACATAATATAGTATGTATTTTACTTCTTATGGTTATAATTTAATTCTTATTCTCTTTACCAACTTAAAAGAAGAAGATTATCAATTAAACTAGTGTTTTATATCACGTCAGCTTACAGTCTGACAATGAATTTGGACGCTGATAAGTAATGTTGTGTCAAACAACAAAAAGTCAAATTCGGAAATATTGATAATGCGTCACGTATTACGTATTAATATTATTCAAAAACATTTTCAAGTCATCTAAACTAAATAAGTACAGAAAACAGTTTTAGACGTCATTTTCTCAAAATGAAGTCCTTGTGGCTTGTTATAGTATTTTTCTGTACAAAATTAAATGGACGCTGATAAGCAATACTGTGTCGACACGGACTTCGTTTTGAGAAAATGGCGTCTAAAGATGTGAAAACTATTCTTAATAAATTTATTTAAAGACGTATATATTCATCTTTTCTTTTCTATTTTGATAAAATGTATAATGAATCAAAAGTAGATAGTTTTATATTAATATTGAATATTAATATTATTTTATATTAACTTATTATTAGATAACATATTTTATATGTTATCTAATAATAAGTTTTTAAATATTTGAAATTAATTTATAAATTGCAAAATATGGAACGCACCTGAAATTCGAAACATTGAGTTAAGAAACTTTTTTCCTTACTTATTTAGTTTAGATGACTCGAAACTTTTTTAATAATGTTAAATAAGTGACGCAGTTTCAAAATACATCAATATCTCCAAATTTGACTTTTTGTGGGTTGACACATTATTGCTTATCAGCATCCAAATAGATGATACTGATACGCGGATGGATTTCATACAGGATGTTTAATATACACATTTGTAATTTTAAATTTACCTACTTACTAACACAATTTTAAAAGAGTACCTATCGAGTCTTGCCGGTTCTTCTCGGTAGAATCTACATAAAGAAACCGGTGGTAGCTTTTAATTAATTAAAATATTTGTTTGTTTGTTTTGACGATTAAAAAGTGCTTGTATAAGCCTGAATATATTTATGAGTATATGTGTTTTGTTTTTGATTATTTATTTTATAAAACATCTTGTGTTGGATGCCCATAGGCGATGGGAACCACTTACCATCAGGTGGTCTGCTCATTTGCTTCCTACTTCTATAAAAAGAACACAATGGCTTCATTGCCGTCAAAAATTAAATGACGCATTTATTTATTGAATACTTGACGTACAAAAATCGAGTTGACGAAAATTGAAAGTATAAGATGTAGTTGCACAATTTTCGTCATAAATAGACAATTTAATGTTTTTATTTTATGATCAGATTGAAAGTTTCTTATGAACCAGGTAATTACTATTCCTCGCAAGATGTTCTGTGTTTTTATTTAACTTGTTTTCAGTTTTCAATATTGACGTTTATACTAATCGTCTTCTGTAAGTATCATAATATTTTAACGTCTAAAACCTTATTTCATAAATTGTTAATATATTTTGAAAACAATATATCGAATTGTGTATAATAATAATTAACTATAATTCGCGACTTCGCACCTACAAAATTAAATATATCTCTTTATTATAATCTATACTTCTACACTAATATTATAATATTACATACATTTGTTTGTAAATTTGGATGTAGGGTAATCTCTGAAACTACAGATCCGATTTGAAAAGTTCTTCTATTCTACAGGACCGAAGCAGTAACCATTAATGCGATTGTAACCGTGAGGGTTTAGTTAATCATAACAAAACTATTGAAGCAATAACTACAGCGCTGAATTTGCTATAGAGGCATTAGGGGCCAGTGGCCATGGCGGCAAAATCTGGAGTGTGAGAGATTTTTTTAAAGATTCTAGATTTTAAAGAGTGCATTTTCTACTAATAAATTAACATAGGTAATGATTTAAGTGAAGGGGTGGCATTTTTCAGTATGGCCCAGGTAGACCCGGCCCTGATTACCTAGTAACTCTATAACCACAGCTAAACATACAGGAACAAAGAAACCAACTAACCATTTCATAATGTAACATCTAAACGCAAAACGAGCTTGCACCCGGTCTAACCAGAACCTGAGTAAACACGGGCGTGGGAAGCGACGCCGAATAACGGTATCACTCGTAGGGCAGGGCTCGCCTGCCAGCTAGTTTTATACCAATCGTAATCGTGATCGCCTTCAACCGGATGAAGATGATTGGGGTAATAAAATTATGAAATGGTTTGATACCGATCTTAATACTGGACCAGGTGATGATCGGCTTAAATATGAAACATACGTTATCATATGTATGTATGTTGGGTTACGTGAATGATTTAAAACTGCAAATTTTCGATCTTTTGGTGTTTTTCCGCTGCTATCTTTGTTTAAAGAGTGAACATTTTAAAAGATTAAAAAAATTCATATTTAATATAACGGATCTTATCGTGATTAGCTCGTTATACTCTACCTTTTTTTCTTCAAATAAACCCTCATGGCCTACGCAGATGACTTTTGGCTTCTGTTGGCGGGACTTTTGTTCATCTCAAAACAAATCCGTAGTTCAGGAGATTTGAACGGTGTACTTTTAGTTCCTCTGCATTATGCAATACAATTCTTAACCTTCTATTTCGACGGAGAAAAAGTACTCCAAAAATTATTTTTTTTCTGCTTAGACCTTGATTGTTGGGCGAGAACTACACTTATAAGTTTTGCTCTCAGACTTGTCGTCGCTTTACACCTAAAATAATTAACTATCATTGTCATTTTTGACAGGAACAGAATATTAAATTGGGGTGTGAGAACTTTTTTAATTTTCAATTAAAATTTATTCTACTCTACTAGTGCTTTTTCTACTACTAAATTTACATACGTAATGATTTAGGTGATAGAGCGACATTTTTCACTGTGCCCCAGAACGGTACTTAAGGTAAATCCTGTTGAGGTAACTGTTACCAGTACAGATTTGTTTAAATCAATTACGAAAGTAAAAATTACAAGTGTAATTCTCGCCTCAGGTCGCGTAGTGTTAACTGCAGCCGTCATGAAATTAATACGAGCAATCAATATATAGTCTATAAATAAATACGTGACTCTATTGTCTAAATTTCAATGTTAATCCCCGGCTATTGCGTTGGCTATTGACAGGTGACGTCACATCCGTTTCCGCGCCCCGCCTGGCGCGTCTCCAAGCTATTCCTGACCGATATCCGACAGAACTGACGCCAGATTTAATTAAGCGTTTCTAATTAGCATTCTCTGATTGCCAACGATATGTGATGTGTTATGAATTTTTAATGTTTCTCGAATTGTCATGTCGATTGCATCATTTCGGATTATGTTGCCAGATTGCATCGCAGCTTAGTCTGCGTGTGGTATTCACTTTTCATGCTTTGATTCGGTACATATCTACACTGTTATATATACTCTGTCTGTGTATTTGTTATGTTTTCAAACCTAAACCTGACTTAGGTACAGCTTATGTACCTAGGGCAGTACCTCAGTTTCATAGAAGATCAGCGGGAAATAGCTAATATATAGTGCTTCGTATGGTGAGTGAGAGAACCAGAAGTCTAACACCCTCCCCCAGCCCTTTCCTTGTTTCCTATTCCCTTTTATGTCTTATCTGGTGCTCAAAATATCAGGTACCTCGCCTACTCGTTTGTCAGATCTTAAAAAAATAACTGTTGAACTAATTTTGATGAATTTCGGTATAAGGATTTACTGAACCTTAGACTACTACTACTTTGAGAAAGACTACTTTAAGTCATCAAAATAAATCGGGAAGGGAAAATCTCAAATAAACATTAACTTTATACTTCTAGAAGAATTTCGTCATGAGTTTTATTTGCCTCTAGCTAAAGCCTGCCTCAACCATATTAATATGTACATGCCTTCTTACAGAAGTTATATTTTTCTAAGGAATTAATCTTAATCTTGACTTATCAAGTAACTCAGTTAAGTGTGTCAATGTCCTATCCTAATCGCTGTGTGACATATATGATAAAATTTCTTTTCAACACACCGATAATAGACGCACAATCATATCTATATTGATTTATGATGTCAAACGATTGACAGACTGATTTTTTTTATCTTTGAAATATAGGCAGACTGTGTTCGATCGCTTAGACGCTGTTATGTAATGACTATGCTATGGTGTAACAACCAACAGTAACCTGAATGTTATTCTGATATATAAACTATATATATTATTGTACAGTTTCATTCAAATCTGATTAATAGTTTTTACGCAAAAAAGCAACATACATCCATATTCACAAATTTTCGCATTTATAATAGTACCTTCTAAAAAAGTTAAAAAAAAATCTTTCTTAGATATGATCGATGAATAAATGTGTGGATAGTGGATACATCAAAATGGTGAATTAAGACGTTTGTCACTTCAGCTTAAAAAAAAGCTGAGTCCTTGAAACTTTGTTCTGCATACTCATGTCATGTTCAATAATGTTCAAAGAATTCAAGAACCTTTTTTTTGACACTTCTAAGTGGGCTAGAATTACATTTGTAAGTTTTATTCTCGTATTTGACATAAAACAATTTTGTAGCCTGATACGAGTATCCTAGGTAACCTTTCAAAAGCTGTGGTTTTCAATAATATATGTACTGCCAGTCAATTCTATCAGGTGCAAAGCAATGATGACATCTTATGTAAATGTGTATGAAAATTTGAGAGCAAAATTTATAATTGTAGATCTCACCTATTACCTTAAAGTGACAAATATAATTCCGTCGCAGCAATAAAATTCGATGTTGCATTTAGCGTTTTCGGATAACATAATATACCTATCATTATAATGCTGTAAATACAATTGCGTCCAACTCAGACGCTATTCCTAGAATAGATTAGTAAACAAAAGGAAAAACGAGTCGAAATTGGCACGGACCGCATCTCCCTTGCAACCGTATAAGGGCAACGTCCCGAAACACGTACTACTGACGCAAATTTCTCAATGAAACGAACGTCATTTGCATCAGCCCTTCAGGCTTGGCGTCCATCGGATACGAGAGCAAGTTGAAATATGTTTACGTCTTATTAACTTATTTTTAAAAATTGCGTCTCTGTTTCTACACATTCACTGCCAGTGCGTGTTCAGTATATGATAAATGAACACACATGGTGCCGGCGACAGTGAATGTGATAAGAAGTATTTTGTATTAAAATTAGCTATTTTATCGAGTTTCCTTCTCGAAGAAGCATCTGGTAGTGATTTTGAATAGATCTTGTTATGTGTTGCATGTTAATTGCTGCGGCGATTCTTGTATTTTGGAATTGTTACAGGACCTGCATAAAAATGAATTTTATTCCATTCGTAACAGTTCACTTACTCTTCATACTTGTTTGGGGGTAGACGAACTGATGAGTACTGTCCAAGTAGTCCGATGACTTTGACCATTAGTACTTACCTATATAACTGAAGTTTCTTTGAAGTTTACCTGATAGACTGTCAGTCTTAAGGATAAGCGATCTCGTTGAAGATACTACCTCTCTTTCGGGTAATGATTGTTAGAAAGAGTGACAAGATGTCAGTAATATCGGAACAGATATATTTAGTGGAATGAGTCAGAAATGCATTTGACCAAGCGCCAAAACGTTTTGGTTTTTACGTTATTTATACGGAGGTTATTGATTTATTGTTTGGCAAAGATAGTGGATATCTAGATTAAATTAATATAGTCCCGAGTTATTTGTGTAGAAACGGTTTATTTTTCTTCGCCTGCAGTTTTATTCTTGTTACATATTCATTGGATGTTTATTTGATGTATGTTTCAAAAATGATGATTAACAAAATTAATTTTTGTAATGAGAAATGTTAACGTTATTTCCTCTAAATAATTATCAATGTAGTTTATTCTATTCGGTTTATTCAGGCAGTTTCGAATTAAGTCAAATAACAAATTAGTTTTAGATAATCAAGTTATACTAATGGTTCAGAATGAGTTCCTACCGAGAAGAACTGTAAAAAAATATTGCAGAATTTTTGCTGAACTTTTAATACTGTTAAATAATGTTAAAAAATGTTCAGTTGAAAATATTTTGTAATAAAAAAATAGTGTTCGAAAGAACATATTTTCTAGTAAACCTGCGCTATTTTAAGATAGTTTATATAATACTGAAAACGTTGTCCTGAAAGTTGTACCGGTTGTTGTTAGTTGTTTCGCAAAATTAATTATCTTATTAATTATCTGTACTATATACTATACTAATATTATGAAGCTGAAGAATTTGTTTGTTTGTGTGAACGCGCTAATCTCAGGAACTACTGGTTCGAATTGAAAAATAATTTTTGTGTTAGATAGTTTATTTATCGAGGAAGGCTGTAGGCTATATTAATCACGCTACAACTCATAGGAACAAAGCAGTAACCATAAACGTGAGTGAAACCGCAAGGGACAGTTATTTTTAAAAATAACTTGTTATCTTTATGGTCTTAACATCAGTATAAAATTTTAGTTTTAAAACATATTTTTCTATATTATTTTATGTACTGAAATTAATTATCAAATAAATCTCATATTTTCAATAAATATCTGCTATAATTCTTTGGGTAATGTTAATTACATTAATTAAATTTGATATCATAGATCGGGGAAAATATTTTCATATTTTGCACGTAAAATTTTGTTGTAAAATTCCTTTGGTTGTACTGTTTGTAATTGACTGGATTTGATATCATTAGGTGGAATTTTAAAAATAGAAAAATAAATAATAAAAACGGTTTCCTGCCATGTTTTTACTGTTGAAGAAGTAAGAACTTGTTGCAGTTTTTGACCAGAACTCCCAAAATTTTTGCAAAAATGGGATTATGTGACCTAGAAAATGCCAACAAGTAATCAAACAAAATAGCAGTTAGTTATTATTCCCAAATGTTATAAATACACTTTATTAAAAAAAATATTTTGAATTTATCGAATACGAAAAGACTTTTTCCCCGACATAATATTTCTTTCAACGAATATTTTAATAACGGTATAGCTATTGTACTCGGAAATAATGACTAGAACATTCAACTCTTCGTCTGAATCCGAACAGAATTTTTTATAAATTGAAGGGTTTTATGTTTCTCCAAATAACAATTAATTTATTCGGCGCTGTTAGAAACAGGACGGCTGAATTTATCCGACCGTTTCTGTTTTTAGTATGCGAACCCACGAAGCCCTCTAACGTTCAACCCTTGAAACCTTTATATTCAGGGTTCTGCTGAAAAATGTTTCAGCAAAAATCTTCCATATAATTATTGTTGTGGAAATTGTGAGATTTTCTTTTGACCAATACTATTATTTCTGACTCCTTTATGTTCTTTCACACTTAGCCATTTATAACTCAGAATATAAAGCTTTATCTACCAAAATGATTTGCTAATTCAATTAAATTTGTGTTCTTTCATAAATTGTAACATTGATTTCAAAAGTCAGATAAAAAGTTGCAATACAGCAGGAGATGGACATATTATTTACATTACCAAGTTCTGATATAATTATAAAAAAAATTAATTCCCATTCCCCATCGGCATAACGTTCCGCTATTCGTTCATTTTTCTAAGTGATTCGAATAGCGCTTGCACTATTGATTCGACCCAAACTACTTTCAATATTATAAATATTCATGGAAACACCTACAGAATTTTCCGACTGTTCGAGCTTGCCTCCCCATTCTCCCCCGGGAGTGTCACGTTCACCGGTCACGTGCTCGACGAACTTCGCCAAATGTTCGCCAACATCCAACGTGACCAGCCTACAGAGCACCTCACGTGTAGCCTTGTTTAGTAAAGTTTACCCTGAAGTTTGTTTTACTCTTTTATTTAGACTATTTACGATTTCTTTTTTATTGTTCGACAGTTTATTTTTTCGGTTTTTGTGTAGCTAAAAACGTCTCAATTAAAATGGTCTAAAATTGTTTTTTTTCCGCAAACGTGATCGTTAAGTTTAATTGGTTAAAGTTTTAGGTCTTCTTATTTTGCTTTAAATATAACACACCTTTTAGAATATTTTTACGGATCACCCGAAAATTTTGAAACTTTTTTAACGAGATTTATATTTACATCAAATAACATTACATGCGCTGTTCTTTATATTATCACCAAAAACTACCAACCTAAAGCTAAAACCAAAGTGATAATAGTAAACAAAGGTAAAATTGAAACATATATCTTTTAAAACATCATAATAAGGACACCATAATATTATAACATCATTAACATATCGTATATCAAAAATTAAGATTCACTACTAGATCGCTACAACATGCCTAAATACAAAATTTCAATATTCTGCCAATCTCTTTGAGTTTTAAACATACATTACGTAACCTCACGCCAACACTAATCAAAATGGATTTAGAAATACCGATAATTCTCTATTCCTTTTCTCATTTAGAAGGAAGCAACGAAACAGGGATAAACACTTTCATGAATTCTACACATCCAGTAAAAATAGAAAAGGATAATCACATATTCACTCGGGAGCCCATGGTAATTGCTCCGCGGTGCGCCAGCGCATAAACAAGCAGTTGGTAAAGTGACCACGTACCTGATCGCTGATAACGAAACGCCGCAATCGATTACACGAGATACGATCACAGTGATCGAGCGAGGCGATGAAGATTTGAACTTTGAAACATGTAATCATGCGTATTCAGATTTGCTACGTATGTATGTAAATGATATGAAATGCTAAGTCCTTAGCTTATTTGGCATGTAATTGTACGAGGGTTATATTACCAATATTTTGATCACGTTACCACGATTGCTCTTGTATCAACATATACTTATCTTATTTAGCAAAAAATGGCGTATTTCTACACATAAGAGTAGAGACGAGAAACTGTCGACCGAATGATTGAACTGAATCATTTTTTATAATGAAAATTATCAGGAAAAATAATGTTCGAAAATTCGTGATTATCGTTGCGGGTATTGTTACCAAATAGTAAAGATAAATAGACTGTATGAACATATTTCCTGTCTTTATTGTCCTTTTCAAATTTAATTTTATTACGGAATATTTATGTCGAGAATAAAGAATGTTTGAACTAAGAAAAGAGATTTCAATACGTTGTGACTATAATGGTAAAAACAAAAGTTTAAAATCCAGGAATTATTTACTTGGATACGTATTGCGTAAAATATTTAAATACGTCAAAAAAAATCAGAATATTTTATCCATAAAATTACTAGTCATTAGCTAAAATCAAGTTCTTAGCGCTGGAGCGTTTGCTCTTTAAACAAAGCCACAGCCTAATTATCGAACACAGTTGCTATCGAAACATGAAACCTTGTGACATTTGCCGTTTTTTATAAATTTGAAAAGTAGCTAATTAAAATCACGGACTAATGATGATGAATTTGCGGTAGCATCAGTCTTCGGCAATTAGTCTGCTCTTCTTAATTCTGGTAAGAATGGCCGAAGTGAAATTTTTGTAAAGGTTTTCTTTAGATTTATAATGGGATTACAATAATATCGTGACTTGCGAATAACAGTTGATGAATAGCAAATAATTAAATATTTTTGTCGATGAGAACATAATTATGTAGATTGAAACTGAAACACAGTTTTGTGGGAAATTTTACTTGGGTCGTTTTTGCGCTGTCAATTCAAGTATTCAAATTGCATATCAGCAGTATGTTTTCGTGTGACATGAACTTTACCGCTGATGTACGACGTTGGAAACCTGTCCCGTTTTGGGTACCAGCCAAGTTAAAACCATATATGTAAAACATTGCCGGTTTTACCGCTACGGTGCGAGAATACAACGAGCTGCATTTAATATTTATGATGCGACATTCAGTATTGAGAATGAGATGTTGAGTTCGCGACTTCGTTTGCGAGTACAATGTCGATATTTGGAGATGATTTCACTTTATTTTTTTTTTTATTCAAGAAATAACAATGTTAAATATAGAAAATACTACCGTAATTAATAAAACCGACAGCATTTCATGCGTTAATATTCATTGAGCTGTTTAGGTTACAGTTCGTGTCAACGAAATAGAAATCTATATATACAGTTAAAAATGTTACTGAGGTAGTTAAGACAAAAGTATCCTTACTATTGTGCACAATATAAGTACAAAAAATTGCATTCATTTTCATCAAATTATTTTCGTATGATATCTAAATATATAGTCAAAGGTGACTGACTGACATAGTGATCTATCAACGCACAGCCCAAACCACTGGACGGATCGGGCTAAGAAAGGATTTTGATTAAATCTACCCCCAAAGGAATAAAATAGGGGATGAAAGTTTGTATATAACATTGTTAATTTTAAACCGATCGGGCTGAGACTTTGCATGCATAAAGCTACTATGACGAAGGCATCGCAAACATCGCAGACGAATTCGCGAGCACTAGCTAGTATGCATATAAAAAATAATTTCACAACATAAAATTGAAAAATTTATAAAACGCCCAACGACCTATTTATTGAGGCCACTTTAACGAGCCCCGACACGATACTTCTGCGGAAAGTTGCTCAAGAGCTACGTATCCTGCCAATTACCCCGTTGATCATTACGTTTTTAACTGATTTGAAAAAATTTACAGATCTATTTTCAATTTGATCAAAGATTTCAACAATTAACAAGAGAATATCGGTTTATGCGTGTTAAGTACATGGTAGAATATGTAATGTTTTGATTTTATTGATTTAATATATTTTTATGCATAAAAAAAAAATTAGCATTTATTTCCATTTAGGAGAGAGCTTCTCTATATAAATTATAAGAGTGCGAATTTTCATACATATTTCTCTGTCCGCGGTATTTTCGTAAAAAGGAAAAAAGGTTTGCTCCAACATAGATATTTTCATAACATCTTATTGCGTTACGCATATTCTCATACATTTTCTTCCGTATATTTCATCTAATTGTCTAGATTTCATCTAATTAAAGATTCAAGTGTTGAACGTATCGCCGGACACGTAGGAAACTTGTGACCACATCCAGTCGCGTTCGCTTCCGATAGGATTGTAATTGGCCTTTAGGAACCGAGTCACGATTCCAATTTAGTACAAGACTAGTCTTTTTTATATCCACTGCGTAACTAGCAGGTAGCACCTCTGGAATTAACTTAATTGCTGACTTTATATTGATCAATAGAAAATATAGAAGGAAAATTAAAAAAAAAAAACTATAAATATGAAGCTCGCAATTAATGATCCTCATTAAGATACCTGTTGAGGGACCGGACACACTAATGCTTAGACTACGATAAATATCACTCATATATTGTACAAGTAAATAAAATTGAAGTGTCTATTTGTAATTTTAAATTATCCGCTTTTAACTAAATGTCTGTCTGTTTGTTCCGACTACTCTCCGAAACAGCTGAACCGATTTTGACGACACTTTTACTCACAGATGTTATACCGTAGGCGACTTTTATTAACAAAAAAAATTGTTTTAATTAGTAAATAAAATAAATGTGTGAAATGAAAATTGAAACTAATGATAATAGTGAGCAATATCCGATTTAAGTACGGAAGGTAAATATTATGTAAATATCATTTTTCCCCACAATAACGTGGTTGAAACCACGGGGCACAGTTAGTGGTAAATATATTTTATATGGCCAAGGAATTCATAAGTTAGGTTCGTATCGTGAAGGTGCCGCACCCAGTTAAGTTGATCATCTCATCAACCAATTCTATCATGAAAGGTGTGGTCATATGACACAATCAACTTTAAATATTAATATTGTTGCATTTTAAAATAAAGGTTTCATTAAGTTTATCATTATATAATATTATAAATTATCATTATCTATATATAAAAACTAAAACTGACGATATATTCATTGACTGATGAATCAACACAGAGCTCAAACGTCCCTTAAATATGGAAAGTGTCCCTGCGAGCAGTCGTGTCGGCGATGCTACGCAGGGAATCGGCGTGGGAGGCCGTAGTCAACTTCTGTGAAACCGTCATGGTCCAGAAGGAGACCGCGGGGCGGGCGCGGGAGAGGGCCGATCCCACCCGGCGGAGGGGACCTGCGGGTCGCCTTCACGGCCTCCGAGCCCCAGTGCCCGGGGCGGAATAAATAGGGCACTCCCTCCGGCCGTGGGTGCGTGAGATGGGGGTCTCACGCATCCGTTTTCATACGGCTGAGAGGAGGACCGCAGTCCGGTATGGTCCCGGACTGCCGGTGTACGCACCAGCGAGGGGAGGGGAGGGCGAGACCATCTTTGCCCTCCTGAGAAGGGCTCCGCAAGCCACTAGCGGAGCAACGCACGGGAGAGGCCGCGGACGTGCCTGCGAAAGCGATCCCGTAGCCTATCCGTTTTCCGTGCTGTGGCGGCCATCGTAGGGGGTTTTAGTGAGTACAATCTCACATAACCCGGTCACATAGATACATAGACATAAATCTTATGGGGGGTCCCCCCCAGGAGTCGGGTATTTATGAAGATTTACCCCGCGTAAACAAAAAAAAATATATGGAAAGTGTGCACTAAAAAAGGATTTTTGAAAATCTATCGCCAAAGGGGTTAAAAAGGGGATTGAAAGTTTCTTAGATATCAAACTTCTAAGTATAGACGAAGCTGCGGGGAACTGCTAGTAATACATATAATTCATACTCATTTCAATCTGCGTTAACACTTTCCGGTGCAATAGTTCCTTGTTACATATGCGCCAAATATTGAAATACCGTCCAGCTTTTATGTTTTTAACATACGAACTAATCATCAATCAATTGTTAACATTGTATATTTATAATTTAAATTATATATTTTAAACTTTCGCGATTTATACTATTCATATTTAATTCACGCGCGCCCTGAGGGTAGGCGAAAACTCGCGCACTCGTAGCCGGAGGGCGCGCGGTACACCAGTCAGCTCGTGACCACGGCGAATGTAAATTCGTCGAAACATCGGGCAATAAAAAGGTATTACTACCATTAGTTATCGCGATAAGACCCGTTATATTAAATATGAATAATGTAAATTATTTAGAAAATAAAGTTCTTAAACCATACATTATTGAACCAAAAAGTTTTTAGGTTGTGTCTACGTGGAGGTGGTCCTAATGTACATTTTTTTTCCAGCGACTAAATATTTTTAACGACAAACACAAAAAATTCATCGCCTCAGTGATTTATAATCATAATAAATTTTCATAAAATAAAACATAGTTCCTTCCTTACCGACAGTAAAAGAACACTAGGAAGCCAAACTTAATAAATAGTTTAACAAAGTTAACACGAGTAATAGCGTCAGCCTTGGACAGTACAAAGGTACTTGTAACAGTCTTTATTTACAACAACAGTGTAATAAAAAAATAACGACTGCAATATCATCTGATTGAAACAATAAACGAACCATTTGCGCCGTGCGACGGTCACGCACGCGGCGCGGGCGCAGCCATTGAGCGTGGCGAATGCAACAACGTGCAGGTGATCGGAATGCATGAACTTGTGACATAACCGTTCGTGACTGAAGGTGACTTTCCACATGACGTCTCACGGATACGATTGTTGTGCACATAAACAGTCTAGTCAGTCACCGCTTTAGAAAGTTCTGTAAATGGTGCTGATCAAAGCGTTGTTGCATTTCAATGCTTTGTTCAAATGAGAATGTTGAGATCATTAATATAGTATTGGGTTTTGTTCGAAGCTTCGTTTGCGATGATTTTATATTAAACATTTAATTCGAATGAAATTCTTATGTTTGTTCTCCATTAGTATACTAATATTTATATTAATCGCTTTGGACGAAATAAAGATAACCATATAAACAAACTAAATAAAAAATATATATTAAAAGCTATGTTCACCAAAGAAATCAAAAAGTGTAAATACAAAAAGTGTAATAAATTCAAAGCGTTCTGTCGTTTGTAGAATTTGAGCAGACGCTGGTATCTAAATTGAGTCTTTTGTAGTCTCTTTTCACAGCTGACATCCCACTTTCAATCAGCGGATGCGAGTAAAAAGTGATTACGGTGCGGATGGAATCGCAGTAAAAGGCGCACTTCGATATCACGTTGCGGTGATGCAACCGACGATAACTCCGGAATGCAATTAAACGTGCGCCGTGACGAACCGCTTATCTGTAACCTTGGCAATGACATTGGAACCTTGGACTCGGAGAAATTACGATATGCCGGATGGAGCGTGACCGGGCCTTTTGTTAGATACGATTTGAAGGAATTGCCGCGACTGGAAATATTTTGTTTTGATTAAATTAAATTTTTATGTATGTATATCTTTCAGTCAATTGATTTGACACATGTTGCAAAAGAATTTTGGTTTCTATGCAAAGATACGATTCAGGTTCTTGATAAGGAGTATAATTTGGAACGTAAATATTTCTTTAACTGTTTAATAGTTGTTCTGTCACTTGATACTGTATTCAAATTAAACAATATTGACATAACGCTACTGATTACTGATTCTATGAATTCTTTATTGCACTGGAATAATAATTAAGATATTGACGGCTTTAAAGTATTTCATTAAAATAAACAAAAGATGATTATGAGTAACGAGTTTTTATAGCTATAGATATATATAAAAACTTTTTGAAAAAAAAAACAAACCGACTTCGAAACCAAAACAAGTAAACTAAAAAGTAAAAAAATAATATTTTCTACGACATTTTGAAGTCGGTGCCAAGTAAAACATTCGGAGTCGGCGCCAAGTAAAATCTTTTATGTGCTATTTACTGGTGAAAAATCTGTTAACAGACATAAAAAAATTACATACAGCCGAACATAAAACCTGCTCCTTTTTCGAAGTCTGTTAAAAAAGAGAAAAGGTGTCATATTATTTATACGATTACTAGTAAAATATTTGTCCAAAACGCATTATTTCTGACCATCATATATCATATTTGAAGTTTGTAAAATCTATTGTAATGTTGATATAACATTTTGCAAGCATTACAATTAAAACTAAAAGTCGACATGAAATAGAAAATTATAATACTTTAGGAATAGATTGAACCATAGACAAATACAAATAAAGTGCTGTTTAGGATCCTTTGGGAATATCTGCAGGAACTGCAGTAAATTTTGGGTGTATTTATTATAATAATCATTAGAACAACAGCAATTAAATCATTAAATATTTGCAATAAAAATAATTTGATTTTAAATCTGTCTTGTAATTTGAGTCAAAATTAAGAAATTATTCGTAGTTTTAGCTGATGCTTAAGAACTTATTAGACTATTTTCGTAACTCTAAATAGATTTAACTAAATATTTCCGTCCATACTTTAGCACTATATTCCACTAAACTTAACAATTCGAATTTTGTTTTAATTCTATTTTCCCATTTTCCTATGCATAACGTTTTAAAATTGTCGAATCGATCATCCTTCATGAATATGTATAATAGTTATTGATTATTTGTAAGCGCTATCTTGAATACCGAGTTCCTTTATTAATTCGCAAATGTTTTCATTGTTTGCATGCTAATTTAAATTCTCTACACGAACCTGGCTGCCTATTTAGGTATACTTTTATCGCCATTGCAATACTGTTTATTGTTCTTAGGTTAGCATTGCCTTCTCATGTTGTAGGACTGTCTTCTTCGTTTCCTTTAACGATATTAGTATTAAAAGATTTCATTCTGGACCTTCTTAAAGATCTAAATGGTACATTGTGTAAATATGAATTTTATTATTAATTATCATGAAGTATCGTCATTTATGTTCTCTTTTATTTTAATTTTATCCTAAAATTTTCATTTTGCGTATATTTTAATATTCGCTAAAAACTTAATCAGTCTTGTTTTTGTGAAAATGTGCTCACTTACAAATTACATATAGTAATATCAACGAGCAGAATTTTCCTCTTCAAAATATGTAGTCATTTAGTATAATTATTTACATTTTCCGACGCAGTAAGTAATCAATTTACAACGGCTCATTATGAATTGAACGCAATAATGATTTGTTTTAAAACAATGGCTTAGGATGAAAAGTAATCGAATATAAATAAGTGGCCGAAAATTACGAACATAACTTGATCCGATGGGAAAATTATGGGGTGTATTATCCTCGTTAAAAATGAAAACTATAATGGCTCGTAGTGCGTTTTTTACCCGACTGACCATGACCTGACTGTAATTAGGTCAACATGTTCCGTTGTGTCCTCCTGTAGCTTAAATGAATTCGTATTCTTCAAGTGTCATCAAAAAACCAACATGGCGGCTGTCGGTTAGTTTTTTTCCTAAATTAATTTTTACTTGTTTCTTGTACTAATTTGCGTAAGTTTATTATATGGACTTAGTTATGTCGTAATCATAGACAGACGTTTTATATATTTTACCGTATCGACGGTTTATTGAGAAAAATATTCTTTTCGATATTTGCGAGACAAGTTTTAGATGAATTGAATGCTTGGAACGAGGTGGGCGAGTAAAATAACCGCCCACATTTTCTCATCCCGGAATTATTTCTTGCAGAATTTTTCCAAGACTTCAGTATATATGTTGAAAAGTTACTTTGTATTTTCTGCGAAAGAAATGACCAAGGACTAAAATAATGTAAACGAAAGGTTTCTATTATTTATATTATTAGGGATATAGAAGTTTATAGTTTTTGGACTTTTAGATACGCTGCTTCTTGGAGAGTATCAATAAAAGAATAATAATTGTTCGAATACTCACACCGTAATTGGTTATAATGTTTAAATTAAAACATTAATTCTGAGATATTTACTTATCCTTAGAGTGAATATGACATTCAATTGCAGTTCTAGATATACTGCCGAAATCGAAAAGTCTTTAAAGAATAATAAGTTCCTATAAATTACTTTTGTCCCTCCTTAAAAAAATATTTTAATTGCAAAATAAAGGTATTATGTTTCAGATAATATTCAAAATAAAACAGCGTGGAGTTAATAAGACGCTGATTATTGCGGGGTATTTTAAGTCAATTGTGGCTTATCACATTGTACTGAAGTTTACTTATACTTTTACTACCAATGCAATAAACACCATCAATGGGTTGATAACCCTTTTAGGACCAATTTCTTTTACTGTAAAATAAACCTTCGAACCAGCCAATATGATAGAAATGACGTGAAACACGATATCCAGCCCAAAGCATAACCAACAGGATATGAGAAAATAACACGTTCTACAATTTTATAACGACCTCAATCGACATATCTTGCAATAACGAGATAATCGGGAAAAACCACTTTTCGCTCTCGTTAGAGCAAGGTATTGATGCCGCCCTCACGCAAAGTCGAAACTTAGAATTTTAGATAGCTAAAGTGAGAAAGAATTTACAAACTTTAACCTTATTTCAATATTAGTATTGCTTGGTACTTTTAACTCCTGAATTTAATCCTAATTCGCTCATAACGTATACGGAACCTAGTAACTCGGCACAATACCGTGGTCTTTGTCTCTGTCAAGGTCGACTGAACGTGAGTCATCGTTACACCATACCTACTTTTATATCGGCACCAACTCATTTATATATGTACGTATAATTTAAGGCTTATGTATTCTAGAAAATAGACGGCGCCTGAGTCACCTAGTGTGTTTTAAACATTTATCATTGCGTCTTTACATAGGATTCTAACTGATGGGTCTTATTTATTATTGTTTGCAGCGTGTGCTAGAAGATTAATTTGTATGTTCAGTTGTTCGTGATGGCATTATTTTTTACTGTCATTGGATGGTTTATAATTTATTCCTACTAGGCGAGAATTACACTTATAAGTTTAGCTCTCAGACTTTCATAAAGATTTAAAAGAAAAGAAAGAAAGAAATTTCTTTCTTTCTTTCTTTCATAAAGATTTACATAAGTTGTTTATCATTGCCTTACACCTGAACGAATTTACTGTCAGTGGCTTATTTTTGACATTCATAGCTTCCGTAACAACTTAGGTGATGTCCATTAATCACGTGTTTCTTAGCCACTTTCAGACCATCGCCCTTCTGGTGATACGTGGTGACGTTTGTATACTATATAAACAATATTTTAATAATAACCCGATGTGATATTTGGTGAGTTTTTCCTAGAAAGGGAGGGGGGGGGGGGTGTTGAGGCTCACGTGACAACCCCTTAGTACAATGAAATTCTTACCTAAGAGATAATCAATATCTTTTCTTAACTATCTTAAATATCTTTTTATAAGACGCTATACAAGGTTGTATAGACATCGATTTAACATTAGCAGCAGCGGAGAGAAAAACCGTAAATGCGTTAACAATAGACGTTGTTAGTTTAAAAATTAATGGGAGATCAGTTGGAAAAGGTAGTAAGGAGAGAAAGGAAGGGCGTTAGGCTTCCAGCTCGTTTACTCGAAACATAGCTTTAGCTAATATAGCTGCGCTTATGGACGAGGTTTATGGGGTCCAAATCCCAACTTCCCTCTAAGTATACGAATTACTTATACTTAGTATATTGAACGAATGGCAATGACGATGATTCAAATATTTTGTAAAAAAATGAGATTAGCGTTTTAATTATACCATGTTAATGTGTAAAAAATAAAATTAGTTTATCTTTGTACATTTTGCACCTACAAACCACCCCACCCTCCTCCCCTTTCGGACCCTTTCCTTGGGCGGACCTGTCCCATAAGCTACGTCCGTGGCTGCGTTTCTTCCTTTTAAACTATTAGCTTTAGAATGTTTATGAAGGATTGTTTGTGCTTAATTTTATTTATTTTTAATCGTTTACATTTATGTACATACATATAATGTCATGTCCGTGTTTTCATCCGATTTGTGTTAGACAGTTTATGCTAATTTCTGGCATAAAATAAAATTGGCATAGGCTGCTGTACTTTGTGCTCATAACAAATCTATTCTTCTAACACGTTAAGGTAAAGTAAAAAAACTCGCCAGTAAAGTTTCTGGTGGCTTCTGCTACCTAAATATCCCAGAGAAGCGATTAGTGTGCCGGATTACGAGGAGCGCCAGATATTAGATGGGGATTACCGAGGTTCTTACACATATCAAATGGTTCACTAGTGTACACAGAATGTTCCGTAGTTATATAAAAATTTGTTTTTTTGTTGCGCACAAATGAGGAAAACGCACTGTCGTCGCCAAGGTCGCTTATAGGTTTTATCATTGCGATCTTAGAACAGGTAATAAGATGTGTTTAAGCGTTAGGCGAGAATTACACTTATAACTTTTGTTCACGCTTTCAGAAAGATCTATAAAGTTGTTTGCCATTGCTTCACACCTGAAACGATTTACTTGTTTTTAACATTCGCAGCTTTCGTCATTACCTACGACGTCTGTTACGAGTGTTCTAGAGTTTTTTGACATCAGTATGGGAGTAAAACTTACAAATGTAATTCTCTATTAAGAATCTGATTATTTATTCATATTTACCTGAATTTGGAAATGAAACTTTATTGTTACTATGTTCATGACTTTGTGTTTGGTCTAAAAGTTGATTGCCTTTATGGATTAAATCCGCCTTTTGTTCGAGTATTAATTACACAGACAGACATGTTGTCGCAGTGGTCACTACAATTGACTCAAGCGTAAATGGTCGCGGGTTCGATCCCCGCTCACGGCAAATGTCTGTATTGGCCATACGGATGTTTGTCGTGGTCTGGGTGTTTGTGCCAAGAATCAAAGACTGGAAATTCGAAACGGGTCTTGAGGCCAAACCTACCATGGAAGCACCAGCGATGATACCAGTCGGTGGAATTACATTAACACTAACGTGTTGTGACTTGTGAGTGTTTCCGGACCCTCGACACAAGGTCACGCAATCTTAATGGGGGCCGTTGAATGTGTTGCGTTTATTTATTTATTTACCTTTTTTATTGCTCAATAAAATATAAAAAAAATGTATTTAATATTGAGACACATTGGGCATGTTGGTGTTCTTTAAAGTATAATTACATTGCCATTTCTAAAATGTATATCTCTTTGGACGAAAGGACGAGTACAGGTAAATGTATCGCCAATCGTGCCAAGAATGAAAATTATGTTTGAATCTCAAAGAATGTTTTAACTCGACTAATATAATTTTATTGCGTGTATGTTATTTTTTTATCGATCGTTTTAACGTGGTGTCTGTTTTATTTATTTCGTTTATGATTTCTATAAAAGACGAGGTTTTCAATTCTTAGTGTTTCTTTTTTTGCTTTTTTTAGATTTGTTAAAAATAACTGAAATAAGTTTGTCATTCGAGTAAACGAAATTGCGCGTTTTGCTGTTAAAGTTGGTTCCTTTTTTTAAAGCGAAGTTATTTGTTAAACAGTTACTTAGGTTTAGGTATAGAAGGAAGTTTATTGTATGATATGGATATATTGTATATATTGGCATTATCTTTGTCGGTACGGTTTTTATTAATACAGAGTGTGGACTTAGCAGTAATTGTTGGTATTGTCGTCTCGGTCAACGGTCTACTACGAAGAGTTTGATCCAACACGTCAAGCAACACCCGCTACTAAATCTAGAATAGAATTCAAAACGCAGTGTTACATATTGAGGTTTCTCTGCCCGGAGCCTTAGCAGTTGGTGACTTGAGATCATCTCCACGACCAGTGCACTTTCCTATTTTCTATATTTAACTGCTATGTGTCTATGTGTCTGTCTGTGGCACCGTAGCTCCTAAACGGGTGAACCGATTTAAATGCGGTTTTCTTTATTTGAAAAAGGGTTTTCTAGTGATGGTTCTTAGACATATTCTACCGAAATTGGTCCAGCCATTTCAACATCATGAAGAGTAGGAATCTTAGATGCACAATAAGTATTTGAGTTACTTTAAAACATATACATATGTGATCTTAAATTTTAAACATAACTATGCAATATTATGGAATTCTTGGATCAGCAGGATACGGAACTCCTCACCAAGTAACAGCAGAGGTATCGTGTTAGTGCTCGTTAAAATGGTCTCAATGAATAAATAGTTGGTTTTTTTTATTGTTATTTATTGTCAATTATTCAATGTTGTAAATATATTTAAAATTATAAAAATTATGTTAAAATAATATAAAAGAATGATAATAATATCCACGACGATAACACATATTTGATCTAGGTACAGATATAACCTCACGTGTTGTGGTATTAGGTACAGATTAACATTAGGAATCTATGCACGATTTCAGACTCATCTCGACAAGTTACGCAACTTGTTACGCAGTTGAGGTTATGCAAGCTAAGCGACGTTTAAGTTATTAGCTAAGATGCACTTACGCGTGTGTCTCCCATTGACATGTTTTCAAATGAGTAGTTATGTAATAGTACATATGGACAGTTCAGCTGCATTGAAAGTTTATTTATTAGACGGAAATTAAACTTGTAAATAATACTCTCGTAACTGATATACAATAACTGATATAAAATAACCTGTCAATAGTTGCCTAGGCAACGATACGTAAACTGTAAGAGCCAATACATAGATGTATAAAAACTTAAAAATATAAACCGACTTCAAAAACGAATTTTGAAGAATAAAGGAAATCTACTAAATTCGGCATGTATAGCAGTAATCTATCACAGTTAGTGTGGTTCTGATATACACATGTGTTTTCCACGACACTGTCCCGAAATACAATTGTGAATACTGACTAGAGCTAATGAAAGCCATTAACCAAAGAATTGAACGTAGAACGACATTTCCAATTGACATTTTTCTACGTCTAAGAGACGAGTCCGTAATGAGACGTAAACTAGTGCAATTCGTTTTCGATGCAGGATGTTATTAAGAATGACATGTATGCTGAATTGAATTTCAGACCATACTCCAAGTGTTGATTAAACAAATTAGTTCATATGATTACTGATTTGTAGTAAAATTTTTTGCCGTGCAAAAATCACCAGTTAAATTCGGAATAAATTCATTGCTAGTAGGTGTTAACGAAAAAGGCTGAATCCCAGGGTGTAGAAAAGTCAGAAAGGACTACCAGGATGCAAGAGAAAATAAGATATTAGAGAAGACTATTAAATTGATTAGCATCACCAGTACTGGTAGTAATCTTTCCCCCAATCTAAAATCCGCTCCTTAATTTAACAACAATCGTTCAGCAGCTCAATAATAAAGTATTATTCAACCCGTACATGTGTGACACAGTTTTTAATAACAAAAAAAACGTAGGTATTCAGCGTGAACATGTGGCCAAGCAACAGCGTGACCTTATTTCATTAAACGAGTCGCTCTGAGCTTGGTGGGGGACGCCTCACGCCGGACCCCTTCACGTCACTCAACTAGGCTAAGGCTGGCCGTCGAACCGAGACCTGTCACGATAGGTGAACCAGATAATTAACTGTTCTCGGATATTGGTATTGTGTTGGAAATTAGCTGTTCTTCGTGGTTCTTCCTGCGGTGAATCTACCTGTGGCATGTATGGTTACTTCGCTCCTATAGGTAGCACGTTATGTAGACAATAATCTTCCTCAATGGGTTATCTAATGCAGGAAAAATGTTTTAAAGTTAGGCTTGTAGATCCTAAAATTACCGCGTATAAACTATTGTTCTCTAATTGTCTTATTCAGCAGAAAACTAAGACCTAATTTTAATAATATCAATTTAATTTTAAAATTGTCCTGATCTTGTTAAGACTGTAGTTTTTGTATGAATTGTCCAAAAAATTCTAAAATTGTGGTTTTGATTTATATTTGCTTTCATTGATGAATGTTTTAAAAAATCTTTTCAATAATAAGTGTTACATATATGTTATTAGTATTTTTGGCAAAGCTACTGGTCACCCTACTGACACGGCAATTTAAACCAGACCTCCGTAACATGAACGTTAAGTCTCAATATCCATATAGAGTTAGGTTTCTTCACAAATTAATTTAAAATTAATATCTACAGGATATGAAAGGAAGTTAAGCGCCATTCGATGGTTTCAGATATTTAAATGCAGAGTGACCAAATAAATATTTTATTTGATTCTGATAAATTTACTTCATATATTTTACGGTAATCTATTTAATTATACCTAAAGCTTGTTTTTACATGACCAAATACAGTCAATTTTTTTCACTCCAAAGAAATTATTACAGAAATAAACATTTTAAAGAAACTAAATGAAAATATCTTTCAAGCAAGAAGAGAGCCGGAACCCTAACCCCTTCACTATTCCTTTTCATGTTTTCTATTCTTTTTCATATTTATTCGTATTTGATCTGGCAACGCATTTGGGATTCCTATGGTGCTGAAAATGTCCAAAAGTGGCTGAGATAACTGAACATCAGATGTAGCGCCTGCTTGTTTGGCAGCTATTTTTAAAAGAAAAAGCCAATGCAATTTTATAATAGTTCAACTTTGTAGTCGCAATACCAATAATTTTAGTATTTACATTTAGCTATTAAATTAGTAATTACAAAATATGATTTTGTATGAGATTTATCTTAGGTATATTAAGTTTTTGCAGACGACGATAATCTTCAGGCGTGATTTCAAAATGTATAGATTATTTTGGATATTTAGTATGATATTATTTTCTTTTTCGTCAAGTGCGACCTGTAAATGGTAATCTATCTATTGATAAAGCGTATTGTAAATGTTTTCCTTTTATATCCCTAATACAGATATGGGTACATATGCTTGATTTTATTACCACTCGATGTACTCATTTTAAATGCACCACTTTGTGATCGTTTTAAATCGAATCGTATCTAAAAGCAACACTCCATAGCTCCAATTTTAAAATCAGTAAAGATTTCGGATCGTCTTATCATTATTGGGCAATAACCGATTGCACAATCGTTATTCATTAACCACGATCGTTTCGAACTAATATAATTTGCCGGGAGGAACGCCCTTGGTGTGGCGTGATATTTAAAGCTTCAAGTGAAGGTAGAACGAACGGCCTTAACCAGAATGCTCGGGCGCTGACGTCGCGGCGCGGTTAGAAAGTTAACCGTTTGCGTCACGCCGCGCAGAGTTCGTTAACCCGGCACACGCGTTGCATGCGGTGCAGGGCTGTTACGAAAATGTTATTTTATCGACACTCCCACTATCGATAAAACACTCGAATCACTTAACACGATTATAACAGTATATCGTATCTTTTCATCGATAAAATTTAGTTTAACGATAAATGCTAAAGCTGAACATGTTCAACTTTGTTTTATATTCCGTGTATGTAAATATGACATCCAATGCTATTTATTATGACACGTAATGGGTTGCAACCGTTTGCAATCTAAAGTCCGAGCAACTGTTTCATATATTATTCATCGTTGTTATTTAAATAAACACTTGTGATATGAATTACAGTATCAATGGCTTTGTTGGGTGTGTTTGTATACGCTGTTTTATAAAAAGCATCATCTGACTCATTTACTTGTTCATCGGGAGACGCTTCCTTTGTCATATTTTTAACAGTTCCTGTGCAATCTTTTAAGGTATTATCTGTCAGTAAAGCATTTGATATATAATTGGGTGTGTTTACATATGATTTTATTTATGTAAATGGTAATTTATCATCACTGCCAGCCCTGCCGTCATCACGTATCTCACCGGCCTCGATGTTCGCGTCCGCGAGCTCAGCACGTAACAGCCAGTTATGACCCTAGCTGTTGCGATCGTTTGCCGCAACTCATACTAACATATGTCACATTGTCTAAGGCTTTTAATGTTACAACGAAGGTTTCGGCTGCCGTTCGCTTCGTACGCATGACTGTTTTTCCTTTTATTACCCCAAGTTTTATTGCCTTCGTCGATTGCGTGAGTTGTTTCGAAAGATGTAGGAAAGACGTTGCAAAACGAAACTAGTGTTGTTATGAGTTTCGAGTTTTTATTTATTGGTCGTAAGTTAATAAAGTAATTGGATTACTTAGTTGATCATTAAGATAAACATTTATTTAATCTAATCATAATACATTATGATAAATATACAAGCGATTAGACTTTACCTATTAGGGTCTTATATGGTTCGTGACCTTAAAGAAGCCATTTGGGATGCATTAAGACGTATGATGCTTAAGGTCACCTCTGCAATTGATTATGTTTACTGACATTATCCTTTTTTTGAGAAATCACGATTCATATTAAGAATAACTGTGCAATTATAGTAATCACCAATAACAGCTTAAAAGTTACGTTCCATAAAATATTTCCAAATCCCAGTGTTATCCATTAAAATAAAATAACGATTTCGACATTATAAAGTAAACGTGCATTTTTTACTATCGCGTTATAAAATTTTTCAATTTCGTTTTTATTCCGAGTCACGTCTGTAGAAGCGCTCTCTGCGCGCTCGTGCATGTGGGTCGACGAACGGTACACGGACTTTCTTTTTTTTATTTCCTACCTCTCGCCGTACCGCTTCAGAGTACTTCAACATATAGCTCCGGGACTACGTGCCGGCCTTTTATTAGTCCTTTGTCATGGGGAAAGTCAATGTTCAAATCATGTTCGTCATGACTTTGTACAGCGTAAGAGATGAACTAAAAAACGAAATGGACCGCTTTTATTCCTTCAATTGTACGTTGATTGTTATCTGTTTCTGATTCGGTTCTTGTCTTAATGGTTGTGATACAACTGCAGCGATGTTTGGTTTATTAAGATTAATGTAATGTTTATTTTTGTTATTAGTTTATCAAAATGTTCAACTATCGTTTTCATCGTCGGTTCGATCCATTTCACTTGCATTTCCATAAGCGGAGTATGTTACTTTTTAAGGAAATCATAATTTAGAGCTGAAACAATAAGTGTCCAAACATGAGCTAAATCAAATTGCACGTTGTGTCGTCTGATGGCTCGGTGCCAGCGCGGTGATCTACGAGTGTGAGGCGCTCGTCTCGCTGAATACTGATCCGCACGGTCGCCTAAGTGTTCGCCGATAGAATAACGATCCCCCGATGTAACCAATTCAAGAGTAATTGCACGCTCTGAATAAATATTTTCAGTATCCTCAATTCAAATCTAAATATTTCATCACTTGAAATCTTTCACAACTCTTATACATGTAGATTTAAAATTAAATTACTGTTTAGTTATTAAAACTTATAGATGCAGAAGTAAAGTAACTAAAATATAGTAACAGCTTGTAAATGTCCCACTGCTGGGCAAAGGCCACCTCTCCTATTAAGGAGAAGGTTTTAGAGCTTAATCCACCATGCTGCTCAACTGCGGGTTGGCAAATTAGTATATATGCAAACAGTGATCTAAACACCAACCCTATAAACGACTAAGAAGTATGAAAAACATTTTATTGTAGAACAAATAGCATAGTCACATATAACAATCATGAAATATAATAATCTGAAACAATTTCGAGGTCTCACGAAAGGACCAACATACTCTCGAAAAGCTTTAGCATATTCGGTATTTATTGCGGCGCGCAGGCACGTTATCAGTGATGTGAGCTTATCGCGTGCGGCAATATTTACCCGGCGCGGGCGCATTCCTCCACGCATCGCGCCTCGAATTATTTCACGGTGACGTGGTGCTTGTTTGCATTATGACATACCATCTGTAAATGGTCCAAAAACGAAAGTGCCAGTCTCCTTTACGTTAAACTTACTAGCATTCACGAGCTGGCTTGTACGTCACTCTCGCAGGAAATTGGCGTAAAGTGGGTAAGATAGCTGTGCTTCGTATGGTAGGTGATAGAACTGAATGCCTTTTTGCGTTTTATTGTTTCGACCAATATCAGCAGTAAACACGGTAATAGAATAATACACTAATTCTAATAACCTGTGCAATAAATAATATATTTTATCTATCAAATGGTCTGCCCGATTTATATAATAATAGACAAATACAAAAAATTCCAATTGCGTATGTAATGTGGTTCATGACAACTGTTGTTTTTTTTTAATTATCTTCACCTTACCTTCGTAGATCTAGATTAATATATTGATATAATTTAGTTTAAAGATAACATTTGATTTAATATTAAGGTAATATTTATTGAACTATATATAATTTTTCTCTTATTTCGTGAGCTAGATCTGTCCTTTTCGGTATATTTATTCGTACGGAAAAAGTCATTTTATTTGATTTTTTCGTCTATTGTTCCTTTGAAAAATACAAGTCTGCTATGATCCATCGTTGAAAAGAACCAGTTCGCTGAAGTTGCGAGCGTCTTACGTTTATTATATCTTTTTCTTATTTTTTTGTTTGACTTTTATCTTATGCAAGTCTGTTTTGCATAAGAGTTTCTCATGCATATCTTTCTGCATTTGGTCTATTGCTTTTTCCTTTGTGCATTTATTAAAAAGCTATTTTCTTATTTATTACTCTGATGGTTATATGAGTTGAAATGTTTTATAATTAAATATGAGGCAATTTAAATATGTAATTACGGAAAATACAGAAAAACAATCCTTAAAAGTCAAACAGCCAATCAATATACCACTGCTGAAGCATTCCTTACTTAATCAGCCTCTCGGCTCCATTGCGGTTTAATAAATACTAATATTGGAATACTCGGAATTTGTTACAAAAACTACTGACATTTTCGTGATTCATTTTTGAGTTCTTTATACCTACCTTATATTTGCCTCTTAATCTTGCTCAGTTCATATTAACTGTAATGAAAATTACAATGTTTTTTAAATCGAAGTCCAATAAGATTCGGTTTGCAACTTAGTAAATTTGAAGATGGTCCATGCAAATTTTAAGACGCGTTCACATTAGCCGGCTTGCGGCGGCGCGACGACGCGTGACGAGCGTCACGTCCCGTGACGCCGCGCTCGGCCGCCGCGCGTGACCGTTCCGTTCGCCGGCACCATGACTCGCATTCGAATCACCTCATATTTATTAGTCTTTGTTTTTTTACGCTTCGAAACTCGCTTTTAAAGCGGTACGTTTTGTTTCACACACAAAGAACGTATATAGTTGATGGTGCGTTTCGATCATGTATTTTTTGTTTCGATTGTTTGATTGAGCGTGTAAAAAAGCAACGACCTACATTTCACTGGTTAATTACGTGTGTAAAAATAATCTTGTATCGTTAACGTCAAATGTTCTGCAAAAATGAATGCTTATGATACCTGTATCTTGACGGCTAGCGAGCGTAACATTCACTAGATAAATACTAAAGATAATGATAATAATATGCTATAAAAATATTACATACTTCAAGTCGTTATGGAGTTAAATCTTTTGTTTATCTTAACTGTTGAATAAAACATACCTAATGTTTCAGAAATACAACTTCATTTTACGATCTCGAGCAACGTAAGTAAATATGTATAAAGAGCTACAAAAATATGAAAGTACGAATAAATAATTTATATCCATAATTAGTTTAAAAATGTTCACGACCCAGTAACCAGAAGATAACGATAAGGCCATCTGGCAGATCGTTACACTTATGAGCATCTTGAGTTTAGAAAGCGCGTAATTCGCGCTTGGCTCGTCGAGCGTGGCGCCGCGTGGGACCAGCCGAGCCATCGATCGTCACCGCTGACGCGTGACGTGTGGCGATAGCTTTATCTCGTCTTGCGCGATCTTATGCCTCTGTATCTGTCATATCAATCACAATTTTTACAATTTTTGTATATATATGTTTTTCTAAAATCGTGTTTACTATTGACTATAGCTCGTTTATGGGCTGACTCGAGCGAGGAAGTACCTCACTCGCACAGAAGATAGGATTGAAGTAGCTAGTATGGCTGCGTTTGGTACGGTGAGTGAGAGATCCGGAAGCTCAACCCCCTCCCCTATTACTATATGTTTTAAGCTGGCAACGTATTTGTAGCTCCTATGATGCCGCAAATGTCTATGGACGGCGGTGATCACTTAACATTAGGTGTCATTTTGCTAGCTATTTCTTATAAAAACGTGCAATAAGATCGTGGTTTATAAGTCAAGTATCAACTTTGAGGTATTTAATCTGTATCGTAAACATAATAATTGTATATGGATTTATTTTGTAGTATCTGTATAATATGTACATATCTAACGCAATGTAAAAAATTTATTATTATTGACAGCCTTAATTTTTACAGTTCTTCTTATTTTATAACGACTTAACGGGCACGTTGGCGCAGTGGTCCTGCAACTGACTGAAGCTTTAACGGTCGCGGGTTTGATCCCCGGTCACGACAAACGTGTGTATTGGCCATTATGTTAGTGTTGTATGTGTTTCCAGACCCCCGACACAAGACCATGTGATCTTAATGAGGGCCGTTGAGTGTGATGCGTTTATGGTTTATTTATTTCAGTTTCTTAAGACATTTTATTGCTATTTTTAAAGATTTAGAGATCACTCGATCGAATTGTGTATTATTTGATCTTATACTATATCTTAATATTATAAGCAGTTTTCGGTTTTCCTCTTATTGCGTCCTAATTATTTTACACCTTAAATATTTTAAACATAATAGCTTCGTTGAACAGTTCTATAAGTACTTTTTATGCCAATCTTAATTTATGGCATAATGTGTATATAATTATTTATGTATATATTATAATAACATTGTATGTGTATATATGTTGTGTCCATTGTGCCGACACCAGCACAATACCAGATCTCTAGGCAGCCACAGATAAGGTTTTAATCGTGGCCAAATACTGTGTCCGTACCGTGTACAATATTTGCCATCGATGCGAAGAATTTAAACTGACAATTATTTAATATATGTATAGTAAGTATTATTTTGAATATCTGTTATTTATTTAAGCTTTTTTGATTGTAATTTCTTTCTTTTTGTTGAAACCTGCCTGTCTATTTGTTACCGTTTTTGTCAACATTTATTCTTCGTCGGGTATACTGGGCGAAATCTCTTCTAGGGATAAGTATTCCTTTTAAACTTTCTTTTCCTTTGACATATATGTATCTGTAATGTTTCTGGCATGTTTAATACAAATGAATAAGTAAATAAGTATATTTAATTATATCTTCGACCTCAGATCGAAGAATCTGCCTCTAATCTCCGGGCTAATTGTGCTAATGCAGTAATCCGCGGCCGGCCGTCAAAAAATGATTAATACCGTCAATCAATCTCCAGTCGACCATTAGTTATGAATTAACCTTGAATAACAGATTGAATTTTCTTTTTTTACAACCCGATAAATGCATTAATTCACATATTATATTAAAATCAATATTACTTTCCACAGTATTTATGTCAAGAAACTGTACACTCGACGCATTATCATTCATCAAAGACGGAACTATACGAGATGAAAGGTGGAAATGATTTTACTTGCGTTAGAATGGTAATCCGATAATTACTTACAAGTTTATGTCTAACTAGCTGGTCGCGACACCATCTGTGAAAAGTTAAAATAAATCTATATACCTATTGAGAAGCGAAACGTCAATCACTCACTCACGAAATCTCAGATATTACAAGTGCTAGGAGTTTTAAATTTAGCATGGGGTTCCTTTTAGGACGTAGGTACTCACTAAGAAGGGATTTTCCATAATTCGACCCCTAAGGGGTTAAAACGGGGGTTGTAATTTTTTTTGCAAGTCTATGTGAAGCGCAAGTGGAAACGCGGTGACTCGCTAGTTAAATTTATAAAATAAAAGTAGCCTAAGTTACTCTTTATAGCATTAGCTATCTGCTAGTGAAAGTCCCGTCGAAATCGGACGAGCCGTTTCAGAGATTAGCCGGAACAAAGAGACAGACGGACAGACAAAAATTTTAAAAAATTTTAGACGTAAATACCTTATATACTTTAATGTGCATTTAGTTAAAAGCTGTTAATTTAATATATCAAACAGGCACTTAATTTTTTTTTATTTGTACAGATAATCTTTAATGTTAACACCACAATGATAGGAACTCAGTTAATAGTTGTTGCTTCCGGGGAAGTGGTTAATGTTTTAAAAGGTTAAAGTCTCCGTGTTAAAGTTTTAGGTTGAAGTAAAACTACAAAGAGGATTAAAGGTTAAAAGAAAAATAGACCGACCAATTTGTCAATGGTTTTTTCTATACAATTATTGGCAATGAAAGATGAATGAATAAAAAGAATAAAATGATATACACTTTATTCTACACCAGATATTATATACAATCAAATCTATACAATCGGCGGCCTCATCAAAATATGAATACTGTTGCGTTGCGTTCTTAATAGTAAGAAATCTTTATCATCTCTTGGGTATTATGCATTTTAGTTGTGATTTCAATTTCAAAAACCGTACTTACTAACTGATCTCAATTCTACGTAGTAATCTCCGGGATGATGAAATCTATTTTCTTTGTGTATATTCCCGGATTATTCACATATTATATATCGGGTCTTATCACGATAATTAATAGTAATAATACCTTTTTTATCGCCCGACATTTCGAGGGAGTTGCATCCGTCGTAGTCACGAGCTCACTGGCGTGCAGCGGCGAGTGCAAGAGTTTTCTTCGCCTACCCTCGCCTATAAAATAAAAATTCCCCGATAACTTGAAAACCGCTTAATCGAATTGGTTATTTCGGTTTCGTTTTATTTTTGTTTGAAAGGGTATACAAAATTACGTATTTGCTTTAGAAGGCGGTACCTTTTTAAAAAAAAAAACTTGTACACAAGCATACATCATACCAAAGCAACAAACTAATAGTGAGCTCGGAATGCAGTTATTTGTAAATCACGTATTTGATTATTGCAATGTTCAATGGATTTGTTAACCAGAAATGTAATATGGATCACTATAACGTGGGATGGCGGCGAAGGGTGGGCAGGGAGGGGCCAAAAGGAGTTTCGGATCACGATTTGCTCGAGCGCATCTGCCCCCGCTTCGTCCTTCCATCGAACGCGACGCGAATTTTGTGCCGATACAGGACAGGGACGTACTTGGTAGTTATGAAATATTTATTATTCGATAGTGATGTTTACTGTGAGCCTTGCTTGTAACTCACCGCAGCTGGGTTGTAGGCGAAATTTAGTTTCGTTTTACTTTAGAGAACAATATAAAAAAACTTTGTAACCTAATAACATATACGTCGTAAGTAGTTACGAAAGCTGTGAATTTCAAAAATAAGGTACTGCCAATAATTCTTTCAGACGTAAAGCAATGACAAATAAATTATATAAATCTGTAGCAGAGTTTGAAAGCATAAACTTTTAAGTGTAAGAAATAAATTACGAAGTATTCAGGTAAAAAACACTACGAATTAAAAATCCCCTCCTTTTTTGAAGGCAGTTGACAGAATAAGTTCATTAGTTGCAGCTACTGTATACAGTATCTTACTACCAATATACCAAGCTCAAAAATGAGTTTGAAAGCCCCAATTTTGGGCGTCTCATGGCTTCGTTATAATAATAAAGAAACACATTTTAAAATCTTTTTTAGTTAAAAAATTATGACGCACAGACGTTAGACCATTTGGTTATTAATTGAATTATCTAACGAAGACATATCAACAATTTTTCACACAATATTTACGAAACATTTTTAGTCTGTTACATAAATGTGCTAAATGAAGTTGGAATAATTCCAGACGATCAAATACTACAATGTGAAAACAAAATAACATCTTATAACAGTGCTGATGAGGATTCATTTCGAAATATGTTTTAAATAAAATCTTTTTCAATCATTATTAATGTCATGAAAGAAATTTAAACTTGTCTATTGATAATGATTTATTTTTAACTATCTGCTCCTCGCGGTTTCACTCGCGTCTATGGTTACTGCTTTTCCCCTGTGAGTCGTAGCGTGATTTAATGTAGCCTATAGCCTTCCTCAATAAATAAACTATCTAACACTACAAGAATTTTTCAATTCAAACCAGTACTTCCTGAGATTAGCGCGTTCAAAAGAATAAACAAATTCTTCAGCTTTATAATATTAGTGTAGATTAATGATAATGTTATTTGGTCTAAAACATCTTGGTGCTATTATAGTGGTAGAGCTTAGGTGTGGTCTACTGACTACAGCTCGTAAATAAGCGGGCTCGACTGGGGAAGTACCATACTCTTTCAGAAAATCGGTGTGCAGTAGCTAATACTTTTACTTAGTGTTATGTTCGGTGAGTGAGAGAATCGGAAGCCAGATTCCCTCCCACATCCCTTTCCTTACTTCCTATTTGTCTTCCTGTCTGTCTACCCCGCATTTGTGGTTCCTTCGATGCTGCAATGTACGACGCTGATCATCTGACACTAGATCTGCTCGTTTGCTCGCTTATTTAGAAACCGCTCTAGTCTAGTGATACTGAATGTATCTATAACATCGACAGTTGCGGATTTGACCCTCGCTCGGAGCAGATATTTATATTTGTATAAATATTTGTTTCTATGTCTGGGTGTTTTACCTTGTAGGTCTTTCTGCCCTGCCTCGGAGAGCACGTAATGTTATTATCACAATCACCTGATAATGATCGTTACTCTTAGTAGGGAGATTATTCTAGTGTAAATGGTTGCTTTTTGTCATCAAGGGTTGCGTAGGTTAGATAGTACGCTCTGTGTAAACATTAGGTACTTGCCAATAACTGGACTAGAGAAATAAGCAGATCGTTGTATAATCGCGAAAATATTAGGTAAAAAAATCTAATTCGTTATCAGGTACTCTTGCCAATTTCTGTTCCTCAAATAACAATTATGTGGTATAAACCAGTGTCTTGAAAATCTTTAACATAAATACACACAGCCATGTGCCGTGCGTAAAACTATGTTTTTAGGCTCCATTCATTACTATTTTAATTAATTTAATGGCTGCCCAGCATATTTGGCGCGCATGTGTCGGTATTTGTACCAATTTTATGAGCAATTTTGCCTAGAAATACCATTATTTAAAAACTAAATATTTTGCTTTTGGGAAAAGTATTTTCTCTTATACTGAAATTAAAGTAGAGCAGATTCCAAACAAAGTAACTACACGAAATAATAAGCGCAAATATAATACACGGTGTGTATTATTTACATAACCTTTTTCAACGATTACAAAATTCATTACAAATGATACCTACGCGTCATATATTAAGAGGAAAAAGTTATAAATCTATCTATAGTAATATTATAAAGTTGAAGAGTTTATTGTTTGTTTGAACGCGCTAATCTCAGGAACTACTGGGTCGAAATAAAAAAATATTTTTGTGTTGGATAGTTTATTTATTGAGGAAGGCTATAGGCTATATTACATCAAGCTACGATTCATTGGAGCGAAGCAGTTACCATAAACGCGTGTGAAAACGCAAGAGGCAACTTGTTTATAATAGCATGGATATGTGTTGAGTTATTCTCATAAAAATTAGTACGATAACAGGAAAATTATTATTAAATCCTGCGACTTACGTCAAACATTGTGTGTGTAACGGTTAGCGGCGGCGCGCGAAATGGCCTAACTTTTACACAAATGCATAATTTGCGTCAGTTCGATTATTGTGTTTAACGAGAATACTAGATCGGTTTGGTTCGATTACATGATCACGATTATTAAATTAGTTATAGTTAATAGAAAGACTAAATCTTGGTTAAGAGATTTAACATTTTTTATTTCTTACTTGTGTAGCATAACACGATAAATTTCAACGATTTTTATTATTGAGTGAATTAAGTACTATTTGTATTATTTCTAAAATAGCATATTACGTTTTCAATAATTTAATTTATTTTTTATTATTTTGTTCAAGTTCTCATTTACCAGAATCTGATCTGGCGTTAGTTTTATTGAATTTTATGAACATTGCCTTATATATTTAATTTTTAATTAAATGTAAATGAATTGAAGGCTTCATAACAGTTCTAGACAAAAATTTCATTCCAAGTTGTTCTGTTTCTTAATCACAATAATTTGGACTTAGTTAACACCAAGCCATCAAGCTAAACATTTGACCGACAATTATATGGAATCCTTCATTCATTTTGATATCATTCATTTTAGTGATTACATGAATACCTATTTTAATTATATTGCAAATGCCCCTCTGCTAGACAAAGGCATCCTCTCCTATTAAGAAGAAGGTTCCAAAATATGTATCATAATTTCTCCCGGCACATCCTTACGATATTTTCCTTCACCGCCGAGTATGAGATGAGTTTAAACAGAAATTTAGCACTTGAAAACTAGCACGGGTTTGAACCCGTAATCATCGGACGTTTTCTGACAACTAGGCCTTAGCGTTTTTATAATATTATTATAATTTTCATTATCTAAATCCGTATCTGTAGCACTATACACCTTGGTACAGTCATGACGTAGTGCGGCTACGCGCGCCGACTGCGGATCAGAGCGAAGCCTGCTCGCGCATACCGATGACTGCTCGTACCTACATCGCCTTGAGCGGCACGCCTCGAGCCTGCGGAATCGTCGTAATGCGCTCCACAGATTTATAGCCTGCTGACATCGGACTTCCTAGCTTTTAGGTCGAATGTTGGAGTTCTTTTGACTAATAATCTTCAAATGTTGGTTTGAGATAGGAATGAGGAAGCTTGGGATTGTTTTTGGAGGTTTTTGATTCGGCTGTGTTTTTAATGTAAATTTTACAAGATATTTTTACGTGATTATATGATTAAGTTCTGGAGGACGAAACTCTTGGAGAAATGTCGCTAAATTGTTCCTGCGTTCTCTTTACAAAAACATTAATGTTTTTGTAAAGAGAACGCTTTTTAAAAGAGACCGATAACTAAAAGATTCGTTTAAATTCGATTATATTTCTTATGGGTTATTTTAAGATGTAGGTTTTCGGACAATGTACGTATGTCTTATGATATGTATAATACAGAATTAATAAGTAGGTATGATTATAGATTACTAAGTCAGAGAGGACTTTTGTCGTTGTAAAAATAACTTTTCTAGCAACTTATTATGTTAGATATATACCATACAGTGCTAGTTTCTCACATCCGCTAGCAACTGCGCATAATTTTCTGTTGTGTTTTAATTTCCTAAGGAACCACGCATTTCCCTGGAATAACTAGGAACATGTCGTAAGCCAGGAAACAGTCTTTCTATCTTTGTCTTAGATTTTCGCGATTATTATCCATTGAAATAAAACTATTTTAAACGGATTTAAATCGCGTATATTAATTAGTAGGTAGTTGTACAATTAGATTAATTAGAAAATATTATTTACAACTAGGTAGTTGTAAATAATATTTTCTAAAACCTCAAATAGACAAATGTCACCTTAGTCTACCCGTGACCACGAACGCTGCAAAGTGCTCGATACGTCGGGATGATAAAAATAATTAATATACGCGATTTAAATCCGTTTAAAATAGTTTTATTTCAGTCTTTCTATCTTCCTAGACCAATATTATGGAGACATGATTTTTCTTATTTCGTTTTTATGAGATATTTCGTTTTTAATTCTAAATTAGTTTATATCCGCCTTATTTTTAAAGGATCGTAGCAAACATCGCTAGTCTTAGAAATCTAAAGAAGTACATACATATAAGAAAAAAATACCGTACATATGTAATTATTTCGTAATTTATTTACATCTATATATTTTTCATACGAAAAAAATCAAGAATGCTACCCTTCATTTTATAATTATACAAGACTAGCTGTTTGGTTTCACTCGCCTTTATGGTTCGCTGCTATGAGTCGCAGCGTGATGTAATATAGCCTATAGCCTTTCTCGATAAATAAACTATCTAACACAAAAAGTATTTTTCAATTCGAACCAGTAGTCCCTGAGATTAGCGCAACAAACTCTTCAGCTTTATAATAATAGTATACATAAAATAATTTGTAATAAAAAAATTTCATCGGACTTTGTTACATTTACATTTTAAATACCACAATCATGATTAATGTATGCAAAGCGGTGTGTAACTATTGCGCCAATTGCGATGTCAATTGACTGCCGTATCTCACGTAAACATGGGGGCACATATGTACATACATATATATATAAGCAGATAACTCGTTCTAGTTTGGGAGCCGATGGCCGGAATTATTAACTTAACGGGTTAGAAGCTGGTGTATATTGTTTGTTGTATAGGTAAGTAACACAAATTTTTGTTTAAATTCATCGAGCTTGGAGGTGAAGGAAAACATCGTGCGAAAACCTTTATGTGCCTGGCAACAATTCTGACACATGTATATCCGCCAACCTGCAGTGCAGCAGAGTGGTGGATTAAGCTCTAAACCTTCTCCTTAATAGGAGAGGAGGCCTTTGCCACACAGTGGGACATTTACAGGCTGTTACTTGACTATTTTTACTTTTAAACGTAAGTAAAAAGATTACCAGTGTTAGCGCTTTCTTTATTTTATTTTATTATGTTAACATTTTTAAGCATTTTATTAATCTGAAGTATGTTGAAACTGTATTGGCAACACCAAAAAAATGACAGACGACCGTCAACAGATAGGCATTAAGAAAAAAGTAATCATCGTGGCAACTTTTTTCAAGATTTTGATGTTTTTATAATAACCCATCAATTACTATAGAAAAGCAGCATTTGGCACTAAATGCTGCTTTTCGTATTCTAATAGCAGATATATGCGTGTCGGTGTTACATTTAACTAGTGTTTTAGGATGTTTGACTGCATCGTTTAGTAAGAGATGACGTATAAATTATATCGGTTGAGAAACTCGTCTTAGCCTAGGTCACCTGAGCTTGCAAAATAGAGAAATTCAAAAACCTAGATTTTAGTAGTTTTCGTATGTATTATATTCCTTAAATGTGGAATTTTGATATATACAAATTTATTCGTAAATAATATATGTATTCTGTGATTACTTGTTATTATATCAATAACAGATGAAATAAACTACTCTACAGATAAAATTTATTTTATACGATGAACCTAATATTAAATTTTAAACTTTATTTTCTCAAACATATTATTATAACACACTGTAAAATATCCTCAATTCACATTCCGTAGTAGAATTTCCCAATAAATTGACATTTTTAAAACTATATAACTCTGTATAATTCATACAATTTCAAATAAAGACACAACACATTTACATACACAAAACAACACTTAAAACTAAATAACACAATCGCCTCACGCACTATCTCATCTCCCGACATCAGACAGCGCGGTACCACGCGCCCGGCTCGTGATCGCATCTCGTGACGATCCTCCCGCGTCAATGCAAAGCCATCTTGTTTATACATACTGCGATGATTTGAGAGATAACAGCCCGTGAGAAACGAAGTGGCTTAACTAACATTAAACGGAATGACTGACTGATAAATAAGAACTTAATAAATAAACCGACTTCAAAAACGAAACAAATTAAAAAGGAAAAAATAAGTGTTTTTACAATTTTAAAGACGTTTGAAGTCGGTGCTAGTAAATAACGCGTAAAAGGTTTTTTTTGCTGGCGAAATTTTGCTTGTTTGAAGTCGGTTAAAATAGTTATTACATGTCATTAAAAACAAGAATTACTTAATAGATACATCTATGTAATAGTTTTACTTTCCTAATTGATATAAAATAACTCTGTAATCAGGTGCCTTAGGTAACCTTACGATAGCTGCGGAACAGAAAATTCTTTTTAATGTAAAAGCAATGATAAACGATTTATGTAAATCTTTACAAAAGTCGCCAAGCAAATAATATTAATTAACGTGAAGTAAAAACTTTGTATTCCTTTTTACGTAAATTGCTCGGATAGGGGAGTATGAAATTTCGCACATTTATAGTTTATGGTTAATGCTTCGCTCCTGTAAGTCGTGGCGTGGTGTAATATAGGCTCTAGCCTTCCTCAATAAATAAACTATCTATCACAACAATAATTTTTCAATTCGAATTAGTAGTTCCTGAGATTAGCGCGTTCAAACAAACAAACTCTTCAGTTTTATAATATTAGGATAGATATAGAGAAGGAGAGAGGAATGCTAATATTTTTTATAAATATAAAAAATACTTTAAATCAATAACAATAACATTACACATACTACCATGTATTTGACACTCACACACGCATATGTAGGTATTCTGATTGTTTATTATTAAAGTGTATGGTTTAACTGAGAATAGATTATCTGTGGTCAATCTTAAAATCGGTTGTAATAACCTAGAATTCCGGACGCTAGGGGACCACTAGTATAAAAAATAGACGATCATAATTAAGGCCAAAACAGGTTCTTGTACTTCAAAGATAAAAAGATCGTCACGAAATTAGTTATGTAGTTGTCACTTGTTTTGATGACTTCTCGTTTATAACTGGTTATGAGTGTTTGTCTGTTTTTATCTTTGGGGATATATCTTCGAATTTGATGTTTTGGAGGTTAGTTTGTCGCGAGTGGAAAATTTTGGTTTGAATTAAATATTTCCTTTGTCACGTGAAGTGTCTTTGGGTAGACGATAATCTTATGGATTCCCGTCGCTCGTTAATGTTAAGTTTGAGGGATAAGGATTTTTAATATTTAATTATTATTTCAGTGTTATTTCATAGTTTGAAGTTTTCGTTCTCTTGGCTGTCTCCATGAATACCTATTTTTCTAACTTATAATGGAAGTTATATATTTATTATTGTCTCTGAATCAGTTTTGATTAGCTGGACGTAACATTTGCATATATTTCGATACCTCCCACGTAAGTTGTTGTAACCCCAAAATTACAATTTTACAGTAGAGCACTTTTAATCCGTTTTAGTTTGAAAGTTACTACAAAATACGCTTTTTTTCAGGCGTATTTTGTTGTAACTTTCCTTGAAAAAAAAAAAAAGATTTTTGGTATTTTTTCACTTTGAATGCATTAAGCAATGCAAATTCGTGTAGTATTCAGTAAAAACGCTAACGGCAATTTTGTGGCTTACAATAACTTACGTGGGAGGTATCGATTCAAGTACATTTGCTTAATAAACTCATATGTTAAGTTTGAGAAATATACATAAGTTAGAATGTTGAATTTATTTGATTAAGTTTTTACACATCAATCTCAAATGATCGCAGGATCAAACTGCGGTTAGCAATTCTGAGTTGTAAAGTAATTTGTTTTAGTTTTATATTATATTAGCAGCTGCTCGCAGCTTCGCCCGCGTATATATTGGAATTTTAAGTAAATAAATCTACCAGTGTTACCGTTCCAGGATTAAATAACCCCTAGCGTCATTATAAGGGTGATTTTAAAATTCTAGTATACATATATTTAGTTATTTTCCCAAATAATGTTTGTGCTGAATTAAAGGATAATCGGCCAAAAAACACATTTTTTCCATACAAACTTTATTAACCCCTTGCACCCCAGTGTGGAATATTAGTACCCTGTTTTCTATTTTACATTTCATTACTATCACCCAGAAGTATGGGTATTAAGGAATAAAATTTTGCATACAAACGTTTTTGTCCCTTTTCACCCTCTTAGGGGTGAATAATCAAAAAACTCTTAGTGGATGCCTACAACCTAAAAGCCACCTAGGCTCTCCATTGATGAATCAGTCAGGACAAATGATTTTATATGTATAGATGTATAGACAGATTTGACATGTTTATACGCCATTGTCTCAAAGTGAAGTCCCTGTGGCTTGACACAGTATTGCTTATCAGCGTCCAATCAATATATAGTACGCTTGTTTGTCAGCTGATTTGTTTTCATAGTTTTAATAGTGTTTACTCAACGTAAACGTTGAAATAGATAGTAATGTATATAGCCATCATTGGATAATGTTTATTTTAGTTACGATAGCGTTATTGCGTATTTCACCTTCACTGTGTAGATTATTATGAATTAAATAATATCAATATGTATAATTTGTTTAGAATGACTGCTGTTACGTAATATATAAAATTCAGTCACGTGCGACGCGCGTGTGTTCCGTACCATCCATATCCATACTTCATACTGATAAATGGAATTGAAATATTTGTTTGTAATTTAATATTAACAGCGTTCCACTAAATGTATATGAAAGATAATGCAGATTTTGCTTAAAATAATACGCATATGTACATAAAATCACCCATGGCCATCTAGAATAATGTACTTTTCAAATGGACCATATTTTTTTAAATTTCAGCACACAAAATAATCGCACATAAAATAATCACTCTCTCTTTATCATATAAGTATCATATTGTAGCGGCAATAAAAATAACCACAAGACAACAGTGTAAAATCAAATCCTCTAAAATTTACGCTATCACTTTGCAAAAAACTTGAACAAAAGATAATATCACCTTTGACTTCAGCGTCGTCGCTAACCGCTGACGTCATCGCGTCACATGACGGTTGTCATGATGACATGCATATTGGTTATCGTCAGGAGATATGATAAAAGTAGATGCATTTTTATTTTATAAAAATATCAGGAAAAGTAGGCAGGTCACTTGATGTTGATAACCGTTCGTGAAAATTTCAGGTTTGAAAAGAATAATGGAAGAAAAGAAATGCGAGTAGAAAGTAATGGGGGAGATAGGCTTCCGGCTCTCTCACTCACCGTAAGAAACGTAGCTTTTTTAGCTACTTTACTACGTCCATTTCTTATGAGAGTACTGACTCGGTCGGGCCAGCGTGTATGCGATTTGTATTCAGTGGGTTACAGTAGGCTCTACCATGGTGAAAATGCATTTTGAAATAGCATTATTATGAATGTGAAATGTAAGCTTAGCCGCACATTGTAAGAAATCATAGGAAATTCTTTAAAAGCGGACGAGTGATTCCATAAACTGACAGTGAGCGGTCTGACTAATCGTGATAAGATAGACGTGAAAATATTTTAATGTCGAAACACGATGTAATACTGAAAACTGTCAAAAGTTTTTCGTTTTTTTTTTAAACGAATAATTTACCTATCAAAAATTAGATATTTTATACTTAATATTATATTAAATATTCCATTATGTTCTAATTAGTACAGCGTGCGAAGCTGCCCTGTGCAGCTAGTCTTCTATACATATATAAATATTAACTTGTCCGGACTGACTGATTGATTCATCGACGCAAAACCCTAAACCGCTGAGGGTACAAACTTGAAATTTTGGTAGTTGATACTTTTTATGTTATAAGCATCAACTTAGAAAGGATTTTTGGAAATATCACTACTCAGGGTTATGAACGGTTGTATGGAAATCTGCCGTTTCAGAAGTTACAAACGCGAAATTTAATGTATCTTCTTCTAGTAAAAAATAAAGGCATAAGTACTACATCGACCTTTTTTAAAAGATATTACGCCTAAGACGATGAAATGGGGGTTGTAAATCTATATATACGCCCTTTCCAATGATATATTATATAAAATTTTATATATATTTATATATATAAAATATTATGTAATTTTATTTTTTAACAAACAACTTTATGTCCGTTAGATGGCGCTACCTTACATTTAGTGACACATCACGCAATCCAGACGCTTCTCACAATACCTCATTAATCCAGTTTTGATAAGTGGTTTAGGAGCTATATGGGAACAGATGAATACACATACATATACTGTCAAAATCAGAACCTCCCTTTGGCTTTTCCGTGCAGTCCTCTGCCAATATTTCGTCTCGCAGTAATTTTGACGGTCACCAGCCCATGACATAACAGATGACGCGCGGCTGACGCGGCGAGGTGTCACTAATGTCATTGAGCCTAATCCCCATGACGTCACCAGTGATTGACGACTTCCTTATTCACCTCGGCCTTTTTTAGCAACTGACCTCAAAAAAAACAACACTGAAGTGCTTTAAATAAACATCGTATGATGGTGTCAGGTTCTTATATTTCCCTTTTAAATTTAGATAGATCTTTTTATAGACGACTGCCTGCTGCCTTGCAATTCCAATCGCGCTTGTGGTTACTGCTTTGCTCCTATGAGTTAAAGCGCGATATAATATGGCCTATAACCTTCTTTAATAAACGGGCTATCCGACGTAAAAAGAAATTTTCAAATCGGATCAATAGTTTCCGAGCTTACTTAAAAACAAACTTACAATTATACAAAGAAATTCTACCTCCTTATAATATTAAATAAATAAATAAACGCATCATACTCAACGGTCCCCATTAAGATCGCGTAAACTTGTGTCGGGAGTCCGGAAACACACACAACACTCACACAAACACCCAGACCACGACAAACATCCGGCTGCCCAATAATAAAATACAGATATTTGCCGTGAGCGGGGATCGAACCCGCGACCGTTAGCGCGTGAGTCAGTTGCAGTGACCACTGCGCCACCGTATCTGTCATGTGTATTAGTATAGACTAGGCTCTATTCGCGAATTTAATCCGGTTTCATAAAAAATATAATACATAATATACACAATACACAACTATGGTCTTACGTTATCACATTTCCAGTAAAGTATGTACCACTTCTGGGCAAACAGCTCGTTTCCAATTAATGAGAAGATTTGAGTTGAACCCATCACATAAAATTTCTCACGACAAATGCACGATTCCTCACAGCTTCTGTCTTCACCAATAAGTTCGAGGTGAATTTAAATATAACTAAGACCTAAAAAAATCATATGATACGAATTGAATTCCTTTTTTGAAGTCGCTTGAAATAAACATAATGCATATATGGACGCTGATAAGCAATACTATGTCAAGCTGCACGGACTTCATGTTGAGAAAAAGACTTCTAAACATGTCAAACTTATTCTTAACAAATCTGTTTGAAGAAGTATTTATTCATGTTTTCTTTTTTGATAAAATGTATAATGAATTGAACGCAGATTGGTATATTAAAAAGTTTAACCTAATAAAAAGTTTTTAAGATATATAAGATTATTGTATAAATTGCAAAATAGATTTTTTTTTTGTTCAGACGACTTCAAATTTTTTTGAATAAAACCTTTTGTGGGTTCCCACATTATACTTTATCAGCTTCCATATGAGGTAGAGTCCAGCTGTAGTTTGACTACAGCTCGTATACGAGCCGGTTTGGCAGTACCACATTCTCGCAGAAGAGTGTCTTCGATGAGTGAGAGAGCTGGAAGCCTGACCCTTCTCCGATTCCTTTCCTTACTTTTTTTCCCTATTAACCCTTATTCCTTTCTTATTTGGCAAAAATGAAAATGTCCATGGGTGATGGTATACACTTATCATCGTGTCCTGCTCGTTTCCCAGCTATTTTCTGATGATAAAAAATAATCTTCTTTACGTATCTCATTTTCTGGTGTCAGTTATGATATAAACTAACAAGAATGCACTCAGTTAACGACATAACTGTTAACGAATTAATAACCTTTAACGCGCTTTTTATAATGGTGCCCTCGATCCGAGATCACGCCTGTGCTAACCAGTCCCGCGTCTAATGCCGCTGATCATTCCTGATGTTAACAAAAACACCATCGATACTCGCATAGTTTTTATCCAATATCAAGTTACTAGATAATATGAACTAGTTGCTACAGATTGATGGGATAATGCAACCTTTTTGCTAAATTTTTTGCCATAATAAAAAGGGAATTGTCAAACACAGGTAATTATGTATATTTTATATGATACTAGCCGTCCCTTTCGGTTACGAGTATATGGTTACTGCTCCTATGGGTTGTAGCGTGATGTAATATGGCCTATAGCCAAACAAACAATCTCTTCAGATATATAATATTAGTATAGACATTTGGTTTTGTTTTCTTCGTTTATTTTTTCATTGTATGGACATCGACTGTTAGATTGGCTTATTCAGAGATTGCTACAAACTTTAGGCGGGAATACTGTAAGTTTTACTCTCGTAACTGATATAAAAGACCTCTATAACCTAGTGAGGGTTACCAAGGTAAGTACGTAAGTTGTGAGTGTCAATAAATAAGTCACTGACAATAATTCTTTCAGATTTAAAAGGAATGAGTGTTTGCAAGTTTTTGAGCAAAATTTACAAGTTATTCTCGTCTAAGGTTAGAATTACATTTGTAAGTTTTACTCTCGAGAGCGATATAAAATAACTCTGTAACCGAGTAACAAATACGCCGTAAGTAGTACTTACGAAAGCTGTGAATTTCAATAAAGGCGCTGACAGTAAATTCTTCATGTCTTCAGGTGGAAATCAATGTAAAACAATTTATATAAATCTTTATGAAAGTCTTAAAGTAATACTTATAAGTGTAACTCCCGCCTTAGACCAACGACTTACTAATTCTAAATATCAAAATAAGTATGGCAACAGTCTTGATACTCTTACAATATTTTGTTACTTTTAGACAAAGAACTCCCTTTATTAGGTGGAATGTAATAAAATATAGTTGAGTCAGATTTGATGCGAAAGGGACGAACCTCCATTAAAAGCCTTAGCACTTAATGTGTCTCTTGATATTTACCTTAATAAAACGTCTCGATACGATCATAGGCGTAGCTAGGTAGAGGCAGGAGTAGGCACGCCCCACTCTCCTACTCGGTAAACGAAATTCCCCCCTTCGCTTGATAGGGTTATAGGCGTAGGTAGATATACACAAAGATGGCTTCCGCTACCTACCCAAAAAGCGCAATTATAAATGATTGAAACGAAGTAATCATTTAGTTACATTAAAATTGGATACTGATAAGCAATAATGTGTCAACCCACAAAAAGTTGAATTGGGAGATATTGATGTATATTGATACTGCATCACCTATTTAACATTATTAATAAAAATTGAAGTCATATAAACTAAATAAATACGGAAAAAAGTTTCTTAATTAATTGGTTCGAATTTCAAGTGCATTCCTTATTTTGCAATTTATACAATAATCTCAAACATTTAAACAACTTTTTGTTAGATAATATATTAAATATATCAATCTAATTTTTATTCATTATACCTTTTATCAAAAAATAAATGAAAAGATGGATATATACTTCTTCAAACATATTATAGGAATAGGTTTGACATCTTTAGACGCCATTTTCTCAAAATGACGTTCGTGTGGCTTAACACAGTATTGCTTATCAGCGTCCGATTGTAATAGGGGTAAATAATGCTGGGCAGACAAAGTCACGGGCACCGTCTTGTATCTTATATATCTTGACACACGATCGAAATTCTTTCAGTAAAAGGTCAAGGATTCGATTCCGTTATCAATGAATATTTGTTATTGATACAAGTGTTTGTCATGATCTGTTCGCTCTTGTATTGTGTTTATGAAAAGGTTCTGGTATTAAAAGCTTTTAAATGTCAAACGTTGTTCGTCGATTTACATCGAAAATATCTTATACACTCATTATATGTATATTTCTAAATACATATCATAATTATATCTTTAAATAGTATAACCAATGTGAATATGACGTGTTTTTTATAGCATTTGACAAACACGTTGGCGCAGTGGTCAGTGCAACTGCGTAAAGCACTAATCGATTCGATCCCCGCTCACGACAAACGTCTGTATGGGCCATTCGGATCTTTGTTGTGGTCTGGGCGTTTGTGTTGTGTGTGTTTCTGGACCCCCGACAATTTCATGCGATCTTAATTGGGGCCGTTAAGTGTGATGCGTTTATTTATTATTATATAGCAGGTAAATGAATAGGCGCGTCGTCTGAGTTGTTATGGGATTACCGCTTCTCGTGGACATTTACAGTACCAGAGGAACCGCATATGCGTTGCCAGCTAAATATTAAAAATTGAACTAAAGACCCCGATAATATAAATTTTACAACCAGTCTTTCACCGTTCAGGCCATAACTCTCTGGAACGACTTGCCTTTGAGTATACGAGAGTCAAAAACTGTACAAACACTTAAAATATCGACAAAGAAATTCTATCTCTCATTACAATAATGATGATGAAATGTATATAGGTATGAATATAATTATGTATGTATGGATGGATGGATGTATGTATGTATGTATGTATGTATGTATGTAGTATGTATGCATTTAATTTAAAATTTAATGTATAATATATATGTATTAATATATAATTTCGGTTTCATACGGATTTCTATTTATTTATTTTTGTATGTATTTTGGGATGTATTAATTTTTAAGAGTACTTATGATTGCACCACCCCATACTGTTTTCCAAACACAAACATCTTACCAAAGGTAGTCTGGAAGAAATGGCTAATAAGCCATAAGACCGCCTTTTGTTTCGCCACTAGGTTAATAATAGGTACTTCTGTATTTGTATGTTTTGTAATTATGTGGTGTGCAATAAAGTGTTAAATAAATAAATAAATAAATATAGTCAGTGAAACTATTTCAACGAGTCCTTAGAGGGCAGAAATACTCTCCTGTAAATTGGTGAGGTGTTGTGTATTTTGCAGATTGCTGCAACATCACGTCAAGGTTACGGAACTGTGTTGTTTTGGTATCCTTCATAATACATAAAATATAATCATTAAATTTCGTGTTGATTAGATCAGTAATAGTCATATATATTCGTAAATTATTGCTAAGATCTTCGTTCTTCGTTCGAGATGGTTCTCGAATATACCAGATTAAAAAAACCGCATGAAAATCCATTCGTTAAAGAGTAATGCTGCCATAGACAGACATACAGATACACATCAAAAGTATAACATCCTTATTTTCGATCTCGTGTTAAAAATGACAAATAATGGTGAATAGACGAATTTTTGAAAGTGCGGTACTGCCCTGGTTGAGCTGTCATCAGTCGGCTATATGCAAAATCTCCTAATGTAAAGTTAGAACGAAATCCTCTGTGTAAAATTTGTGTTTACGTATAACATCCAAAATTTAGAAAAAAAATATATAAATAAAAATTCTTTTATAATATATTTGTTTATTCTATCCTAATGCAAGTAAAACGTATGTACCTAATCGAAAAATATCAAAGTAAACATTATACAAGATGGAAGCGATACAAAAACTATTCTCAATCTGAGTCAATGTCATAGAAGATTTATTGCAGGCGTTGACGCATCTCAAGCTCGAAAAAATCGTTTTAATTCCGTATTAACTTAGGTCTGCTTATTTATTACCCGACTGCGCGAAGCAAAGGAGGGTAATATGTTTATCAGTCTATGGAATTATGTTGGTTTGTACCTTTGTGGCACTATTTAGACCAAACGCGCGTGTTTATTTTTGATCAATGTCACGTCGTTTGATTCATTATAACGGGGAAATGTCTAAGAAAGCATACAATTTTGAAAAATCAAAAGTAAGCGCTATAATGTGAAAAATAAAAAAAATTAAACTCGACGAAATATAAAATCAAAATCAAAATATATTTTATTCAAGTAGGCTTTTACAAGCACTTTTGAGTCGTCAATACAGAAACAAAAAGAAAGCAAAAAATTTAATTAAATGAGTTTACCCACGGTTCGGAATGTAGATTCTACCGAGAAGAACCGGCAAGAAACTCGATAGTTAGTCTTTTAAAAAGTTGTACAAAAGGTACGTACATTTATGAGTCAAGATTATATCAAGTGGGACAGCGTTAAATTTAAAAATTATTACCAAGTTACTCATATCGTTTTTCAATGAGAATTATCGTTTAGGATCTAAAACGATTAAAAGTTGGTTAGTAACGATTCTTATGGGCAAAACTGATATTGATACAATAATTCTGGCTGTTGATATTACACGGTCAGGTTTTACATTTTTAACATTAATTAAAACTATGTATCAAGACCATATAATTTAAGATTGATTTTAACCGATATGATAGCTTAGATGAGTTCTTAATCAGCCGGCAGAATTATTTTCACTGTGGTGCTTGGTTAGTGGGATCTTGTGTATGTTGGTAGGAGGAGACATTCTTTATAATTATGGACATAACGAGGTGCACAGGCGTCTCCGATGGGGATATAATAACGATTTGTCTTGGCTGATATAATTGTGAGAAGGCCTTTTTTATTTCAACTTCATCTACCTAGCAATTTTCCCAGTTACACCAGAGTTTACGATTTACTCTAGACTAGTTATTGGCAAGCTACTGATTTTTATACAGAGCGATTGCCATCTGACCTTCGGGCACGCCAGTAACCATTGAGACTAGAATAATCTCCCTACTAAGAGTAACGATCATCATCAGGTAATTATGATAACAACATGAACTGACAGCTTTACTTGCTCTCCGAGGCGCGGTGTGGAGGCAAGGACAAACTACCAGACCTAGGAACAAATAATTATGCAAATACAAAAATTTGCTCCGAGCGGGAATCGAACTCGCAACCATCGTGGTAAGAGGTACATTCAGTACCACTACACTTTTTCTTTATCAACTGAACGGCTTTAAAGTTTTAAGAGTAAAAAAGTTTATAAAATTGTCCTACTGTATTAAAGAATGTCGCCGCCAATAAAAGAGAAACTTATATATTTTAACTTACCACGAAAAAAATGTAAAAAGCAAACCAGCTGATTCAAAGAAATACATCCACTACAGCACTTTTGGTCGCTCATAACCGTTAAACAGAAAAACAAAAAACTTGTTACGATGTAACCGGTCCAGTGGGTTTTGAGGAAAATGCTCACATACACACACAACACTACCTTAAATGCATACACCGTAACCGTTCCGTGGGTAAAAACAATTTTTATCTAATTTGAGTTAAAATTTTATACCATGATATTAATTTATATTTAAGAATATAACAGGCTTTAATCCTACCGACTTGTTCAAGGATGGTTGGACTTGGTAGATTATAAGTTCATGGACTTTGGACACCCAGAACTCCGACTATTTTGGACGTCATTGTATAGTAACCAGCTAGCAACTGAGTAAGAATATCTTTAGCTCAACAAGTAAATAGACGAGCTTATCAAAGTTGGAAATGGGTACAGGTTTTAACGTCAAATAGTATAAACGTAACACATATATTGTTCTAAAGTGTAATAGGTGTGTACGGAAGTATAATGTGGCGTATTGGCCCGAGCTAATGACATTTCGAATTGATATTAAGATATATTGAGTTGGAACACGACGATCACGAGTTAAAACCCCGGCTAGCACCGCTGAGTTTTCAAGTGCTAAATTGTGTTTAAATTCATCTCGTACTCTGCATCTATCGGGAGAAATTCTGACATGTATAATTAATGGATTAAGCTCTAAACTCCTCCTTCCTCCTTCTTAATAGGAGAGGAGGCCCTTTTCCAGCAGTGGGACATTAACAAGCTGTTACTTTACTTTTTTACCTATTAAGATAACATTTGACTTGATGATTGCGATCATGAACGTTGAAGAGTTCCTTCTTCAGCTCAAGTATTGAGATATTGATCTATTAACAGAGATTTAAGTATTTTCAACTGAATTCAAAATTCATGAGATTCTCAATTCGTAATAAATTTCTATACCTATATATATATTTTTTATTTTTGACACACAGACACTTTACCGATTTTGTAAATTCTGTTTTTATTTGAAAAGATTAATTAAGTATTTTTTTTAATCGAATTAACTGTTATAGGTGTGGAAACAAAATTTCATATTTTGGTTTTGAAGTCGGTTCCTTTTTTTAAAATCTGAGTTATCACAAAATTATTTTAACGTCGCCATGGAGCCCATGGATCATTGCTATCAACCAAAGTCCCTGTCACGAGGACCTAGCATAACATCCACATTATAAACTATAATAAAAACTTCGTTCCATTTTCAAACTCTGTTGCAAATGCCTATTTTAGTGTCACCTGTGCTAATTTCAAACTTTCAAATCATCAGTGATTCGCTACAGATTCTGTCAGATGTGTAAAAGCGAATGGTGCTTGCGCAACTGATGTCTCAGGTGCACTTTACGTAACGCGGCTGGTTCGGACTGACTCACTTTCAGTTCTTGTTATACTGTTATTTGTTTTGATAACATGATTCTTGTACATTCGTCACGTTTAACCTTGTTATGCGTTATTTAATAACTGTTTTAAATGAAAATCATTTTATAAATGCTATAATTTGTCTGTTTGTTTGTTTTCGCGTTGTTACGGCTTGACAAACTTAATTGAAATTAGGAACAAAAACAGCTTACCCTGTACTAAAATGTTTTTTTTTTCGATTCCGTTGTTAAAATGGCAGGACTGTGTGAATAATGATCAAAATTGTCAAACATAAATTATTCATATATTTATGTAGGTAAGGTTATTTAAGATTAGGTCATTTTCGTATGATTTTACACTATCTATGTATATCTATACAAAATTCTTATATATCTTAAATAAAAGAAAGATATTCAAATAATAATATACAATAAATTATTTAAAATAAAACAGTATTCGCAATCACAATCCTGTTAAAATTGAAAGTTATTCCAATGACACAAACAATACTAACAATTGGTTCAAATACAGTTTGTTGTCATATCATAATTTTACGACCGTTTCAACAATTAACTCTTTGTGTTAGTAACTTCGTAATAACTGTATTGATACTGGCCGTAATCTTAATTGTAACAGACCAACCGACAACGGTATTAATTGCGGCGGAATCCTTCAGAACGTTTGAAAGAATAAAAGAACAAAGAGTAAAATCAATAAAAGTAAAAGTATCACAGAAAATAAAAGCAATAAAAGTAAAGTTAGAATACAACGATTCTGTGAACCGTTATCCTTTTAACAGAACAGTTAAACATCAGATAAAGATATTGTTGTGCGTGAAGTAGAAAGTTCGGAGCCGTGTCGAATTTGTTTACGATGTTTTGTTAACTATTCGGTGTTAAATAATTTCCGGAAGTAATAAACGAAGTAAATGGTTTGAAACATTAGATTAATGCGAATGATATAGAGAACCTAATATATAGTAATAAACTACCTAATGATGAGGTTTTTCGTGAACGTGCTAAAATTAGGAGCTATGAGACGGATGTGGAAAAAATTGAATACATGTTTGATGAACTAGCATCCCGCCCACAACTTCGTCCGCTTGATATTCCCATAGGGACCATGCATTATTCCGGAATTAAAAGTAGACTAGTCCTTTAAAGGTGTCAACTACATCCCGGTCAAACTTTGTAGCAATCAATCCAGAAAATTTAGTTAAATCCAAATTTTCCTTTTTATAATATTAGTACACTTATAGATTATTCACACACCTAGACCACGACAAATATCCGTATGGTCAATATAAAGATTTGTATGAACGGAGATCGAACTCACGACCGTTCATTCAGCGATTACTGCGTTAAACTATCGCGCCAATTGCGTTGTATAGTTTGTTTATTGTAAGTATATACAATATGATTCTACAACTCATAGGTGATATATAAACAAAAATGAGAATACCGAAATATGTGAGTGAATTCGTAAGTCACTTTTTTTATTAAAAAAACGGCAAATGAGCATGCGGGACACCTGACGATCGAACTGATCACCGCCGACCATGGATATCTGCAATACCTGCCACAAATGCTTGCCAGCTTAAAAAAGAGAAAGAGAATAGAAAGTAACGAAAGGAATAGGGAAAGGCATGATAGAGAATAGGAACTAAGAAAGGAATGGGGGAAGTGGTTTGACTCTCTTACTTACCAAACGAAACGCAGGTATATTAGTTACTTTACGCTGAACTTCTGTGGACGGCCCCGGTTAAGTTGCGCCAGATCGTAAACGAGCTGTAATCAGAGGGATACTAGGAGAGACTAGCTTCTCTACCTCACTGGTAGTAATAGAATAAATTCTTTATAACAGTCTACATTGACTTGAATAATTTGTATAGCTTATTAAAACTAAATCAAACATCGCGCCATGAATTAGGAACAAAAACTAACATGAAAACTATGCGTATTGATATGAGAATTCTATTAGTAAAAGTAAAAGTTATAAGCCGTCACAATAATGCCGAGTTTTATTGTTTTTGTTTAAAATTTATTCAATGAATTTCGCTTCATATGTGCACAAGTAGTCGGTCGTTCAAAAGTTAATTCTGTTTTTGGTTTTCGTATCAATAATTGAACTAAGCTCTCTCTTGACTCTTTGTCAAAAGGTTTTGTGATAATAAAAGCCACGATATCATTTTTAACTGATTTTGAAAATTATTTGAACGGGTCTTATCAGATCGGTCCTATAGATTTTTTAATCAAAAACTATGGTACCACTTGAAGCTTTAAATTAAAATTACTGGAATTATTATGTCATCCACGTAAACGAAATTGTGTTTTTTTAATGGTTTCTGTTTTTGTCAAAGTTATACGAGTATCTTAGCTTTGTTATCAGTCTCCTTGTTTCTAAAATAGGGAAAGTTGTCATAAATTACTCAATGCTCTGTACACCGGCATTTCGAGTAAGATCACTTTGTTTAATATTTTTATTCATAGACAATTCTTTCGAATAATGGTTTTGTCTAAAGGGAACTTTTGACGTCTTTGTTTTTATTTTCGGAAACAATTCGTTTTCGTTTGAAATATCTATTGTAATTCAACCATTTATAATTTCTTGTTTGTAAAAATTTAGCTTAAGTTTGCTATTAGCTAAAGTGAGTTTTTAAGTGTTACATTTTTTTAGTTTAAATTCATCTCGTGCTCGGCGATGAAGGAAAACATCGTGAGGAAATCTGTCTATCCTGGTAAAACTCTGACACAAGTATGTTCACCAACCCGCAGTTGAGCAGCGTGGTGGATTAAGCTCTAAACCTTCTCTTTAATAGTAGAGAACTTTGCCCAGCAGTGGAACATGTACAGGCTGTTACTACCAGCTAAAGTAATTCAGATGGCTTACTCAAAAGTCTCATACTCTTAATTACTCACTATCTTGACATCCACGTCCTAATCAATCGATACCTCCCACGTAAGTTGTTGTAACTTCAAAACTACAATTATACAGGAGAGCACTTTTAGTCCGTTTGATTTGAGTTTCGTTTGAAAGTTACAACAAAATACGTCTCAAAAATCCTTAAAAAGACCTTTGGCTTTATTTCACTTTGAATGCATTAAGCAATGCAAATGAGTGTAGTATATAGATATAAACTAGTATATAATACCGTATTTTGCCTATGGTAGCTCGTTGATCAGTTAGTTATTATTATATATCGGCAGTACGCACCCTCCTCTCTAAGATAGATCGCTCGTATTTACTCTCAGAAATATATTCATAATTACAAGTAAACTAGTGACTAGAACCCCAGAGATAACTTAACAGAAATATCTATACCCATAATCCCTTGTAAGTTCAAATCGAGCAAGTTATTATTAATAGTCGCAATGATATGCGTACAAATGATTTGTTCGCTGTAGTATCGTGCGAGCTATCTACATGCGGGATCGATCGGTCGTGTTTACGTCGGGGCCTTGGCAGTGAGCGAGGCTGTGACGTCACCCGCGCGGTGCACGCGCTGAAACGTCGGTAGGGCTGGCAATTGAGAAAAAATAAAGTTAAAAAATTAAAAGCAAATAATAATAACCGATTGTTAAAACAAAATACGTAATTGACTAAATAACACATTTATTTCAGTTATTATGATTATAAAATTAAACTAATTAACTGATTTTGTTTATTGAATTCTACGATAAATTCTAGAGGACCAAGGACCAATATCAGTATATATATTTTTATATAACAAAATACTTTCAAAATCGATACAGAAATGACGAAGGTTTAATCTACCAAACATTTTAAAATATAGGTACCTACATACATTTTGAGAACCTTTGTTTTTATGAAGTCAGTAAAAAAAAGTCCTTTTTTTGTTTTGATAGGTCTAATCGAGATGAATATATCGGTATACCTTTCCTTTTTCCCGGCCTGCCACATACATATAGCCTACATTTTAATGCAAAAAAATAGCTGTAAGGAGTTGATTGAAAGGGGTAGAATAATAATAATAAAAAACGGGTAAATAATTCTCCGCAGACAAAATCGCGGGCACCATCTAGTGTACTATAATTTAAAAAATCCTCCGACGCAAAAGCCTTAAAAAGTTGTGAAAAAGCTCAAGATCTTGGTAGAAGATGTCTAAGAACCATCACTAGAAAACCGTCTTTCCGTTTAGGAGCTACGGTGCCACAGACAGGAACATAACGGTCAAACTCATAAGAACCCTTTTTATGCGTCAGGGGTTAAAAACAATTTAAATCGAAATATTACCGTCGATAACCCTACCCACTACGGAATTTTTTGTACCTATAAGTCACATTTTACTATTTAAATTGTATTTACATTTGTTCATTGGACCATTAACAGCTAAATTTATATTATTAAAAACAAAGTATTTGTATCTACAAAAACTTCAAAGATTTCAATTGAAGTGCTATGTTCTAGAAAACGTTTTTTCTTATTTCTAAGATTAGCGGACAAATTAACAAGTTGTGGCTCTTCTGGTGCTGCAAGTGTCCCTTTACTTTCTATTCATCCTATGGTGCTGCGAATATTGTTTTTTATGTAAAAAAGTGGGGCAACCAAGTGGTACAATATACTTCATGTTAAGTGGTCACTATCGCCCATTGAAATGTGCAACATCAGGGACGTTGCGGGTGCATTACCTTTAACATAAAGATATCCTAACACTCGACGCTTAAAACTACCAAATTCTAGAGCTCTAGAAAAACTTTAGGAAGATTCATTTGATTCCACAGCCTGCACGTTTGTATAGAGTTGAGTTCTGTTTCCTAGCGTTAATGGTCCATCAGATTTTCAAACACAGGACTTTCCGCGAGGTACATTACGTATTTGATTGCTAATGAATCATTAAAATCGATTAACTGTCTGTATTAAAATCGTTAAAACTCGTATCTCCAAGACTAAATAAAATAAATTCTATTATGTAACTATCCGACATGCATTGCAATGCCATTTGAAATATTTAGGTTTTTTGGATCAGAAACCTTCATGGACATCTCCAGAACATTCTACCAAAATTTCATCACAATCCGACCAATGGCTTTGGATAGTTGCAAAGAGGACAAACATACAAATATTTATTTTTATTTATATTAACTACCTTTAGTTCGGGGCTTGGCCCACGTCAATGTAGATTTTCTTTGAAATGAATAAACTTACACACATTAAATACAGCCTATGCCTATCAAGACAATGTTCCTTTCAAATGGTGCCATAATTATTAAAAAAAAGCCCAATGGTTTCAGAGTTTCCTTCGCACATACTAAATTCAATGTCTATTATATTAGTATAAATACTAATAACACTTTAAAAAACTAGATATTAAATTATTAATATTTCTGTTTAAAAGAAAATGTTTGTATCGCTCATTTGCTACAACAACGTAAAATTTAAAAAATTATTCGAGATTTTTTTTTCGAATTTAATAAAAGGTTATATCAAATGGATCCAAGAATACTCCGCATATGTGTAGCATTTTACCGTTACAAAAATCCCTATTGGTACGATCTTATCATCATTCAAGTGATCAGTTTGTCAAGTGGCGGCACCGTTACAACCTCTTGTTATCCGCTTGTAACGGAATGTGCGAGATGAATCGGTTTTTTTTTTGGGTTTTTCTGAAGATTTATTTTTACGAGTATTTATATCTTATAATACTTTGAAATAATCTTGATTGAAATTAGAACAAAAAAGATTGTCTTTCTGTAAGACACTGATAAATCTTATAAAAAATAAATGTAAAAAGTTATTATAATAACGTAACAGCACGGACGTTGATAGCTTTCATGTGGGTGAAGTCCGTCTAAGAGAAGGGCCATAAAGAGGGGTAAGTCGAAAATGTAGATGGATAAACTAATTTTTATCCGGGTATTACGCAGTAAGATAGTATGATTCTAAGTGGTAATCTCAGTTATTTAGAAAATATATGAACCGATGTTATTGCCATTCATACAATGTACTCAGTATATTGTATACTAAGTGGGGGCGGGTTGGGTTTCGGACCTCGAATATACATCCATACGTTATGGATAATGGTCACCTAGCTTATATCTTATATCATTCTTATAGACTCGTAAAATGCCTTTAAAAGAATTTAAAATTAAATTATTTTCTATTTGGAAGCATGTAGTTGTAATTAGACATATAAAACTTTACTTCTACAAGCTACTTTAGAATACACTGCAGTAATAATTAGTACGAGATATGTAGTAAGTTGGTAACCAACCGCGAATATTAAAAACAAGGCATTGATAGTAAATTCTTTCACGTGTGAAGCAATGAGAAGCAACTAATGTAAATATTTATGAAAGTCTGAGAGCAAATCTTATTCTTGCCTAAAACTTAGTTATACCATATCTACATAATTTACTTTTCTGTGTCCATCGCTCATTATTTCCCGGGTAAAAACATCTCGTGAATCGGAAGTGAGATTACGATCAATAAATTATACGGGAACCAACTCCGACGAGTTTACAGTAACCGAAATAGCGGTGATTGACGTCACAGCGCCATCTTGTTAGAGGATTTTTAATCCTATCCGGTCTTTTGGAATCGTTCTAAAAGGTTTAAAAATGAACACAACTACAAAATTATGTTAACATATATACGGATGCTATTAAACAATAATGTGTTTACCCACAAAAACTCAAATTTTGAGATATAATAGTCAAAAAACTTTCAATTCATCTAAACTAAATAAGTGCGGAAAATTATACGGAGTGTCCATATTTTTTAAATATCCAATAAACTCATATATTTAAAAACTTATTATTATGCCAATATGCTTTTAATTTATTATACCATTTACCAAAAAAGAAAAGATAAATACATACTTCTCTAAACAAATTGATTCAGAATAGGTTTTGGAGTTGGGTATTGCTTATCAGCGTCCATATGTGCAGTAATAAACTACCCTTGCCAAAAGCCAAAAACATTCTATTGATTCAATCACTACCAAACTTCACATGATCACCCAATGAGCCATAACACAACAGTACGGTATGTAAATGCCCGAAAGCTGGACAAAAACCTCCTTCCCCTCATCATCTTAAACCGATATCGCTTCTGTTAACATAGTATAACAAAGGTATACATCAAAGACAAGATGTATTGAATTGACGGTTTACGTGGGTTAATCTTTGGGGAGAATTTATAGCCTAGAATTATCTACATAATTACCCACTTATCTAGGCAACTTTACGAAAGCCATTGCTATAAAAATAAAGGCACTGACAGTAATTTTTTTCAGATTTACAGTGATGAGAAATAACTGAAGTTAATCTTTATGAAAATCAAAAAGCAAAACTGATAAGTTTAATTCTCGGTCAACAAAATCCGCTAATTCATCGATCCAATTAAAGTAAATTATATTTTATAATAAAAACCCAATTATTTTTTGGAGTCGTAGTAACACCCACACATACACAAGTGTCAGTGTAGGTCTCTCCATCGTACGTCTGAGTACACTAAGCCGTCACGCTCGTTAACACAAACGTATGATAATGATCTTATATTTTTGGTGGGAAGTATTATTCTAATCCAATGTTTTACTAGTTTTAAGCAGACAAATATCATAATCTAAATTATATCGCCTTCTGCCTTCTACCGTCTGTACGCGTTGAACTGTTACGCTACGGATTTTAATTTGGTTTCCATCAATAAACAGATAAATTAAAGAGGAAGGTTTATATGTATAATACACTCATATTATAGTAGAGAAAAGCCGAGAATTTCAAAAATTTTGTAAAAAAACTACATTGCATCCTTTCAAAGCCGGGGTAAGGTACTATTTTAACTAATGAACCAATATCTGCTTAACTATTCAAATAAATACATGCTAGTATGAAGTCGACGTAAAGTCGAGAGAGAGTAAGTTAAAATTAGAATATCCGGTTTCGAGGACCAGAAAATATATGCGACATAAACCTAAACATGATAGTAATCCTTATGACCTTCATTATTAAACTTGTGATTGCACATCAAAATATACACATACATATATTAATGTAAAATAATACATAATTGTAATGTATAAATTAAATTATAGAATTGTTAATGTTCCGAAGGCTGTACGTCCATCCGTCTGTCAACGGCTGTATCTCATGAACCGTGAATGGGTGGAGAATTGTAGTTTTCACAAAATGTATATTTCTATTACTGAAAAAACAATAAAACTGGCCATCTGTTTTTATAACTTGTAAACGATTTGATCAAAATAAATAAACACTGCCTCAATTACTTGAAACCATACGAGAAGCAGAGCTAATCAAAAATAGTAGTATTTACTACGTAAGTGTACGTCTGTTTCTAAAAAGGCTCATAACACTATAATTTTGCCGTTAACCGGTTATAGCGACCGCCGAATAAAGATTACTAACATTACTTCGTGAAAATTTAATGCTTAAGCTATTTCTAAATGTGTCTCTTGTTTAGTAAACAATCATTGCATCACACTTTATTCTTTTACAATATTTAAAATTATAATAACTTGAAATTTAGTAATACCTACAAAATTAATCTAGGTTAGGCTCTACATTTAATTTTTTCATAATTTTTTTTTGGTATGAAATTAATATCTTGACAGAAAACATTGTAAAGTTCTTTAAATATGGGATATGTACTAGATTTAAATCTACTGGTCTAAACTACGTAAGTAAATTAACTTAGTGTTTAAGAACTTTTTATGTACTATACGTAAAAAGCCGCGGAAATAAGCATGGAATTTTGTTAACCTCTACCTACTGCTTACTATCTGACGCTCCCCAAATTAGCAGTGCAATGAAAAATACCACGAAAATAACCAGGATGTCTTCTGTGAGAGTCATAAGCGTATACGAGCTGTAGCCGTCAGCTACACCTAACCTCTACCTCATTGAAGTTTCTCATCAATCAGCCGATATGGTCTAGTGGTTAGAACACGTCAAACCCCGTGTAACACGGCTGTGTTTTCGAGCGCGGCGGTGAAGGCAAACATCGTGAGGAAACCTGCATGTGCCGGGAGAAATTCTGACACGTGTATATCCGTCAACGTCGTGGAGCAGCGCGGTGGATTAAGCTCTAAACCGTCTTTTTAATAGGAAAGGTCTTTCCAACTGTGGGACATTACATGATGTTACTTTACTATGTAATATTTTCTTCGCCGGGTATCTATTCTCACGTCTATTAATGAAGTTATTAGTTGTTTCACAAATAGCGCGATGTGTTTTTCCGCGAGGCAACAACTGGCTAGCGCCATGCCAAGTGACGTCAGCGATCGGCGGTCAATCATCTGATGTTTAACTGTTATGAAATGAAAATTGCCTAGCGTTTATGTTTCGGGTTATTTCTTGTTTTGTTTTTCTTTTTTTTTATGTTTTGTGTAAGATGTCGATGTGGTAGTTACGTGATCTTATTTTATTGTTATTTTTTAATTTATTGTTTTATTAAATAATAATAAAAGGGTATTTTGCTATGAGATACTTAGATTTCGAATAAAAGAAAGAAATTATCTTTCTATCTAAAAGAAAGATAATTGAAATTTAGTCAAATGCATTTTACAGTTACGTGAATACATCTTCTAAATTCAAGGTATAAACGTTATCTTCTAATTTTAACCATTTTTTTGACTTATAGATATAACGAAGAGGACGACCGCTTTGGTGTAGTGGTGCTAAATGTACCTAAAACCGACAGTTGCGGGTTCGATCCCCGTTTGAGACCGATATTTATATAAATATTTGTTTCTAGGTCTGGATGTTTGTCCTTGTGGGTCTCCCCACCGTGCCTCGGAGAGCACGTAAAACTGTCGGTCCCGGTTGTTATCACAATCACCTGATAATGATCGTTACTCTTAGTAGGGATATATATTATTCTAGTCGAAATGGTTACTGGTTTGCCTTCAGAGGTTGCGGAGGTCAGATGGCAAACGCTCTGTGTAAAAATGAATAACTTGTCAATATCTGGACTAGAATAGAAAGCAGACCCTGGTATGACCGGGAAATATGTAAATGATGATGATGATGCATTAAACTCTTAAAACTAAACATTTAAAATTTACATCCATCTGATATATGTACCAACTACAGATGTACCCAGAACTGATAACGATTACTGTCTAGCTGTTTAAGCTGCAGTATTTCTTTTTAAAATAATAAAAAGTATTAACCTAAAGGTAGATTAGGGACAATACCGATTGTGGGTTGGCTCTCGGCCACGCGTAGGCGTCGAGTGATACGAATTGTCGGGTATACCGGATTCTACTCCGGCCGTAACGGACCGACGATGTATACGCGGTATTTATATATAGTGTAAATATTAGTCGTCGCTCCTACTCGCGTGGTGCTATAATGTGAAATAAATGGACGCTGATATGCAATACTGTGTCAAGCCACACGAACTTCATTTCGAGAAAATGGCGTCTAAAGATGTCAAACCATTTTGTAATAAATTTGTTTGAAGAAGTATATATCCCTCTTTCCTTTTCTATTTTGGTAAAAGGTATAATAAATTAAACGTAGTTCGATATAATGAAAGGTTTTATCTGATAATAACTTTTTCAAATTATGTTGTATAAATTACAAAATAGGAAGCGCACTTGAAATTCGAAACAATAAATTAACTTTTTTCCGTACTTATTTAGTTTAGATGTCTTGAAGATTTTTTAATAATGTTATATAGGTAACGTATTATCAAAATACATCAATATCTTCGAACAAAAAAGCAAAGTACGCAATTTCGCTTACTGTTATTTAAACAAGTTATTTTAAATTAAAAACTTAATTACTGAACTGATTAAAATAAATATCAGCAATCTGGATCTGAAAGTATACCCTTTCAAATAAAATAATAATTATACGAAGAACAAATCATATTTCTAATCGAATCATAAATACAAAATTATCTTGTCCTTTTTGGACAATTATTTCGTGCATTTATGGTTACTCCTTCGCTTCTGTAAATCGTAGCGTGATGTAGTATAGCCTATAACCTTCATCGATAAACAGACTATCTAATATAAAAATAATTTTTCGAATCGGATCAGTAGTTTCAGACATTACCCCCACATACAAACTTAAAAACATAAAAGCGAAGCCAGTGTTATTCTCCGAAATTAATTTAGTTACTACCGCTCTTAATAAGTTGTAACGGATGGCTTCCGAGAATCCCGTAATACTAGGAAATCTTGAAGTTTGTTTTTTTCTTATCGACGTCCATTTTAAACATACGTACACATATTCCTTACTTCCTTACATACTTACAAACAAATGCTTCTTTATAATATTAGTAGAATAGATTGTCATACAAACAACTGATGTTCCATCGCATATCAGGAATTTCGGATGACAACGAATTTTTCGTGCTATCGCTAGAGTGATGACGGACACCGAGGCGTCAGTCACATCCATACAGATAAATAAAATTTAAGTGTCTGTTTGTGACTTTAAATTAACAGCTTTTAATCAAATGCATATGAAAGTATATACGATACTTACATCAAATCAATAATTTTTAAAAATTTTGTCTGTGTTTGTTTATGCGGCTATGTGTTGGCAACATTGTATAAAAGTCGATCCTATAAGTAGAAAATTTATTTTAGGTCAAGAATAATTTTAAAGTAGAAATACCACTCCGTTTATTTCGTCATTGCAAACGGTCCTCTAAATCTATTTGAGACTTGAGTCCTCTAAGAATAAAATCTAAATAAAGCGACATCATAAATGTATTTAAATACAAGTAATCTAAAATAATTCAGAAAACTAAAGAACGAAAAATAAATATTTTGAAGTCAGTGCCAATTAGTAACACGTAAAAAGTTTGAATTGGCACTAAATTCAGAATGCTGTAGAAAAATCCGGTGGCCATCTTTGATTCTCATTATCAGTTACACTTTAAGAAATACTTCTTTCCGATCGCAAATACACTAATTAATATAAACTATACCTAAATCGGTGTAGATGTGACTATAATATTTGAAGAGTTCCCTCGATTTCTCCAGGATCCCAGCGTCAGATTCGGACCTGACAATATTGGGACCAAATAGGAAATTTCAAACAAAAAAACAAAATCGGAACAAACATAAAAAAAAAACTTACAGTCGAACACAGAACATATTCCTTTTATAAGGTCGGTTAAAATTGTTAAAAAAAAAAAAACTTAATACTTATTACATTATTTTTAATTTGAAAACGACTTAAAAAAAGCAATTTACCTAAGCGATATTTATTTTAATAGGAATGTTGTACACAGAATGTGTTACAAAATGTGTTTACAAATGTTATGCAATAATTCACATTCTCTGTATCGTTATTCGAAGTTGCATAAAATTTAGTTTTTCGTCGACGGTTACACGTGTATCGCAAATGTTTTTATTTTTTTTTTTCAACGTCCAAGGTCGCCGGTACACATGCGAAACTAATTACACAGCGGATCGATACAGCCGCGTCATAGATAAAAAATATATAACGTAAACAAACAGACTATAGCCAACAGTTTTGTTTTACCCATGAGTATATTGTTTTAATCGTTTGCTGATTACAAACATACGTTTTAGACAAGTAAAATTAGAAAAATCTGCTTTTTCAAGCTCGCCTATTCAAATTCATGGAAATTACTCTTGTGTTTACAATATATTTTTAAATTTTATAAAGAATTCACCGTAAAGACTGTTCGTTGTTATAAATTAAATACTTGCAGATCTAGATTAAAACACTACAAAGAAACATGAAAATTGTTTCTCAATCGGTGCTTGTATAGCTCCCCCCTCCCCCTTTATCCATTTCCATCCGTACATCCTTATTCCTTTTTAAGTCGGCTACGTTAGAAATGTTCATAGGCGGCGGTAACCATTTAATATGCTGTCACCTGGCCTTCGCCTGGTATTTTCATTAAAAATGAAAATTTTTGAAAATTACTTAATAACAGCCCGTAAATTTTCACTGCGGGGCATACGCCTCCTCGCCTATTAAAGAGAACGGCACATGCAGATTTCCTCACGATGGTTTTCTTCGCCGCCGAGCTCAAGTTGAATTTCAATACAAATTTAGTACTTAAAAACTCAGCGGTTTGAACCCGTGATTATAAATTGAGATCGACGTGTTTTAACAACTAAGCCAACTGGGAAAATTACTTAACATGACAGAACTAGTCGTATATGCCTTTATATTCTATTCCTTTTCGTCCCTCCCTTTTAAGCCGCAAACTCAATTGTGCCTCCTCTGCTGTTACAAAGTCCACGGACGGTGTCCATTTACATCAGATCACCCGCGTGCTCGACACTTTCATAAAAAAAAAAAACTAATTTAATTGCGACACTCATGTTTTAAAGTCGGTAAAATAAGTCTATCTAGAGTTAAATTATCTGTTCAGTTCCATTAAAAAATGCGAAACAAATGAATAATGCATGAAGAAATTCTATTCCGAAACTAATGCGATTTAGTTCTCCGAACCATGAATTATTAAGTCGTAATTGACATAGATTGGTAATGAACTTGCTTACCCTGAAAGTTATAATTAGAATTACACCTCTACCACTTGTCCCCTGTCCATCTGTTTGTCCGTCTATCCTTTAAATGGCTGCATCTTGTGAACCATGATGGGTATCGGGTTGGAATTTATGTTATAGCGTTCGCGCGGGTATAACAAATTCTCGAATTTTCTCTACTATAATATGCGTATACATATAAACATTCTTAAATCATTCTATATATTGATGAAAACCGCATTAAAATCTGTAGTGTAGTTTAAAAGATATAAGCGTAAAGACGGCAAGAAGCGACTTGGTTTTACACTATGTACAAATTATAGCGAATATCCTAATAAGTAATAAAAAGCGGTCAAGCGTGAGTCGCATGCCAGCAAGCAGTACGAAATGTTCTGTGTGTGAATCAAAATCGCGCTTTACCGATTATTTTCTCACCCGTTACTATATAAACAGCTTCACCAGTTACTACATAAACAGTAATAGAAAACTTGTTAAAGAACTATTAAGACAAATGAGTATCGAATTATGATATAGACGGCTATTGTGGAAAACCACGTAACTAGCTTTTGCTATGAGATCCAAATTGAACTAAATATTAATTTAATTTTTTATGAAAATAAGGACTTATTGTCGTTTTCCATAATAATTCGAAGTTATGTATCATTTTTAGCTAGATGTATTTTAGCAATAATTAATTCAAATATTTTTATAGCTAATGCTAGTTACGCGATTTTGCACATACGCATTGACTCACTATTACTAGTTTTTAAAATAATTCGTCATAATTGTAACAATTATTATTTTAGAAATTGGTCGTAAGAAGGTTAGAGACCACGGTCTAGACAGTTATGTAACAATTGACGACTTCGTTTAACGACTCAAGATGTATGGAAACTTAAGCATTCGACTGGTCATGTGATCATCAAGGACATGTACCTAGCGTAATTATATACAACCGAGATTAAGACAAAATGTCTGTCAAAGTCTAACCACACGACTGCACGACGCGACGATACGACACGGCGGCACGACACGACGATTAGCGCAGCGTCCAGTAATCATTACTGGTATAATGAAACCGCAAGTGTCCGCTAGTATATAATATAATAACCACAGTTAAGACTAAATATCATTGTTAAATTGAAGCCGGTACTAGTTCATCGCCAAGAAAAATTAGTTTTACCACACTGGCAACCATATTTAAAATGGTGGAGGTGGTCACATGACCAGTCGTCTTGCATTCCGGCTCGCTGACCTCACCGATAAGGGTTCGACCCTCGACCCAGTAATAGTCCTGCATCGAGCTATGACTACGAGGAAACTGTGTTTATTATGCACGATCAACTGTTCGTAATTGTTATAATTAACACAAATTAATCGTAAGGAAAAATAATAATTATATGTTTTTGTATATAATTGGCGTTACGCATAAAATAGGTATCTTTAGCTCACAACCTTAATAAATAATAATTATGTTTTTATGCAAAAACGAAATCGAGTTTCGTTGTCAAAACGAACACTCAACAACGCTCATTAAGAACTCATGACCTTATGTGGGGGGTCCGCAAACACACAACACAAATACCCAAACTAGGATAGACTAGATGGAAACCAGGATAGATAATCATATGGCCAATAAAGATGTTTCATGTGAGCGGAGTTGAACTCGCGACCGCTAACGCTTCAGACAACGGTAGTGACCACTGCGCCAACGGTTATTTAAATTTTATATCCGAGTTTAGTATTGAAACGTTTCTGCTTTAAATCTCAAAAAATTGTATATTTTGTCGGCGATCGTTTTACACAATAATAAGTCCCCTGTTCAGTCGCCGGTCCTGTAAATTGTACTCAGTCACTATGATCCTGCGAACAATTCTATGCTCTAGCTCGAAAAGTTCTTTTTGACCTTAATTTACAAAAAACTCAACGCAAAATAAATCTCCCTTTTTTTACTCAGTTCCTTTCTTTAAGTTTTTTCTTTCCACATGTTCTAACTAAACTAACTAAAATAAACATTGCAATATTGTATACACATTGAATAAGACAAATTGAATGGCATATATACACATGTCAGAGAAAACGTGCTGGCATACAAAGACGTGTGTATACAGAGACATAGTTGCTAGAATCACGAGACACCTCGTGTATCAGCTTCATTACATCAGGTATTCACGAGTTAATTGTCTTGTCACTAGATGAGACGTCTCGGAATGTCGTGAAGATTCATCTCTACTTATTACTATAAAGCTTAACTAATTTGTTACTATGTTTGAATACGCTACTATTAGGAACTACTGGTGTATATATGTATATTAAGACTAGCAGTTGCTCGCGTAAAGTTTGGAATTTGACGCGATTTAAACCAAACTACCATCCTCCTTATTTTAACCTCTTACAGCCCTTCTTATGCATTAAAAATAGCCTATGCCTTTTCTCATTTAAAACAGTTCAGTAGTTTAGGCGTGATTGCGTAACACACAGACAGAGTTACTTTCGCATATATAATATTAGTAAGGATTTAAGAAGGGTTATGAGCTGTACAACAACAGTTTAACTAACTCTTTACAGAGACATTTTTTATTTCGGTCTCTTTAATTCTAACCGTACAATATATAGGTGCGGCATCGACGACTATGGTACTCAAAAGACCTACTGGTCTGGGTTGCACGCGACAAAAAACCAACCACTCCCAGGAGGTATTAAATTTTAACGAAGTTGATACCACCGGGCGTAATAATAATAGCAGCAATATTGTCCCATGGCCGGAAAATGACCATCAGTCTGGTTTCGAAGATAACTTTATAAATTAATTTCTCAAATCGTAATGCGAGTTAATGAATAGATGATACTGTACTATTAATGATCCAATTGTGCATAATGGAATTAGAACCGCCAGGAACACACAATACTGCCTTGATCTTAGTAATGTTAAAGGCGTTTAACCATTATCATCTACCTACCATTTTTCCTGATTATACCAGGGTCAGCTTATTACGCTTGTCCAGCTATTGACAAGTTACTGATTTTTTCAGAGTGATTGCCATCTGTCTTCCGCAACCCCTGAGGGTAACCCAATAACCATTTAGACAAAAATAATCTTCCTTAGAGTATCGATGATTATCAGTTAATTGTTATAAGAATAAAAAAAGCTTTGAGACATAGTAGGGAGATTTACAAAGACAAACACCCACACTTACGCACAAATATTTATATAAATACAAATATCTACTCTGAGCAGCGATCGAATCCACAACAGCCGGTTTTAGAAATACATTCGGTAGCACTGTAACGGAGCTGTCGGTGGTATTTTGTTTACCATATTCTTTTAAAAATAATAAATTATTCCCAGTCACAATAGTCAATAATCGTATTCAGATTCTGACCGCAGATCCTTCTGTAATTTTTACATGGTTATTGATTATGTCATCGTCAATAATAAAAAGCACCTTAAGTTATTCCAAACCAGTGATCTCTAAAAATAGCCAAAACATAACGTTAAAATTTCCAATCAATAATAAAAACCCAATAAGAGGTAAACCACGGCTACTTCACCGGATATATTAGTCTGTAGACTCGTAATCGCGAGTTTATGTAATTTTCTGAGGGCCTGTTTCACCGGTTCATGATAAAGTTATCCGACATGTAACGATATCCAACGAATATGGTTTGGTAATATATTATTACTATTTCGAGATCTTTGAAGCCCAAAAATCGAAGTTAATTAGGTGAAGTAGCTATGAAGCTAACGTGGACTCCTCCTGAGACGAGCTCCAGCAGCCACGAGCGGAGCATCGCACGGGAAGTGCAGCAGCTGCGCACGCGCAAGCGATTCCGCGGCTTTTCCTTCTCGTGCTGAGGAAGGCCATCGCAGGGGTATTAGTGAGTATGGGTCCCCTCAGGAATCAAGTATCTTTTCGAAGATAGCGTGGAAAACTATGAATAAAATCTAAGTACCTACATATGAGACACGTGGATCGCGTTGTAAAATAAAGAGAATCACGTTTGCGGATAGCGTGTCTGCGGATACGTAGACTGCTTCGAATCTAGATTTTAAAAAACTATTCACGGCGCGACTGATGAACGAATATGCGGTTGTCGCTGAAGTAGTCCAAAAGATGATCTGTGTACTAACTGCACAAATAGCTGAAACGAGCAGGTGGGACACCTAATATTAAGTGATCACCGCCGCCCATATGCAGCACCAGATCTGCCACAAATGCGTAGACATCTTAATAAGGCCTTAAATAAGAAAGGGAATAAGACGTAAGGAAAGGAATAGAGGATGGGCTTAGGTTTCCGGCTCTCTCACTCACCGTTCGAAACGCAGATTTACCTACTTTACGCCGATCTTCTGTGAGAGGGAGGTACTGACCCGAGCCAACCTATATATGAGCTAGAGTCAGTAGGCTACATTTAAGCTACTTTTTTTAGCCTATGTTTTAATGTCATTAACATTATTTGTGTACTTTCATTATCTTAATCTCTTTAAAAGTCGTCCTTTATATTGGAGCGTTCGAACATAATACATAGTGTAGACGTATTTTAAAATACGTGCTTATTTATTTACGGCAAATGACCGTTTGAAACGGGGATTTACAAATCCCACAATGATATTTTTTGTTGTATACTATGTTAGACGATCCGTAGCAACATATTGATGGTCTAGTTGCCTCTCGCGGTGTCACTCGCGTTTATGGTTACTGCTTTTCTCCTACGAGTCGTAGCGAGATGTAATATAGCTTATAGCCATCCTCACTAAATAAACTAGCTAACACAAAAATAATTTTTCAATTCGAACTAGTAGTTACTGAGATTAGCGCGTTCAAACAAACAAATTCTTCAGCTTTATAATATTAATTCAAATATATAATTAATTCATTCAAATAGGCTATTTACAGCCCTTTTGAGTTATTCGTATAGATAAAATAAATAATGTGTGTACAGAGGAAATACAGTCCGATGTACTTCAAAACCGAACTGAATATGATATAAATGTTTTATAATTAAAATTACCAATATATCTGTGAGATGGTGTAAGCGACCGTCGTAACGTGAATGGTCCATTTATGCGCTAAGTTTATTTCAAATACTAGTACGTCTTATCAGTTATATATTTACGTTTAACGTACCATTGGATTATTTTTGATGTATTTATAAGGAGAACCGTGTAGTATACGCGGATTGAGATAATATTACTTGTTGACGTCCAAAAAAGGAGAAAGTTATCAATTGGTGGAGAACTTTTTTTTTTTATGTATGTTCACTGATTACTTCTTAGTTATTTCTGTGTTTGGAATGGTATATTTCCAGATTGGTCCTAGAGAATTTTCATCAAAATCGGTTCAGTTTAGTTTTAAAATCAAAATAACTGGAATAATTGTCATTCAAGTTAACCAAATTATGCACTTTGTTTATTAAGTCGTCATTTTTAATAAGACTTTTTTAATATCTTATTATATATATATTAAAAAATCCTTAGTAGCTAAAGCATATTATTCTGTTCAAGATTATATAGATGATAAACATGCTTGGATTTAGTATAAGCTGGATTCACACAGGGTATTTAATATATTTGTAACTCATAAATGTACCCATATACCCATTGTAAAACTTTTAAAAAGAGTACCTATCGAGTTTCTTGCCGGTTCTTCTCGGTGGAATCTACATTCCGAACCGGTGGTAAATTAATTAATTAATTAGTGTTTAGTTTTCTTTTGTTTCTGTATTGACGATTCAAAAGTGCTTGTAAAAGCCTACTTGAATAAAGCATATTTTGATTTTGATTTTGATTTTGATATCAGTCGGTGCGCACATTAAAGAAGCAGTAATACAAAGAACTGAACTGAAATGAAACAGTCTGTATAAAGCATTCTATAGCGACTGATGTGACAAGACACGTCGTCTAAAGAGGAAAATTATGAAGACGTCATATCGATCCTAATATATGTGACGATTTCCTATTCAACACGCGGAACTCGCAATTACGTCAAAATGATTTTAAGACAAGTACAATAAATTACACTTAATTGAAAAATAATACAAAAATAGACCGATAGAAAAAAACTATAATGAATTGATATATAAGTACACTAAAAGGCAAAAAGTAAATATTTTCTATAACAATACTGAGTCGGTTTCCGTAAATAATACGTCTAAAATTTCACTTAGCACGGACTTCGAATATTTTCATCGGCACCAACTTCAAAATGTTGTTGAAAATATTTATTTTTCGATTTTTAGTTTACTTGTATTGAATTTGTTTTTGTAGTAGGTTTTGTATTTTTCAAGTTTTTAAATAAGTTTATGTAGAGTCGCCTGGAGTAGATGCTAAGGGATCAGGCTAACTGCAATTTGTATATTTATTTTTTATTTTTTGTGTGCGCCATAAAAGTGTTAAATATTTATATTATTTGGATGCTGATAAGCAATAATGTGTCAACCCACAAAAAGTCAAATTCGGAGATATTGATGTATTTTGATACTGCATCACCTATTTAACATTATTAAAAAAATTGAAGACATATAAACTAAATAAGTACGGAAAAAAGTTTCTTAATTAATTGGTTCGAATTTCAAGTGCGTTCCATATTTTGCAATTTATACAATAATCTTATATATTTGAATAACTTTTTATTAGATAATAATTATATTAAATATCAATCCGCTTTTATTTTCATCATGCCTTATATCAAAAAATAAAAAAAGGTGGATATTTACTTCTTCAAACATATTTGTTAAGAATAGGTTTGACATGTTTAGACGCCATTTTCTGAAAATGAAGTCCGTGTGGCTTGACACAGTATTGCATATCAGCGTCCATTTATTCTTATTACGTTTTTAGAGTAAATGCCAGCGATTTTAGAAAACGTATCTTTTGTGTGTATGACATAAATTCTTTTTTATAAATTATAGCATACAGTATGACGCTCTTATATAACGAGAATATGGTGTTGAATATTAAAAGAGGATATGATGTAAATATTCTATTAGTATTATAATAATTCGTAATAATAATTAGGTTTTTACTAAACTATGTGGCTTTTCCCGGATACATTATAATTATTTTATACTAGCTGTTTTTATGGTTACCTTACTCAATTACTGCTATTCAACGCAAAAAGAATTTTTCAAATCGGATCAGTAGATTTAGATCAGATTCAGAGATTACCCTCTACATACAAACGAATTTTACCTCTTTAGAATAATAGTTTTGTAATATCATTTGTTTTATGTCGATTACGAGAATAAAACTTACTAATGTAATTAATATACTGTTTTTTTTTTTTTTTTTATAAAATTCGGCCAGTTACATTTTTATTATCGAGTCGAGACGGCCTAGTGTTTAGAAATCGTCAATCCCAACTGATGATCGCGGGGTAAAACCCCGACTAGCCCGCTGAATTTTCAAGTGCTAAATTTGTGTTTGAATTCATCTCGAGCTCTGCGGTGAACGAAAACATCGTGAAGAAACCTGCATGTGCCGAAAGAAATTCTGACACGTGTATATCCGTCAATCCCCAGTGTAGCAGCGTGGTGGATTAAGCTCTATAATCTTCCCCTTATTGGGGTAGCAGACCTTTGCCCAGCTGTGGGACATTTACAGGCTGTTACTTTAGTTTTGCTTTACTGTACATTTTTATTATATAGGGTGCCAACTGAGCATGTGTGGATCTTTTACCAGCGTTAACAGAATCGATATTTTAAAGTAAAAATTCAGATTTATATAAAAAAACTCTTTCATAAATGATGCCAGTACAAGCATACAAGATCTGACGTTTAAATATAACTATAGTTTTTTTTTTTTTATTTTATAAAGTTCAGTTTAGTTTTAAATATATGTATAACACATGCCCGGTGGACATCCTGTATAGAATAGATAAAGGATTGTGATCGCATTCGTGTCTCACAAATTTTTAGTATGTGTGCCTATCTTACAATTTCTCGGAAAGCTAATTAATGACCTTGGCCCTAGATTACTCTTAATTGTCGTCCTATCCTCCTCTATCCTGTTCTGTGATCTCATTCGTGAAATATGTATCCGCTGTTGTTTTGAGAACTGTGACAAATTTGTGGTTATGCCATTCTACGTATTTTAATTATATTCTATAATTTTTAAAGGAAACTTCATTTGCAATTGTTTACAAATGATAATTTAACTATCCTCCTACTGCGGTCTCACCCCCAGCGTGTTGGTACACGGTGTGTGGCGAGACTGAAAAGGGTGGGGGTCATTAAGATCTCGTGGCCTTGTGTCGAGGTTCCAGAAACACAACACTAACACAAACACCCAGGCCACGACAAACATCCGTATGGCCAATACAGACGTTTGCCGCGAGCGGGGATCGAACCTAACGACTGAAGCGCTAACGGTCGCGCCGTTAACGCTTCAGTCAATTGCTGTGACCACTGCGTCAACGTGTCTGTCAATGAATGTGTTCTACACACTGATAAACAATACTGTGTCAAGTCGGTGTGACTTCATTTTGAGAAAATGGCGTCTAAAGATGTGAAATCTATTCTTAATAAATTAGTTTCAAGAAATATATATCCATCTTTTCTTTTCTATTTTAGTAAAAGAAATGGCAGATTGATGTCATAAAAAGATTTATCTAATTATAACTTTTTCAAATATATGGCATTATAGTATAAATTGTAAAATATGGAACTTACTTGAAATTCGTAACATTAAATTAAGGAACTTTTTTGGTACTTATTTTGTGTAGATGGCTTGATTTTTTAATAATGTTAAATACATTATTTATTTTCAGAATACATCAATATTTCCAAATTTGACTATTTTTGGGATATGTCTCATAAAAAATAACTGAAAGTCTGTTAACAAAATTTACACGTGTCATTCTCGACAAAGAAGTAAATAGAATATTGCGCGTAAACAACCAATTAGTTTTATAAAATATAGCACATAGAGTGCTTAACGAATAAATACGATTTACTTAATCCCAGTTGAAATGTGGACCGAGGTCGCGTTCAAGGCGATAGTTCACTCTGACTGCAGCTGACATTTAATACGTCCATGCACTCACGTTGCAGGTGGAGATTAATGATTTATTGCTGTGGACTACGGTTAGGACACTTATTGAATTATATCTAAAGGTGTGCTGCCCCTCGTGACTACTGCTCCGCTCCTATGAGTCGAAGCTTGATGTAATATGGGCTGTACCTTCTTCAATATACGGGCTATCTAAGACAACATAAAAATTACATACACATTTTACCTTTTAATAATATAAGTATAGATTACTGGTCCTGGCTGATTGGCTGATTCGTCAACGCAGAGTCTATGACGCTCGCAAATTTGAAATTTTTGCCTGTCGGTGCCTTTTGTGTTGTAAGCATCGACTAAGAAAGAAGAGGCCACTGTTTACTCAGGTGTGCTTAATTCTAGAGCTAGTCATATAAGATTGAATCCTCTTTGAACTTCTTCATTATATAACTTTCTTTTCAGTAAGCTTTAATTGAGTCACATCACTACATAGTATAAAACAAAGTCGCTATCCGCCGTCTGTCTGTCCCTATGTATGCTTAGATCTTTAAAACTACGCAACGGATTTTGATGCGATTTTTTTTAATAGATAGAGTGATTCTTAAGGAAGGTTTATATGTATAATACATGCATAATATAGTAGAGAAACGCTGATAAATTTAGAGATTTCTAATGTGATGTCGTAAATAAGCACGTTTTTTTACGCTTATATTGCAAACGCTGGCTGAACCCTACGAGATAGACTAAAATAATGTACTACAGTATTGTCCACCTTAAAAAGTTCAACAAAAAAGTCCGCGATGGTATATGTCTATCTCTTAGGGATAACCCACCATAACCATTTTTGACCCTTATTAAAAAATGGTTATTTACGAAGTGATTTTAAACAATACAGCATTAATCCTTATCTAATTAAGTACCTTAAATAAATTGTGCATTTATTATAGATCAATATGCTTTTTACAGCATGTAATTTAAGTGAATATTTCCGAAGATATTACAAATTTAAAATGTAGGGTCGTAGTTATTGCGGCGCCGCGGCGGTACCGACCCGCGGCTACTATTTGAAACAGCTGGACCGATTTTGACGAAACTTTCACTGGCAGAAAGCTAATGTAATAAGGAACAAAATTGAAACCAATGAAATTGTGAACAATATTTGATTGAAATAGGGAAGATATATATTATATAAATGTAATAATTTTAAATAATAATATATTTACTGGGTAATTTTTTTACTGGATATGATAGACCAAAACCGAAACTATAAGCGAAAAATAATTAAAGGAGTCACAGAGCTGATTTGGATAAAAACTAAAACTGTATCATTAGTTTTTTGAAAAAAAAAAGGTTTTCCTAGCCAGAAACGAACACGTTGATTTTGCAGAAAATTAACATTCTGTATTATTGCACCATCTGATACTGTCACATAATATAAGGATCATCAACTTCAGGAGTATACAGTTAAAAAGAAAAGGCTTATTTTTCAAAATTCTATCAAATTCATACATTAATTAAATCTTTAGTAATTCTTCAAAAAATGATTAGGTATACCTAAAAGTGAAATTTTAAAATTAAAACGGGATGTTATAACGCTAATAGCGGGTGAGTACAATAGCCGAGTCCAGTGAAATGTAATTTTTTTTAATAAATTGATCCATCTTTTTAAGAATTATCTAAACCTACCTAGGTAACGGAGTAGGTGAAGGGGACCAAAACAAATGTCACATTCTATCAACGTTGTATAGCTCACATAGAACAAATAGACAAACATAAAATAAGTTACTCTGAGTTATTCACTTTGTATATTTTTGATTGTATTGTTCACACTCAAAGTAAGGAATACTTTAGTAGGTGACTAGCATTTCGATGCAACCTATAAACAAATCGTTCGAAGTAATGCAGACTATTTTTCTAAACTTACCGGGACCCATCACTTAACCCTCATATTTGATTATGTCTGTCTAGAATCGATTACTTAACTTCTAATGAATGTATAGATTTAATGTTATTTTGTAAAAAAATAAATCTTTTCCTTTAATTTGTCGCTTACTATTAATTTCTAAAAGCTGATCCTTACAAGTGACATCCATTAGGTGGTGCAATAATACCGAATGTATTAATTTTTCAAAATTAGTGGGTTCTATTCCTGGCCAGGAGAATCATGAAATCAAAAAAACTTATGATGCAAGTTTAGATTTCTCAAAATCGGACATAAGACTCTTTTAAGTATTTTTCGCGATTGCTTATAATTCCGGATTTGTCCTATCAAGCCCAGTTAAAAAAGTCACCCGATATATAATACAAGGAGAACCTCGGCGGGAACATACTGTTTTACAGTCGAAATTTTAAAGACTCGCACAAAACACTTTTCTTCAATATTTATTGTGAAAACCGGACAGAAATACCGTATCTGAGTTAGTGTCTGCTTATAAATACAACCAGAAAGTTCCCAAATCCAATGTAAAAAGCTCCTTTCTTGAGCAGCACCGCAGACCAATAACCTTGCTTTGCAGGAGACATGCCAAGCCATCTGTAATCCACGCGAACGAAGTCGCGGGCACAGCTAGTAAAAAATAAAATGGCTTTTACATCTCATACACATTATTTTCTATGTTAATATTATAAAGCTGAACAGTTTGTGTGTTTAAACACGCTAATCTCAGGAACAATTGGTTGGTAAGGCTATAGGCTATATTACATCACGCTATGACTCATAGAAGCGAAGCAGTAACCATAAACGCGAGTGAAACCGCAAGGGACAGCTAGTATAATATAAAAGAAACGACTACTCCTTTTTTATAATATTACATATATTATTTGTTTTTAATATTACATATATTCTGTCATACTACAAAAGACGCATTAAAACCATGTTGAACACGTGTCTAGCTAAACAGTGTTTAAAAATTAAACATTGCTTAAAATATTATCTAAATTGCTATAAAAAAACTTATTGATAAAATGTTATACGTTACATTTGACAGCAAAAATAGGTTTTAAACATCTATTAAACTCAGTTAAACGTATATTAATCTATGTCTAAAGCATGTTTAACTCAAAACTGTCTTAGACGCGCGTTAAACGTCTGTTTAAATCTTTGAATCAGTAAGGCAGATTAAGTTTATTGTGATTTAATATTTGCATTTTTGTCCCTCATACGACTAAAAGTATCTGACAAAGTTATAGCTAAAGCTAGACAAGGAATTTTTACACAAATTCCTAAGCACCGTTTACCCTCTATCACACATGCAATATGAATTTAGTTTATTAGATTTATGAACTCCCTACCCTGAAAAATAAATTCTTGCACGCAACCGAATGCCGGTTACACTAAAATAATCGAAATCCAGTATTCCATCGTTATAAAACAGGTAACTTATACCTGGGCGATTGCGTTTTGCAGTGTTGGAGTTCAAAGTTTTTTCCATTAGATGACATCTTTGATATTTCCAATATAACTTCCTTTGACGCTAGATTGAATTTCAGTCTGATCGATAATATATCATATCGTGATCCTTCCTTTCGCCCGAAATTTGGGGGTTATTCCAATGAGATATGGGGATTTAAGTATTGAGTATTCAGGTTACATCCAAGCCGGAAATTAATCAATAATTTCCTTCATGTCGCAGGAGTCCATGGGCGACGATGACCACTCGCCATTTCGGTGACAATATACCTTTTGCCTTTTTTTTAAACTAGCTGATGCTCGCGACTTCGTCTGCGATGCCTACGTCTTAGTAGCTTTATGCATGCAAAGCCTCTGCTCGATCGGTTTAAAATTGACAGTTTCATACAAACTTTCATCCCATATCTTATCTCCTTGGGGGTAGAATTAATCAAAATCCTTTCTTAGCGGATGCCTATGTCATAACATCTACCTGCATGCCAAATTTTAGCCCGATCCGTCCAGTGGTTTTGGCTGTACGTTGATAGATCACTTTGTCAGTCAGACAGTCAGTCACCTTTGAATTATATATACATATTTAGATATATATCTTAAAGAACTTTGTAAAATATTATATACATTCATTGAAATATTTAGAGCAATTACATACATATGTACACCATAGACAACAACAGACAAAGTCACGGCTAACAGCTGGTATTTGTATAAAATATATAAATCGTATCATCACGCCATCGCAATGAAGCATTAGTGCACGAAATGTCATGGCTGAAACGCTCTGTCTTGTTATGGGTATTCAGTATGTAGGTATAGGCCATGTATTATGTAGACGAGAAATCTAAATGTCAAGATTCTACATGGTGTATCATGCATGCGTGATTTATCATTCTAATGCTACTTTGACCGACTTCCATGAATACCTAGTTCAATTCGACTAAATCTTTTTATTATCTATACTAATGTTATAAAGCTGAAGAATTTGTTTGGTTGTTTCTTTAAACGCGCTAATTTTAGGAACTACTGGTTCGAATTGAAAATTTCTTTTTGCGTTAGATAGTTTATTTATTGAGGCAGGCTATAGGCTATATTACAACACGCTACGACTCAAAGGAGCGAAGCAGTAACAATATACGTCAGTGAAACCGCAAGGAACAGCTAGTTTCAGATAATTGTGGCGTCCGATTTTATTTATTTTTTTTATTATTCTGTAAGTTGGTTCATTTAAATAGTCCTACATTTTGATCGAGTTTACTTAAACAAGTCAAACTCTTCCTACATTTGACCTAGAAAAGATTTAAATATTAGTGAATCGCATTTTCGGTTTACCCTTGGAAGTATAATTCGGAAAATTTTATGAGATCCGCCAATCTGATCTTGCTCATTAACTCGCTTCGCTCATCTCCAACTGATATAGCAGGAACAAAATCAAATAAAGACATGAATTCTCATTTCGAGAAAATCGAATTCAGAGTTTTGCTTAACCGTATTAAACGCGTTATATGCAAAAGTAGTCTATGAAATAATCAAAAATGCGATTGTTTAAAGGTTAAAAATTGTTTGTATACATATATAACACTATTAGTCATGCATAGAACAACGAAAAATCCAAAATACGACACACCTTTTTCTACTTATTTCTTCTCAATCAGCAAAAACATCGTGTACCCGAATTGAAAATTTTCTCCTTTCATATCGTCGCTTAAAAAATAAACTGTTTATATTTTTTAATTCTCGGTATTCGCGTGATAGTGTTATCATTGTGTGAACCTCCACGGTTACATTCAAAGGCCTAAGTTCAGTTGGATTGTTCCAGTTCGTGACGGCTCCGTGTTTAGGAGCTATCGTCACGAGAACGGCTACACGAAATGTCACGGTTCGTAACATTAAACTTTGCCATGTTATGAGGCTGTCTGCCTTTATTAGTCTCTTGACTGTTTAATAATATATATGCCGACGTAACAGTTTTGGTTAACAACGTTTAAAGGGATCCGTGTCCAAGGAGACTCTTTACAGCGTTGTCGTTCGTTCGTCTGTGTGTCTGTTTACGAACAGTAATACATAGATAATTGAAATTTTCACCCGATTTTAAAAAAGGAGGAGGCTTTCAACTCTTTGCGTATACTTTTTAAAATATTTGATACCTCATAACGGCGTCATTTCGTAACTGATTTAGAAAATTATAATATTTTCTTGTTTAAAAGGATATGCCCACAGACTGGTCCTATAGAAGTTTTATCGAAGTTGGTTCAGTAATTCGTTTTTAAAATAATTTCAAAAATTTGGTATAAGTATGTCATCCAAATAGACGAAATTACGTATTTTGCCTTTGAATTCGGTTTCATTTTTCGAAAATTGAGTTTTTACAGTGTTAAATATTTTTGCAGCTATCACAACAAACCACGGTGAAGTGCGAGTCGAAATTGAAAATTTAAACATATATTTATAGCTTGGCTCATGTTTCATTTTCATAAGTACTTTTAAAAGTACATAATGTTATATCAAGTATAATGATGGCCTATTTCGTATGTGAGCTCCACACCCACTTGACTTGAATTTAGTCACCACGAGCATTTTAAATACCCAGTTTACCAAAAATTTTGAATAATCTTCAATCCAAGTAAATTCTCTTCAATCCCTTTCAGTTATTATTGGAAAGTTTGAAAACTATATTTATTATACAATTGCTGTAGGATCTCAGCTGGACCAGTACTCTATCGCTAGTAATTGTTATTTTGTATGTTTAATATTTATTTACATTAATTTAAGCAATTGTAATACTAACATAGTTTCTTAAGAAAATTGTAACTAACACTATGAGTCGTTGATACTTGAAATAAATGATTATTATTATTATATAAATAAAGATCAATGTTTGTATGTTTGTCCTCTATTCTAAAATAATTAATCGGATTATGATGAAACTTTGGTAGGGAGTTCTGGGGATGCCTGGCCTAAAAATCTGTTTACTTCTGGTGCCAATGTACCACTTATCGGCTACAGTTAGTTTAAGAGTTTTTTTTTCAATTGATATTTCATAAGTTCCTGCGATACTATGATTTCCTAGGATTAGGAAAAGTCAAACAATGGAGGGAAATATTACACCTGTCAAAAAAGTTTGACTTAACGGCGTCATAAAATGTTTTCTAGCAAACAGCGCCATACTGTTTTCATACATAAGGTTTTAGTTATGCCATCTGAAAATATAAAATGGCCGCTAAATGACAGCCAGACGTCATTCTACGAAACCAAAGTAGAAAAGCCACGAATGTTAGTTTTTTTGATTGTTCATTAAATATAAACTGGATGAAAGATCAAACCTTGGTATTATAGAAGAAATGCCCATGACTTACTTTGAATTTTAATGGGAAAAAGCGTTTCTTTTTTACAAACTTAAGTATATAACTAAGTTTCTCCACGATTTCCCCTGTATATTTTTTTATTGAAATTGTACAAAAAGTTTACTACAGTCTAATTTTTAAAAGTTTTTTTTTCGTTCGAAATCACTAACATTTATTTTATAGAAGGTCCAAGCTATGTATATACTCCGTGACGCCCAACGAAGACGACGAGTGTACCGCTGGGTTTTAGTGTGTAGTCTGTTACACTTTGTCGTGGCAGGAGTCTCACATACCCACCCAAATCCCTGGGTGGGATGTATAAAGCATTTCCCAGCGACAAAAAAACTATGTATATACTAAACAACCAATACAAACAAACAGACAACCAGGCAGAGTTTGACATCAATTATATGCATTAGTATAGATAAACGGAAAGGAGAAAAAACCTATTTTTTTCTATTTTGCGCATTTGCAGATGCAGATATAAAAAAAGGTAAATTTTGAAAAGTTTTAAAATATCAGACAGACATTTCATTTTCTTTTATATATAAGGATAAAATTTCAATCGTTCCGTGAATTTAACAAAAATATGTCAAGATCTGTAGTGTAGTTTGTAAACGAGAACGGCCGCGTTTCGTTTCAGGGTTAAACTTCTTAGCAGCTCGCTTGGAAATAATAAAAAAATAACTGTAACACCCGACCTTCATTTTTAAACCAACTACGCAGTAAAGGAAAAATGGTGACTGCTAGCTGTGAAAATATATCGGAAAGAAAGAGAGAAGGTTTTAGGAAGATTTGGGTACGAATTACATTTGTCATGTTTCCTCTTGTAATTTACATAAAACAATTCTGTTAGCTGGTAGCAGATACCTGTGTAACCTTAAGGAAACTGTGGCTGTCAAAAATAAAGGTACTGACAGTCAATTATACAACTTATCTGAATCTTTATGAAAGTCTGAGAGCAAAAATTATAAGTCTAACTCTCACCTTAGGCAACATATTCATGTTCAATAAGTTTTATTATTCAATAAGTACCATGAATTTTATTATTTCAAGGAAAATTAAATTCAATTACGAATTTAAAAGAAAAAATAAAGCTAATATTTATAATTATTACAATTAAACGCAATGCTATGCCCAAAAATGGTTGACCTATCAAAATCAGGAAATGAATAAATATGTCCGAAGACATACAATACTTCCGACACTGATTTTCAAAGGTCATTTTGCAAGTTATGTAGTTAAAATTATGCATATATTATAGGCTTATGGATTTTGGTACCCAGAATGTTGATCATTTTGGATGAAGATACTTAGCAGTATGAGCGAGTATGACAGGCGAGAGTATCTTTAGGCCAACAACTTAATTGACAAGCTAATCGAAGTTTGAATTGTGTATAGGTTTTTAAACATATATTCTAAACGTGACATATCGATGGTTATAAAACATCATTGCAGCTTTGTAGAAGAGTATCAATCAGTAATTGTACCATCGGCGGCCAAAGTTCACTGCTACTGTTGATGAGGATTCAATTATTTGACCATGCAGTTCCACTCTGGGCGCACAAGATAATATTCAGACTTATTGAACTCTATTACTCCATATATTGTCTTATGGTGTTTTATTTGTTTTCATGTAGATAATTTTTCGTGAAACCATAAAACCTGAATAGTAGTTTTACTATACTAATTAATAGCGGAAAACAATTACACTAAAACCTTTAAATTTTTCAAATTTGAAAAGTAGAACGTAACCATTATATTAATCAACCGATTCAAAAAAAGAATGAGATTCTCAATCGGTTGCGTATGTTTTTAATGTTTGTCACCTCAGAACTCCATCATTTCTGAACCGAATTTTGTATTACAATAAAACACTACATAAAAATAAACACAGCCAGTTTACAATCTTTTTAAGTATGTCCGTGCGTGTTGTCGACGCTTTCCCCGCGTCGCGTGTCGACTGTCGCCTGATCCGCGCCAATTCATCGCAGTCGCGTGCGACCAGCGACACGCCCGGGCCGCGGCTTCACGCCATGCCTAATGCTCTACGTGTAATATAAGATAATGACCTGCCCGTATCCGCTGCTATCTCAAAACCTGGCCTTATGCGCTCCGAACACGAAATCTGAGGGTAATTTTCGGTTGTTCCAGTCAGTGTTGCTTTTTGTTGGTCTTATCGTGCCCCAATGAGGGGTTAATGATAAGGCTTAGATATTAACTTCTGTTTTATTTTTAAATATTATATTTGTTTTGTTAAATGATGAGTCTCTAACCCAGACTTCTTGTTGTATAGATTAACAATATTCCCTCTATGACCATGGTACATCATTGGTGGACAATTCGGCTGCCAACACACAATGAAGCAATGTGGTGGATTGAGCTCGTAACTCTTCTCTGATCTCTTCTATAAGAGAGGAGGCCTTTACCCAGCTGTGGGGCTTTAAATTTAAAAAGATTTGAATATCTAAGCTAAAAGAGATCTAAAAGTGATGATTCGGAATCTATATTTCTAAATATTTAGGTAGGTAAGAAATACAGGTACTTTTTATTATATCTATTTCAGGCCATAAGATTGACATTATTATTTTCATCATTAGTAGTTTTTCAAATTTCACTTGTATTATTCGGTAATTTTTTTACAGAAAAATGTTAATTAGAGAAATTTTGTAAGCCGAATTTCTCTAAATGATTTCCATTACTGAATTGCCGATTGTAACATTTCAACATACGAATGTTTTACGGTAGCTCGCGAGATTCTAATGGACTGTGTCATGTCTCACGCGAGCTGGTCTTCGAGATGGCATGAGTGGTGGAGTTTAGTAATTGTGGTCACGTGATGTTTCACAGGTGCGGCTAGGGCTGTCGTTATTCAGAACTTCTGCGACCATTCTGGAAACTTTTAAGAATAACGAAATTGTTATGGTTTTGTAAATAATTAAATTGATTAATTTTGTTGCAATGTTTTGTTACGTTTGTATACTAAACTTATGTCAAAAAGTTAAATTGTTCATGGTATTATTGGAACACAGAAGCTAAAAATACTAAATGATTATCTGTTTGTTAGTTTGTTTATTGAAATGAATTATTTAAGGTTTTAATAGAATAATTAATAAAAATTTTACTTAACCGATAGTTGGAGAATCAAATGCAGATTTTTGAAACTCCTTAGACGTTATTTGCTTACTTTACGAAAAACAGACTTAACCTAGCTGACTTATTCTATCGTTATTCAGCCGCAGGTGAAGCACTCTTCAGCTATTGGTTTAGACAAATGGCTGTAATTGGCGACGACGTCAATACTCGCTGCTCAGATATGTCAAAATGTTCTTTGGCAAGTCACCAGAAATCTATTACGGAAGACGAGAGATGGACTAATGGTATAATTTAAAGCCTATTATTGATCATGTTTGGCTCGTTAATGTTTTCGGAAACAATGTAAGAAAATATAACTTAGGATAGTTGTATTGACAAATCATTTTTATCGACAAATAAATTTAAACATTGAATGATCGTCTATAAAAAGTTCTTTGTGTTTATATAAAATAATAAAATTATATAATTGGCAGTTTACAAAATATGACTGAACTAGCTGTCCCCTTCGGTTTCACTTGCGTTTATTGTCATTGCTTATGCGTCGTAACGTTATGTTATATAGCCTATATATTTATATTATTAGTAATATGATTGATAAAGATCATTGACCTCTGATTTGAATTACGTATTGGTCCCTATTGATGATCGAATACTTTGTTTTGTGTTGGTCTGCTTTTTTGTATCTGTAACTGCCTCTAATCAATCGCTGTAAGGCACTCGTTGTGGGTCTTCCGTGCGTCAGAGTGCACGCTAAGTGTTTAAGTGAGTAAAGTGTGGTAAGCCGTTTCCAGTTACCGCGCTGATATCATTAAGTTATAATATGTTAATGCTAATCTAATAATTGTTACTTACTATAAATAGCTAATTTTAAATTGATTGAATTTTATGGTGCGTCTAGACTATGAACAAGACTTGTTCTAAAGTACTGTGTTTTAAGATATTTTATTAGTGTGGATAACATGTCTTATATGAACGATAATAAACAATACTATGTTAATCCACACGGACTCCGTTTTGGGAAAATGGCGTCTCAAGATGTCAACCTATTTTGAATATATACATCTTTTATCTTCCATTTTACTAAAAAGGTATATTTAATTAAAAGCAGATTGATACAATTAAAAGTTTCATTTAATAATAAGTTTTTCAAATAAATGAGACGTTTGTATAAATCCAAAACAGATCTTGAAGTTTCAAACATTAAATTAAGAAACTTCTTTCTGTATTTATTTAGTATAGGTGACTTAAAAATTTTTGGAATATTTTTAAATAAGTGACGCAGTATAAAAATACATCAATATCTCTAAAATTCTTTTTTGGGTTAACACATCATTGCTTATCAGCATTCATATAGAAAAGTGCATTATTTTTATATATGTAATGAAGTTCTATATCCTTAATTTCTGGTATTGGCCGTTTCGATATTCGATATATGTTTAAATAAAATGGAAATGGCAGAAGAAGATACGAAGTGAAAGTCGGTGTAAAATATAAAATAATAAAATAGAAAGATTTATTATATTAAGTTGATAGACGGGAAATAATATCCTAAATGTTGTTTCTCTTTCAGAGCAACGCATTTGGTTTTATTTCAAATATAATAATAGTACATTATTTGGACGCTGATAAGCAATACTGTGTCAAGCCACACGGACTTCATTTTAAGAAAATGGCGTCTAAAGATGTCAAACCCACTTTTATCAAATTTGTTTGAAGAAGCATGTATCCATCTTTTCTTTTATTTTTTGATAAACGGTATTATGAAATAAATTCAGACTAATATATTATCTAATAAGAAGTTTTTCAAATATTTGAGGTTATTGTATAAATTGCAAAATATGGAACGCACTCGAAATTCGAACGAATTAATTAACAAACTTTTTTCCGTATTTATTCAGTTTATATGAATTCAATTTTTTTAATAATGTTAAATAGGTGATACAGTATCAAAATACATCAATATCTCCGAATTTGACTTTTTGTGGGTTGACACATTATTGCTTATCAGTACCCATATATGTTACAATGTTAATAAATAATGTATAACAAAGTGGACGTGTCATGTCGCTAAAGCTACGTGACATTAGATTATCTGTGGTCTGATTTAAGTCGCAATTTAAAATACTAGAAAACTGTTAATTTCTTAACAAAATCGTCTATGTCTACATTTTACTATTGTAAATTGGTTAACCTTTATGATATATCAACATACGTAATTTTTGTTATATGGATGCCATATTTAAACCAGTTATTTAAACCAAATTACTAAACCGATTTTAATGAAATTTCTATAGGACCAATCAGAAAGCTTTTCCACACCTTTGAAAAAAAACGGTTATTATTAAGTTTTGAACACATTACGAATTGAGAACCTCTTCCTTCACTGAAAATATTAATAAAAATATAGCGACAGAGTAGCCTATGAAAAGCCGACTTCCTATACAAATTTTATTCAAACATAGAACATAAACAAAACAGGCACTCGACCGCCCAGATAACATTTAAAAAATATATAAAGAAGAATAATTAATCATTTTACAAAGCTATTCATTTTGAAAACTAAGCCCAATTCCTGGCGTAGAGTCTTATTACATTCCGTAGCCCATTCATTGCTAGCTCTTTGGAAATATAAAAAAATATAAATAACTAAAGCACTTTTTCTATTGTTGAATAACCGTTACACTTTAGTTAGAATATCTACGAAGCATCGACTAAAGCATCTTATCGAGTTTTTTGTACAAGTTTTTATGATTCCTTTCGTTACTGTTATTTTGTTGGTTTTACAATAATGGGAGTTCGCTGTTTTTTATTTTACTGCTCATTCAATATTTCAATTGTATTTCAAAGTTTTGTTATGTTTTTTATATAGCGTCAATGAATGAATACAGTTAAATCTATAAAAATTGATTTAAAAATTATATTAAAAAAGTAAATACAAAATATTACTGTATATAAATCTAGCAGTTACCCGCTGCTTCTCACGCGTATATTTATGAATTTGATACCGAACAAACTTATAACGTAAGGAACGTGTGTGCAAAATTTTATATTTCTAGACCCAGTGATTTTAGCTCTGCGGTGATCGATCAGTCAGGGAATGTCAGCTAGTCAGTATTCATTTTAATTATACCATATACAATGTGATATTACGTGTTTCGGAATGTTGTTTCGCTATCAAAATCAAGATTTTTATAACCTTTTGATTTTTATATATGTCATATATTGCCATTATGGCTTATGATTTTTATGTAGTTTTTAGTTATTAAACTTTTTGGCATTGCAAAATGAAATGAGTTAGGTATGACAAGCTTTACTTTTATGTGAGAGTTACGTCGTATCTATTTATTTCATTTACATTATTTAACATACATAATCTATAATTATATCTAACGCTTTTTTTATTTATTATTTTCAATATTAGCAATTACAATTCAAATCATTTATTTGTATTTAAAAACTAAAAAAACCGTTAAAACCGTTTTTAATAAGCCACTATGTTTGTACGTTATGGGGCCAAAAGACTTAGAGCATAAAAATATTGTGGAAGTGGTGTATGACTAAATAAACTGATTTAGAAATATTGGCAAGGGGGCGAAGCTGACTTGATAAATTGGTCGAGATTTACATAAATAACAAAATTTTCTAGTCAGCTAAAATATATCAATTAAACTTACCAAAATAATTCTAACCTTCTTACGATAAGTACATTTTGGTTTTAGGCGCGAATTAAACTAATAAGTTTTCTTCTCAGCTTGTCATTGTTTTACACCTGTCTGTAAAATTACTGTCAGGCCCTATATTTGAGACAGCAAGCTTTCGCAAGGCTACCTAGGTAGCTGTTATATATATATGTTATATAGTTGTTTCATGTTAAGTGAGTTTTACATCTGTATTAAATTTAAATGTGTACTTTATTTGATGGCTTAATTTATCTTTGAGTTGGCAACCCTGGTCTCATTCAAAACATGTCAGTAACAGTAAGTCAATAATGGACAAACGTACGCACACCGCTAGCAAATTGTCGAGTACTGCCATAAAGACCTCCCCGGGGAGGAGGGTTCGAAGGCTTATTACCTCTCTCTATGGTCATTGCGTGTTTATACAAACACACATATCAGAATTTCTAAACATATAGTTAACATAAAGATCTATTTAAGAACACGACACCCCATTATGTTTCTAACGCTTGTCAGCTTTAAATGGAGTAACAGGAATAATTGAGGGAATGTACTGTGATCATACATTAAGAGGTTTAGTGTTACATGTCAACGTAACATTAGTTTCTTGATTAAGGATTTACTTGTTCTAAGCATTATTAATATAACCCATTATATTTTTTTATAAAATACCTAACTTTTTAGATGATAATAACCATATGGTGGTATTTTGACGTCATTGGAATAAAAAATATTTTCCTCCATCCTTTGACATTATCAAAGTCCTGAATGTACTTAGTCGACTCGTGACTATATCGAATGGTGACGTTAAAAATAGTCATTAATTAATATTTTTAAGCAGTTCAAAATATTGTACTAGTTGACCGGGCAGATTTTGTCTTGTCTAAATTTAAGAATAGACATACCTACGAATAATTATTTTTCTATCCTTGGAAAAAGCGCTTTTTTGGGATAAATAGTCTATGTAGTTTTGTCTACTACTGACAACGTGCTTGAAAACTTTCATGATGATCGACTAAGTACTCAACTATTTAATAGTAACAAGAAACTTAAACCCAACTAATAAAAAAATATATAAATATCAACAGCAGATAGCCTATAAACAATTGACGATCAAGAAGTTTCTAACGATACCTTACATGTCCAATTGTGAAAAGCAGTTTAAGATCTATGACGGAATAGATGAACATACAAACATATACAACCGGTCAAAATCATAACCATCCTCTGCCTTTGCTGTCACGTAAAAAAGTAACAAACAAACAAAATCACATTCGCATAGTTACGATTCGTATATTTTGTGCATGATTCTAAAAATACTAATATTTTGATGTCATATCCTATCAGTTTTCTGTTCAATGATCAGCATCATGAATAAGCGTGCTCTCCTTTGTTTCAGGTAACCGAGAGGAAGTCCTTTGTTCGAGTTTTGATTTGAGCCCGGCTCTCATTGTTGCGGAGCGGCAGTGTTTTAGGTATTTTTGAGACTAGCTATAGCTGCCACACCATAGTCGATGACAAATGGCGCATTTATTTTCTATATGCAGTTTTAATAATGATAAGGCTCAAATATTTTATTTTAACATCTCTTAGCTTCGAATGTGCTTTTACAATACAAGTACTATCTATACTATCTTTACTAATATTATAAATGCGAAAGTAACTCTGTCTTTCTGTTACGCTTTCCCGCTTAAACCTCTCAACCGATTTTGATGAAATTTGGCACAGACAATCTTAGGACCCTGAGAAAGGACACAGGCTTACTTTTATTGCGAAAAAAGGTATGAAGAGGTTGAAATAGAGGTTGAAGATTTGTATGGGATTTCTTAATTTTGAAAGATAAAACCATGAAACTTTATATTTAAGCACTTGATAAGACATAAAAAAACCCACTTGTTCTAGCGGTTTTGAAATTTCGAACTGTGAGGGGTATAGGAGTTGAAAATTTGTATGAAGATAAAACATTTATATTTAGGCACTAAATAAGAAACAAAAAAAAATGTTTGTTCTAGCATTTTGAAATTTTTACCAGTATGAGGGTGAAATAGGGGTTGAAAGTTTGTATGGGTGTTCGTCATTTTAGAAAATAAAACCATGAACCTTGGTACATAGTCTTAGGATGTGCAGAGTTTTTCTACAAACGAAATTCCCGAAATTCGAACGGAACGGAACGGATTCGAAACGGGTAATATAATCCTTAAAATTCAAATTAAAAATACGCAGACGAAGTCGCGGTTACCAGTTAGTAATATTATAAAGCTGAAGACTTTGTTTCTTTTTGTTTGAACGCGCTTATCTAAGAAGTTTTTAAAATATTTAATTTAGTCATTTATATTACGTAAAAATGACTTATTCGTATATATTTATTTTGCTGTCATAGAATAACAATTGTGTACAAAAATCCCGTTGACGAGGAACTATTTTATGATAAGAGGTATATACCGGTTAATTAATTACTATTAACAGTTGTATTTCCGGGCAATATTTCAAAAATATGGTGTATTTTTCCACCCTTACGTCATTTATATTACGGTTTCAATTAATATATTTTTAATATAATCTTTTAAATCTTGTTTTTAAACGAAATAATTTAACTGAATTTACAATTAATTAAAACAAAAAATTGTAAATAAAATTACAATTAACTGAGTCGAGTTGTTGGGAAAACCACGTTGAAATATTTGCATTTTAAGTATGTTTTTTTTTCCGTAAGCAATATTTTATTAAGCATTTGACTATTTTATTAAATAAACAGAGACACGCCCGCGGCTTCTGTTAAAAAGTAAACTTTATAACGAACCTATTAATACAATTTTTCTTACTCAAACAATTTTTATTATTACTTGAGAAATTCTTCTTGTTTATTATTATCATAAGATTTGCTTTGTTACTTGACATTATTTAGATATTTGAATTCTATTATATAGAGGGTTTTTCACCTTTTTACAGTTTCAATCACGTTAATATAAGTCAGTTGGGGTCATGTTTATGACTCCTCATCAATCAACATCAAACTATTCAAAAGTCACATACTTTTAATGATGTTTTGTAACAATGCCCTGGTCTTATTAAGGAAACGTCTCAATTAACGTATAATCTAAAATTTAAATTAAAAAAAGACAATGTTCTCATTGAGACCATTTCAACGAGCACCAATAATTAAAAAAGTAGATAAGGACCCGTGTATCCTGCTGATTCCACATGATGCTTCAGCATCAAGTCAAGGTAACGTAACTATTTTTTTTAGTATCAGTAAAGTCATAGTAGTAAATATCAAATCGATCAAAGCAGTAGAATTGTATAAACGAGCTTATAACGTTAAAACGTTTTAACAGATCTTCATAAATTATAGCTAAGAACCATTCCGATTACAAAAAAATCGCTTCGAAATCGGTCCTTTCGTTAGGGAGCTACGATGCCACAGACGAACACATGTCAAACTTATAACCCTCTTTTTTGTCGGGGGTTAAATAGCCAGTGTGTTGAATTGTATTTTAGAGTACACCACTGGTATTATGATCCTGACAGTAGATCTTATAGTTAGAGAATTGTGGTGACTTCTACGTATTCTAAAAAGTCCCGTTTGTTCTAATCCAAGAAACAATAATGGATATTAATTAATTAAAATGACAATGTTATTTTTTTACACAATGGCACTCAGGATTATTTTTTAGTAAAAATAAATTAATATTTTATATATTCTGTAATTATTTTTAACCTGATCGACAGGAAATTTCTCACTAAGAATTGTTAACAAAAATAGAATAACCCTGGTTACAAAAATTTCAAGTGAATTAGATTATTTTTATTGAATTATTTAATAATTTTTTCTATAATATTTTAATGTACAAATTAGATATTCATAACAAAAATTCTAACACAATAATGAAATTCCACCCTTAAGGTAACATGGCCAATAAGTTAAATGAGACGCAAAAAATGTTAATATTTTTTTACAATATGCATAAAAACTTTACACACACTAGCATGTATTTGACACATACATATATACCCTTTTTTTATATACCCTTTTTATAGTTAAAGTTCGGTCGAATTGAGAATAGATTATCTGTGGTCAATCTTTAAATCGAATGGAAATTTAATGAACTACGGTCAAATTCAGACCGCTAGGCGACCACTAGTATAGTCTATTTCTCTTTACGTGTCTTATGCAGACAAATATGGCGTATACTAGCCACACAAGAGTGAGATAAGAAATTATGAACTGAATGATTGAACTGAACCGTTTTTATAATGTAAAATTATAATTAAAAAAAATGTTCGGAAATTCGTGATTTTCGTTATGGTATTGTTACCAAAATAAGGACAAGTAAACAAAAATAGACTATATAAATATTTACCTCACAGATTGTTAACCATCAAGTCTTGAAATATATTTGTTTTTAAGCGACCTTTATTATAAACTCACGTGTGAACTAACACGAAATACTAAAATAGATGACTCGCATACTCCACACCTATCGGGACAATCTGAAGCAGTATCGCCAACTAACCTTATCTCGATAAGACCTTTAATATTCCAGTGAATTTGAATAAATCCGCAAAGATCAAGACAGCTCGTTCCTTCTACACGAAGAGTTATTTTAATCCCTCGCCATTATTTGTTAAACGTTTTATTAATAGGCTGACAGTAATCCTCTTGCTGTGTTTTTCTGCTGATGTTTATTGTTTGTTTGACAGCGAGAGATTAGAACTGAGTATTTAATGTCTCTGAAAGAACCTTCATTCTTATCCTTACTAAGTGTTGCCTTTTGTCTATATTAACATGAATGTAATCTATTTTTTTTACATAAAATTTCGGACTAATGACCTGTCGGGTCATGTTAACTTGGTTAATGTTAAATGATTCATAACTTTTAGGTTTTTTTAATGCTCTATTTTAACTTTATTAATAACACATTAAACTCAAGATTTGAGGACTGTTTAATTCTCTCCCGATTTAGTGTTTTCACAGAGAGATGTTCTTTTATTACGCAATCAGGGGTACATCGATAATTTATGATTTTATTTTATTATAATCCACGAGGATTTGATTATTTTAAAAACCCTAAATTTTAATGCTTTGGAATTATAATTAAAAACAAGTCTAGAGTATAAAATTTATTGTCATGTACCGCTAACGTTACATACATTTCTACTAATTTGTCGTGATGCTTATATTTGCTTAACATTCTTGTTGTTAGTAGAGCACTGCCTCTATCGCTTTGTCTAAAGGTGCAAGAACACCGAAACCGGTTGTTTACCGAATTGAAAACAAAAGGCAACAATGTTTAATTCTTTCAATTTGGGCACCGCATATCGTCACGTCCGGAGCGGTCACGTAGATAGTTTCGCGTCGCCAAAAACAGATGGCTCACCGAAACTGGTCCGCAGAAGGTCATCTGCTTACCCGCTATACTCGTGTGCTTGTTTTGAATTCGTGTTTCCCGTTTATACTTTATAAAAAATTTCGCCTTTATATTCTACGTCGGTATGATTGAATTGGTTGATTTTGACTTTAACTTGGTTTATTATATGGTGAGTTTTGTTATTTTAGTGATGTGTACGCTTAACTGCTTTTATATTTAGGATTTGATAGTTGTAGACTACTAGCTGTCCCTCGCGGTTTGACTCGCGTTTAAGGTTACTGCTTCGCTCCTGTAAGTCGTAGCGTGGTGTTATATAACCTATAGCCTTCCTCCATAAATAAGCTATCTGACATGAAAAAAAATATTTTTAATTCGAACCAGTAGTTCCTGAGATTAGCGCGTTCAAACCAAACAAACAAACTTTAAATTTAACTTTAAATTTAATTAGTACATATTTCATTTAATGCAAGATTGACTAACGTTTATCAAAATTTTATCTAATTGCAAACAATTTTATTAAAAATTTAGTCGAAGAATTATACTTATTTTAAACTTCCATTTTATGTCTTAAGGCATATAAATAGTGTAATATATTTATAATTTATACGAATAATTCTTTACGTATCACTTATAACATAAATATCGTGTTTCCCCCATGATATTATTGCTATGAATATAAATGACGGACCGGTATATCGGAATTTATAAACGAGTTCGCTGGGACATGTTCGATCACATGTTTTTGTGAGGAAATATTAAGAGTAGATGTGAATTATATAAAGTAAGCTTGGTAATGACTTGAAGTGATGTGAAACGAATCTAGGTTAGCTGATGAGAGACTTTAATGTCAATAATACCTCTATGTAATAGTTCATTATTCACAGTATATAGAAAGATCTAATAATGCGTTAAATAACATTGGTTTGCATGGCTTTTAAAGTGCAAGAAGTTATGTCATAATATAATTTACACCGTATACAATAAGCGATCAGAATTACATTTTTATAAAATATTTTAAAATAAACATATTTAAATAAACATACAAAAATCATACCAATGTCAAAGCTTTAGCTGAATACAAAAATAGATCGAATTTAATTTTTTTTAGTTGATAATTATATTTGAAGTCTTAAGGTCTTTTAATATGTTGCATTTATAGATTTCCCAAAACTCGACCTTTTAACTGTATCTGCTCTTAAATTGTATACGTAATTTTATTTCTGCTAGTATTTTATTTCAGTAACCTTTAAAGAAAAAGAATCATTAATATTCAAACCATTAGAAACCATATACGATGTTACCGAAATATCTATCAGTTCGTTAGAGCTTCACGGTCAATACATTATTAATATATTTATTCAATTACAACGGAGACCGGTCGTCTCACAAAAACATCGGTGAGAAAGTGGTGATGGATGGTGGGAATGTTCCCACGGACTCCGGCGAACTGGCACGACCCGACGATCAGTTTTTGCTGCACGATGATGAAATTATATGTACCAATACAGAAGTTTAGTTGAACGTGATTACGTGTTTATATTACGTTGTTTATTTTGTAATAGTACTCTGCATATGGAGAGGGTGGATTTTAATATAGATACATTTATCTATCTATTTTTTGGTGGACTTAATTATGTATTTATTATTTAGCTAAAATTTACTATAGAAATTTACTATAGAATTAGCATTATGTTTAAATTCACTAAGATGTAATAATACTCTTTTGCTTCTAACGATTACCCACTCTTTAAAAAAAGCACGCTAGTAATAAAAAAAGATACAACAAAATTATGATTTATTACAACATACAATCGATAAAAATAAAACATCCTACAGCATTCGTAAGCGCACCAGAGACAAAGAAGTTACTCATTGTTAGAAAGAATCGCCGGGTTCGTTTCGGCCGCTAATTGGAGTAAGATTTTCCACTCAGTTTGTTCCGCACAATGGCACGGGAACTATTTAACATTTAAGACAATCGGCGCTCACGCAAGCGACGCACGTGAGAATTCCTCTAGTTAGCACGTATTTTGTTGATGTGAAATTGTACAGTCAATTCTGTGAAAATAATTCTTCAACGTTTATTCATATCGACCTTGCGACATTAACATATTTATCACTACGCAAATAATGTTCAACTCGAACGAAAACTCGTTCGAGCGATAATATAACCGGTCCCTCTATCCTCATGAGCCTCGCGGTACTCGGCTACCAGCGATACTATTCGAACCAGCTGTTATTTAACGGCATTCACAAAGTATGTAGGCGAAATTAAACACGAGATACGAAAGCGCGAGGTATTCATACAGTTCTAATTATGCAACGCGCGTCGCGGACGAGCAGCCGCGTCGACACGTTCGAGAATCAAATCTAAATGTCAAGGTGAAGGCGGCGCGAAAGGAAACGCACGGTGACGTCAACGCCGCCATCTTGGACAACGACAGTTCGGTACAACCGCGTGTACAGATCTCTAGTTTTATTTAGGACAGTAGACAATCAATGCGAATCTTCATTCATTGTTCGAGCGCTAAATATAAATGTTACGATACGTTAATTTTCTCGTCGTTCGTGCGAATTTGTGCAACGCTAGCGTCTCGGATTGCTTAAAGTAATCTAGGCGAAATCGGTGATTTAGATGAAACTGTCCTAGTTACTCAGTTTTATGATGCATCACTCTGTTTTGCTGGTTGTTTTATTTTATCAGCGCTTAATGTAACAGAATTTACGTTAATTTTCCACGTTGAATATATTTCGTCGACAATATTGGACACTGCTGGACATTCCGAATACAATGGAATGATCAATAAAAAACCTTTCACTTCGGTAACAACAGAGCTCGGCCTTGGACTTGAATAACCTATACAATCGTTAAAAGAAACAAGAAAAATAGTCAACGTAGATATTTTAAGTCACGAAGGCTCTACGTTCAAATAGATAGAGAAGGCTAATAATGATACAATGAAAGAAAACTTAAAAAGTGATTCCGCTATCTTTTAGAACATTTTAAGTGTTGACTTCATTAGTGGACGGTCAACGCTTATATTTGAAAACAAATCGATGGAACATTTCAATTGATTGATATTTTCTTTAAAATTAGAGTTAGATTATGTCAAAATACTTAAATACAATCTTAGTAATAATCTCTACCAATAAAATTAAAAATTTAATATTGGTCTTATAGAATAATGTTAGAATTCATATTAGTAAAGTATCTTACTTAAAACTGACCTAAAAGTTATTATTTTTTCATTCTGTAATTGTATTAAGTCAGATAAAGTGTAATCTCAAGAAATATTTCAAAATTTCATTATAAACGACATATTTCGAAATAAACAATGATGCATACAGTAATACACTTAATCATATACGTAGAAGTAAACCCTCAGCACGTTCCTATTGATAGTTTCAAGAGTCGAGCTGGCGTTCCGTCGTCACGTTTTTAAGGTCACGTTTCAGATTATGAAGTCACCGTCGTTGTGTAAGTATTTTCATCATCATTATCATTCATTTATGTGCTGTCATTACTTGTTTTATATTTTATTATATTTCGTTCACCAGTTTTTTTTTAGTACTTAAGCTATGAGATCTTCTTAATTTATTTTACTATCTTCAATTTAATATGTTTTGTAAATATGCGTATTTTCCTTGAACAGTGATGTTTTTGGTAGGTAAAAGTTTTTATCAATCCATGCACTCATTATTATTTTTAAATTTATTCACTTAACAAATATAATTATGTATTAAAATAAAGTACTTTCATAATATTTTCTGATAACTTTCTTTATCAAATTGTTTCACAATCAGCGGTATGTGGTATTAAGTATTCTTAGCATGATTCGTGATGGCGGCGGACGATAACGAAAATATGTACCAAATAAAGGTCTCTGACATCAACAAGATCTGATAGCGTCTGATAACATCATGTTGTGTGCGAGTGATTGACGCAAATGAGGATTATCTTATCGGTATCGATATTTTTGGTGATGATAATGACTCGGATGTAGATCACGAGTTATTTCTTAATCAAAATATCGATGGTGATAACACAATAGAAAACCTAAGTTTAAACTAAAATCCAATAAAAGCTGCTAGTGTAGGATATGTTAAATGTATCGATTTGTTTAAATTACTCGAAGCCAAAATCAACAATCCATATGTAAACTAGTTTGGCAATGACAGAGAACATAAATAAATTTTATTGATTGTTTACAAATATCTATTCTGTAACTCATTACGAAATATCAGAAGGAAATATATTTTAATATACATTCGATTAGACGAAATCTTTTACTTAATTATTTAAATATTGTAATAAAAAAAGCACAATTAAATTTGATTTCTGTAAAACGGGGTCACTTAATTAACGCCGATATGCCAACTGATAACAGTGTATTGCAATGTTTTTCGTTCTTATCTAAAGTAGCGCTGGTAACTATAAATACCATTATAATGATACTCTTGTAATCGAAGTCACGTAAGAGATACGCGTAATCGTTAACCTTATATCATGAGACGGTGGCGTCAGACGAAGTTTCAAGAACTTCTCGTGATGAAGTGGATGCACAATGAAAGGTTTTGATATGATCGTTTTATTGTCAGATGAAATGGTGCTTACAGTGATATATGCGTATATAGCACTCTGCTGTACTGCATCAGTCTGTTAATTTCCCACTGATTGGCTAAAGCCTCTCTTATTCACCACGCAGGACCAGTTTAATTCACCACGCTGCTCTACTGTATACTGGAGGATCCTAAATAATATATTTTCATAGAGATTTAGAACATATAGGATATAATTTAATACGAGTATTTATAAAGATCTGTTCATCACTCTCGGTGGATGTTAAAATAATATGCCAAAATTGATTTGGCATCTAATGTCTATTAAATACAATAGAATACTTTGTTGCTTGTATCAATAATATATTAATAATACATTCTCTAATAGTTCCATTACGTATTATAATTACATATCCATTATGTATCATAAGTAAATATTTAAAAAACGATATTGGCTAGAAGCTGTACAAGTGTAGACCCAATCGTGCTTCTTTGTTCAAGTTTAAATTTGACAGCTGACACTTTTAAACTGTTATCGTATCCTGTTATCAATTGTTTGTCCAAGGAACACCTATGTATGTGCTTATATTACGTTTACATACATAATGTTTAGTTATACAAACACATGACTCTATTGTGTTTAAATTTTCGTTACAATGTTCGTTATTGATTCATTAAGTTTAATTATACATATTACAATATTACATATAAATAACTCATCTACGTCACATTAAATATAACGTGAATATTATGTTATCAATGTCGTTATATAAAGAGGTTTTTCTTCGCAAAGCCTAATTTAAAATTTTTGCTACGGACTTAATAAAACATTGTACCAAATTTGATTGTCAATTTTTCGAATAAATTTCGAAAATCATTACAACTGTCAAAGGCTTTACGTAATTCCGTTACAATTCATAGTCAAAGCGAACTGGGAACGGTTTCTTATATCATTTGTTTACATTAAATTCGTATATATCTGTTAACGTATTGCACATATCGTCACGGCACGGTCCGCCCGCGTGTCTGATAACATATCAACTGGGAACTTTCCACTCGTACCGCTCCGACGTAGTAACTTCACTGTTTGTGTATTTGCATGCTCGGCGATTCGTGTAACCGGATGTTTATAAGGCGATAATGTAATCAATAAGGTGATGCTTTCAGATTAAATGTGGGAGTGTACGGTAATCCTGTTAGGAGCTAGGCGTTATTACATTGTTTGATGTTTTGTTCGCTTGTTTTATTAATCCCGGACGCAAAAAGAGGAGTGTTATAAGTTTGACTGCTATGTTTGTCTGTGGCACCGTAGCTCCTAACGGGTAAACCGATTTGGATGCGGTTTTTTATTTGAAAGAGGATTTTCTAGTTATGGTTCTTTTACTTTTACCAACACCAGTCCAGCCTCAATGAATAGAATATCAGAGGTTTTTTAAAATGTTCAATTTCAGTCCATTCTTGTATTCGTGTTTGTGTTAAATTCTATATGTACCGATTTATTAGTTTCATTACTATTTAAGTATTTTCAATTGGTTTTCCTATCAGTAAAATTAGGATCACAAAGTAAGAGATTCGTACGTCGTATCAAGACGTCAACGGGTTTTATAATACCCCGTGGGTTCCGAAAACCTACCACTAAGGACGTTGCTTCCGACGTCACGATTCATCGCCATACTATAGTTTTCTTTAAATATGGTTGCCATTATAACAAATATGGCGCCGATTCGGGACGTCATTAACACTGACTGATAAATAACTATTCTATTCTTCGAAACGTACTGATCATCTTACGATGGATCATTAAAATGAGTTACGATTGAAGATACTGCTCAATATTGTATTATTTTTTAAAGCTAAGATCAGGAAAATATGAAGGTCCATAGATATATAAATGGAAATTTGATGTTCGCTGAAGTATTTGTCATAATAGCTTTTAAAACTATTTTTTTCGATTTGATTGTAACACCATAGATTTTTTAATATAAGTATAAATATGCGAAGATAGATAGTCCATGTTACAAACAGGTTTGCGTATGTAAATACCCACTAAAACGACTCTGTTAGTCTTTGTGTGCACCAATAATATTATCTAACTAAAGTGTTTCTATATTTACTTGCTTCAAGGGCGAAAAATGAAGGGCACGGCGTGTGACATGCCAATTTTCTCACATTAGATAATATTGTGACATAATTTTAACCGTCACGTACTGTCATAGGACGTGACGGATAAAAATCTTTAAAGTCATTTAGAGATAACATTTATATTTAAACAAAAACAGATCGATTCTGTCGAAAATTTATGGTATCAGTGACTTAAATGTTAATCGATATACTAAATACAAATGTTTAAAAATCTAGGCTTTTCCATACCAAAGCAAACACCAATAAAAAAGAAACAAGATCATTAAGAACGTCAACACTTTTAAATTAACCATGCCTAATATCCCAATTAATCAAGCTTTTAAAAGCCAAAGAAATATTGCAGTTGATATATGGTACTCGGAAGTTACGATATCTAGATAGTGAGATAAATAAAGTCTTCGAATGTTCAATAACCAGGTAGTATTAATATAATATGCTAATTAACTCCACAGCTGCGTGAACCAAAAGGTAAATGTTACCGTTCCGCTGAGCTCATCGTCTATTTTCCTTGAGGAAAGCCATTACTTCGTCACTTGCCAAGTTTTCACGTTACCTACTTACTATTGGACATTAGACTTCTAATATTAGGAGACATTTGTTTTTTAACTCGTTAACTGTTCGAGATTTTAATGGAACACGTCCTATAATAAGTGTCCTTATGGGACGGCATTTTTAACTTTTACATCTTTCTGCAGGTATGAGATTTTACAGTGGGCATTATCGAATTTTGTAGGTTTTTCTACGTCCAAATTTTTTTTAAGATAATTCGATGCGAATGTTAATCTTTATACTCTATAAACTCTATACAAAGCTAAAGAATTTCTTTATTTAAACGCGCTAATATCAGGATCTTAGAATTTTTGAGTTAATCCGTTAATTGACGGTATGTCTACCCAACCATAACAAAGGCCAGCTACTCTTCGTATACAAGAATGGTCAATGGTCTTCCGTTGAATCAATTATAAGAAAACCTCGCATGGGCTTAGTTATTTAATTGTACCTCCTGGATCTGCGAGTCTTCGCAGCTGATTTCTTCTAAGCCTTCGAAGCAGCTGAGCCAATAACATCTGTAAACAGACGTTATCTCAGTACCTAGTGTTCGCTGTAGTCACAAAGGATGTGCTTGTTTACACGGACACATCCTTATCAATTATCATTATCAGGCTTTGAAGTGTCAGTACGTATGTAGGTTAATAAATTTTTTGGTAGTGCTAAAATCGAATGTTGTGATGTTACCAAGGCTACACTTAACCAGGCCCGCGCCAAGCCTAATCGGCGCCGTCGTGCAAATTTCTTATATGCGCATTTTTGTAGTGGCGACATTAGAAAAATTTAATTAAATATTATAAATTTAAAAATTTTAAGTATAGGCCCGGCGCCTTTTTGACTCGGCGCCGTCGTGCGCCGCACGACTTTGTACGTATAAATATAATATAATATTACCAAACATAGCCTACGACCATCTTGAATAATGTACCATTCAAATGGTACCATAATTTTTAAAATAGCTGTCATCAATGATTCTGGGGTCTATTTCTTACATACAAAATTTGTTCTCATTTTATTGTACATTATAATATAATAAAGACTAGACTATGTCGCGCATTTTTCATGCTCCGCGACTATGGGTCGTCGCGTGATACTATGTAGCCTACAAGCTTTTATCAATAAACGAGCTATCTAACGCAAAAATAAGTTTTCTTCATCATTAAATTACACATATTCAGTTAGTGTAAAACATTTGTTCAAGGAAATGAATACATTAGCTCTATCATCATCTAATAATACAGATATTAAACATAAACTTAAAATTTTCGCCAAATCATTGTTTATTTTGAGTCATTTTCATAACTAAAGGTCGTAAGTCTGTGATCACACGCTGCGCGGCTAAAGGTACGTGGCCCCATTCTGTCTGAGAAGCCTTAAACCAGTTGTTCTCAATATTTTTTAAAGAGTACCCACTAAACTGATCATTTGCTGTGCGATACATCTTTAAAAAATGTATCGCGAAGCAAGGATGCAATGCGAAAGATGTCATACTTGAAAAGTTTTTGAAATTGTGTCGTTGATGTAACATTCTTATTTGCTGACATGAGTCATCAAATTCTTGTTATTATGAATTTTGGAATTTGAAGTTTTCGTCCAACAGTTTGAGAAGCAGTGATTTGAATATAGTTACGTTTGTTTAGTCGAATTCCTTTAACGGCAATCTGATTACCGCGAACATGTATCGCTGTTTGTTAAGAAGCTTTAGTTTGATAAGTGTGTTTGCGCATATCTTCCTTCACACACGATGATAACTATGATTTCCTTAAAATTTGTAATATTAGTTACGTATTTTAAATTGAAAATAACGTCCTCTTTACTCTACTTGAATCAACCTTGAATATGAGGAATTTTTATGATTTTAGAATTAAATTCAGGAAAAATTCTGTCATTTGAGTTTATTTTTTTAAACCTAAACATTTCTTTGGATTTTTTTTAGTTTTACTTTTTCTATCATAAATATGTCTAAAAAGTGTAATAAGATTTTAAGATACATAACATGATTATGTTTATGAATAAGTTTCTTTATGCCGTTCTAACTTGTAAACGCCTCAACCGATATATATTATGACACCTATCGCTAGAAAGCTCTTATATTAAGGACAGGCAAAATTAAATCGAAAAAATATAACGATTACGTCGTATAGCCTTCAAGTCTTCCAAGAAAAATTAAAAAAAGCTGGTACAAACGTTTAATAATTAGCTTCAACTTGTAAAATATCGTGAAAAGCCCTAATTAGGAATTTCTCCTAACAAAAAAAAATATTTTAATCCGAAAATAATTACAGACATTCTTCTTTGTTCACCTCAAAGCATCCACTCTTTTGTGGCCTCACCCTCTAAACCCTGCCAAGATCGTATGATATGTGATACAGTCACATGAAAAAACACATTTTTGAATGTAATGTATATTATACTGGCTTTAATCAATTACAAACTATGATCGTTGCCCAGATATCGCAAGCGGATATTCGCACAAGGCCCCATTCTGTCTGGCGTGCTACCATACAGTTAGCACGATCAACTTTTGCATAAACAACTCTTTGAACGCCTATCGGATTACCGGGAACCCTATATCGCGGTTTTTCAATGAATTTTCGGAATTCATGTGATATAATTACATGTTTTATATATATTTATCAATGAGATAACGTTTTATACTTCCTATGTTAATGTGTTGTTAATCCTATAGTTTTGAATTGTTGGTTTTGATTTTAATCGACGTCAAAATAGAACGAGATTTTACTTTGATTCGTTTTTTGTATGATTGCTTTTTTTGTTAGTTCTTAAGAATGGTTTTTCATATGATTAAGATCTAATATTAAAGCTAGAGAATGTTAGGTACATCTTCTTTGTACTCTTTAAAGGATCAAATCTCTTTGTTTTTTCTGAAGAGTTTGTTGTTGTTTGTTTTTTTGAACGCGCTAATCTCAGGAACTACTGGTTAAATTCTTTTGTGTAAGATAGTTTATTTCTGAGGAAGGCTATAGGCTATATTACATCACGCTACGAATCATAGGAGCGAAGCATAAACGCAAGTGAAACCACAATGTATAGCTAGTTTTCCTAATCCAAATTTCTAAACTATTCGGAGTGTCATGATTTTTGTTGATTGAGATAATTTTCTTAAATATTTTAATCATCCCTCAAAAACCTTTTATAACAGGACCTTAAATAATCAGTAAAATCAATGTTTAAACATTATTTGCAATAGCAGTGACAGTTATTCTGTAAGCTATTAGCGAATTTAGTGTTTACACAATAGCTGTATCAGCGTTTTTGCTATTTGTGTCGATAGCATATTGATGATAACAAAAGCAAATTAAATTGTTACAATCTTGACACAAAAAGATACTAATGAAATGACGCAAAATTTATATTTACGCAATCTTAATAAATATTTTTACGTTTTTATTTTTCAGTTAAATATAATTGTTGAATTTTAATTAATGTCGTGACCCATTGATTTGATTTTATTAATATAAGAGGTTTTCTGTATGAAAATCAAGTTTTACATGTACGTTTTAATTATTTTAAAAAGGAGGTCAATACAAATGGATTTCTTAAATTTAAATTAAAAAACATTCTAAGGACGACAATTTATAGATAAAGAAGACGGTTTATTAATAAGGCATTTTATTTAAAGTCGGATATATTTTCTGCGCAAAAATAAATATGACTTGTCATTATATTAGGGGTAGTTATCAAAAACTACCGCTATCATAATATGCAACATTCCCGCACTACTAAAACAACACTCTTAATTGTCAAAACTATTTAAACTATGAGTTTCAAAATGTTTTAAAACAATAGACCGTCCTATTATCTAACATACCAACAAGATTGTTCTGTCCGCTACTATCAGCGACTGTAGTACGCTACGTACACCGGGACGCTGCAACCGGGCCAAGGATCCGGTGACCCGGCCCCTGCTATTGATCCTCCCGGTACAGATGACAGCGACCTCTCAGGTTGCGGGCTGATGAAGGCTGCGCAGTGATCTTGGCATGTTGCATGGGACTAGCGAAGAAAATCGTTTAGCTATTTTGTAATAACAAATATTACATATATATAAGGCATCGTGCTAATAATCTTGCGAATTGTATTCGATTTTTGAATTCCGATTTTATAAATATCATTTCGACTTTGATTGGAGCTGGAAATTTTTCTTCTTTAAATAGGACAAGTTAAAAATTTCGTTGTTATTTCAAGTTTGTACGAATAAAAGAAATTTTCTAAATATGATTTCTAAATAGTAGGTAATGTCAGAGATATTCATTTTCTCAAAACCACTCAAGTAGTAAGACGTGAGATTGCAAGCATGGATTCATAACTGATTAATTTGTCAGGTCCTGTCGAGTAGTTGGCAACACGAGCAATGACGCACGTTAAGATCAGTGAACTGAAGATAATGATATTATTAGTACATATTTACTACAATTAAATGATTTAATTGATTTTTAACATCAAAATATAATTTTATAGCTATTTATTTATATGGTTTTCGTTTGTTTTAATGATGATAATGAATTAAATGGCTAAGATAATTTACTAAATAATTTTGTGGTCTAATCTGGGATAGCATCTGTGATTATTTAAGTTCCGGATATTAATATAAAATTAAGCACAGTATCGAGAAGTTTTCTTAGCAATGGGAAGCAGTCATTTACATCTAATATATCTGATATGTACTAATTTTACAGCTGCAAATCTGTCGAATGTAAGGAGGCTAAGTTGAAAGAAACCTCTCAAAGTAGGCCAAGGGTGACTTCACCTGAACTAAGTACACGAGAGTACTTACCTCTAACACGTGGATGCCTTTACTCCTTTGAAATGAGTTCGTTTTGTTGACGAAAAGGCCACCATGAAATCTTTTGTGTATACGAGTCTTTTTATGGTTGAAATGGTATACCGAGTTGTCTTTCAAGTTGTGTAAAAGTATTGCATGTTTTAAATAAATTAACAAAACACCAACAACAATCCTTACAAAAAGATAAACCAAAAATAAAAATTATATTTAAAATTGAACATTGAGATATTTTTATCCCTAAAACCTATCTGGTACTAGGCTACCAGATGAGCACAAGAGCTTGTTAATTCACAACACTAGTTACAATGCCCATAATATGAGATGTTTTTATAGTACCGTTACATAACAACCTTTACGTGAACCGGGAGACGGGTGTAAGGACCGGGTCACATCGGGAATCGGGCCAAGGATTCTGCAGCAGATGATATTGATCCGTTAAAAGGAACCGGCGACCAGCGCCCTGCACGCGGTTATATATTCTATACTGAAGGAGATAAGACATATGATGATGTCTTTCATTTTAATACACGTGTAAGCTTGAAAAGGCATGATTTTTTGTGTGCTTTTATTGTTAATATCACATTGCCCTTTGAATCTTCGGATGTGAATAACGATTTTGTTGCTCTTATTATGATAGTTATAAGAGTTGTAATTGCTTGTACGAAAATTAGAAAGTTTCGATGTATACTTTTGAATACAATAACAGGATTATCTTTGTTCTTTTTTATATGAGGCCTTAAAGTTTGTTCAACTACTCCAATCCTGGCATTTACTACGCAGAATATTTTAGAATTAGAGTTACTATGTTAAATATAGCTTTTAATAATAATGGTAATTCCAATAGTTATTACTAAACTACCAGTTAATAATAATATTTAACTGAAATATTTTATTATCAATTGCATTGTTACGAAGTTACGGAATCAATTTATATTATTTGCATATTTTGCATAATGGAAATAGGTTTTTATTCTTTTTTCATTTTAAAAAGCTACGTCATTGTTTATATGTATGATCGTCATCTAGCGACGTGTTGAAGTGATCATTAAACTTAGCCCATTACACGCAGTACCATGCATTGTGACTGAGCAACACAAAAGGTTTTTCCATCAGCCAATATTTCACTTGGCTGGTTGTTTTTTCCTATAATAGCATTAACTGAATCATGTAGGTATCGCATTTCTCATTGTTTACAAACAATTCAAATAAATCTGTAATACAATACAATTCACGTTCATAACAGGTTGGTTATTAATCTGTATCTATATATGTATGTATATGAATGTGAAGCCGACTGATTAGATAACATTTCAACTTCAGTCAAACTGCTTGTATTAATTTGATTGTTACTTGAATTTTCGATCGAAGGTTACCTATATCATGCAGGTGAATCCAAGGGTATTCATTATTCAACACCCGAAGTGGCAACACCGGGCTTTTGAAATTTGTGGGAAAAATCAATACAGCATAGACGAAACTGCGGGCAAACCGCATGTACATACGCAATAAAACGAATTATTTCCCAAGATTCTTTACTAAAATTCAAACATCGTATTTTTTATTAAATATATGATGTAATTTCTGATTTCCTCGTTAAAAGTGCTGTCGATGATGAGATACTTGATGTTTTTAATCAAATATCCCGGCATCAACTAATCTCTTATCAAGTGGAGCTCGGCTGCGATACCGGCGCATCGTCGCTCGGCGGCGAATCGATGATGCCGGCGCATGCTCCGTGCGGTCGCATCTCCGCTCAATACTCGGGTGTAAAACGCGTCACCCCCTATTGCATCGTCTGAGGTAAACGACTCACGAACGTTACGATAGGTCTAGAACCGTACATATTCGACCAAATTTCTTCTCTGAATCATATGAACAACTTCTAAACCTATCGGGTCAATGTCATATTTATTATGCCTATTATGATTTATGCTAAATATAAATTGTATCTCACTGGCTTTTAATCTGTTTTAGTATCGTATGTGTATAGCGTTGTCGGTTCAATGTTTATCGTGTTTCCATGTCACTTGTTCTATTTCGTTTGATATTGAAAGTTTATTATTCATACGGTTTATCTAAATGCGTGTTATCTTTATCATATTTTTCACGTCCGAATGAAAGTAAATTCCGAGTAAAATCGATAGTTCGGTTATCAGAAGATGTTTTTAATTTTGCTAATAGCGGATGATAAAATGATGCTTTTTATAGAATTGTCGCTATGGAACTTAATATCTATGTGTGAGATTACTATTAAGTAATTAATTTATTAGGATCATTACGTTAGAGTTTAGTATGTGTATATTAGAGCCCTTATTTCTTTTCTTTCTTCGATATATATACATATATACGTTTTATTATTTACCTAATATCTGTAAGTAAAAGTAATTGTTAGTATAACTTATAATAAATTCGTCTTTTAAACTAATATTTTGATACAGAAACCAAGAATTATTTGCCCCTTTCTTGAGTATTATTTAACTTTACCAAATCAAATAAATAATTAAATCAATAAATAATCAGCTACAAGACGACGAATAAGTAAATCTCCATTTTGCTCTTAAAATGTATAAATTATGTTACAATTTTAATTTGGATTATTACATATTAAAAACATATTAAAAATCTTTAGAAATTAATTTAAAAATAAACCAATAAATACTTTAATTTCATTTTAATTATGACAGATTTGCAGACATGTTTTATCAAAAATAGAAGCAATCATTAAAATCGTCTTACAAATGTACAAAAAAATGCAGCAGATCAATTCTACTGCATTTTCTTCCTTCCTTTTTTGACGTAAGTAAATTAAATAATCAGAAAAAAATATCAACAATGGAATTTATATATTTAAAGTTACTATTTGAAAATTATTTTTGTGTTGGATAGCGCGTTTATTGTGGAAGGTTACAGGCTATATTACATCACGCTACGACGCATAGGAGCAAATCAGTAATCATTACCCGCGAGGGTCAGCTAGTCTTATAATACCTATTACCTGCACGTTATGTGGTATTTTCTCCTTGTTCATGTTGAAGTCACGTATAGGTTAGACTCTTTCGGCGATCCCCGGGAACGTGACGTCACAAATCAATACTCCCTATCCCGTGCTTAATGTTACTTGTTTCGGGGTCTTTACTCTACTGCAATAATGAGTACATTTCAAGGGTGAATCGGAATGAATCATAACTTTGAAAAAAGTACTACCATGTAAATCTTGAATAATTTTGATCATAGAAAGATTATTGAATAGATTTTTTTTATAAATGGTACGCAATTCTATTCTATGGAAATTAAGGCTTTACATTGACTCTTTTTGTATATTTTACTGGTTTATCCCCGCGATATAAATTCTTGGATTAATTATTTGAATAGCCTATTTCTTTGAAGAATGGTGAGTTCTCGATATAAAGTTTTATTTCCTATTTTATATCTTTCATGTTTTATTTTTACGACAAAACTGGCCTACGCCCTTGTCCAAAGGTCTAATATATGTTTATATCAAAATTGGTTAAGCTATACCGTTTTCATGCTTAATCCGCTGATTCAGACAGACAGAGAGAATTCCTATCACGTTTATAATATTAGTATGTTTTTAGTACACTATTTTGTTATCTCAACTTAATATTTACAGTATAGTAGTATGGGCGACGTAACAATCGAAAACCGTTAACCCAATAATAAAGAAATGTAGGCAAAACACAAAAAAAATACCTAAATGCATTTAACGTTCATACATTACTATTGAAATGGGCAAGGTAAATAAACATTGACACGTGTTAGGGAGTGGATCTAGGCATGCGCCCTGCGGCAACTCCTATTGATCCGCGGCGCAGCGTCCTGGTAGGGAGCCGGGAGACTGCACCGGCGGTGTCGGAACAAAAGGAAGCTTCGAGAGCGAATCGAGACAAAAAGCTAGTTAACGTACACCTAGATGTATCTGTTTTTAATCAATGCTCGACAATATAGAACGCTTTACAAGAGTCGATGAAATTTGTAAAAGTAAATATTATGCTTTGATGTTTATAAATATTATTAATCATTTAAATTTAATTTATTGACATATCGTTTAAATTACTAAAAAATTCACTAGTGGCCCCTCGCGTTTTCACTTTCGCTCAACATACGACTTTCATACAAACTTTCAACCTTTTTTCCCTCTTTATGAGTTGAATTTTGCAAAATCCTGTCTTAGTGAGCCCCTACGTTCTAAAAAGAACCCCCATGCAAAATTTGAAACACCTATTTGTACAGATTATATATCTAGGAGTTTATATATAGTACACATATTGAAGGCGTGAATACTATTGATTAATAATACCATAATATTGACATACGAATACAGAAAAATTATAAGATTAGACTATAAAACAAAATTATAAACATTCAGATAACATAAATAGAAATCCTATAAAAATTTACAATATAACGTAACAGTAGCTCACTTCTGTTACAGAACCGTTACGCAAGAGTTCATTACTAAAATCTACAGATTGCAAGCTCACGAAAATCAATAGTCGAACGGGCTGGGCGTACCGCCTCTGTACCGTTTACTCTTACACCAACACATGCACGCAGTTTTAGGAAATAATGATTAAATGAAACGGACTTGAAATTAACGTCTCTCGTATTGGATGCTGGTAAGCAATAATGTTTCAACCCACAAAGTCAAATTTGGAGATATTGATGTATTATGATACTACGTCACCTATTTAACATTATTCAAAAAAAATTCAAGTAATCTAAACTAAATAAGTATGGAAAAAAGTTTCTTAACAAAATGTTTCGAATTTCAGGTGCGTTCCATATTTTGCAATTTATAAAATAATCTCAAATATTTAAAAACTTATTATTAGATAACATATGAAATAAATCTATCTACTTTGATTCATTATACATTTTATCAAAAAAGAAAAGGAAAGATGAATAAATACGTCTTCAAACAGATTAATTAAGAATAGGTTTGACATCTTTAGACGCCATTTTCTCAAAACGAATTCCGTGTGGCTTGACACAGTATTGCTTATCAGCGTCCATATAGCGTCATCTTTTATAATAACAATGAATCGTTATTATTTATATCAAAATACATGATTGCTAAGTACTGCGTCATCGTTTAAACAAAGTCGAGATAACGTTGGGAGAGATTTTTTTTATCAAGGAATATCTTTTGAAATTATATTTCCATTATTTGGTATTTAAAGTAATCTTCTTAAGTTAATCATTTTATTTAAAGTATTTAAATGTAGTGAACACAACAACTATAGAAGATGCTCATTCATCTTAAAAAGGCTTTAATAGAAAAATAAGACGAATAATACAATACAAACTAAATTCCACAAATTTGTGAGAAGTGTTCTCTTTAAAACCATAAGCAATCTCTTCGCTAATCCGCTTGTGTCTATGCCCCCTGAATAGATGTAAATAAACATAGCTGGCACGTGCCGGTTTTTAGAACGACAGACAAGCTTCGCGCATGCGTACTACCGCATTGGTTCATTGCACCGATAAATATGATGATTTAGATTTCACTATTATTTTTTAAAAACAGTATTACAAATTAATCGTCTTGTTATTGCTGTCCAATTTAGCTTCCCTTAATGTAAAATATATCAAGATTTTGAAAATACTAAATATTTATGTAGAACACGACCTTAATTTCAATTTAATATAAATGCAATTTGAAATATTTGAATGATCGATACCCTATTTAAGTTTTCTAGTAATAATTAATTACACACAAAAAACACCATTTGTGAATGTGTGTGTCAAACTCTTAACCGGTCAATTGTACATTTAACTGACAAATTCTGTCCAAAAGTCCGCAAGATTTGGACAAAAGTGCTTTTTATATAAATAACAAATATGAAAGACAAAAGCCTATAAATAAGTTAAGTTAATATATTTTTTTATATAAATAACGAATAAATCAAATCTGCAAATAAATTAATTAAGGATATTTATGAAACAATAATGTAAAGATTAAATAAACATTTCAAGTAAAAATTAGAACATGACTTGGAAATTTTAAATAAAATCGTCACATGCCTTATCTATATTTGTTTGTTTGTTCGAATATTTCTAGACTATTCTATAATCCTATCTTGACTACAAATTGTCTGCTGCATAATGGTAATTGATAAGTGACGCATTTTGACTTTGTATTACCTTATAAAGAAATTTTTCAGAAAAACAATTTAATGATAAGATACGGACCGTCTCGTTGAGTAATAATCGTTTCACTTGTAATTAAATTCCTGTGCATTTTGTGATTATATTATTTACATTTTGTAACATGTGATGTTACAAATGTAACTTCAAATAACTCGCCTTTTAATTATAATGTTGACCTTAGCAACATTTCTTTTAATCTATCTTCTATCTATACTTATAATAAATCTGTAGAGAGGTCAATTCTGTACATGAAATATATTTTCAAAATAACTATCAGGGGGTGATTAGTGATCGATACTGATGCCAAAAATGCAATCAGTAAAATTTTTGTCTGTCTGTCTGCCTGTATGTATGTTCCTTATAGAAACAAAAACTACTCGATGGATTTTAACGAAACTTAGTACAATTATTCTTCATACTCCTGGGCAGGTTATAGTATACTTTTTATGACGTTACAATCAATAGGAGCAGAGTAGTGAAGGGAAACTTTGGGTAACCGGGAGTCGTTACTCCAATTTTTAAGCTTCCGTCTCGTATGCAGCCTTAATGGTTAAAGTTACATTGAAATCATGTATAACAGAAATATTCTACATAAAAATTTCTAAAAAATATCCCGCAACAGTATAAGTCTATCTTTTATGGTGGACTCACAATAACACGTGTAATTTCTGATAGCTTAGCAGTTCGGAGCATTCTGATTATATTTGTTTATTCTTACGTTTATAATAATCTCACTCATCCCTAATTTTAAAAAAATCATAGAAATCAATTATTGTGGACTGACATATTATATTTCTCTACCAAAATACGATCTGTCTGTCACATCAAAACCACTGAACCCTGAGGAAGGACATACGCTACTTTTTTACGAAAAACGACGAAAACGCGGACGAAGTCGCAGGCAAAAGCTAGTTTGAAATACTCTCTTAAAATAATCTCTATTAAAATAAAAGTTAAATTTAAATGAATCGAGATGGCCTAGTGGTTGGCACCGCTGATTTTTCAAGCGCTAATTTTGTGTTAAAATTCATCTCGAGCTCGGCGGTGAAGGAAAACATCATGAAAACCTGCATGTGCCGGAAGAAATTATGACACATGCATATCCGCCAACTCGCAGTGGAGCAGCGTGGTGGATTAAGCTTTCAACCTTGTTCTTAATGGGGGAGGAGGCCTTTGCCCAGCACTTTACTTTTAAATTTAACTATAATAACATCCCTAACGAATGATACGTTTTGGTAGATTAAGATGGTCAAAGGTTACCTACACACAATTTATTCTACCAAAACAATATTAATGAAGGAATAAAATATCTATATTAGGTAGTCACTTGTTTCCGTCCCTAAATACCGTGAAATTAGATAAATATCTAGAAATTTTAGGTACCGAAACTATTCTCTTGTAAAATGTTGATACAAACGAATTTGCAATCAACTAATCAGATTCAACGGGGGGGTTTTATTCGATCACGAACAGGAAAGTAACCAAATTTACCTGAACGTAATTTGACTAAAGTGACTCGAGACAAGGCCGGGTTTTTATTCGTTCGTCAGAAATAGGCAAAAGAGATATATTAATCACAAAACTACTTTGCTGTAATACGCGAAAACCTCTACAGCTGTCTGGTATCATGCAGTATGAGTGATGATGAGTAACAGACAGCTGTAAAGGTTTTCGCGGATTACAGCAAAGTAGTTTTGTGATTAATTATCATGGAATTCCGCAAAGAAACACCTGATTCAATTAAATATTTAAAAGAGATGTATACTCATATAAATCAACATTTCCAAGAATTGACTTAAAGAGTGGTTGTGATGAATTTTAGTATAGATAGTTATGGACCTCGATTTTTTGTCGCGAGAGAAAAACGTAAAGGGCTATTTCACATAAGGGATGAAGAAAAAAGAAGAAAGATAAATGAATTAAGAAGTGGGTTAAAACAACGTTCAAAATCCAGTTGTGTTTATAAAGCGGAACGTGAATGACACGTGCTGCCAATTTATTCAAGTTAAACGTAAAATGTATTAGCTTACACTGCTTAAAACTGGTAAATGTATATTCCAGTTAAACGATTTTTGTGTTTATTTAGCAAGAAAACATAATTAAATATAAATATATTATAAATTAATTACATGAAAATTGATAAGTGCATAATTTCGTCTATTTCTAATGGGGTCATACAGTCATATGACGAATTTGCCTCATTATAGATATTAAAAACATTTTTGGTAGTCGTTTTAATTTTTCGTTTATCTATATGAACAAAAAATTGTTTGTCTGTAGAAACGAATATTATAACAGTCATATTTCTCTTACAGTTATATGATAAGAATTTTTAGTATTAAATTAATAAAAAGGATACAATAAAAATAAATACAACGCCTATCTTTTTAAATGTAACAGAATTTATAAAACGCGACCAAGACATTATTTCTTAGATATATAGGCTTATAATGAATGGTTTTTAACAACCCAAAAAATTTTACGATTTCTATAAAATCTTCATGTAAGATAGTTTTGCCCCTTTTTGGAGGAAAAATCCGTTACTTGGTTTTTAAAATATGCTATTTATCTTAATATTGAATGGACTTAAATTAAAAATTATACTTGAAGTTAAATAATTCTTTTTGTGTAAAACTATTACATTTATAATCAATCAATGATTATTACATTAAATACAAACACATGTAAAAATGTATGCCGGAATTACGCCCCCGGATTATATAATAAATATACATTTATTAAACTTTAATTAAATCTCTTCGTTAAATTTTATTGATATGATATAACGCTTTCTCTGATATTAGAAAGAAAGAAAAAACATTTCATCAACAGATATGATCCTGGCAATCGGAAAACCACTCAGCATTTGTTGAGGCCGACCAAGATCAATACCGACGCTGATTTGCAGTGCTTACCGTTAAACTAAAAATACAAAAATATTAACTGAACAATTAAAAAATTCAAATTAATAGAAATAAGTGATTGAAACGAAAAAAGTATTTGCATTTGTTACTTACTAAGACACCGTAAGATAATATTTTCTGCTTAAATATATGAAATTAATGAATTTCGTTTTGAGTTTTTGCTGTGTGCTCGTAGTATTCGACACCATCGTAGCCGTCATTACCTGACCGCATAACTGTTTTTTCCCGAACTTACGCATACAAAAAGCGATGAGCCTTCATTATTATTAAAACATAACATAAATGAGCGGCAACACGCTGGTGAGTGCGCCGTTGCCGCTCTGCACGCTCGGCTGACTCGTCACGTGACGTCACGTCTCAAGATGGCCGCCACGCCGGTCGCGTTACCCCGCTCCCGTCTTCCAGCCGGATCCGATCGTACTGCTTGACTTCTATAATAATAATAATTTAAAACGCAGCCGCCTTAAAGGAAACCGAGTGAGAATAGATTGAAATTTAATGCATCGAGCACGTCGGCTATACACGTTAGCACTAATTGTTATTCTACAACGGCAGCTGTTTACTTTCGTTGAATAATATCGGTTATCTTAGCGGAATCTATGATTTAGCGAATGAATTATCGCCTGAGTAAACTATACTGAATTTTTACGTAGTTTTATTTTAAGCATTAGATTACCAATTTAGTTTTGGAATACGTTTCGGGATCATGTTTTGTAGAAGTTACTACTTTTGTTTCTATTTTTATAAAGTACCTAACTGTTGATGTATGAATCACTCTTGTTTGTAAATCGATGTTGGTACCTGCTTATGCTGACTAACGTAACGACTTTATCAGGTTTTGATTTGATTACGCGATTTTTTATAACTTATTACAAAGATGGATTGACATTGTTTAATGATTAATCTGTCAGCTTTCCCAGCCATCTTAATTAAATATTAATGAAGCTTGCGACATTTTTTCGTATTACGATTGTAATTATAAAAAGTAACCCAGTAATGTTACTCCATTTGCTGGTTTGTTGTGCATGCACCGGGTTCGTTATCGCGCGATAAGTACGGTAGGGTTCGGAGGGGTGCGGTGTGGGGCGGGCGGGGCGCATCCGCGTCGGGCTAACGGCTCGTCCTCGGCGCGTCGCGGTGCGCGCGCTGACGTCACCGCTCGATAATGGCCGCCGCCGCCCGACCCCCCGCGACCGCCGCACCCGGCGGTGATCAGCTCAGTCTCTCTCCGACCCGCTAACAAAGCGAGTGCCTCGACGTAGACCGGCCGACGCGATACATGTGATTCTAGTGCCCCGTGTACCATGGTGACAGTGTTTTTCATTACGAGTAATATAAATCTGTGACAATTTTTAAGGGGAGTGACGAAGGCCGATCTCTCGCACACCGTATCATATCCGGCGGCGAGATGTCGGTGATGCAGAAGCGCCAGCACTGCTACCTGTGCGACCTGCCCCGCATGCCGTGGGCGATGCTGCACGAATTCTCTGAAGCGGTATGTCGCGGATGTGTCAACTATGAAGGTGCGGATAGGATAGAAGTAGTATTGGATACTGCAAGGCAATTAAAACGCGCACACGGCTTTCAAGAGGGACGTGGTCCGACCCATGCCAAAGGAGCTCATCGGGCGCCGTTGGAAGCACATCAAAATGGAGCTGAAACAACAACTAGGGGCCAACCTGCTCCGCCGGCTCACCACGCACCCACTACTGGATTTACGTTACATCATTCAAGACCTGCCACAAATGCGGGTCTTTTAGCAGAGTATGGTGGCCGAAGAGAAGAGCACGAAGGCAGGCGGCTGGCCCATTTGCCGCTGGCTCACCTTCCTACTCACGGAGGAGCTCGACTTGCTCCAGGGCTAACGCTCAAACGGCCTTTGGACGATGATGACCATCAAACTCATCATGAGCCTACAAAAAGGCTCCTGGAAGAGCACTCTCGGCCACCTCTAACTCGTGGTGACTCCTTGCCTGCTGTGTCCCTGGCTGCTCCTTTTGCACCTGATCGTGTTTTCAAGCAAGAAAAACACCCAATGCGGACACCTTCCTTTGATGCATCTTCTTTCAAGACTAACGGTAAGTTTTATTTGTATATAATTTCTTCACAGCTTCCAACATTGTGTCTTCTATGTTAAAACTGTTTCAAAAGTCGTTACCCCAAATTTGTTGTTGTTATTATCTTTAAGTTCTCCAGCAAGTTTATTGTTTTTCAAGTTGCCAAAAACTTCGAGACGACTTTGACTTTCTTATTTTTACTTTTGTTTCCGCTAGATATTGAAGAAATGTATGCGTAAATATTTTCTTTGTTATTTTCTAACTTAATTATATAAATAATGAATTAAAATAATAGAAATTGCCAAAATCGTGTCTTAAACCAATACAATTATACGGAGAAAATTTTATAAAAAAAATGAAATATTCCCAAAGGTAAATTATTGTCAGCTGCCTGTTTCCATTATAATAATTTTAGCTTTGCGCAATTTTTCAAAAACAAAAACTTAAAAGCGTTTGATATAATGTAGTAAAAATCTTGTTGTTTATCAATAACAGTGCGGGTTAACAAAATTAAAATAGCTATTTAAGTCACGCTCGGCGCGATAAGAACGGTGATAGTTATGTGTACGTGTTCCGTGGAGCGATGCTGGGTGTTTTGCGCAAGCGTTCGCCAAGGGATTCATATCTAGGTAGGTGCATTAACTCGGTCCATAAATACAAAACCGGTCCGACTGGTTGAGCGTTCTCGAAAGCGAGCCCGCGCTCGCGGCCTCTCGCACACAACCGCGCTACGTTTAAACACCCACGTAATGTAAACGCGGCACCGCGCCGTGAATGCATGCACGACAGCGTTCGGTGCGGCAACGCCGCGTGACGACATTTTCGCTCGCGTACGTATGTAGGTAGGCCGTCGAGCGAAAAAATATAGCGCCTGCCTACGCTTGGCAGAGTCGCTCGACCACATTCCGTTGGCGTGTGTGTAGGGAGCGCGGCGCGCCACGAGCCGGCGGCCAAAAAGGTCACCGTGCGTGACGTCACCACCGCCATATGGGCCGCGCCTGCCGCGCTGCCCGCAGCCCGACCATCACTCACGCCCTTTCGCACGTTACTCTAATAAATTATCTGTTTACGTTCCATTTCATTGTGACATTTGAAGCGATGTGTTTCATCCGCTATAACATGCCGGTATAGCAGCACTTGCCAATGCGATTGCTTACCTTACCTGTTACATTTGAACGAACTGTTACAAGTCGGCGTTTTATAATTATGCCTGAATACTGATTTGATTGAATTTACATGAATATCTTATCATAAAATTTCGTTACGAAAGGTACTACTGCTTGCTTTAATGTTTTTGTAATATGAAACCGTAGTATTGTTCTATGAACGCTGCAACACAGAAACTTTTCTCTCGCTCAAAGCAAATAGCTTTTTACGAGGTAAATAATTTATTGCTCTAGTGGCAAATGAACACGTATGGAAACTGCACCGGGAATGCGACGTTTGGCAACGCCGCACTTGCGATACGACCCGTTGCACATTCGAGTGCGCTACTCTCGAGCCACACTTATTACTTACCTACCCGTCTACTGGCTCGGTTGGCCTAAAAGATCCAGCGCCACGCTGAGACCAAGCAATGACACATCGGCGCACGCTACGTAAGCGCGTAATAACACACAATGCTATTTATAAGACGTTATGTGCGTGTGTGAACGTGTGTTTACTATCCGTCGGTCCACCGCAAACGATGTGTCATCCAACATTGAATGTGAGGTTATTCGGACAAAACGAAATGATGTCGTTCGAACGCGACAACGCATCGAAAGTGGCGCTGTATACATATTATCGATGCCCGTTCCGTGCCAAGAATTATTCAAAATGTTGCCAAAATAAACTAACAGAATGACGTTTTAATACAAATTGTTGAAGAACGTTTTCGCTCCGTTAACGATGGATATATGTTAATATGAAACAAAGAGTAGGTAGAAATGATGCAATACATCGCGTTGACTTGATAAATGCTTATAATTGTAACAGAATACGTTTTATGTATTATTTTCCTTGACATATCCGTCGGTTAGTTGATATAATGACGTTATCTCGTGTTTCTGGAACTTTAATAACGACTTTTGAAATACGTTGTACAGATGTTTATTTACAGCTTATCTAAATTTAAGTTCTCGACATACAGAATGCCAAATATATGATCGAATTGAATTTCCTTCAGGATATGCTAACAGCGCACCTCTTACAAATGGCTCGGCTGGATCCCCACTTGGACGTACGGCTGGTTCCCCGCCAGTCACTGGAGCGGGAGCCGGTCCTTCCCCGATGGCTGCTCTCATGTCTGTAACAGACACTCTGCCGCCAGGCTCGCCGCGGTCAGCTGGAGGGTCTCCTCCGCAGCCACCGCCCCAGCGATCCGCTAGCCGCTCAAGCCAACACTCGCCCAATTCATCAGGTAAGAATATATGAAATGAAAAAAATAACCTGAAAATAACAAGTCATAAGAGAGGAAATCTTTTAAATATCTAACAACAAAATCTAAAATTCAGCAATCCTTCGTAATGATTTATGTTTAAAAAATCAGGAAAACCTCAAATTGGTTTTTCGCTCGTTTGTTATGGCTATCGTTTTGCCACTTGGGTCGGACTCGGGCGGGCGTCCGACGGCCGCGCCGGCCGCGCCTCGGCGTGGCGCCCGACGACCGCTCGCACCCCTACTCCCAAGCTACAGTCTGCTGACGAAAGCGATCCAAATAATACTCACCGTTACCTCTATGACTAGACGAAAACGATAATATGAATTAGCAGACGGTAGCTAAATTTTGTCCTCCGGTCCGGCAGGGTCGAACGGCGGGCGGCGGTCGTCGGGTTCGCGACACGTGTCGTCGACGACCTCAGTGTCGTCCACGGAAGCCGGAGAAGGCACAGAGGCAGCCGCGCCCGCTTCCGCGCCGCTGCTAAAGTGCACGCTCTGCCAGGAGCGCCTGGAGGACACGCACTTCGTCCAGTGCCCAAGCCAACCCCACCACAAGTTCTGCTTCCCTTGCTCCCGGGACTCTATCAAGCGACAGCAAGGATCCGAGGTGAGTCCGACCACTTACGACGCAAGTGATTTTTCTCTAAACTGTTCTCTGCTCATGGGGAGAAATTACACAATGAACGCGTCGCACGAAAACTAACAGAAAGTTTTTGTTTTCAGGTATACTGTCCCAGCGGTGAGAAATGCCCCCTGGCAAATTCGACGGTCCCCTGGGCCTTCATGCAAGGCGAGATCGCCACGATCCTCGGGGAGGAGTTTAAACCGAAGAAGGAGCGGGAGACCTAGGGCAGCGCTTTGCAGCCCCGACTGTTCCTCTTGTCCCTCCCGCTGTAGCGCGCGCGCGCGGGAGGCGGTACCCGCCCGGCGGGGACGTTGGCCGGCCACGAAAGACCGAGCACTTGTATATACTTGTAAATATGTAGCTCGGGCATGGACCGTATTCAGCGTACTGGATTCGTCGTCGCATTAGTTTCGTTCCGAAGGCGTTTCGGTATCGACAGCGTTCGAATGTCTCGACGCTATGCGAGCTATGCGATATTCTGAATATAGTACATATCCGTTTTCGAAGATTTTACGATTATTATCTTGATACTTTGGGGGCGTTCGCGAGGACGGACGTTTCGATCTGAAGTCACTCTCGACGGACGCGAGCGGCTCCTTCGGGCCGCGCTCTGTTAATCGGTGGGATTTCTTCGGATGCCATTTTCTTAGTTACCTTTAGGTCCCGAACCATAGTTGACTTGGCATTTATTTATATTGTGATTCTATACACTATACGAGTATTATGCGATATATGATCATGACATATTTTATGTAGTCGAATACTGACTGTAAAAATGTAGTTTTCTCGGATATTGGAAGCGCACCGCGCCCTGTACAGATATATTAGCTCGGTGTATATTTGTATTTATTACATTCAGCGCATGATATAGTCTTATTTTATATTACGAAGCGATTTATTCAGAGTGGCTCGAGTTCCGTTACTGTAAATCATTCGGCGTAAAGATTCGGCCTGGAAGGACTTTTTGGTTTGTCGTCGCTTTACGATTGGGAATCATTCGAAATTGTAGTTATTTATCTTTTCGCTCCTCGGAGCTCTCGGCGTTTGGGTTGTTTCGTAAGGATAAGTTACGTCAGTGGAGCGGGCCGACGGGCAGTATTAGCGGGATCGCTTGTACCTAGTCATTTTGTGAAATGTCAAATTGTCAGATCCGCGGGCACGCGGCCGTTATAGGAACTCTTAAAACTCGCTGCTATATTTGTATAAAGTGAAGTAATTATCATTATATTATTATTATATATGTCATAATGTTATACAGTTCGTAGTGTGTCAATTTCGAAGGCTATCAGACGGCCGGTTGGCTTTTGACTTTTGCTTTCGCGTTGTATATCGCCGGTCCCGGGTTTATGAAGCCTATGTACCGGGTAATGTTCGTTTCTGACCGCCGCGTCGGAGGCGCTATCTGTACTCTGTAGTGTGTATCCCATGCATATATATGACGAGACGCGACTTTGTCTTTAAATATTGCGTATTTCAGTACATTCAATTAAATTGATATGTCCATTATTTATTTTAGTGTTTCGTGTACATATACGTACGTTGTATATACTTTGTCTACTTGTAAATATTTTAGATAACGTTATGGTACGGCCGTCGCGCTGTCCGGTCAGTATTATTAAGTACCGTGAAAATTGTAGTTATTTATACACATCACATTATTATTTGCTACATGGTGAATATTGTCCTGGCATGTAAACATTTCTGATGTCATCACACGGAACTGTGTATTACATATAACTCTTGTTTGTATCGGATTCATATCGCATGCATTTTTCTTTCTGGGTGCTACCGTACCCGTTGCTAAGCTTAAGAAGATACATAATATTTAATATTTCTTTTGTACTCTTTAATACCTTCTTTGATGTTCTTAATATTGCTTTTAAAATTGTAATAACATTAATTAACATGCATACAATCGAGTTTTTTGGATGATGTTTAAAGTTTTTCTGATAGATTTCGAAATTGATCATGATCAATGATTTCGCCCGACACGGGCTTGTCGTAATGAAGTTCGCCAATAAATGGCCAATATTGAAAGATTGTAAGCACAAAGTGTGCATCTTATTTTTTATGCCTTTGAAATGTTAAATGTAAGGAAATCGTTTAATTCACAACTACTAGTAGATGTTACTTTGTCTGATGGATTATGTGTTTTCGAAATAAAATAAATATTGTAAGATGATGGAACTCTGTCAATGCAAGACTATATTAATACTATGAATACTATATTGAATATTTCTATAGACTTGAATTTAACATCTCAAAGAGTAATAGTCCGCCTTTATGAATAGGCTTGTTTGTAGATGGCGAGGGAAACGCCAGAGAATAATATGAGACTTGTATCTTTCTTACTGTAAGCAGCAAATGAAATGCTTCGATTAAGACGTTAATGTACATGTTGGTGAAATACAATTGATGTGATTTTGTAATATTGACCTTTTATTTATGATCCTTTACCAATTTACCAAAATTTTATCCTTAGTACAGATGCAAGGGAGCGACAAGGAATGGGATATAACATGACCTATGGTTTGTAAGATATGACCCATGGTTTGTAAGGTGGTAAGCAAAAACACTGAAGAGTTCTTTGTTTGAATGATTACACGGATAATATAGGCGGTTAATCTATCCACCACGCCGATTTCAACAACCATTTCTGCGTTAGTACTAGCGCAGTTATAAACTACCGTTACAGACTATATAAGCTGATATATAGCATTCATCTACCGATATAGATAACAATAGCTCAGTATATTAACGTATCGGCAATTTAGGGAATTACCTTAAAACTCTTAACGGAACAAGTGCTGATGGACACGAAAAAATATTTAAAATGTAGTAACCCGTACGTTAGTCATATTTTTAGTATAATAATAAATACTTCTTAAAACTTGGTGATGCTTATACGTAATATACGTAAATATCTGGATACCCTCACACGCATTGAAATATACCTACCGAGTTGATCAGTGACCATCTAACCAAATTATATTTTTTTACATCTTGACGATTCTTCACCATAATTGCGTCGTTATGCGAAAAAATTTATTTGTAGTTCTCTAATATGGAAAGAAGAAATAAACATTTTTAAACACGATCACCTCAGAAATTATATCCATATTATATTCTATAATTAGACTAGTTTAGATAATATATAAATCAAATGAGTAACACTGACTAGTATTGATAACATATGAGTCAAGTGAGTAAAGATATCGTCACGCGTCAGCATCGGACGACTGCTACGTACGTCCACATATTCCTTGTGTTTTGCGTGATGATGAAAATATGTATGTCAAAATCAGTAAGGAAATACCTAAAAGAGCAAAAGCTAGTCCAACAGTCGGAAGAATTGTTATTACATTGAAAAGTTGTGCCGTAGTTAATTCCCTTGATGAAATGGCAAAGAAAACTTTTCGATTAGGGCGCTGCGCAATGGGCAACACTTTTGAGTCTTGTATCGGATACAAGACATCAGTCAATATATTATTTTCATAATAGTGACCTGCGCCGGCTTCGCTTGCGCGCGATGTAGTTTTTTACGACATAACATTACAAATCTTGAAAATTTTTCGTCTTTTCTCTATTATAATATGCAGCTACATATAGACCTTCATCTTGAAGCACTCTGTTTATTGAAAAAACTACATTTGAATCCGTTGCGTAGTTTAAAAGATCCAAGCAGATGGCAGAAAGCGACTTTGTTTTATATCTTTTAATGAAAATAATCAATACGAAATCAACCACTCGCTCAGCCATTACCTGTGTCCAGATGTTTCCGCTTGACATAAACAGTTTCCTGGTCAAAAAGAGTTCGGTCTAGGAAACTACAAACTGGACACCAAAACTGTCTACGTTTATGCAAAGCCGTAATATAAAAACTCTTAATTGCCGCTCTTCGCCTATATAACCGGTTTAAACTTTCATGCGATATATGTATGATGTACTATGATTAACGTAATGCTTTGTATTGATTTCATGAAAAATTGTACGTATTTAAGTAATTTATAACATTTTCCTTCTTCTTAACTTGAGTGCATTTTCCTTATAAAATATATACTCATGTAATCTCGTTTTATATTATAAAAAACCTACATTTTACAACACAGATAGAGACGAAACGGACAAAAAGGCTTCAAATCCGAATCTATATCTAAAATTCTGAATCCTGCATCACCGAATAGAGGAATTATTGCTCGGCTGACTTTACAATACCTTTTGACTATGGGGTCTGTGGTCCTTTCACAAATCTTATTTATTATTATTTTAAGTTTTTTGCAATATTATTTAAAGTAAACTCTAGGTAGACGGTCTTCGATTAACTATTAGTTTACTTAATGAAATAATATTCATCATCATTTGTTACTCTTGAAAATAACTCCTTAACTAAATACCAAATTTTTTGTTAACAGAACGCAGCGGAAACGAGAGGATGCCGGAGCCACTGTGCTTGACCAACAGATGAGACCCGCAGAAACCCGTTATCCAGTCGATCGATATTTGGTAAGCACAAAACAACCAACAATATATATTGGTATAAAATAAGGACTAGTTACTCAAATAATGTAACAGTATGTAAATGTCGCCCTGCAAGGCAAAGGCCATCTTTCGAAAAACAAAAAACAATAGGGACTTCAAACCACCACGCAGACTAACTATGGATTAGTGTATCAAAAATTTGTTCCGAAGTTTTGAATTTTGAAAGAATTAAAGCTAAAATTACAAAAAACACAATTTCAATAAAGCTAATCTAACATTAACAAAGAAATGTTGTTTACTTTTTCAGGTTGAGAGCAGCAAAAAATTTGATATGGTTAACATTATAGACGACGATATTTGGAATCCCGAGCCCGCGTTAAGGCCAGAAGATGAAATTATTTTAAGAAAGCTGCATGACATGCTTCAATCGACCGCGGACGACTTAAAGCTGCTTTCCGGAGAATTATCAAAATATCACGAATCAGATACTCAAAAGAAAACATTGCCAACGCCTTTGGACGAAGAGTTTAATGAAAAAATTCACATCGAAGAAGTTGTTAATGCTAAATTTCACGGGCACAACATAATTGAAACGGAATCTGCTTCACATAGAAAACATAGCGATGTTGTTGATGGAATCATACAATCTATAGCCAATAAACAGAGTGCTAAACAGTTTGTAAACCACGGTGTTCAAGTAAACCAAGCGCCGTTTCTTAAAAATCTACCGAAAAAAAAAAATTTGGCAGTATCCCGTACAAATGTAATTCAAATCGCAAAACCTTCAGAAACGAAAACAATTGTCAATTCTAATGAAAAAAGTAAAAAGAAAAATAATAATAGTGTAATTTATAACGAATTCTCTTATAAATATGCGGAACCTAAACCAACGTTTGCAAAAAAACCATTACAAATACAGCAAATGCCAAGTATCAATATTAGAAGCGAATTGAAAGAACAAAGAGTTTTACAACTAAATATAAATCCGGAGAGTAAAGAAGTGTGTGAAAATGGAAACATTAAAAGTAATGCTTTAGTAGTTGAAATGAAGCATGAAGACACACCAAAACCAGCTTCAAAAAAACCAATCACAATTGATCACATCCAGTACATTCCACTCCCAATAGGCGATAAGCCAAAAACACGTAAAATATCTAAAATGTCAGCATATGAAAGTGAATCGACAAATAATGGTAGTTCTGAATCGCAAGATAATTTGAGAAGGAAAATTAAAAATACCATGACTCTACGCCCGTCAGCATCGCAAGGACCGAGTCAGGCTCAGAATACTAAAAAGAATATAACTAACAAGAAAGACGTAAAACGAGAAGGTAAAAAAAGCTTAGATGTATGGCAGTCAAAGCTAAATTCAGTTTACGGCGGAACGTCAAAAATAAAGAAATCTGGTGTAAAAGCAACAAAATCGTCTCCTAAATCTGGTAAACAAACAGCCACTTTACGTAAAAAAGTTACATCACAGATTTTAAATAATACCGATTACATACCCTATTCAAAATTAACAATAGGTGGCGTTAATGTGAGTGACATTGAGAGAGAAATTTCTAACATACCCAACAGAGGCGATATAGTATTAAGTCCTATTTTAGACAAAATATTAAGCAGTCGGGAAAATTCGTTTCACAAGGATAGTCCAAGAAAAACAAAAAATAAAAGTCCTAGAATCTTGACTACTTCTGATGAAAACTTATTACAAGAAGTTTTAGATATTGAAAAAGAAATATCGAGGACTATATCAACGAAAAACGAAAATAATGTTAATAAAATATCTGATAACGATGAAATAGATAAAAACCGTAATCTTAAAAATGCGGACAGTTATGACGATGATTTTGAAGAAGAAAAATCTAACGATTCAGAACAAGCTAAGGAGAGCCATATCAGCAAATCGGAATCTTTAGATAGTATACCACCTAATAAATTCTCATTTAATAGTTCTAATGAAGATGACAATTATGATCCTAACAACCTTCCAAATAGTAAAACAAACCAAGAAAATAATGCAAATATTCACAACAAAACCTATACTAAAATATCAAATCTATCCTTTAAAAATACTGTTGATATATTTGAATTTGTACATTCTGTTGACACTCAAGATACAGCTACTCAAATCAATGCATCAAATAAAGCAACACACCAAGAGAATCAAACCTCTTCTAGTGATGATAAGTCAAATGTGCTACCCATTCATAACGATCTATGGCCCTCGATCGACCCTCATGGAAAAGTGGAAAAAATGTTTAAACTAGAAAAGGAATTTATTAAGAAGTTAATCCTTGAAGAATATGGTGATTTACTGGAAAAACAATTGAATAAACCATCAACTTCAAAAAATGTAGATAATAGCTATAATGAAAGAAACATAATCTCTTCCCAAAAGAACACACAAACATCTCCGGCTCACGTCAAAAGTGTGATGACATCTCCGACCAGAACTAAAACACGGACTACTTCACCTTTTGCCCTGGCTTTGTCTGTTAACCAGCAGACTAGTCCAATAGTTGTCGTCTCAAATGAAGAAGAAATGAAGGTTGAGATAGGAAATGATGATGACCTAGGTATATCTGTTAATTTGTCATCCCCTCGTTTCAGTTTACGTCTTCCGCAAACCTCTCGAGAGGTCCTTTCTAATATTAAATCTGAAAATTCTAACAGAAATAAATCGCAAGCAAAATTTTTACGAAAGAATATTTTAAGTAGTTCTAGTTCTGGTGAAGGGGATTACTCCTCGTCCGATATAAGCAGCTTAGGGCAAATTCACAAAATATATAAAAGAAGGCTCAGGAAAAGTAGAATTCCATCGTTATCTGAAATAAGTTCTTCATCTTCATTATCTAGATACTCTAGGTATAGTACTGATCGGTCTGGTGTTGTTATACCTTTAAAAAGTGAAGGCGAAGCTAGTATAGAACTGATAAACACGAGAAGACTTAATAAACAAAGTAAAAGTGAAGGAGAAATGAGTTTAGGACAGCTGAATTAGATATTTGTGTAGCGCTTGTGATTCATAGTTTTTTTAATGTTGTTGGCAATATTTGGAATATTGCATTTTCATTGTGCCTTAAAATAAGTTCATTTTATGTAGCTGAGCGAATCAAGTGTTGTCCGTCATTTTATTTACTCACCTAAAGTACAAATCGGTTATCGCATATTTAATTGTGATATTTTTATTTTTAATAGACTTAAGAATACTTACTTGAAAATATATATTTTACTATGCCATTTAGTTGTAATAGATTTTAAGATTTTTTTAATATAACATACCTAATAAAGATTTTTCTTATTAAGATTTTGTATTTTTTCCTGTTCTGCAAATCTAATTGAGAATTTTACACATCAGGATACGATCTTATAGTTCTATAATCGTTGATTAGATAGTTTCTTTGTCATATATTTGCGCTCAATCGGCGTAAGGTTTATGGGCTGTCAAGTGACTGTATAGTCTGTGAAATTCGTGACAGTGATACTCTGTGACATTACTATTGGGATCCGGTTTCCAGCCCTCGCTCTCTGCTACGTGACTCCGATGCGCGCACACTATAAACAACAGTTCCTGAAAATCATCGTGTTTACCAACAATAAAGCACTTATTATAGCTAAATGTTGAAGTACCTATCAAGACACGCGATAACGTCTGAAAATAAGTTCAAGCTAACAAAACTGGCGAACAGAACCGTGTGCAATATTACTCTTTGTAGGCCCTTTTGAACCCCTTATAATTCAAAAATAACACCTAAACTATTTCACATAAACATGTCAAACCATTTATTGATTTTAAATATTGAGACTTGCGAGATACATATGTGTTCCAAATGTCATAAACACAACTAAATCTGTTATTTAGATATTAACGTCAAAAAATCGCCATTTATATCACTAACTGACCTATAGATCATAATCCTAACCCATTTCTAGATGTCTTAGAAAGTTAAAATTTGACATCCAGTAGGTAGTTAGTGTATTATAATTTTTCAATTAATTGATTGAATTAGAAACACTCACTCATAATGCCTATAATATAAAACCAGCTATTAAAATTGATTTCATTGACCAGTCTATGTGTATTAAAAGGTCTTCACGTGAATTTATTGCGAATGGAATATCCTTAATTTTTTTCATCCAAACAGAAGTTTTAGTATTTGTAACTATCTATAACTAAGAGTGTAGTCGACTTTCGTATTTATTACGTTATTAGCATCAATAGTGTAAAATCATTACTTGTAAATAAAAAAGAATAATACAAAAAACACCACTATACCCCCATATATGTAGGAAAATACAATAAATCAGTACAGTTAACAATTTGAATTTTCAATTCAATTCTTTGGTTTATGGCAAAAATTTTGAATTTAATCATAAATTTTATCGTATGATAATAGTATGACACAAAATTTGAAAAAGGTTTTCCTCGTCTAAATCAATGACACAATATATTATACAAGCTGGCAACACAAATATGAGATAAAATTATAATCTGTTATATTAGAATATCGATTAATACAGAATTTAAATAGACATTTAAACATTTCGAATATCAAAAAATCCAAAGGTATCGATTCGGAAATAATTAACTAAAGAAACCAATTAATTTTTTCGTGACTTATGCAAGAGTAAAATAGTCCGTATTTAAATATTTTGCTTGTGATTTTTGTTTATTTGACATAACAATGAATAATATTTGTAAGCGAATAATAAATCCTATTCAATTCTTTGTTTTGTGGATATAAAATTCTATCTAACGAGTATCATTAAATCGATTTTTTATCTCACTAAGTATCGAATAATCGATTATAAAATGACATTCGATTACATTTTGACGTTCATAATGAAAATATATCAATAGTAGCAAAATTTTCTTTGTTGTGTTTGAATATCAGGCGCTTATTATTGTTCATAAAACGTAGTGATTATATACTCTTTGATTGTTCGTAATTTAGAATCAGCTGTAATTACACGTTAAGTTACTAACATTTTTGTCATGAGCAAAAGACTATTAGAACCCATTTAAAAACATCTTATAAGCTGTAAAACGAAATAATGAAATCGCTAATATTTATTGTATTATTAAAGTTAGCGCTAGGAAAATTAACACCGCGAGTTGATCCGGGATATGACTGCGGCTACTGCCAGCCAGAACAAATACATATTTCCTTCGGATGTAAGTAATTATAAAATTAATTATAATTCTAAATTATATTTAATATAATCTTCATAATTTTATTTTTTAGTAAATATCATTCACTTTTAAAAAATTTTATTTAAATAATTATTTATGGACAGATATAATAATAATAAAAAAAATTTAATAATATTTAAAAAAAATACATTTAAAATATGAATATGAACATCTGGCTTTAAGAAGAGTAGTTAATTAGACAAATTAGCTCATGCAAGAATAACACTATTTTATTCTCTTACTTAATATACTAGCTTGGCTTGAGACTTTACTCGCAATAATGTGATTTTGTTTTAAAATGATATTAATATATATACATAATATAATAAAATTAAAATATACATGAGTTACAGCCTATAACTATCAAGAACAATGTACCTTCCAAATGGTGTAATAGCAATGGTGCTATTATTTTTAAACCAAGTTCTGTCATTCCGGAGTCTACTTTACACATACAAAATTTGCTCTTTCTTTTTATTAGTCCCACAATGGTTTTACATATGTGGTAAATTAATGTAAAAGTAGCCAGTGTTATTCACATATATAACATATCGAAATCTCTTCAATAGATTTTGTGTAAAAGAGTAACAATCCTCCAAATGGGTACACTTTGACTTGAAAACCTCCTCCTTTATTGAAGAAAATCAATTTATTTCCCACTGTGCAGCAAAACTTCTGAGTATGTACAAAATTTTACAACAGTGTGTGTTTAATTTAACTTGCTCATACTAAAAGTAAAACTGCTTATTATCTAAAAATAACATTAGTACATTGTAAAACAAAAGATTTTTACACATTACTTTATTTGTTTGACCTTTTTCATGTCAGAAATATAAGTTTAAAATAATTTTATTTATGCAGAGACAAAGCAATTATCTAAGTCGATGCTCCCAAATTTCACTTTAGAAATAATATATAGTGTAGTATTTTATACATTTCCTCTAAGATATAATTGTTTTATTTTCGACTCATTTCTTATTGAGTGTAACAATCACTATCAGATATTTTTAGAGAACCACATCCAAAAAAGAATTGATTCATACATAATATATAAATAAGAGAACCATAATTTTTTGTTATAAGATTAAGATCTTTTACAATTTCAAATACACGCACACCCATACCAATTTTGTTATATGTATATATATAAATATATATAACTCAATGGTGACTGACTGACATAGTGATCTATCAACTCACAGCCCAAATCACAGGACTGATCCGGCTGAAATTTGGCATGCAGGTAGATGTTATGACGTAGGCATCTGCTAAGAAAGGATTTTTTATTAATTCTACCTCCAAGGGGATAAAATAGAGGATGAAAGTTTGTATGAAACTTTGTCAATTTTAGACAGATCAGGCTAAGACTTTGCATGCATATAGCTACTATGACATAGACATCACAGACGAAGTCGCGAGCACCAGCTAGTATTGTATATGTTACATGTATAATCAAGGAGCCTAATTCTATTTATGGGGTTAAACTGTTTACTCATAATTACAGACGTGACAATATGGTTATCGCTTCATTTCATCAAAGTTGTAACAATTTTACATTAGAGTTGACAAATATCAATATATAGTAGTATTTGTAAATACGAGTAGACAGTTTAACCTGACAGACAGAATGTGGCCCTCTGACTAAAGGTACATTTTAAAACGTGAAATTATTATAAATATGATTTTATAATGCTAGCATATGACCGGATTACTGAATGATAACCCAGTTATCAATGACCACTGCTTTTAATAATAATTGATAACAAAATTGTTTAAACTTGTTTACTATAATTTATTTGTATGAGAATTTGATATTTGTATGTCGTCAGAAAGTATAATTTTACAATTCTTTTCATTAAATATTTTCATTTTAATAATTTTTATTATTATTATTGTTTATCAAAATGTTGTTTGTGGAATCTGATTTTAAAAACAATTTAATTCGGAAATGTACAAATTGGTGGAAAATTATTCACCATCATTCGCTGTTAACTCTGTTATCTATGCTCGAGGATATAAAATTAAATATTTTCTTGTTTTTATCATCTTAACATTGTTTTTTAATGTAGGAAAACAATACAACTTAGTCATAGCAACTAAGTCACAATTATGATAATCATAATGTTCTAACTATAATCAATTTTAGAGAAAAACATGTGTTTTTTTAAGTTAAATATTAATCAAGTCGTGTCCTGTCCTGTTCCCGCTCTATGTGTGGTCAACACAACATATACCTCTTTTCCACACTTGTCTATTATCCGTCCTGTCAGCAGTTACTCCTTTATTACTCATATCACCTTTCACAGAACCAATCCATTTTTTCTTTGGTCTACCCTAGATATATTAAGTAGTATAAAAAAAATTAACCCTCACAAAACTTTTACAGCAAAAACCAACGACATAGTGGTAACATGGACAACATACAATGACACCCAAGAGTCCCGGGTTCAATATGGAGAGGGAACAATGGACACGGAGGCAGAGGGTTACAGAACCCTTTTCACTGATGGAGGAAATTTGCGCAGAAAGATGTGGATCCATAGGACCCTTCTCCCGGATCTGAAGTTTGATACCAGATATGGTGTGTATTGAATTATTTAAATAATAAACTGATTTTATATATACAAATTAATAAATTTCACTTCAAACTCAACGGCAACATTAAAAGCTCATGATGCGTCAGAGGTACGGAAACACTCAACGCAAGTACAAACATTTTTGTCATGAACGGAGATCAAACTCGCGATCTAAGCACTTCTGTCAATTACAGTGACCATACCGTCAACTTGTCGACATCAATTTTATAATATTTTATTTAATCGTGTTTATAGTTATTATTATTAGTTAATAGTCAAGAAGTATTTGTTTGAGTTCTAGTGTCATGTTTTGTAACCTGCGACCCTTTTCAAATTAATTAGCTTTCTAATGCAATAACATTTTTAATCGGATTGTTGGGTCCTTAAAATGGGATTTTCTAAAAAACAATAATTCAAATCAAAGCTTTATTTATTAGTGAAGTTTTTGCAGTATTTCATTATTATTTTCAAATTTTAATTATTTACATAATAAAATGGATAATAACCGTTATAGTCTAGTTCTGCTATCTCTCTTTTAAAAGATTACGGTTCTTGAAATAGGAAATACGTTTAAGTGATAGAAAGAGAGAACAAACTAAATAGCAACTGTGTTGCCTAACGATGTAGCATGCTTTTAATGATTCTCTTACATGTCATTTGGTATTTTAAAGTCATCGTTTGATGAAATCATTAGTTATGTGGTCTATAATTATCTACACTAATATTATAAAGCTGAAGAGATTGTTTGTTTGAACGCGTCAATCTTATAAACTACTGATACAAATTGAAAAATTCTTTTTGTATTTAATAGTTTATTAATTGAGGAAGGCTATAGGCATATTACATCACGCTACGACTCATGGGAGAAAAGCAGTAACCATAAACTCGAGTTAAACCGTGAGGGGTAGCTAGTGTAAAATAAAATACTACACGATAAGTGAAATGTAACTTTTTCAATTAAGCACTTCAAGTAAATGAAACATCAATTTCAACGGCTTATCTGTCAGCTATTTTATTGTTAAATAGTAGAATTTTCATATAGTTAGAAAAAAATCCATAAAAATCTTGTTATTCTTACATTTTTTATATATTATTGCCAATGATATTATATAAGGATAGATATGTTGTTATCTCGGGGATTTTGGCACACAGAATTCCGATCACTTTGACCGACGTTGCCTAGCAATCAGCTAGCGGTTGAATATGACAAGCAACAGTTATCTTTAGCCCAAAAAGTCAATTAACGAGCTTGTCAAAGTTGGAAATGGGTACGGATTTTAACGTCGAATAATATGAACGTAACATGTTATGAAATACCATTGATTATTGTAGTGTACCATGCGGGGTCGGTGTTCGGTTGGTCGGAGGAGTTCTCGTTCAAGACGCCCCCACAAGGCGAAGACTGGGTTGTTCGAGCTGCCATATATGGCGATATGGGGAATAAGAATGCACACGTAAGATATATTGACCAGAACTAGTTTTTTATGGTTCCGTTTGGTTAAAGATGACATCAGGACCCTATTTCTAAGCCTATCCATCTAAAACATAGTAAGCGAGAATCACACTAATAAGTTTTTTTCTTAGACTTTCATAAAGATTTACATACATAAGTTGTTTATTAAAGCTTTACATCTGAAAGAGTTTACTGTCATTATTTTTGACAAACGCAGCATTCGTAAGATTACCTAGGTAACTGTTACCAGGTTACACAATTGTTTTATGTCAATTACGAGACTAAAACTTACTAATGTAATTCTCGCCCTTTAATTTCTGGAATTTACTCAATGACTATGAATTCTCATATTTAAGCTATACGAGTATATTTTCATCAAATTCGCATTATATTTAGTATACACCACTGGCTTAGCAGACTACGAAAATCTAAAAAAAACTTGGTCCTTAGGACTAAAGTTTTTTTTTAGTTTCCAATATCAATGATATTCTTACCATTTCAGTCTCTTTCCTATCTTCAAGATGAAACTCAACGTGGCCATTTCGATATGATTTTACATGTTGGAGACTTTGCTTATGACATGGACACTGACAACGCCCTTGTTGGAGATGAATTCATGCGGCAGATACAGCCTCTAGCGGCCATGTTGCCTTACATGACATGTCCTGGGAACCATGAGTCGAAGTAGTAAGTGTATTCTGTTTTAAAAGTACTTTTAAATTTAGATGAACTTTGTTATAATACTGTTTACTCCAGTTTTGGATAAGTACAATTTTTATACAAAACTACCATCGAAAATTCAGTTCTTCGTCGTGATAATTATTAATATAGGAGGAAAATCAGCCACATATGCGTCAATTTTTTTTTGTAACATTTTATGATTACGAATAAATGAGCAGGTCTGCCACCTGATGTTAATTGATCATAAACATCGAAATTAATCAGCATCGTAAAAGACACCAATACCGTCTTAAGAAGAAACAGTAAGGAAGAATGGGTAGAAGGGAGGATAATGAAAGAGGAATGGGGAATGTCAGACCAAAAATATTAACCGTATGTACTTTTAATAAAGTTAACAATATTTCGCTAATATATCGGCAGGCGTACTAAATGAAAAAAAACTATTTAATTACGAGTAAATTTTACTGTTTGTAATTTTAATGATATTTTATTAATTCTGAAGTCATTTCATTGTATTACAAATTTCAAGCCTAGCTTGCGAATTATTTGTTTTTCTGCTAATCTAAATGTATGAAAAAATATTAGTTCGACAGAATTAGATACCAAAACATTGGATATGGTTTTATACGTGTAACGAAAAAGTTAAATTTGGGTTATCCTATTTCTTGAGAGATTTGTCTAATATATGACCATGGTCGACGTAAAGGATTGAGATCCATTTCAAATCAAAGAAATTACTAATTCCATTCAAATTGGTCTCTTTGCAACTTTTTCCAGTTTTTTTTTGTCCATTTTTCCAGTAATTTTAGTAACTACCGCAATCGTTTCTCCATGCCGGGGCCTTACGAGAGCATGTTCTACTCGTTCGACCTCGGTCCCGTTCATTTTATATCAATTTCCACCGAATTCTACTATTTCCTGGAATACGGGACCAAGATGGTAGCTAATCAGTTCCAATGGCTTCAGGAAGACCTCATCGCGGCCACGTCTGCTGAAAACAGGTAAGATGGTGTACTATGCAAGTAATGTGGTATATTATAAAAACTAAAACCCGTTGTTTTACTTATTTTAATCGTATATGTTTTAGGTATTAGTATATTGTAATGTGAAGTTATTGCTAAACTTCTTTATTTCTGACCAAAAAGAAGGGTGATATAATTTTGACGTGTGTTTCTGTGTGTCTGTTTGTGGCTTTGCAGCTTCTTAACGTATTGACCAATTTTGAAGCGTTTTTATTGTTTGAAAGAATCTCTTTTTTAGTTATTCAAAGGATTCTTCTTTTGTTCTATTGGATTTAAAAATTATTATACTTTAAATAATATAAAATCAACATAGTTGGGTAACCTTACCTGATGCTGCAGCATCATGTGGAATCAACAGGATATACAACTCCTCTTACTACTTGCGGAAGTATCACGTTGAGACATTTCAACAATGGTCTCAATAAATCGACTGTCAGGGTTTTCTTAAAATTTTCAATTTTATCTAGTTTTATTAAACGCAATATTAACTTTGGAAATTTTCAAAACGTACTGGAAGCTTTTTAGTTCTTTAGCTACAAGTAATTTAGAGTGAGATGTAGAACTAAGAAAATAAAAAACTCGAATTACACGATAAACTTTCTGAATCTATAACACCCAATTCCACGCGATTTTCTATTTACATTTTTAGAATCTTTTCTAAAACAGATTTGTCTACACTTATTTAGCGTGTCATCTGATATACTGTTGTTATAGACTTATTTAATATACAATTTAGTTTTAGGCTCCATCTAAGTCACTATTATACTATAGTGTTAAAGTTAATAGTGCGTTTAATAAAATTAGATAAAATTGAAAATTTTAAGAAAACCCTGACAGTCGATTTATTAAGACCATTTCAACAAGTCTCGTGATACTTCCGCAAGTAGTAAGAGGAGTTGTATATCCTGTTGATTCCACATGATGCTGTAGCATCAGGTAAGGTTACCCAACTATGTTGATTTTATATTATTTTATATTCCTTACTTCAAGAATCAAACGATAAATAACCAAAGAATTTATTTCAGTCCACAAAAACAGTTCATATGTAAATAACCTCTATCCTCTAAACAAGGTTTGTATGTTGTATGTATCTTAGAGGTCAGGATTGTACACCAATTGCATTAATTTTATTTATAAGGATTGAAAAGTAAAATAACTAATATTTAATATAAAGTAAACCGATTTCAAAAGCAAAACACGAAATTTAGTTTGATTGGATGACATAATAATTTCAGAGTATTATCTATAATAATAATATATAAGATAAAATTGTAAGTTCCCATTCGAAAAAAAGATTTTTCAAAATCGATCAAGAAATTATGGAGTTCTTAGGAGAAATTTATTTTTGAAATCGGTTGAAAATAATAATAACAAAACAATACTTGACCTTAAAAGCCCCATATGATTTGTGTCTACTTTAAGGGCTAAACGTCCTTGGATCATAGTATACGGTCACCGGCCGATGTACTGCAGCAATATCGCCGACGATTGCTGGAATAACTACTTGCCCAATCGAGTTGGCCTGCCGTTGTACGGCTGCGGTGAGTTGCAGTAGATCTTAGACGTTGGTCGTTTCAGGGCAAAGAGACCTTGGATAGTGCTGTATGGTCATAGGCCGATGTATTGCAGCAATTCTGACGATATCGACTGCAGTGTCGAGTACACGAGGAAGGGTCTGCCGTTTTTGGGGTTGTATAGTGAGTTTTTGGTTATTGCAGGGCGAGAATTACATTTGTAAGGTTTACTTTCTCAATTGCCATAAAAAAAGTGTACAACGAGCTGTGGCTGTTAAAATAAAGGCACTGACAGTAAATACTTTAAGGCGCAAAGCAATGATAAACAATTTATGTAAATCTTTATAAAAGTATGAGAGTAAAACTTAAAAGTGTAATTCTCTCCTTAAAAATTGTGGTCAAGATTTTACGAAAGCTTTTGATAATGTCAATCACTTATCATTCATGATAGAATATTACATATAAGGGTTTGCCTTCTCACCATGAATCCAATAAAAACTGTAATCTAATATTGCTAAAATGTATTTAAGTACTGCTATTTATATATATATATATATATCGTGCTTGTATGCTTAGTTTGGTTTACAATGACAAATAAAATCGGGAGTTTTACAGGGTCCATTTATAAGTCACATCATATAAGTCGCTTTTAATTTATTAAAAAAAATCCATTATGCGTAAGACTTCATGACATTTATAAGATTATATTGAACTCATGAAGCATATAGAAGGTGAATTTTTCAAGTTGGCGTAGAAGACCAAATTTAAAAATATCAGATGATGCTATAGTATGGGTTGTGTTTCGTTCTTTAGTCGACACATTAAATTCATGGCTAAGAAAAATAATTAATCGAAAATCTAATGTTACATTATTTATTAAAGATCGACCTCGAGACTCATATGAGTATTTTTGCTATTCCCTATTTTCAGATTTGGTCGTCCACGCCCATTTTTAAATTTCATTCCGTGTATTTATAATTTACAATAGAGTTTAGCAGGGGACATTTCTAAATTAGATATTGTATACAGAGTTTCACATAGCACGCTTCTTAACCATTTAGTAACACAAAGAGCTCCATTTCGTACTCCCATAGTATAATTTTTCCATCTTCCAGGTCTAGAGCCCTTGTTGAAGGACTACGGCGTGGATGTCGTGATATGGGCACATGAACATAGTTATGAACGCACTTGGCCGTTATATGATCAAAAAGTTTATAACGGCTCTTTAAACAACCCCTATCACAACCCTCGGTAAGTATTGTAATTAGTTAAATAATAAAAAAATATTTCCAGTAATAATATTAAAGTAAGTTATATCTATACTAATATTAAAAGAGGTAAGTTTGTTTGTATGTATGGGTATCCACTGATGCGATTTTTAAAAAAATGTGAAAGATAGCTTGTTTATTGCGAAAGATTATAGGCTATATTACATCACGCAACGTCTCACACAACGAAACCGCGAGAGGAGGGTAGTTATGTAATATAAAAATACGGTGGGCGGGATTAACAATTACAAAAGTATTTTAGGTACTTTTAGATAAGAATGCTTACTTAAGTGTTACGTAACGTTTAAAGAAAGGGGGGAAATATGTTACGGCGCGTAACATGGGTGGAGGGTTCTATCTTTAAAAATTGCTTTACGTAACAATATAAAAAATATACGGAAGAAATAGTTTTCTCATTGAGAAAAAGACGAACTTAAATCTAAACAGCACTATCTTCCAGCCAATTTTGTTTTCTTAATGATAGACATTTTTTTTTCATTTTAATTTTTAGCTGTTTAATTCTTTAATTCAAATATTTTCATCAATAATAAAATTGACACTATTGCAGTTAAGAACCAGAAAACTTTTGTATTAAATTGATGAATGGATGGTATTAAATTAAGCCAAGATGACCTAGTGATTAATACGCGTCGATCTCAAAATTCAAATACTAAATTTTAATTAAAATCATCTCGTGATCGGCGATGAAGGAAAACATCGTGAAGTAACCTGCATGTGCCTGGAGACATTCTGACACATGTATATCCGTCGACCCACAGTGGAGCAGCGTGGTGAAATAAGCTCTAAACCTTCTCCTTAATAAGAGAGAAGGCCTTTGCCCAGCAGTGAGACATTTACAGGCTGTTACTTTACTTTATACGTTAAATAGATGGCTGCGAGTTCAAATCTATACATCACTGAGTTTTTTAATACATTTATTTCAAACGTGAAGAAAAACTTTATAGGTATCAGTATTTTTTTATTGACGTGCTTGTCAAAGTTGGTAATAGGTACAGATTTTTAACGTCAAATAGTGTTAGCGTAACATATCAATATTTATTAAATGTCAATTATATTAATGTAATTGTAACTACTTATCGCGTGGGGTTCCGCAGGGTTTAATTTTAGACCCTTTTTTATTTTTACTCTGTGATATTGAGAACATATTTACACAAACATTAATATTCGGTGAGTTCAAATCAATGTTAGTTTTAGTATTTTATATAGTAATTTGTCATCACTTATTTTAACGCATGTACAGAACACTAGATATACACAGTACTTATTATACTCTATGGCGAGAGTTACAGTAGATTTGCTCTCAAACTTTCATAAACATTTACATAAGTTGTTTGTCATTGCTTTACACCTGAAAGACTTTACTGTCAGTGTCTTATTTTTTACATTAACGGCTTTTGTAACTACTTAAGACGTATCTTTTACTATATTACAGAGTTGCTTTATATTAGTTAGGAGACTAAAACTTACAAATGTGATTTTCGCCTAATATCTCTATTCTTTATATTTTTTATAATAATTTCTAGTGAAATAGTGGTTTATTTCAAATAAACTAAAAGTCTAAAAAGGAAGGCATATGTTAATTGTTTCTTTTTTATATATTTATACTATAACATCACTATCGTAAGACTATTTATAAAGCAATTGCTTGCCTTTATATTAACTGTCCTTGAAGTATTATATTATATGGACTATTTCTGTTCTTTCTGAAACCTTACCTTTTTTATTTAAGAAATCATTAATAAATCGTCTTTTTCTTGCTATTTTAGAGTGAAGCATCTCATAAAATTGCGACAGAATTTTTACAAAGAAGGTTGATCATGTACAATACTTAATTCACTGCTGAAATTATTAGCTCAAAAATGTTTGCACAATGCACTTCCCATTAAATAGCTAACATTTTCGACTCATTTAAAATCATAAATTGGATTATGATTATTATACTTTCAGAGCTCCGGTTCACATCATAACTGGCTCAGCCGGGTGTCAGGAGGACACTGATAAGTTTAAACGTAAGTTATTTCAAAATATACATTATTTATGTACTTTTTCACAAGCACTTTTGAATCGTCAAAACAAAAACAAAAACAAAAAAAAATGAAGCTACTGGTTGATAAGAAATTACAAAAAGTTTAGTACAGTTTTTTGACTTTTAAAAATCGATTCTACTAACGCTGGTAAAGTATCCAACACTTCCCCAGTTGGATGATTCCGTTTATCCACCCTGGCCGAGGTGGATAATCGGAGTCGTCCACCCAGTTGACACCTGCATAATGGTTTCCAGCACACCCCCCCGAGTGGTCGGCTTTTCGTTCCAGCGACTACGGTTACACGAGATTCAAGGCTTACAACAAGACTCATCTGTATTTTGAACAGGTAACAATATTTTAAAATTTTAAACAAATTAAAAATTAAAAAAAAAACAGGCTTTATATAACGATATTGGAAAACCGAGAAGTGTTAAATTATCACCGTGTGTTTATATTGTACGCTTAGTATTAAAGATACTGAATTCTAAAATTCACATTTTTGGGCGTAAAACGTTTTACGTTAAACGTTTTTTTGGTAAATAAATAGAAAATAATAATAATAACAATAATACATTAGAGGATATGTGATACTTCATTTATTTGTATGTTTGATGTACGTCAAGTATGAGTTAACCAACACTAAATTGCACAGTAGGCTGCTACACATCTCAGTTTTACATCCGGGAGAAGCCACTAATAAAGTTTAGTTTGTTATATTTTATAGAGCCGAGATGTTCTAGATGTTAGAACACGTCGATCTTAACCGATTATCGCGGATTCATACCCCTGTTAGTACCGAGCTTTTTAAGTGATAAAGTAGTGCTTAAATTCATTCGGCGGTGAAGGAAAACATGTGCCGGGAGACATTTCGACACACGTGTATCCGGCTCGAAGGACCAGCCTGGTGGATTAAGCTCCCAAACCTTCTCCTCAATAGGAGAGAAGGCTTTTGCCCAGCAGTGGGATATTTAAAAGCAATTACTTTATTACTTTAAGTAATATTAATATATAATTCCAGGTGGACGTAGATCTTAAAGGCCAGGTCGTGGACTCGCTGTGGATCATAAAGGACCATCACCGACCATATGATATTTAGACTTTAATATAGAGACTAATGTTAGGGCGAGAATTATATTATATAGTCGGGTTTAGTGCAAAACAGCGTAACTAGCTTTGCAATAAGGTCCATCTTTGAATCAAATGTTAAATTTCATTATTGTAAAAAAAAGCTAGCTAAAAATTATATAATGGAAAATGTCCATGTAATTTATTACAATATTAATAAAAATAAGGCTTTATATTAAATAGGTGATTCAAATTTACACTTTATAGGAAAAGCTATTTACGCGGTTTTGCAGTATCGCCGACGATTTGTAAGTTTTACTTCCATAATTGACATTACATTTCGTAACAGTTACCTAGGGAACGTTACGAAAGCGATCGCTGTAAAAAATAAAGGCACTGAAAATAAATTGTGTTGTGTAAATCAATTTCAAACAACTTACGTAAATCTTTATGAAAGTCTGAGAGCAAAACTCATAAGTGTAATTCTCGCCTAGAGTTTCTGTCGATAGATCTGATGTATACCCAAAGAACTTGTGATAATGATCTTTAAGGCATATTCCGGAAGACAATCAAACTGATTTTAATGACACTTTGAATTTTATTTTTTTTTTGTCGTCGCGAACCTACTGTTAAGTCTGATATCAAAAAAAAAAATTATTTTAGTTACTTTAATTTTCCATTAGACAACCTGTTTACTGAAGTACGTCATAGGCTGTATTACATCACGCTACGATCCTATGAGTCGTAACTAAGATACAATAGGACAGAACTATTTGTATGGGATAAATGTAGCTATTGGTCGTTTCGTTAATATTTATTAAACTAAAAGCCAGTAACCAAAGAATTTAATTGAATTAAATAAAGATATCAATTCAAAGTGTCATTAATTTTAGAAAGTATGCTGATTGTATTTCGGAAGACACCCTTAGTTTAATGTGAAGATTTCTTCAACTCAAATATGTGTTTTAGATTATTTGTACGCATTATGTAATAAAAGTCTGGAATTTATGTTTGTTTTATTATTAAAGTAATATAACAGTCCGCTGCTGGGGAAACGATTGTTTAAGTTATTAAAAATAACTATACTTTGTAACTGTAAATATTTGACGTTAAAAATCTACCCATTTCCAACATTGACAAGCCCGTCAATTGATTTGTTAATCCAAAGACACTATTGTCATACTCAGTCGCAAGCTGGTTGCTAGGCAACGACGTCCAATCTCTATGCTAAAATTAATGAGCTTATGACATATTTCAAGCTATATAATATAATTGATAAAAAGAGACAACGGACTTCAATTTATTGTGCTATTCTTTTTTGACGAATTCGTTTCTCGTACTTTCTTACCAGTCAGGCGCGTGAAAACTTAGTGATGCAAACACAGATTTGAATCCCCGACCGTAGAATTCATGTACGCAATTACGTATAATATGAAAAAAACTCAATTACAATATTCACGTAAAAGAGCAAATAGATAATAAAATTAACTAATTTACTTTTATCTCATCGCGATAGTTTTATAAATTATTAACATCTCTTATCACGAAAAAAATGTCTTCTTCCTTCATTTATATGATTATGCGCCACTTCACATATGGAAATACGTTACACAGATTTCTTTAGTTATTCAGCCACGTACAGATGAAATTATATATTATATAAAAATTAAGGGCTTTTCAGCGCGCCGGTACACATAGTGACAGGCTCCGCCGGCTGTCAGGAGGGAAGGGACCATTTCCGACGTGAGTTTAAATTATTTTTATAATCATAGTAATATTATATTTTAATTATATAGTGCTAACAGGGCAGAGTCCGTTGTGACTTTTGATATAGTAAAGATTAAAAAAAAGCGCGCGCTCCTTAATTTTTAGTGCGCGGTTACCATAGACGTGTATAAAGGATACAGTGGCGTAACAATAGGGTAGGGCTGGCTATAAACCACGGGCCCGTGACCCCACAGGGCCTCGGAATATCAAACTTTTATTAATAAAAATCTTATTAAAAGTAAATTGTTATGTCATTTTAAATATGTGTAAACCTTGAAAATAAAACTTATCAGACATTTATCTAAAAAACACACAATATTATTAAAAGTTTTGGGTAACTTCTTAAGTGGTTCATTAAAATTATTACGTGACGGTTTTTACTTGTCTCAGATGGTATAGTTACGCCTCTGAAAGGATTATAGATTTATTATTTTCATTGCTTTGTTCATTTGTATTTTTAATTATTTTAATAATTTTTACGATTTTTACTAAAAAGTAAATAAGTTTCTGGTCGTTAAGAATAGTTTTAAAAATCATTATAATAAAATATAATAAATGTAATAAGAACTTTACATTAAATAAATATATATCATAAATAAATAAATATAAAGAAGAAAACCTTTGTTTTATAATTTACACAAAAATATTACAGTCCACGTTTTTATCTTATCTTTGTATTTTATTTTCTTTCTTTTTACTGAAAAAATGTCTGTGTTATTTAGCAATTGTTTTCACATACCATCTGTTTCACATATATTTATATTATAATAAAAATAATAGATATATAAAACCGAATTGAAAATTGCTTACCTTTAAAGTCGGTTAATGAATCTATATAACTTTCAGGTGAACCGTTCAAGTGGTCCGCGTTTCGTTCGCAGGATTACGGCTACACGCGGTTCAAGGCTTACAACAAGACACATATTAATTTCGAACAAGTCAGTACACAAATGTTACGTAAAGTAAATTAAAAAAAGAAACAAAAATTCGATGGTATCAACTTTTTAAATAATACCAAATTAAAATGAATTTATTGACACATCATATTCTCAAATCCTTCAAGCCCTTTAAACTAAGGAACTAGACCCCCTTAAGATACACCCTTCTCTTATCTACGCTCATGTTTATGATATTATTAAGTTAAATCATGTTGTTATTTCCAGGTGTCGGTAGATCTCGGAGGGCAGGTCATAGATGCGTTTTGGCTCGTTAAAAACGACACTAACCATTCCTGAGAAGATAATTAGTAATTAAATATATTGTTTTCTTAGCTTTAATGTAACGTAAAAGTTTAACTTGTTTTAATTATTTTTAAGTTATAATAAATTAAGTATTTTAATTTCTACGCATTACTCTTTCATATACTCAGTAAATGAAATCTTAATTTTAAACTAAATTATAACTAAAAAATTTCTAAAATTCCATTTAAAAAGTATATTGTATTAGATAGCTTATTTATTTAGTATATAACAATATTATTTTACATAGTATTTACATTAAAACATTACCTCAGATAAAAGCTTATTCTCATTTTAATCCGGAGTCATAGCGGCAGCCATATTTATTTATTTACCGATAATAGCTTTATATTTAAAATATCAGAATTTTATTTATTATTAGAGTTCAGTGTGTGTTATGGGGTGTGAAGGCATGATGGGGTGTCGGTAGTGTTTGTCATAGATTTCCTCCCAAACTTGACACCGTTCTGAGAGTAAAGAGCCTCGAAGCTTAGGAGTTAAGTTCAGAGACATGTGTGGAGATCCATCCTCCCCTGTAGGCGGCCATGTCGATATCCACGAACTTTCAGGCTTTCTGTAACATAAAGTTACAAAAACTTTACATAATTCAATGATAAAATGATACAAAATAATTCTTCTTGAAGGAAATGTCTTAAATATGAATACAAATTTTAATTTTCTATTATAATTTGATTTAATGCGAATCCGTAAAAGGGAGACGATAGCATCGATTGGGGTATCTTATATTAATATTAAGAAAGAATCTATAAAAATTTAACGTTTAAAACATGAGGGTTGTATTTGTTTTAAAAAACGGATAGCCTAAGCTCATTTATATATTAAGTTTCGTATACTAACCCTGTTCTAATGAAGTTGGCCCAAAGGTCTCTCATAAAACCTTTGATTTTATAGAAATCTTCCGAAATTGAACTTTCATCAAATAGGGTCATATTGACCCCATCCAGAACAGCATTGGTCTGAGCGCAGTGGCTCGCTCCACGTACGTTTGTGTGTGGTATCAGCGGAGTGTTACCATCTACAAAGGAATATTCGTACAAATATATCCGGTCATTACCCGCTTTCACCTGATACTTTACCGATCGTAACGTCGGACACGCAAACACGACATCCGAAAAGAAATTGACGTATTCTAACACTGTTTCATCGGACACAGGTTTCTCTCCGAAGTAGAGATGTCTTATTTTTCTCGCTACTTCCTCTTTCTCTTCTTTACTTTCAAATGACAAATCTGCGGGGATGAAGTCTGAAAAGTTATCGTTCATATGATGTTTCGTGTGATCGAATAAATCAATCCGGAAGAGACCTTCCATCTTCGAAAACCCGTATAACATGGGCAGTTTTTCATATTTACCACTTTTTAATATGTTCACAGGACTGTCTTCTAAGAATCTCTTTTGTCCAACATTGATCTCCACACAGGGTGCTGTTGAAAATTCAGAATCACTTCTGAACAATTCATTGCCCTTCTGTAAAACCTCGTAGGGCACAGTTTTATAAAATTCTTCTAACGCATAAACATCATCAACGTTTTCGAAACCTAACAACTTCGCGTATTCCTTTGAATTTTTTAGAGGATCATTTTGAACCGTAAATGGAGAAGTACTGGCACCGCTTTCCGGAATGACCTTATTGAATAAGCCTTTCGCCATTTTCGATAGGATCAAAAGGTCAACCGAGGCTGAGCCCGCGCTGTACCCCGCTATAGTGACATCATCAGGATTACCGCCAAAACTTTTAATGTTCTTCTTCACCCATTGCAATAGAGCTACTTGGTCCTTCATTCCAGCGTTACCCGGAATATCCTTTGTACCTAAACATAAGAATCCGTGGGCCCCTAATCTATAATTGAAGGTAACTGCGATTATATTTCTGCCGTTGACGAGTTTCTTCGGTGTGAGGAGATCTCCGTGACCAATCGCAAAAGCCCCGCCATGGACGTAAACCACAACTGGTAAATTTTTCTTATCTGTATTTGGTACATAGATATTTGCAACGAGACAGTCTTCTTTTATCGTTTTATTTTCCAAGTAATTAATTAGGGTAGGAATTTTAAATGGCGGACATGTTATGCCTTTGTCCACTGCTTCTAATGGCTGTAGCCATGCCGGTGGTGGAAGAGGTTCCTATAAATAAAATTTTATTGTACTATCTAGGAATAATAAGACGAAACGGTATTACATAAAAGATATTAGATTAAGTAATTAAAATTGTATATAATGCATGTTATATAGCATGAGTAAATTGTTATCAATATGATAACCTATCACCAATTTCATTAAAAGCAAAACAATCCATATAATGTTATAATTATCTAGGTTACATTTTTTTTAATCAACAGTCAGCTAAAATCCTTATTGCACCTTTTTAAAATGTTAACGCGCTTTTTATGTTAACGAAAATTTTATTTGGATACAGATAAGAGTACAGCGCCCCTAGTGGGTAATGTACGTAACATTCGCTTTACAACACGTAAGAGGTATAGTTTACCTGAAACCGCTGTGACCCGCTCGGAGCCGTAGCGTATGGAATACTGTAAAAAGCATAAATATCCTCGATTGGGTCTTTATAGCCCTTTACGACGCCCTGCGTAGTCTTTACCAACCGGGAATCTAACTCGGCGATCGCTTGCCCGATTAGGAACAAACACACGAGTAAACACATCTTATCAGAGAACTTACAGACTTACGAATGTGCTCTAACGAAGTGCAGGAGCGATAAGTACAAACTTACATTACCTAATCATTTGCTGCCATACTACAAAAGACGCAATAAAACAATCTTCAACACGTGTTTAACCTTGTAAACAAAAATTAAAAATTGCTTAAAATCTTGTCTAAATAGCTTACAGAGTATAAATCATTAAGAGCTTATTAATATAATGTCACACTATAAAATTGAAAACTTAAATAGATTAAGACATTTGTTAAGCTCATTTAAGCTATATCTAAAGCATGTTTAACTCAAAACTGTTCTTAGACGCGGATTTGTAGTACGGATTTTTATATTTACACGTTTAACGTATGTTAAATCTTATGTATTAAGGCAACGATGTTTTCGCGCAATAGTTGAACAAAATTTTAAAAACTGAAATAAAACTAGGGTAGACTACCCGTGACCACGAACGCTGCAAAGTGCTCGAAACGTCGGGATGATAAAAATAATTAATATACGCGATTTAAATCCGTTAAAATAGTTTTATTTCAATGAATAATAATCGCGAAAATCTAAGACAACGATATATTAAAAACTCTTATACTGGTTTACTTTAAGGTGATTGTCAAATAATGAGGGTAGGAAATAAAAAGAACACAACGATAATAAATATTTGTGTTTTATTATGAAATTCAGTCTACTTGTTTTAAAGACAGGATAGTTGAAATTACAATCTGAATTAAAGTTTAAAAAGCAATATTGATGGAACTAAATAGATTTTTCCAATCTGAAGGTACTGATTTTTTTCTTGATAACTTTTTAATTATTTACTTTATAGTATATCCAAATATCCCAATATCCATTTGAAATATTTTTTTTGTCGAATGTTGAAAAAAGAAGCTTAGTCACGACTGATAAACGCGACTTACTCCGTCCGATCCGTGTCAGAAAAATATACCTTTGAATATGGAGTGTAGAATTGAAGTTTACCTGATATGGATATTAACCCTTAAAAGCATGGTGTATAAAAAATTAAACTTATTTTAAGCCTACTGTCAACTAAAAATTTTACTAAACATCAACACTGTGTGTTTATATTTTACATGACCTGTAATTATATACTGATTTATTTACTATTTTTCCATGATTCTACTGGTTAGTCTGTTTATATAAATTGTTTCTATTTTGATAAAATAAAAAAACATGCTTTTAAGGGGTAAAGTGAAATGTAGATAGATTTTTATATAAAGGCACACTATATATCTTCGAGATCAAGTCTGCAACTTATTACTGACAATTTGTATCTGTCTATGTTATGTATAAAATTACACTTATATTTATTATATTATTTTTACTGCTTTAAAATAAAAGCTTTTAAGTACTCCCATAATTTACTTATATAAACAACCATGTAACCTGGTTAGAGTAAGCTAGGTAACCTCACATAACCGGTTAGTTCCAATAAATAAGTCAGATCAAAATACACTTGTAGTAAGTTCGTTTAAATGTAAAAAAGATGATAATAATTTATGTAAATATTATGTAAGTACATAAGTAAAACTTAGAAGTGTAAATGTTGCCTAATGACAACCACATGGTAAGTCATATCTGTCAGTCACAGTAAGCCACCTTTCATGATATTTTTCAAGCATAACAGGTTTATTTAACTTTTATCTCCATTTCTTTCCATTCTTAGCTTTAAAATAGTTTTGTGTACTTAATTTGACATTTTGTGTCAAGTTTTGAGTTTGTTTGTATTGTTTCTTCACTCCATTTAATGTCACAGGTTTATACGGTTTCCTCTGTATGGCTGGTTTATTGTCAACTATCTTCATTAGTATCTTTTTGAGAAAACCGCTTTCATCACTGGTTTCGAATATATTGGCCGCTGCACGAAAATGTGTTATGATATTTAGTGCTAATTTCGGATGCACAGCTACAGCACAATTTCTATTGTGTTCGAAAGGATCTTGCACACACATGACAGTGTCTAATCTTATTGGTTTACATTCCTCATCATTTTCTACATTCGTTTTATAAAGCATAAACTCAGATGGGCATGTTTCTAGTTTTAAAAAGAGCTCTCTGTCAACTGGCTTTCCCATGTAGGGGCATATGATATACTTTGCAAATTTAAATGTATTGTAGTATTTAAAAAATCCTCCGAGCAATTTATACAAAGTCTCCTCTACTGAATTTACATGGTGTACTCTATGGAAAGAGGTATTCCAGTTATCGATAAAGTATTCATCAACATGACGTTGCAAGTCTATCACAGAGGATAAAATATTCTTCTGTTGTAAGTAAAATACTACAAGCAATGTCAAACAATAGTTTGGCATCAGATTTAGACCGGTTAATTTGTGAAATTTTGCCCAATATTTAATCAATATTGCGAGGTGTAACACTCTGGGGTCTATTTCTAGGAAATATTTAATTAATTCACTGTTTCGAACACCAGCGGGACTAGTAAAGTTAACATCACAGCATCTTTGTGTTGGAACATGATAAAATTTAACTATAGGTATTTTGGCAGTGGTTATTGCGAACACTTTTTGGAATATCCAATGTCGTTTTCTCAATATATTCCTAGCTTTCAAAACACATGAGTCATCAGGGAGATTGAGCCTGCTCGGAAGTTGTACATAGCAGTCAATGTCACTTGTTTTTATGCCCAATCCTGTAATTATTGACCCGAACCCATTAACTTTACAACCTAAAATTATATTTTTATTATTGTTGTAAAAATAAGAATTAATAGAAATTGAAGTGATTGTTAATTCTAAATATTAGACAAAATAATTCATTTTTTCAATACCTTAAATTACTTTTCGAATTCTTTAATCATAAATCAACTAGTACAAAATATTCTTTAAAAAAATTAACATAATCATAACACAATGTTGTGAAATAATCCATGCAATTATTGAAAGTTAAAAGTGTCACTGCACAATAAAATTCTTTAAAACTGTATGAAAGAAAATTGAATTAAAATAGAGTGTGCATTAAACTGTGTCTTAGTATTAAACCCTTCATATTTTTGACAATGTAATACTATCACATTGTTAATTTATATGTAAGTAACAAATATTAATTCATATTGTAAACCTTTGTTCCTACACTTTGTTTAAATGACTATAATCTCACCGGGCCAAGCTGCACTTAAAGCTTGGTGCAAATCATCCAATAATAATTGTAAGTATTCCACCTCCTCTCTCGTAAGCCTCACTCGTTGCATTATTTCCTGAACTTGGTTATCAAAACCACCCTCGAATGTCAGCTTTGATGTATCATATATATCATCTGTGAATTATTAATTAAGAAGGGATTCACTTATACAATTTTTCATTTGCAGTTTACAATAGCAAAAAATATCTCATTTTTTATTTAGTTGCTATTAATAATTTTGTTTCTATTTAAATTTAAAAATATTTACCATTTTCCTCCATTATCTTATTTCTTATGACCAACGGGGTGAGGTTTTGATATTATATTAAATATAAAAACTGATTTGGTCTTATCAAACTTGTAATAATATATCACCTTAAGTATGGCTCTAACATGCAATATGCTTCAATATTTCAATAACTTATTTATAACATAGGAAACAAATTGTTTTTTTTTTATGTTACGAACATTTTCGACTAGAAAACTTTTCTTTAATTTTACGCTCGAAATTTTCTCAATTTTGAAGGAATTACTTATTTAATTCTAATAAAGTTTTTGTATTTAAGATTTATAAAATATCACATTGATGAAAAAATGTTAATCCAATGTCAATTGTCAAATCAATTCTAATCTTTGGTTAATGGATTATTACAATAACATCACATTTCCTTTAGTATTGTCAATGTCAATTGACATAAAATCTTTGTTTAATTTTATAAACTTGTTTTATAGCTTTGCGTTCTAGGTCTTCTGTGCCTGTTATCGTTTTGGCACTATTAGAAGAGAAGCTAATGACGCCAAAAGTAAGAGGGTAATGTTGATAATTATCGCAGAGTTAATTAAAGCACAATAATAAATATCCTGATTAACACAGATTGCTATAGTGGGCCCAGGTTTGTGTTTGTTATATATTAAATTATATTAAAATTAAAAATAAGAGAGTGTATCAGAGGGCAGCACTGTGACTGTTTATGGTTGAGGGTTAAACAAAAGAAACCAGACGTGGATTGTTTTTACTTTAAGGTTTAAAAAAAAGGAATGAACGTGTTACAAAATATAAGGAGTGTATTAATTACATCTAAAATAATCAAAATATAACATTGGCGCCGAGCGACTTGTAAAAAAAAACTTTTTCATTTTATAAAGTGGGAGAGTGTTATATATTAAGATAAAGAGTGTATCTGAGGGTAGCATTGTGATAGTTTATGGTTGAGGGTAAAACAATAGAAAGCAATGACGTGGATTGTTTTTACTTTTAAGTTTTAAAAAATGAATAAACGTGTTACAAAATATAAGGAGTGTATTAATTAATTACATCTCAAATAATCAAAATATAACAGTGTTAATCTTTTTTTTTACTATAAAGTAATAAGCAATGGAGTAAATGTGTTCTACATATGAACTATGTAATTGAAAATAAAATCATCATCTACCTAGCATTTTTCCCGGTTAAACCAGGGTCTGCTTTCTATTCTAGTCCAGATATTGACGAGTTACTGATTTTTACACAGAGCGACTGCCATCTGACCTCCGCAACCCCTGAGGGCAAGCCAGTAACCATTTAGACTAGAATAATTTTCCTACTACGAGTAACGATCATTATCAGGTGATTGTGATAACAACCGAGACCGACAGCTTTACGTGCTCTCAAGCACGCAGACAAACGCACAAGGACAAACACCCAGACCTAGGAACAAATATTTATACAACTATAAATATCTGCCACGAGCGGGGATCGAAGCCGCAACCGTCGGCGTTAGAGGTATGTACATTTTGCACCACTACACCAGAGCGGTCGTCATTCAAAATAAAATCATAATTAAAAAAACCTGCGTACTTTTATAGACAACGCATTATTCAAGATATATTCCATTATTCAAGTGAATCGGTGGAAAATTATTTTAAGTTATATTTACGGCAAATTAAAAAATGCTGTTATATAATTATACACATTTGCTGCCTTACTACAAAAGATTTAAACGCGTGTTTAAAAAATCCGTACTACAAATCCGCGTCTAAGCAGTTTTGATTTAAACATGCTTTAGGTATATATTAATATACGTGTGAGTGAGTCTAATAGATGTCTAAAACCTATTTCAGCTGTCAAATGTAACGTATAACATTTGATCAATAAGTTTTTTTATGACTTTATTAGCTGTTAAGCAATTTAGATAATATTTTAAGCAATGATTAATTTTTAAACACTGTTTAGCTAGACTCGTGTTGAACATGGTTTTAATGCTTCTTTTGTAGTATGACAGTTGATGTTTTGAATAACAAAAAATCATGACAATTTTTTTTTGCTATACCTTTAATTTGAAATGTTTGTACCATACAGATTCTTGGCCTTCCAGATTATTGACTTGCTCTTGCTTTTATTTCTGTTAGAAGATATCCACTGATTAATTCTTTATAGACTGAAGTGACATACTTTAAGTGGATGCTAATAAGCAATAATGTGTCAACCCACAAGTCATATTCGGAGATATTGATGTATTTTGAAAATGCGTAACGTATTTAAAATTTTTAAAAGTCATCAAAACTAAATAAGTACGAAAATTTACATTATACCAAACTACTTTTAATTTACTTTTGTCAAAGTAGAAAAGAAAAAATAGATATATACTTCTTCAAACAAATTTATCGAAAATAGGTTAGACATCTTTATACGACATTTTCTCAAAATGAACTCCGTGTGGCTTGACACAGTATTATTAACGTACGTAAATAATAGTAATGTAACGTTACTGTTATTATTTTTATATACGTAATGACAGGTTAAATAAAACAAAACATTAAAGTTAACAACTTCAAAAGTCTACATATTTCATATAAAAAATAATTACAAAGAACAAATTAATCATTTAGCTTATCAAAATAAATTGTATGACGAATAAAACGTTGACACATAATTATCTAAAAACTCCGTGACTTTAAATTAACAAGACGGCTAAGACGTGTCGCTTTCAACACTGTTGTTTATAGCTGTCGTATCAGTAACCACTTCACGTGTATTGTTATCGACAACTGTTGTATCAGATTCAACTTTATGTGCATCCTTGTTGATAATTGTTGCATCAGTGACAACTTCATCCTTATCCTTGTTGGCCACAGTGACAACTTCATGTGTATCTTTTTTGTCTTTGTTATCCACTGAACTTGTATCTGTTTGACATACACTTATATTGAGATCTTCAACGCTTTCTGGTTTTGTTTCAGTATTGTTTACAGGATTAGGTCCAGCTGCACTCTTCCTTTCACGAGGTAACACATACGGTTTCATTAGCGTCACGAACCAATTCTGCATTATGGACATGAAGAATTTGCCGAATTCTTTGAAAGCGAACGCGTCGCCCTCTATTATTTTGATAGAAGCCGAAGCGTTCTTTGGTTCCTGACTAAACGTCAACATCAGGCGGAATTGTACGTTGAATGTTTGCTTTTCTGCAGTTAATATCTCCTCCGTTATGCGCATTTGTTTCTGCACGAAATCTAAATGCATCATATTATAAAGCTTAGAAAACTGCTTCCTCTTCCATATTGGTTTTGTCACGACACCATTGTACTTTTCTTTCTGTTTCTTCCCAGTGACGTTTCCTTTCTCGTCAACCCTTACCAGGTTTATCTTGCAAACCTCTTCGAATACTTTCATCGTAACTTCTCTGATCACCGACTTCCAGTCTGGATTTTTAATGTTCTGTATGATATGGGGATAAAGGAGTGCTCTGAATTCAGGATGTAATTTTGCGCGAGGAAGTTTCGGTTTTTGCAATAAAATCGTTTGAAATAGACCTTTGCAGTTGTTGAGTTTTTCCTTGTCGTAAGCTGCCGCTGCAAACTTGAAGAATGCTATGATATCCGCGGAAAGTCGGCTGGTGATAGCTGAGGCCACATTATGGCAGAGTTCGAAGGGGTCTTGTACGCACATCGACGTCGTAAACTTCATGGGAATGATCACACGATTTCGAATATTCTCTACGTATCGTTCGAATTCTTTAGGCAAGAGATTTAGATCTTTGAATAAATCTTTTTTCACCGGATTTCCCATGAATGGACATACGATCATCTCATCGAAATTGAACGTGGAATAGTATTGGAAGAATCCGCCGAGCAGTTCGGATATAGAAGAAGTATTCGTCGACTTTGGGAGTCGGTCGTGGTGGTGCATGAACCCAGTGTTCCAATAATCGACGATGACATCATTCTCTCTGTCTCTCTGGAGCCACTCCACAGATGGTAAAATCGATACGGGCGCTTGTTGCAGGTAGAAGATTATAAGCATCGTTAGGGCATAGTTCGTTAACTTTCCAGTGCCTGAAAGCCCATGTACTTTGGCCCAGTATTTAATAACTACCGCCATGGGAATGAGCCTAGGATCAGCGTGCAACAGAAACGCGATGAGCTTGCTATTCTGTGATCCCAGAGGGGTCTTGAAAGTGACGTCACAGTTGGTCTCAGTGGGAATGTGAAAGAATTTGACGATGGGCGTGTTCGCACGAGGTATTGCAAGGATTTCCGAGAATATTTGCGGGTATTGCTGAAGGATTCGTTTAGCTTTGTTGACGTAGTTGGCGTTCGGGTGGCGGAGGTTCGGTGGGATGTTCATAAAGCAGTCCGCATCGCTAGTTTTAATTCCAAGGCCAGTTGTTATTGAACCAAATGGAATAGCCACGCAGCCTGCAATTAAATAATTAATATTTATTTACTTTTATTTATATAATTTGAAGAAGAAATTTTTGATAAATGTAGATAATTTAGGCTTATTTTAAATTTGTTAACTGTGTATTTGAGTGCTTCAGGCCGCTACTTACTTTATAATACAAATTTTGTAATTATAATTCTAAAACTTAGCCTAGAAAGCTTATTTCGTACACGTTTTAAGCCAGCAAACGAATCTATTAATTTTGAAAATTATGGCGGAGAGCGCAGCCGTGTTGTTCTACGCGAGGCGCACGGCGGCTAGTTGGAACTAATGTGTAGTGTGTGTGTGTGTGTGTGTGTGTCAGTACCGGGCCAGGGTTGCTGCAGCGCGCGCTCGAGGTCGGCGTAGAGCGCGGAGAGCGCGGCCACCTCGTCCTGCGCGAGGCGCACGGCGGCCAGCAGGTGCGCCAGCTGCTCGTGAAACTCGCCCGACAGATCCAACACGCGAGGCTCCACTATCTTACCTGCGAGCCATATTATCTAAGCATTCTAAACGAACAATTTTTATATACAGGGTGTCTGCTGAGCACGTGTTGGACATTCTATCAGCGTTACTAGAATAGGTATTTTAAAGTTAAGAATATAGATTTATTTTTAATTATTGTACATTAATGATGTCTATACTATATGAGCCTACAAGATCCAACGTTTCAATTAAAAATAAATTGTTTTTTTTTTTCTTTTTAATAAAAAAAAAACATTTACTTCCGTTTTTTCTTTTAAATGTCAATTCTGCTATTACTGGTAAAATGTCCATCACATGCCCAGTTGAAATCATATAGAAAGGATAATATAGAAGGGAAATGCGTTGCGAACTTAAAAAGGCATAAGGGGTGAAGGGAAGTAAGAAAAAGAATGGGAAAAGGGGTTAGGCTCCTGGCTCTTTCGCTCGCCGAACGAAACGCAACTATATTAGCACGTTGTTTTTCGGTGTGTTACTGTCAAGATCGAGTCAGTCCGTACGAACTATAGCCAATGGGCCATAGCGAGGCTCTACCACAGTAGATTTTGTAACTCCATCTTAAAACTCTTCGAGGCACTTGCATTTTTATGCAATCGCGCGACCAATCAGATCGATGTCAGTGTATGTATAAATACGTATGTGGGTTTGTACCTTTGTGGCAATAGACCATAAATTAATAATACCACAAAGGTACAAACCTACATTCATATATAGACCAAACGCTTAGACCGACTTGGAAAATTGAAAATGGCCGATTTTGGACGCCATAATGTGTAAAAGAAAAAAATGTAAATCGACAAACTTATGTCAAGTGAGATATCGTTGAATAGATATTTGAAAATCATATTTAGGTTTCTCATATCGTTTTTAAATCAGAACTACCATTTAGGACCTATAACGTTTTAAAGCTGGTCAGTGACCATTCTAATTTACAGGCTTTTAGCCAGAACTGTGCTTTGATACGGTACTGATGACTGCAGATGGTCTTGTTATACTTTCGAGTTTTTGATTCGATAAATTACTTGTTACAATAAGTCATAAAAAGCATATAGTTGGACTAACTAATTAAATCTTATAAACTTTACCGGACTGTTGCGATGCCAAAAAATGTTTACCCTTGTTATATTTAATAATATTTAAATTATTTGTTACTAGATGTCGCTATACATTCGGGTAGAATTTTTACTGAAACTAATTAATAGCTTTTTACGTTCACACACACACTTGACCGGTTTTTATTATTTATTTTATTTTTTTGGTTTATTTATACTGTTCTAGTTGCTATAGAAATACATATAGTGTAAAAATTTCAACTCTATCTTTTGAATTATCTTTATTTTCTTTTATATTATTTATAGAAGATACAGTCCACTTGACACCGTTTGGGTACGGAACCTTAAAAAAAGCTGAACAAAGTCCGGTCGCCAACTTGGGCACTTGAATAAATGCATACGTTCAGTACTAACTGGACGTATACATTTATACAGGATGCAAATTTGAGGAGATGGGTAGAAAAAAGAAACATTAAACAAATTTCCGAAAAAAATGATTAATATATATTGTGAATTAACGAATACTGAGGAATGTGGTAATGTTAGGTTTTTCTCGTGTTAAAATTAATTGTTAGATTTTGGTGCAACCGATAACCAACAAATTAAAAAAATAAAAATATGTGATTTGACATGGTGTGACGTTCACTGGGCCATCTAGTTAGACAGTAAATATAATATATAGTTTCTAGAAAAATCATAGATTAAGACAAGAATTACACTTGTACGTATGTATGTTTTGCGCCCTTACATTCATATATATTTACTTTTACACCTAAAAAAAACTTACTATCAGTTACCTATTAACACTCACTTCAGTTTACATAGGGTTACCTAGCTAACCAATATCAGCTTACATAGTTGTTTTATATAAGTGACGAAAGTAAAAATTACAAGTGTAATTCTCGTCTAGTAAAATTACAAAAGGGTAAACATACCTTTCTCCTTACTCTTAATAAATTCCCGTTTAGGTGTAGTCGGTTCAGGTTTCGCATGAAACTTCGTCACAGTTAAGAACTCCCCGTATATATTAACTTTGCCGGACTCCTGTATAGCCTCCAAAGCTTCATCCTCAGTACTATATACGAGTACCGCAAATTTATTGTTTATCTTTTCGACATTCACAGTTCCAAAATCCGAGAAAATCCTGGCGAGGTCTTGAGGTTGTGTATAAGGGGGGTATCCTGTGGAAATTATTTACTTTTAAATTTTTAATAATTTTTGTTATTGTTTTACAAACAGTATTGTGGTAAAGTATCCTGCTCCTATTGTAAATGTAAAAATTTTTGAAATTTGATAAAACTTTACAGTACCATAGCGTATACATCAGAATAACACATACAACTTTTTTTGGCATACTACGCCATGTAATGTATGTTAGTGTTGTTTCAATAAACTAATTTACACTGCCATCTATTAGATACTGATGGAACTTATACACAACAAACCTTTGTTCGAAAAGAAGACTTAATTTGCAATAAAAACCTATTGAAGTATTAATAGGGATAAAAACTATCCCATCTATTAAATTTGACAGTCACATGCATAGGGTAAATTTCATTTTCATTGTCAATCATCGTCATATGGGATTTTTAACACGACACAAATGGAAAGGATGGTATTACTTTGATGTGTGTATCTGTATCTCTTTCTGTAACATAGCTCTTAAATGAATAGACCAATATTGATGAATTATTTAATTTAAAAGCTGATGGGACTGGGATTGTTCTTAGATATCTACGAAGATCTGTTCTGGTTTGAATGTTGTTAGCTTTTTTCTTGTTACTGAAGAGATATATTGAGCCTTATTGAAATATTAACAATAAGTAAATTGTGTGTTTATCTTGTTTATATCTGTTACCTGTGACATGTACTTTTCTGCCTTGAGTAGAATGCGGTTGCGCTTCCATGGCTATAGCAATGGAGCACCTGAGAATAACAAAACTTGGATTTTACTTCCCAAACAAGTTTAGCTTTTTGACGTCAGTTAAATATAGAAATAAAAACTATCATAAAATAACTGTACTTACCTGTACTGACGTCAATAACTTTATAGAAATATTTAGGTTCTAAAAAACCGTTATCATTGCCCTCTGTCAGTATAACACCATTTTCTGACTCATAAAATTTAAGTCCGTCACCTAATGCCTTTGCCAAATCTATAAATATATAGACTTGTATGTCCTTCCGAAGTCCACTTATCACGTTGGGGTCGTGTAAAGTGCCCTTAGCAAAGTGTATATGCTTCCTTTTCATACGACTTAGGCCTTCATTCTTTATTTGTGGCCAACATTTAAAATATGTACCGTGAACAACAGTATTGTAGTGTGGCTGAAATAATTCACAAAAAAAAAGCAAGTTAATTTTAACTTAGCACTGTGCAATATCTAACAATAAATTAATTGTACTTACAACATACATATATTTATGTATAAAACTTTATTCCAATTCATTAACAGTTATTATTTTTACATAGCATATAATATGACTATTTGAAGCAAAATTAAAATATATATATTATTTTAATCTGTCGATATAGACTCCATAACGACAGATGGTATGACTGAGACTACAATCACTATAAAATGTAAGCAACATTGAGATGATAAAATATTTAACACAGGCAATTTAAATCACTTCATCTATCAAAACAATGGATAGTTAATAATCAAATAAGACAACGCTAAGACAATATTTATTCTACAATTATTAATTACCTCTAATATCTGTATTAGCTCATTATCATTTACTTGTAAAGTATGACCTTGATTAGCTTTTATCTGAAGAGTGTTACTTTGACTTATTCTCAGTTTAAACCGCTGCTTACTGTTGGTAGCGACTACTCTCTCTATATCGTTTAAATTGTACTTCCCTTTGAACAATCTGTGTTGTAATATTTCTTGTACAGATATGTAACCTTCTGAACTGTAAAAATAGTATAAAATATACTATTATTAAAATTATTTTCTTTAATGTATTATAATAACACTGAACCTAACAATATTTAACGATAATAAGAGGATCTTGTCTTCCAATGTACTTTTGCATAATATGAGTGTCCAAAACACTGATGCTATTGCTATTTTTAACAACAGAATTTGAAAATATCAATTTTTTAAACTCAAGATTATAATAATATGTAAAATTACGACATTCGTAGTTTAACGTATTATATTAGTTGAATTGTATGTGGCTTTGTGAAGTTTACTTGTTCGTTTATAAGATAAGTTTACCGGCAATACGTCGCTACAAGTAGTATTTTCGTACATACGCTTTTATTAATATCTAACCTTATTTTAAGGCCCTCCTTTATTGCGCCGTGTCGAAGAAGCCAAGATAGGGTTTTGCTGAGCTGTATATCTTTGTTACTCCTGCAATTTTAGTCAGTATTAAACCAGTAACATATGTCAAAATAATACAAAAGTGTAAGCGTGTTTGTAATCCCACAAAGTATATATACTACTAACATATAATAAGTATAAAACGTACATTTAAAAGTACGGGGTTCCCTTAAATTGTGTTGCAATTTCAATATACATTAAAAAAAATAAAGAAACATTGCAAATAATGCGTCAGAAATGTCATTGCGTATGCGTTCAAGAATAGAGAATCGTTCGACGATTCAAAAGTTATAAAAAATCACAGGACAGATGATAAAAATTATTAATTATCTACATCAATTTAATTTTTGTTTTGTTTAAAGAAAAGAAAATTCAAATAAATGAAAATTAGTAATAATAAACATCTAAATAATCACACAACCTAATCTAGTTTTAAGTTATAAAAACTCGACATTACAATTGTATTTTTGTCAATGTATAAATCAGTCAAAGATTTTAAAGCTTATTATACACCTTAGACCTAATAGGTTAAGTTACTCATACACTTACTTTCCATAATGCGAGTTACTTAAAATAATCATTGTTATCATTTCACGTTCACCACGAACGAACGAACAATCGGGTCACCAAGGAGCCAAAACTGTAAATTAAAGAACAAAATTTATAAAGTAAAGGAAGATATAGCTAATAAATGTTATTAATTTCAATGTAACGCCTGCATATAACAAATGTAATTTAAATAGTACATAATTATTATGTTAAATTTAAATGAGACTTTATAAAAAAATAACCGACTTCCAAGGCACAACGCATAAAATTCAGTTTCCTTGGATGTCATATTTTACCAGATTTTGTTTTGATATCCAAACTTTTCGCCGATTTTAATAATTACTATGGAACTACATTGAGAGTATAGAGCATTTCCATTTAGTTCCATGGAATTTAATTTTTTTTTTTTTAAATAGAACAATTTTTTTATAAAGAAGGAAATTTTAAAATTGCAAAATTCAGACGTAGTAAAAAAACGTTCACTGGCATTTGAGAACATCCCCCTTTTTTTAAGTCGATTGACAAGATAATAAAGTATAGTAGTAACTTGTAAATTTTATACTACTAGACAATGGTTCCTTTTATATATTATATATTCTATTAAGGATATTAAGTCCATATTGCTGCTTTACTACTAAGTTAAGTAACGAATATACGCGCACATACTTGTCATAATATTGAGTAAAGCCAAATAATTTGGTTTTTTATTTTATTAATCTATCAATACTTATGTACATGTCTAAGAATTACTTTCGACATACGCATTTATACAACTTTCCTTAAGATGTTTTCAAAGATGCTGCTAATGCAACATAACGCTAAGACAAAATCCCTTAAAAAGTCATTGACGCTATATCTCTATCATGATACACATACTGAAATTGAATGATGCGACAAGTATGTTTTAGAGTCGATAATATGACCCGAAGCCCATCTCGTATAACGCAAAAATAATAAAAAAAACTGTAGCAGCAGGACCCAGCCGGCAGAGATAGGACGAGTAGATGCGATACCTGATATTAAGTGAACAGGGCCGCCTATAGACATTTACAGCACCAGATGAGTCACAAATGAAAGAATGCAGGATGAAAGGGAATAGAAAGTAAGTTCTTTTGTGAGAATGAGGTACCATTTCGGCCAAGACAGCGCACATATATATACACACTGTAGTCGGTTTGCTATAGCTAGGCTCTGCCTTAGTAAAAGTCAAATTTATAAGTTTTGTTTTCAGACTTTCATAAAGATTTACATAAATTGTTTGAATTGTTGTTGATGTAAGAAATTGAATTTGAGAATGTTTTTAAATGGACATTAATATAACAAATAAATAAAAACATATTATGTTCTTAATTTATTTAATAATATACAAAATATTAATAGTTAAATAGTATAAATGTCGTAATTTTTATGCGTTTTACAAGCTGAAACCAAGCTGAAACTAAAAAATCAATGAAATGTAAATCAAAGACAGTAGACCAAAGTCATAGACTCAGGTCAGCTGACACAACTTTTATCATCGGTCTTGTGATAAGTTGTGTTACTCCGCCATTCCCCGATCGTCTTTTCCATCTTTCTTGTCCCGTGAGTTGAATTTTTATAATACTGCTAAACTTCTACATACATCTTAGTTTTTCTTATTTGTGTTTGTGCTAATATTAGTGAGCGTTTATATTTTAAGCTGCTTATTGGTAAGCGATTGCCTGTTTCTGCCATTTTCAGTTTTTTGACTAGGTCTTTTAATGTCACGTAATTATTCTATTTATTGGTGTATACGCCGCTCTATTAAGTTAGTAAGGTCTATAAATCTGCTATTATAATAATATTCTTGAATTTCTGTATAAATTTACATTACTATTTGTGTATTGGTAAAGTATATTTTGTTCCACCCATTAACTATCATGTGACTGAATTGAGTTATTAATTAAAATCTATACCTTAAAAGAAACGTACATTGCACTATGTAATTAAAATCCCCATAGAAAAAAACATTTTTTTCTGAATCATAAACCCCAATACTACATCTATCTTTATTCAAAAAACATATACTTTTTATATAAATAATATCTTCCTATTTGATTCTTATTAGCATTAAAAATAAAAATATTACTATTTTAAAAGTAGGTCTACCTTTGTGTCTACGAATTTCTCTCTCAAAATTGATTTATTTATAATTAATTTGTTCTCTAGATTATATATCATTTAAAACAGAGTATAAGACTATTTTCATTAAAAAAAATACAAATATAATATTTAAAAATGTAAAGATTGCACTTTTCTTTTAAAATATATTTAATGTATCTATAACTAAGTTTATATCCTAATATTCAACACTACAAATTTTTATTTGATTAACATTTCCTAAAATCAGGAAATATAAAGGTTTTCTCACTATTGTATCAATTCAACTTTATGTAGCAAAAATTTGTCCTGATTTGATCTAGTAACTTCAGATTATTGATTTTATTGATGGAAAATTGCCAAATAATCCTTTAACTTCGAGAAATGATATGGTTTTTGTTAGCAGCTATTCAGAATTTTGCCTTTATTTGAAATGAGCAAAATTGCTAATAAAATAGTGACCTATTTTCTTTCATTGTTTCAAGGATTAGCAGATTATTATGTAATGAAAAACAGAAATGAATATTTGTTTCAAAAAAAAAATTTATCATTGATATTGTAAAAAAAAATGTTTTAATAATAGTCCCATGTTATAGTTTTATTGGGTGTGGACTAATTATAGAGTTTTCTATCTATTTCAACAAGAAATGAAGGAATAAAATATAGTATAGTGAAATATTAACTGACTTATGCAGGAGTTAATACTTTTTCTAACCTATGTTTAGTTTTTCCCTGCTTTTTATGGACAATATAGATATTAGTTATTATAGAATAAATATTAAAATACATTTTTTAATTCCCATATAAAAGAATGTGAAACAGACGGTTTCAATAAAATGTCTGGAATTTTCTCCACTAATTTATAAACATAAATAAGGTTACTTAAGTTGACCATAAAATGGAGATTTTATTTTTTGGAAATATTCTAAATATGAATTGACAGTGATTGATGATGTTTATCAGTTGGAGATAGATAAAGATTTTGATCAGCTGATCTGTCGCTTAGTAAGGACTAGTGTCTAGTTAAGTAAGAAACAAAAAAAATCATATTAAGAAAATAGGTAATATATTCTTATCATATAGTGTTATATAAACAATGTTTTTTCTTATTAAATTTTTGTATAAAAAATTATTTAATTTATATTTATTATACTTCATTAATTATTCATTTTCATTATGCTTTATGAAGTAAGAGATCCTAAAAGGAATGGGCATAGCATTCAAACGGAATCATAACAAATACCTCATATTTTATTGCAAATTTTTGTAGTTACTTATTGCTTTTGCTTGTAAGCTAGATGTAAGATTGTCCATTTGTCAATTCTAAGCCTAGTTACTTTATTAAATGTCATTATAATGATTTTATATAATAAGAACAAATAAACTTATATATAAATATTTTATGTTTCACAGGCTTAGATCAAAATCTTCAAAATGTCAAAGGGCGGTTTGAAGACGATCGCCAATGAGGAGAATGAGGACAAATTCGGATATGTCTTCGCCGTATCCGGTCCCGGTGAGTATTTTTATATGGCTGTTTTACTGTTTTTGTAGAGGTATATTTAAAATTTTGATTATAAAACAGATTGCAGTAATAATCAATATTGTAACACTTTGTAGAAGTCCCACTGCTGGGCAATTGTTTTAATTTATCAGGAAAAAGAACAGTAGCTTGATCCATTATGTTGCTTAACTGTTGATTGATAGTATATTTATCACACAAATATATTCATCTTAGATTTAAAAAAATGATGTGGCTAGTTCGTTTTTGAACTAGCGACTATTTTTTGAATATGACTTGTTTTAATCAATAAAACCCAAAGCAAAATGAATATCTACATGGCCAGTAAATTTTGTCTTAAGAATATTTCAAATCTTATCTCTGTATTAACATATTAATCAAAGGATATGTATTTAAAATTGTAATTATTATTTGAAATATTTTTTACAATTTGTTACTTTCAATTTTGGCTTTATATAAATTTTGATAAGTATATTAGCTGATATTTCCACATTTTTAATTAATTTTTGTAAGTGAAGATTTTTATGGATCAAGTACTTGTTGAAAAGGTTAAATTAGATATTCGCATTTGCCTGTAATATGAATTAAAGGGTTGCTTTGGTTCTTAATATCAGAATTTCTTTCATTCTATTTTTCTCAAGCTGTTTCATTTCATAACCAAACACAGATGAATTTAAAATTTATATAGTTCATAAAGTCGTTATAGTTTCATTTTTGTTAGTAGTTTGTATATATAAAATACCCATTTCGTTGTTGAACAGTCGTCACAGCGGAGAAGATGTCTGGATCCGCTATGTACGAGTTAGTGCGCGTCGGTTACAACGAGCTGGTAGGAGAAATCATCCGTCTTGAGGGTGACATGGCTACCATCCAGGTGAGCTAATATATTACGAAAAATATTATATTTTACATTTGACATCGATCAATGTGCCAATATATCTTTGGTAAGAGTGCAATACCGCATAAATACTTTATGCTATTGGTTCAAATTTGAACTAAATTTGGCTCATTATTGAACCTTATAGTAATCGCTAGTTATGCTGTACTTTTATCGAAGATATTACATATCGTATTACAAACACCAATTCGAATTTATACATATTACAAACATACCAATTTACTCTAGTTTCAGGGTAAAAGCAAATCGAATAATTTTTACTGAAGTAGTTCAAAAGTGAACAGTAAATGGCTTTTAATTTCTCACTTATTTAGCCCCACAACTGGGAAAAGACCTTGTCCCATATTTAGGAGAATGATTGTAATATACTACTGCGTCAATTTTATTTATTAAATATTACAATGTTAAGAAAAAAAGACAACCTGAATGCTTTTTTATATTGGATTATGAAATGGAGTCACAGTTCGCGTAATAAAGGCAAAATAATATGATAATACTATAACAGAGGTGTATCCCTCCAGGTATACGAGGAAACATCAGGTGTGACAGTCGGTGACCCAGTACTCCGTACCGGTAAACCCTTGTCCGTTGAACTTGGACCTGGTATCTTGGGCTCGATCTTTGACGGTATCCAGAGACCATTGAAGGATATCAACGAACTCACACAGTCTATTTACATCCCGAAGGGTATTAACGTGCCTTGCCTTGCCAGAGAGACCGATTGGGAATTTAACCCGCTTAATGTTAAGGTATGTATTCAGAAACTGGTTATGATTTTGTAAGTTACGCCCATTTTTCATGAACTATTTATTCAAATAACTCTTATTTGATATTACGTAATTAAATAGAATACATAACTTACATACATAATAAATTATTATTTGAAAGCAGTTTAATGTTAATGATATCGTTTGCTAAAATTAGGATAAATAAAAAAAAATAAGAAAGGGGAACTATATTTATTGTATATTGCAGTTAATATATAAATGTCAACATATACTTTATTTCAATTAAGTTTATAATGCGCTTTTAAATCGTCAAATTACAATGTAGTCTTAGATTCAGTTAGCTATTTTTAATCTATAAAAATAGTGTTAAGTCTCACAAAATTTGCTCATAAGGCATAAACCACACTAGATATGCCAACTTCTACATTGAGAGCATGTTTCATTATTAAATGTAATTTTTTATATTAGGTGGGCTCTCACATTACCGGGGGAGACTTGTATGGTATTGTCCATGAAAACACCCTCGTCAAGCACAAAATGTTGATGCCTCCTCGTGCCAAGGGTACTGTCACATACATCGCACCCGCTGGAAACTACAAAGTCACTGTGAGTATACCTTTATTATATCTAGTTAATATCTATACAAATATTTTTTTTTTCACTAAAGTCCATATGCAAGAATATATATATACAAGTGTATGAACGGTACTTACATTTAAACCCAATTTTTAAAATTTTTGTTTGTCTGTCTGTGTTGACACCAATGAAATTGTGAACAATACCCGCTTCTAGTAGGGAAGGTATACATCATATAAATATAAGAATTTTTCTTCAAATTAACGCGGGTAAATACCTGAACAATAGAATTAGCTAAACGAAGTCAAGCTATTACGTCACCCGTCCCATTGTACAGGACATCGTGCTGGAGACGGAGTTCGACGGCGAGAAGGCACAGTACAGTATGTTGCAAGTGTGGCCGGTGCGTCAGCCGAGACCTGTCACTGAAAAGTTGCCGGCCAACCACCCGCTGCTGACTGGCCAGCGTGTCCTGGACTCGCTGTTCCCGTGAGTACTACCAGTACTACCAGTACTATTATCACCACTACTACTAGTACTACCAGTACCCGTACTACCATTACAGCAACAATAATCACTCTATTGTACAAAAACATATGAAATAGATAAATAAATACATGTAAAATAAGATGCGCAAAGGCAGAGTTATCGCTAAGATATCGATTTTTTCCAAATATCCTTTGGGCATAGGACAATATATCAGAAGTGGTGTGTATGTAGCATAAGTTTTTAATATCATGACTTAACAATATTGTAACATTTCAGACCCACGCTTCCCTGGTATTGCGTGGTTTTTATATTAAATACACGATATCTTAATAACCTATTGTGATATTTGCTGACTTTTTTTCCCTCTTACGTGATTTATGGACAACTCACTGTTCCTCAATCCACGTCACCGTCACTATTCTTAAACAACCGTCGACTATTGTCAAATCACATATCTTTGCTAGTACCACAAGCAATACTTATTGTGTCGTTTGTTTCCAGTTGCGTCCAGGGTGGTACCACCGCCATCCCCGGAGCCTTCGGTTGCGGCAAGACTGTAATCTCACAGGCCTTGTCCAAATACTCCAACTCGGATGTCATCATCTACGTCGGTTGCGGAGAGCGTGGTAAGTATCTTTTAAATATTTAGATACATCTATGTTGTAAAGTTGTAATGAGGTTAGTGATTTTATTTGCACTCTTTTCCTTGATAAAGAAAAATCATACGAAAATTGCTCTCTCAAAAGAATATAAGGCTATTTAAATCGTAAGCTAATCATCATTTATACTAAGTATTGTCAAAAAGTTAAGATTGAGTTATTCTTAACCCTGTAATGATAATTATCTGTTACCTACAACTAGATTAATAATACTTCTGATTATATCCTAATACTCTATCTCTCCCAAGGTAACGAGATGTCTGAAGTACTCCGGGACTTCCCCGAGCTGACTGTGGAAATTGAAGGTGTTACCGAGTCCATCATGAAGCGTACTGCCCTGGTAGCCAATACCTCCAACATGCCTGTAGCTGCCCGTGAGGCTTCCATCTATACTGGTGAGTGATATTTCATTGTAATAAATTAATGATTTATATTGTATTTTGAACATTTTGAATAATTGTAATGTGATTTTATAAGAGGTTTTTACATTTAAGTCAATAGAAGGATTGATTGGTAAATACAAGGTATTAAGGATGCCAATTTAATTTTCTATTAATGTACCCTTAATTTCGAGATGTTAATTTTGTTTCATATTTTTATTTACACAATTTAATGGATCAAATTTTGGAACATCTAACTTTTAGGGAATTAATAAGTATCTGATAACAAACAGTCCTAAAGATTTATCCGTAGCTAAAAACTAATAGCAATAAACGATTTTGTTTATTAACCCTTAACATCTGTCAGGTATCACACTCTCCGAGTACTTCCGTGACATGGGTTACAACGTATCCATGATGGCTGACTCCACATCCCGTTGGGCTGAAGCTCTCCGTGAGATCTCTGGTCGTCTGGCCGAGATGCCGGCCGATTCTGGCTACCCCGCCTACCTGGGAGCTCGTCTGGCTTCCTTCTACGAGCGTGCTGGCAGAGTCAAGTGTCTCGGAAACCCAGACAGAGAGGGTGAGTGGACTTTTCTTTGATGCCGGCGTCTGCGGGTGAGATAGGTGGATCTGATGTTATTGATATGAAAACATGTAGATTAACATATTTTATAATATATGTGTGTATTAATTTAATTTAACAATCATTTAAAAAGATATTATAATTGGATGCTGATAAGCAATAATGTGTCAGTCAACCCACATGACAAAAGTCAAATTTAGAGATAGAGATATTGATGTATTTTTAAATAAGTACAGAAAAATGTTTCTTAAAGTAATGGTTCGAATTTAAAGTACATTCCATATTTTGTAATTTTTACAATAATCTCAAATATTTGAAAAATGTATTATTAGATAACACATTAAATATATAAATCTGCTTTTAATTCATTTTACCTATCATCAAAATAGAAAACAAAAGATGGATATACATATATGTCTTCAAACATGGATTAAAAATATGTTTGACATCTCTAGACGCTATTTTCTCAAAATGAAGTCCGTGTGGGTTGACACGTTATTGCTTATCAGCGTCCAATTGACAGTGATTTACTATTATTTTAAAAGTATTATTAAAAACCAGTCTTTAAGTATTTTGAGTTATTTGTGCAGGAATTACTTGTATTTGACCAATCTAACCCCCTCCCCCAGGTTCCGTATCCATCGTTGGTGCAGTATCTCCCCCCGGAGGTGACTTCTCCGACCCCGTCACGGCAGCCACGCTGGGTATCGTCCAGGTGTTCTGGGGGTTGGACAAGAAGCTCGCGCAGAGGAAGCACTTCCCCTCCATCAACTGGCTCATTTCATACAGGTTGGTTCACTATTGAACTTGTGTTCCCTGACTCATTTTATATAGGTTGGCTCAGTTTTGAAATTATATGGTCATTAGTTCATCTTATGTAGATTGGTTCATTTGTTAAATTACGTGTTTGTTGGCTCATTTTATATAAGATGGCTCACCATTGAAATTACATATTCTCTTGTTTATTTTATTTACATTGTCTCATTTTATGTTAATGGCTAACATATTATTTTTATGTTCACTGGCTCATCTCATATGAGTTGGCTCACTAATAACCTTATTTAAGACCGTTAGGGTAGTTCGCTTCTAATAATGGCTAGTATAATTTCAATATTAATTTTTTTTTCCACAGCAAGTACATGCGCGCGTTGGATGACTTCTATGAAAAGAACTACCCCGAATTCGTTCCCCTTAGGACTAAGGTAACTTCAATAAACATCACTTTATTTGAATAAATTAAAAATCAAAAGTTGTCCTTGCTTACAAAAGCATTAAAACTTTGAAAGTTAAATTAGTCTTTAAGAGTCAGTATATTTAACATAAACACAGTTTTTAGCAATTTTAGGTTTTAAGAGTTTATCTTGCTATCATGATTGAGAGTCCAATATCATAAGCAGATGTTAAAAAACAGCTTTTAGTGCATTTCTATATGAATAATTTTTTCTTTCTAAATCCCGCTATAAAATGCTACAACAATTTGTATGTATCTATTATAATTGTCCACAGGTCAAGGAGATCCTCCAAGAGGAAGAGGATCTGTCAGAAATCGTGCAGCTCGTCGGTAAGGCCTCCCTCGCTGAGACAGACAAGATCACACTTGAAGTAGCCAAGCTGCTTAAAGACGACTTCCTGCAACAGAACAGGTGAGCTTCGATATGTTTACTTAATGTATAAAGCTAAAAAGTTTATTCAAATAGTAATAATCTCAGAAACTATTAGTGAGGTTATAATATAAAACATTATGCTAAGGTCTAGAAATAGTACGATTAGGATCTACAGGTAAGAATGGTACTGTAAACTTAATACTTAGTTTACTTTAAAAGAAAGACAAATACATGTTGTTTTTTTGTTGAAATCAGCTTGTTTTTAATCATATTCTTGGCTAGGAAAATTAATTTGACAAAAACGAGTGATGCAGTTTTAGTTTTTATCAAAATTGGCCCCAAGATATAAGTGTTTCACGCTATCTCTTATAATTATTAAATAAAAATTAACCCTTACCGTCGTAAAATTTTATTTTTTGAGGGTACTATACGAGTATAGTTTTAATTGCCTCTAGTAACATTTCAATATGACATTTCCCCGCAGCTACTCGGCCTACGACCGCTTCTGCCCGTTCTACAAGACGGTGGGCATGCTGAAGAACATCATCTCGTTCTACGACATGTCGCGGCACGCCGTGGAGTCCACCGCGCAGTCCGACAACAAGGTCACCTGGAACGTTATCCGCGACGCCATGGCCAACGTGCTGTACCAGCTCTCCTCCATGAAGTTCAAGGTAAACCACCTACCAGTTACCACCTGTCAGTGAATTCACGTTACCACCTACCAGTCTACCAGTTACTTATTTCAAGTTACTATACACTACCTATTAGCTATCAGTTGCAGTTGTTGTACAACAACCACTAGTTACCCATTACTATGCACTATGTACCAGTTGCCAGTAATACCCGCAATTGCCCCTAACCTCATCATCTATCAGCTATCATCTACTAGTTACCAACTACAACTAACTATTTGTCGTGCATATCCAAAAGCATGGCATAGCTAATGCTACTGATCATATCTCACCAGTTTCTATTCGCTATTTTAATTTAACCTAATGAACATCACTTATGTATATCACAGACAGACGCGTTTGCGCAATGGTCACTGCAACTGACTAAAGCGCTAACGGTCGCGGGTTCGATCCCCGCTCACGGCAAACGTGTGTATTGGCCATACAGATGTTTGTTGTGGTCTGGGTGTTTGTGTTAATGTTGTGAGTGTTTCCGGACCCCCGACACAAGGTCTTGAGATCTTAATGGGGGCCGTTGAGTGTGATGCGTTATTTATTTATTTATATCTAATTGCATATAATGCTACACCACCTAGGCAGTGTCATTTTAACTCTTCTATCACTTACCAAATTATTAGCACCACATGCTGGTAACATAATTGGATGCTAATAAGCAATAATGTGTCAATCCACAAAAAGTCGAATTTGGAGATATCGATGTATTTTGATACTAAATAACTTATTTGCCATATATGCCATTTTCTTCAAATGAAGTCCGTGTGGCTTGACACAGTATTGCTATTCAGTGCCCAATTGTATTATTAAAATCACACAGTTAATCAGTCATATAATTATTTTCTCTAATTCAACAGGACCCCGTCAAGGACGGCGAGGCTAAGATCAAGGCCGACTTCGACCAGCTTCTTGAAGACATGTCCGCCGCCTTCCGCAACCTCGAGGACTAGACACCGCCAGCTGCTACCAGTCACTACAAGTACCACCACCACCCAGTAGTATCGATGCGTCGAGAGTCGATACTGCAGCGGTCTGCGCAGGCTCACCACCAGCCACCACCAGTCGCTACCGGTCACTACAAGTACTACCACCGCCACCCAGTAGTATCGACTACGTAGCCTTAGGCCCCTGTGAAATTATAAATTCTTATTAGATAATTAATCAGTCGTATTTAAAATGTTTAAGTGTTACAGTTCTGTGTGAAGTGACGGAGGAGTCTCGCGGGCGCTCTCGACGCCGCGGGCTAGTTGTTGTTGTGATGGCGACGCTTGCACTTGGCAGTTTCACTCGCGACCACTCTAACGGTAACGGTTATCTAGGTAACCGTACAAGTTTTACTCTCGTTACAACTCTGTAACCTTGTAACAGTTACCTAGATCACCGTACCTAAGCTTGAGAGATTCAATAAGTTGCTGAAAATAAATAATTTCAGTTGTAAAGTTATATGTAAATCTGATGTAATTGTGAGCGAAAGTAACAAGTGTGATCGTCGCGTAATGAATATATTTATGAACTAACATGTTATATTATAGCCTATCATCGTGTGTTCCACGTACCCTGGTGCATTCCACGTTATTTTTAGATGTTTCTAAAGATTTGTTTTTGTGTTTTTATTTTATTTAATAATCTTGGCATTTTCCGTGTTTTTCGACGTTCAGTATTACTGCTTCTAGCGACGGGCTAGTCTCGTCGCCGTTCAGATGTCTGCATGAAATATCACTCGCTGTTCCAACTCGATACGTGTTGATAGACGAAAGTTATTATAAATATAATATTAATTTAAACCATTGTTGTATTATTTACTCCTTACCTACATAATCCTGTCTCTATTATAAACGCCAGCTTGTGAGGATGGATGTCTATTGTATGTACTATAACACGTAAATGTTTCTGAAAGGTTACTGATGACACTTTACAGCAACTTATAAATATTTTGAGTTAATTGGACTAATTATAACAATAAATGTTAAATATTAAAAAAAAACTTATTCTTTTGCAAAGAAACTAGCCGTTGTCTGCTACTAGTTATCACCTACCAGTAAATAATTTAAATGCTGCAAATTTTTAAAAGCTCATAAATGCATAAAGGTGTTTAAGCTATGTACCTGAGATCACGCAAAAGAAATAGAAATTATGTATATCTGTTGGAAAAATATTCCATGGGTCTGTCTGGTAAAAGCAGTCAACTTTGCCAGACTATGGTGTCCTCTTAGATGATAATCTTTTGTCTTATTAAAGAAGATTTTCGGACTAGAAAGTCTTGGTTCTTGAAAGAAGAAAATTTTCTTTCAAAAACCAAGAAGTAAATGGACGCTGATAACCAATACTGTGTCAAGCCACACGGACTTCGTTTTGAGAAAATGGCGTCTAAAGATGTCAAACCTATTCCTAATAAATTTGTTTGAAGACGTATATAACCATTTTTTCTTTTCTAATTTGATAAAATGTATAATGAATCAAAAGCAGATAGATTTATTTAATATGTTATCTAATAATAAGTTTTTATATATTTGAAATTATTTTATAAATTGCAAAATATGGAACGCACCTGAAATTCGAAACACTTGAGTTGAGAAATTTTTTTCCATACTTATTTAGTTTAGGTGACTTGAATTTTTTTTTAATAATGTTAAATAGATGACGTAGTATCAAAGTACGTTATTATCTCAAAATTTGACTTTTTCTGGGTTGACACATTATTGCTTATCAGCATCCAAATATAAAACTGGCTTTTTGCGTTCTGTCATTACTTTTACATTAATTATAACTTGCTTGATTTTGTCATTGATATTATTAAAAAGTCAGATGAACAGACTTGCTAAACAAAAATTCTCGAAAAGAAGATAATATATAAAGAATCATATATTGATTTTAACTAAACTAATATATATATTGATTAAAAACCACAAAATGCCAGCAGATTACGACGACCCTAATATGAGCGATGCAACGCTCTTGGTCAGCGTTGAAGATCTCATCAATAGAGCGCTTGGGTCTCCTGATGTAAGAAATATTTTTTCTTACAAGCATTAATTTTATAATTCTTTACAAGTAGAACTATTATATGTACTGAAAGCAAGTATTCCTAATATATAATTACTTATAAAAAAACTATTTAGATTTTAAATATCATATCAGAAAATTGTATCACAGCGGGTTCTGTACTAGCTGTTTATTGCGAGAATTATTGTTTATAAACTCAAAAAACTCAAACTCAAAATATACTTTATTCAAATAGGCCGTTACAAGCTCTTTTGAATCGTCAATTTACAAATTTGTGATGTCAGTTCCACGGGAAGCTACTACCAGCTCTGAGTGTGGACTCTACTGAGAAGAGCCGGCGAGAAACTCAGTAGTTACTCTTTTAAAAATATTTTTGTACAATATTGTTTGATACAATTAGCTACAGTTATTCTGCGAGAATAGGAACGCCCTATTATTCCACGCGGTTTTATCATTAATGTAGTCATATACTGAATAGTATGCTTTTTCTATTAATGATTTTTTAATATAAACTTTAAATTTGTGTATTGGCAAATTTAATATTGTTTCCGGGATTTTATTATAGAAGCGTATACTTTTTCCCAAAAAATATGTATTAACTTTGCGCAGTCTAAAACTAGGAATTCTTAGCTTATCTTTACTTCGCGTGTGTATGCAATGTTTGTCACTGTTCCTTTCAAAAGTATTCATATTTTGGTGGATGTAAAAAATATTGCTGTTAATATATTGAGATGGAACTGTATGTTTGCCTATCTTTTTAAAAACATTTCTAAGGGACTCTCTACATATTTTAGAAATTATTTTAATAGGTGAACACGGTCAACTTTAAATTAGTTCAAATGATTCTCCACATCCTGGCGCGACAGCAACGGATGTTGGAACAGAAGGTGGAGATCAGAGGTACAGATTTGAAAGCATCTCACCCAAAAACAAAAAAGGATATTCCAGAAGTTTCAACAGAAAGTTCATCGTCTAAGAGTCCTCGTTCGCCGGTTAAACGTCGAATGGCGGGAATTAAAGAAGAAAAAGATGAAAAGAGACAGCAAAAAGGGAAAACCAAAGATGATAAAGGTGAATTAAGAGAAAAAGATAAAATGCAAAAAGAATTAAAAGCGGAAAGAGCTGCAGAAAAGGAGAAAGAAAAGTTAGAGAAAGCGGCAAAAAAGGAAAGAGAACGGACCGAGAAAGAGGAAGAAAGGGAGAAAGCACGAGCTGAAAAGGTAAGACTTGTGCAGTTGTAGTAAGTATATAAAATAATTTTTGTTACGTTATTTTATTTATTTTTCAAATTTTCCATTGGATCATACATCGTATAGATTTACTTAACAATAATATAAGAAGTTTGGTAGTTTATGAATGTTTATATTATGGCTATACGTAATGACAGTCGCTAAAAGTTAATTTTACTTTTAGAAGGGAGTAAAGAAAGCAAGAGTAACATCAGCCACTAGCATCGCAATATCAGGTCCACTTCTTATTTTTTTATTTTACATTTTTTTATATATTTTTTCATCGTGGAATTACGTCTTTCAGAAGCTCAAAGGGATAATGAAAAAGTACTTGTAGGTAATATTGACCTTAATTATATTAAAATAATGAAATAAAGTGTTCGTTGAGGAAAAATTAAAATAAATTTTGGATTTCAGTGGAGAAAGGTCCGACAACCCGTACTGGTAGGTAGCAGAAATTAACTTGTTTATCTTGTACAAGTATCATTCAAATGTTTAATTAAAAAAAATCTAAGATTAACGCAGTTTAGAACCGTAATAGCTTAGTGAATAAAATTAAATACACGTATTGATCACGATAGATGAAAGCCAGGTTAGTTCCAATAAGGTTTTAAAAGAATAGGAGAGAGAAGAGAAGATACCTTCACCATTCCATAGCAGTGGCACATTTTGAGGCTGTTACTACATTTTAGATTTAGTCAAATAATTTTATTTCTAATATCTATAATTTTATTTTATTTCTGCCAGATGTTCGTGGTCGACCGAGTATAGATGTTGTAACTCAATCACAATTCGCTTTGCTGGAGGCTGCGGTGAAGGAACTAAAAGACGTTGCAGTCCCTAAGCCGCTAGTGCTCCCTGATAATGAGAAGCTAAAAAGTGATCTCGCTAAAGGAAATGCAACGTTACCAGAGGCCATGCAAGCGATGCAGGTTATATTTTATTTTCCTAAGTATGTTTTAAACGTTTTAAATGTTAACGTTTTAAATAATTTAAAATACTGTACTATTGTTTGAAAATTTTCTTTCAATTTTATTTGCTTAAATTGTACTTAATTTTTTGACAGAGCAATATCATTTTACTTATAAGGCTTCTCAATTATTTTGTTCTTTAAATAATAGGACTTTTCATTGCCAAAAGTATAGTAAAGGTTTTGTTAAATAACGATAAAAATTGGACTAGAGAATGTTGATTCCGTAGTCATACCTTTCATCGCGGAACTTTAGTGATGTAGAGATAATGAATTCTCTAGGTCACCGCTCGTGTGAAAGCAGCTGAAGATGCTATCAATCGTATGACGGGACTATTGACACAGCTTGCTGCAGCTGGCGCGTTGCCAGAAGATATTGCTGAGAAAGTCGAAGAAGTTAAGATCGAAACACCAAAAGTACCAGAAGCAATGGAAGCAGAAAAACCGGCACAGGTTAAGAATACTGTATAAATTCATATTTTATATAACTGATCTAATTACGATCGATAAGACATTTGTATACCTGTTATTAACAGTCAGCTCTTGAACATGACGGGTGGAACGAACTCTAAGGTACACCAATATCGTATCCTTCGTATTAGACATGTTTTTTTTATAAATATGAACAATATTAATCGCGAAAGTTATATATATAGATATAAAATAAAACTTTTTTTTTTGTAATAATTTGTTGTATTTCTAACGCTTAAATCAGAGAATCTGGTCTTAATTTTTATTTTCGAATCTTGTATTTTCTTAGACTTGTTTTATATAGTTAGCGAAATCTCATCAATCAATGGCTTCAAGGAAATCAGTCGCAATTGATCCGAAGGCGTCTCGGTCATCTCGCCTTGATGAACGGCCCAGATCTCATTCTGCACCGACAACCCCTCGACCATCCCAAGCTACCAGCAGACAATCTTTAGCTTCGAAACATTCTACAATGTCCATGGTTGGGGTTACACACGAAGAATTAAAGTTAGTTTCTATGTATAGTTGTGATGATTTTCTATTTAAGAGCAGAGACTTTGGTTATTTGCAAGAAAAATGCGTCAATTTTCTTTTTGTTTAACTAAAATTAGGAACATGAGACATTTTGTAGTATAGTTTGTCCAATATACTTTTAGTTTAAATATACTGGTAAATATTTTTGGTCAATTGGTATGGTAAGTGTAAATAGATCGATTTTTTAAGTGATGCCTTGCGAGAACTAAGAGAAGAATTGTCGAAGAATTTAAACAATTTGACGACTCGAGCAACAGCGGCCGCTGAAAATGCCCTCCATACTGCCATGACAATAGGTGAGAATTCATAAAACTACTTTGTTTTGTTCTATAAAAGTTTTAAACATAACTTATGTGCTAAAATGATTAAACATATCGTTGTCTTAGATTTTCGCGATTATTATTCACCTACCTGTGACCACGAACGCTGCAAAGTGCTCGAAACGTCGGGATGATAAAAATAATTAATATACGCGATTTAAATCCGTTTAAAATAGTTTTATTTCAATGATTAAACATAGTTAATTATATTAGTTTTTATTGTTGGTTTTCATTTTATTAGCGGAGAAATTAGAGGTAGCACTAAAGCTGGACGCTCGCATATCGATACTTTACTCCTTGGTAGCGGATTACTCAGAACAGCTGAGTGGGTTTGATTCAGGGCTGAGCACTCAGGTAAATGTTTATTTGAATATTATGAAGTTTTCATTATTTACGATGGAGGTTTAGAGACTTTGTTTAGGAAAGTAGAATTATTATTATATGTTAAAATTGCTTTGCTGTGTTTCGTTAATAATATGTGAATATTTTTTGTAAGCTTAAAAGTTACCAGACCACTTACCGGTAACATAAGACATTCTTAATTAATATTCTAGACTATCTATATTCTAATATTCTCTCGTGGTACCTACCTAATCGTATAATTTGTTCTTGCAAACAACATCACAGTTAAGAAAAATTTTTAATCTTCTAATAAGCTATTTTTGAGCTAAAATTTTCTTTTTCTTTATTAGATGCAAAGTTTCCAAGACCAAATGGGTCAGATACGAGCGGATCTTAAGAGCGGACTTGCTCAGTTGGAAAATGTTAATAATAACGCTGAAACTGCAGGTGAATAACGAAACGATGGCTTGATTAAAATTAGTTTTTTGTATTTTTATATGATAAGATACAAAATACAAAGGTTTTCTCATGACAAACTTGGCTTCAAATTAAACCCATTACTTTATTTCTTATTATTTTAAATGAGTTTCTGTCATAAAGAAAACCTGGAGAAATCTTTAGAAATTATTTACGGTCTTTTGAGGCTCTCTCTTTTGAAGCTTTTCTAAAATCATTTTACCAAGCGCTTTAATGATCTGTACGTGTATGCTGTGTGTTCAAAAAGTAAAGAATAGATACCACGATTTTGAAATCCAGCTGTGATGGAGCTCACGGAGCGTTATCAGGATTTAGTGACGGATCTGGACACGACGCTGCACGCGCACAAGACCCTCACCGCGCAGCATTCTCAGCTCGGGGGAGAGATGCATGTGAGGGAGATTCGTAAAAAACATTTTAATTATAGCGAAGTATTAAACATTTTGACGAATTATTGTAATCATGCTCAAGGTTCCTTAAAGGTGTTGTGTGATCTCACGATTATAGCTGGGTGATTTAGGGCTAGAGAGAGATATTATATACCAGCTGTTCTTCGCGGTTTACTCTTGTTTATCGATACTGCTCCTATGAGTCGTAGCGCGATGTAATATAGCCTATAACATTACTCAATAAACGGACTACCTATCGCTAAAAGAATTTTTCAAATCAGACCATTACTTTCAGTGATTACCTGCTACATACAAACTTATAATTTAAAACAATTATTTTATGAATTATACTGATTTTTTTTTATTGTAACAATATTTATGTATCTTAACGTAATGAATCTAATATTTTGTAAGAAATGTACAATCACTATGTATTTGCAGAGTTTGGTGGAATGCGTGGAGATGTTGCGGGAGCAGAAGTCAGATCGAGATGAGGTTTTGGACGGCCTCAGGGATAAGGTATGAAATAGAGAAACATTATAATAAGGTAAAAATGAAACCATAATTATATAATTATGTGTTGAAAACAAAATTAAGAATTATCCGATTTCCATTATGACTTATTATTTAATGATAAAATTTTGCTTATTGTCTAAGATATATTTTTATCAATTGCCTTTTAAATTCAGTTTATATCTAAAGTCTTTGAATATATTTTGTAGATAAAAGAGTAAATCAGAACTTGATATTTGCTTCAATAATTGTCACAGGCGGATACCACGCGGCTCGCTGGTTTATTGTCAGAGGAAGAGTTTGCAGAGGCCCGCGCGGACTTTGAGCGACGTATTGCATTGTGTCACGACAAGTTCAACAGGCAGGAGGCGGTGTGGATGGTAAATGTGACCGTGACGGTTTAAATGCCATTCCACTTTATACCTATTCGCAGAAGAGAATGACACTTATCAGTTTTACTCTTGTAACTGATATAAAACATCTTTTCTATATGGTAACTGGTAACTGTCATCTACGTTGTGAGTGTCAACAAATATGTCACTTAGTAATTTTTTTCAGTTGTAAAAACTGTGATAAATATGCGAATCTGATAAAATATTACGAAATCCGTAAGTAAAACTTACAAGTGTAAATCTCGCCTTAAATTTACTAAATTTAATTCTGCTCACTTTGTTGTAATTGCATCTTTCTATAACTTTATCACTTCAACAGCATATACAGTCACTTTATTTTCAAATTTAAGTATTGTTACAGAAAACGCAGATATTAGAAACTTGATAATGTAATGAATCCTAGCATCTTCTGCAGGCAGCCATCAAAGATCTCACAAACATAACGGATAACAAAGCGGAGATAGTTGACCTGCTGTCAGCTCGTGACGAGGCTCAGAAGGATCTTCAACTTCTGCAAGAGAAGATACGCGTGTTGGCTGCAGTGCTGGGAGAGCCTAAGGTTTAATTTTTAGATACTTTAATAGAACTACCCGGATGACCGGTATTTTGTTTTTGTACACGGATAAACGACATTTTCTAAAAATGAAACCCACTTAGAAATTTTGATAGATTAGACGTTGGAGAAGGACATAGGCTACTTTTTGTCCTGTAAATAAAACGTAAAGGTAAACGTAGGGGATGAAATATTTACAATGTTTCAGACGAAGTTACGGGGTTAGTGGTGTGAGTAATGGATAAACTCTTGCCTTCACAACCTTGGCGTTGTTGGTAATGATAGATAAAGCAATTTGTGTTAGTATTATTTATGAGCGAGTGTTAAGGTTGTGTTTGTAATGCAAGAATTACACTAATAAACTTTGCTCTCAGACTTTCCTAAGGCGAGATTTGTATTTGTAAGTTTTACTCTCGTAATTGATATAAACAGCTCTGCAAACTGGCAACCGTTACCTTGGCAACCCTACGAAAGCTGTGGTTGGCAAAATAGAGAGAGTAAATTTTTTCTAATGTAAAGCAATGACAGACCACTTATGTAAATCTTTATTAAAGTCTAAGAGCAACACTTACAAGTGTGATTCTCGCCTAAGATTTACATAATCTGTTTGTTTCTGCTTTACACTAAAAAAAATTTAGAGCGTTTTTATCTTTGACAGCAATATCTTCCTTAAGGCTATAGAATTGCTTAATAATAATAATAATAACGCATCACACTCAACGGCCCTCATGACCTTGTGTCGGGGGTCCGGAAACACTCAGACCACGACAAACATCTGTATGGCCAATACACACGTTTGCCGTGAGCGGGGATCGAACCCGCGACCGTTAGCGCTTTAGTCAGTTGCAATGACCATTGCGCCAACGCGTCTGTCAAATACGAGATACTGTTTAATGTCAATTACGAGAGTAAAACTAACAAATGTAATTTGAACCATCCTCCTCCTCCTGCAACCTCGATTTAACAATTAGGAAGGGAACAAGAAAATATTCGTTATATCAAGTAATTCGTTGAACTGAGGTTTGTTATGTTGAGGTTTGGTTGGTCTAAAATTCGTTATAAAGAGGAAACAGGTCGCGACATGAATACACTACTATAAGATAAGGAGTTTATGTCTGTAGAAACTTTATATTAAGCTTTTGGGCTGACAAAATTCATTAATTAGGGTTATGAATACTTTTCTTGATCGTTGAAAATTCGTTATAAGGAGGTTGTTCGCAAAAAGTGTTCGCATTGTAAAGGTAATAATGTAATGTCCGCCTGTGAACAGTTTTGGAGCACATCACTTTGGAGCATTGCGAAGAATTTGTTAAATCGATGAAGTCGTTATATTGAGGTACGTTATATTAAGGTTGCACTGTATAATACTATTAACTGGTACATGTCCAGGCGGCGCTGCTGACGCGGCGGCTAGCGGTGGGCGCGCTGTGCGGCGCGTGCGGCGCGGCGGCGCGCATGGAAGCGCACGAGGCGGAGTGCGGGGCTCCCCCGCCGCTGCCGGCGCTGCGCCCTCCACCTGTTCCAGCGCCGACTGAGCCCTGCATCGCTGATTGGTTCGAACCCCAACCAGAGGTTGAGAGGCAGGTTACAATATTAAGGCTGGTTTGGACGTTCCAGGTGTTTAAGTGTTCTAAGGAAATCGCGTAGGAAAAATAATAGTAATGTCTAAAGTGAACATCAAAACTTCGTTTCACCATGTGTATTCATGCTCATACAAAGAAGACGCTACACTGTTAGTAAATGTAGAATTGCAAAAATATTAAATCGCAATTACAAAAAGAAATGGATGTTTGTAATATCAGGAAAGAAAAGTTGTGCCAAATTATCTACGCACACTAAACAAGCGATGTCAACATTTTTTTAATCGTCCTTTTATATTATAGTCTTGGTCTTTGGAGGGAGGATCGAAATGGTATTTAGCATTGCAATCCTCCGTGCAAAGACCGAAACACAGTTCACTAGTCAGGAATATAATAAAATCTGTTGTTCTAGACACATCTGCCACCGTTGGTGCGGCGGCTCCCACACGCGCGTGACGGAAGCAACTACGAAGGAGCACGCGTCTCGCTCACTCGAAACTGTTCCCACTAAAAAGTATACGGGCTACGGTAGCGATGGACGGGTAACGTGGTTTTTGAAGCTTTATTAGCCGACTTCCAATAATTAGGAGATTCTCAAATCGTCAGGGACTTTTTTATGTTTCGATTATTCGTAAACGGCTAAACCGATTTGGTTAATTCTTTTCTCGTTTGACAGGGTTCTCTCTTATTTTTCGGTGGAATTTTCATCAAATTCGGTTTTGCAGTTTGCTCTTAAAATCAAAATAATTGGAACAAATACTTAACCCATTAAGCGCCAATATGATTCTAGCAGCATTTTAAACCCAAATCTTTTATTTTTTTAATTATTAGGGACATATTTAAATACAAAAGGAAAAAATGTTTTACTATTATGGATAGTTTTAGATGGGTGTACTCGAACGAGTACAGCGGTCACAGACTTACTGAATCTTCCGTATGTAAAAGCTAAGTTACATAAACAAACTGTACTCAAACGAGTACGACGGCGCTTAATGGGTTAATTGAAGGAAATTGTGTATCTTACTTTTGAAGTCGGTTCCTATTTTTCATTTTAAGTATTTGATCTAAAAAAAACAGTGCCCATTTCGATAAATTGGTTTTAAAATAGTAACGAGGTAACTATTTCTTAGGTCTTCCAAAAGTGGAAGACATTTTAGGGATAAAAAATGCTGCGTTAATAACATTATCTGTCGTTATAAAATATCATTAAAATAAATTCTAAATTCAGTTTAGTAGTAGACTAAAATGTAAAATATCTTTACAAACATTAAATATTTGAAATCATTTTTAAATATTAGTAACGGTCAACATGAGCGTGTATTGTAAAAGCAAATACAAAGGAAACTTTGTTTTCTTTAGTTTACATTGTTTACTTATAGTTTCGCTGTGAACAGAAATGTCAAGTTACGAGCGTAATGTCCAATACGAGCCTTAGGCGAGAATTACACTCATAAGTCACTTATAAGTTAAAGTTGCCAGACTTTCATAAAGATTTACATAAGGTGTTTCTTCAGTTCCTTATTTTGGACATTCTACAGCTTTCGTAAGGTAACCTAGGTAACTGTTAGCGTATTACGGAGTTGTTTTATATCACTTACGAGAGTAAAATTTACAGGTGAATATCTCACATATAAAAGTATATAAATACATAGCATTTTTTAGCTATTTACTCGTACTTTTCCTCTAGAAGTATGTATATAAAATCACATTTATGTTTACACCGAATTGTTAACAAACCTAAACCCAAGGCTTTTATACAAATTAATAACTTTATTTATCAGCTGTACATGATGGAAGAAGAACTTCAGCCGTGTATTGAGTGCAATCTCATCAGCTCACACGACCGTCCAGCTCAAGAGCTCGGCGCAGACTGCGGCGCGGGGGATTCCCCGGCACCGCATTCTACTACTCCGACATAATAACTTCGATACTTTAAAATGACAAATGAGAATTTTATTTTGTATATTTTTATTTTTCATTGTAAAAGCATTTGGTGTTTAATATTTTTTAAAACTTTGGTTTCCTGGGATGGTAGTAACTTTTATTTTGAGACAGTTACATTTTTATTTTTATTTTCAAGAGCATATAATGAAATACCTATTTCTTTTAATAAGATTTTGTACGAAAAAAAAAATTTAGATCGGGGCCCTCTCGGGTCCGGGGCTTGTGGCTTTTTGCCAGCCCTGCCACCCTATAGTTACGCCCCTGCCAACAAGCAAATATCATTTATACGTCCGTTAAGGAGACCAAAATTCAATAGATTGTAACATTTTGTAAAAATAAATAAAAGTATTAATTATTGTTTTAAAATTTATTTGTAAAAATAAATAAATAATTTACATCGTTACGAAAGCGTATTTACATCTTACGAAAGCGGACTATAATAATTTAAATAAATATACTAAGACCGACTTAAAAATTAATTTAAATAGATTAACATTAAAATAATTACTTTCATAAATAGATTGTATTAAATAAGAAACGCAAACTTTGGATAATAATAAAAATAAATCTAGATCTCTTAAATAAATTCAGGGTAAAAGTTTTTGAACAGAGCGTAAGGAGTTTTTAGAATTGGTAACACAGCGGCGGTTATATTTTTAAATTCTAGGAACGACATTCAATATGGCTGACAATATTTTTGTAATAATATGATTTTTTTTCATCTTATCGACTAAATCAAGAATTATTATTGCTAAACATATTTCTGGGGTCTATATTATTCTCTCTTACAATCTTTCATCGATCACAATTTTATTTTAATGTTTACATCTATAATACCTACTCCATTTTAATTGAATTTGTAAAAATGTTATAAAAAGTTATTTCGAATGTGATATTTTTGTTTAATTTAGACCTTTAGCCTCGTTTTTTTACAAATTCTTTTGAAACGGATTCTTGATCCACTCTGCAATTTAATATTCTACAAATACTTAAGTTTTGTCAACCTACAGTTATCTTAACGGCTAATTGAAACACACGTAGCTATTCCTTTCATCATATAACTAAATTTTCAAATTGTGTTTAACATGTTGAGCGCCGTAGTGTCTTAATAAATCTCACCGGTTTGACTATTGCATTTTTCAATTTTTTTATTTTAATGATTATGTGATTGTTTTCACATGTGTTAACATTGTTTAAAATACATATTGTTAGATTTGTTTAAACTTTCGAAACTTTCGATGTCATTGAGAACCGATCTAATACAAACGAATAAAATTTCATATGAAATATAGCTAACATTTTTTGTAAATATTAAAATTAATCCATGTAGGATAAACGTTTTTACTCTCATATATGTCATATAATTTGATAATGTGCTGTACGTATTACTTGTTATTTATTTAAATTGTTTCAATAAATTACCTCAAAATACATCCACGGGTGAGTAAATCTCGCCATTAAAGCAAATACCAAGTTCTTATTACGATCACGTTATTTAAATAAAATTCAAAACGACCATTCGAAAGTGCACGGCGCTCAACGTGTTAAAATGGTTTTCTATCGATGTGAATCGCATTGGAACCGACTGCAGTCGTGGTCCCTGCTGGCCGCCATCACGTCACCGAGCTGGTGCGCCACGGCAGCCGCGTTGGCGCTGTTCCCGCGGGATATCCTGGAAAATGTAAAATTATAATTAAAAACATTAATTAACGCATCACACTTAATGGACCCAATTAGGATCTCGTGATCCTGTGTCGGGGGTTCGGAAACACAGTAAAACACAAACACGTACGATAAATAGAGACGTTCGTTGTGTGTGTGTGTGTGTGTGTGTGTGCGGGGATCGTACCCGTGACCATTAGCGCTTCAGACATTCATTCATTATTGATAGATGGAGAAATATTGGAATCGGTGGAGTCGGCAGTATTTCTTGGTATCATTGTGGACTCAAAATTACTAAGGGGCCCTCATATTGAAAGGTTAGCGAATAAGCATAGTTCTGCTGCTATAAAAAAATTAGAAAATTAACGGATGTTGAAACGGTACGCCTACTTCAGCAATGTCCATAGTATAATGTCTTATGGCATATTACTATGGGGACATGCGCAGTTTATAACCTTGGCCATAAAGAATCATTAAGAAAAAATATTTAAAACAATCAACATATTGACTATTGCTTCTCAATTTATTCTTGAAAACGTAATATATGTACATAGAAACATTGGCTTATTTATAAAAAAATGCGATATTCATCAAATCAATACGAGGAACAGTCGCTATAGCCGCTACTCATTTAAGTCGAGTTAGTAATTCTATTGTTGGGTGATGTACATATGTATAAGATTTCACAACATGATCCCAGACAACGTTCAAAATTCTTCTTTAGCAAACTTCAAAAAGATTGTAAAGAAACGTTTGTGTGCTAGAGGATATTACGATATTAAAAATTTTGTAGACGATGACAAGACAGCCCTTAAGAATAGATCGATTTATTTGACTTTCAACATGCTGAATGATTTATTTTTTATTTTTGGAAATGCAAGTACATACGTTGCATACAAATAAATATCGCGCCGACACTAGTCAAAATGAATATTTAGATTTAAACTTGTAAAGCGAATTTTTTTCGTGATAGTTTATGATTTTTAATAAGTAAGTAAAAAATAATTTATTTATAAGTTATAAGAAGGAAAATGACTTTTAATTGTATTTTAAAATAAAAGATGAGTAACATAAAGTATTAAACAGCACTTGATCAGTCGCCAACGCTTGTAGAAACGAGGTAAATGATTTCCAAGGAAAGATGAAAGTAAGGAAGATCATTTCCCGCGTTTGAACACGGGCTCGCGTTTCTACGAAATGGTTTCATAACTTAATTGCTTATTTATACTTGAAATAAAGTCATGTTACAGACTGCGCGTTCTAGAGTACGCGTAGTTGGGCACGCGTACATTGAAATGAAGTGTTCGTATCTGAGGTCATGCATATACGTTCAAACAGCGTGTTTCATGCTCAGCTTCGACGCAATGAGAAGGGTCAAATCACAAAATCTAGCAGTTAATTTTTGATTTCTACACTAAACAGGAGTTTAAGTTAGTTAAAAGAGGACCTGTGACTACATTAGGAATGTTTATATAACGACAGCTTATTATAATTACTTCACAGGACAATCTTGTTGTTAACCTTACTATACCCGCGTAAATATGTGTAACATCTATACCCGCATGGGGTGTGACATTCCCAAAGTTTGAAACAGATTCAAACTATTTTTTTTTGTTTAAATGTTTAAATGTATTCTATAAGAAAATGTATATTTTTTGCAATACAAATTTTATGACAATCTTACTAAAATAACCTAAATCAAGGATAAGTAAGTTTTTTAAAGCGCGTGTTCAATATGATAGATTACGTGTACCCAAGAACGCACAGTTCGTTCATGGCTTAACAACATTTTTTATGGATTTTGTTTCAATTACTTAAAGTAAAATGTATTACTTCCTGATAAAATGATATAACTATTTACGCTTAGTACCTAATTAATTATCAAAAATTCACTATCTTTATTTATTTTTATATATCCGTTTTAACGTAATGAATATAAAACTTAATTGATTAAAAGTTTATAAAGTAATGGTATCTAGACTAATCTAGTTTATTACTTCTTGGCTCATACTTCTTTTGAGACGTTTTACTTATTGCATTGATTATTTTTAGTTTTTTATCTTTTATTTTAACGTTAACTTTAATGTAAATTTTAGTTTAACTCCTGTAATTCTCAAATATTTAACACATTTGAAACACTAAAGATGAGCTTGAATCTGGTGTATTTTCTGACCTAATGAAACATAGTTTTATTATTCCTATACTAAAATCTTAAAGTACTTCAGATAAATACTTTAGGTAAATTTTGCATTGCCAAGTTTTTGTAATACAAAAATTTTTAGGAACCTATTATATTTTTTTAATTAACTTGTTTTACGGCCCTGGGTTCAAGCCCTTTTGGGCCTCACTTAGCTAAATGTTGCCTCATTTTATCAGTCCTAATATTATAAAGAGTTATCTTTTTTCCGAAACCGTGGTAGATTCATTTGCTTGATGTTCATGAAGAGAATGTTAAGTAATATTTAGAAGTATAAGGGCTAATAAAAATGCCTGACTTGGAAGACATTGTCGTAATCCAACAGCCCTAATTACTAAAAATCGAAAAGCCATACACTTAATAATAGTATATGTCTAATTATGATAAATTCTTATGTTTAAGTCAGCCATAACAGTACATTTATTCTTTACGATAGAGACTATTAGTTTTCATATTTCTATCGACTAATATAATAAAAGGTAAGAGAATTTTATATGTGTGAAGTAAACTCCGTGACCATTGAAATTATTTTAAAAATTATAATATCAAATTAAAGATTAATTATTCCAGATGCCCTGAGGCTTAATTTTATGTATATATGTGTATTTTGTATGACAAAATCGTCTTTAATGTGAGCGAAGTCGCGAGTAAAAGCTAATAAATTATAAATTGTTCGCTAGTTTCCGCTGGCCAGAATGCGGTTGGATCACTTTCACCGTTCGAGTATCCGAGTGTTATGTAATTCGGCGACGAGTGTTCCAACGCGGCGCGATTTGGCGGCAAACTGTCTGTAGTGACCACAGAATAGATAATAGTTTTTTTTTTGGAATGTGGTGTCTTGGTTATGTCATATTAAAAATGAGGTCAGTTAAAATATTTTATTGTTATTTTTATCAGTCATAGGTACTTTTTTATTGCTTCATATAGAAATGTTACGTTCATACGATTTGACGTTGAATATCTGTACCCATTTCCAAATTTGACAAAGCACATCAATTGTCTTGTTGACACAAAGATATTTTCGCTAGTCATACCTCAGTCGTTAGCTGGTTGCCAGACAACGTCATCCAAAGTGGTTGGCATTCTCGATATCAAAATCCTCGAGCTTATAATGTATTTCTAGTTATATAATATCATTGTTTTTCATCATATTATGATTGTAAATTAAAGTACTAAAAAAATGTTTGTTATCTCACTCACTTATCACGAAAGCTCAGAAATACAAGTTCTAGGAGTTTCAAATTTTGCATGGAGGTTATTATAACGATTGAAGAAGATCTTAGCCTCTAGAAGATTAAGGACAAAGATAGAAGCGAGTGGCTATCTATAGTCTATAGTAGAAAAAGCCGAGACCGGTAAAGAGTTGTAGATACGTAGAAGGTAAACTTTTGTCCGTGGCTTTGTTGTATTGTAAAGTAAAGAAAAAGTAAAGTAACAGCCTGTAAATATCCCACAGCTGGGCAAAGGCCTCTTCTTTTAAAGAGAAGGACCATCACCACCACGCTGCTCCACTGCAGGTATATACATTTGTTAGATTTTCCCTGCACATGCAGGTTTCCTCGCGATGTTTTCCTTCACCGCCGGGCTCGAGAAGAATTTAAATACAAATTAACCCGCGACAATAGGTTGAGATCGACGTGTTCTATCCACAAGGCCATCTTGGCGCATATGCATCATAGATTTTGATAGTCTGTATGTATTTTTTCTATCCAATAGGTAGGCTATTTTTTTTTTGGATGAAAGGTTTTGTACCTTTGACAATGTACAAATATAGTGGCGGTATTGTACAAACAAACAAAGTCACGTTTATATTAATAATATAAGATCTTAAGAAAGGTATAAAAGTACTTAGTTATTTATTTTATTTACTTATTTTCCTTGATATATCTGATAGCGACATACGTAACCAGTTTTGGCATGTTGATGTTATATGAATTACTATTTATAAAAATGTATTTATTTTAAATTAATTAGTCATCTAAATATATATAACTCAAAGGTGACTGACTGACATAGTGATCTATCAACGCCGAGCCCAAACCACTGGACGGATCCGGTTGAAATTTTTCATGCAGGTAGATTTTACGGCGTAGGCATCCGCTAAGAAAGGATTTTGATTAACGCTACCCAAGGGGATAAAATAAGGGATGAAAGTTTGTATGAAACTTTGTCAGTTTTAATCCGATTGGGCTGGACTTTGCGTGCATATAGCACGTACCACGACGTAGACATCACGGACGTCGCAAACAAAGTCGCGCCAGCAATTTGATTATATGATTTGCATACATAAAGCTTATAACGTAGGCATCTGACATCGCGGACGAAGTCGCGAGCTTCAGCTAGTTATATATATATATGTTATGTATTTCCGCAGTAAAAAAAAAAAAAAAGCATTACGTTTGGATATGATATGCAGAATAATTACTATTAATAATTACGTTAATTACACATTTAGTTTTAATTAAATTTTATTATATATCAATTACATATAATTATATATCTTACACAATATTTTAAACCTGATATAATGTTATTATTACATTATTTAACCATCTATCTTACTATTACGAGTACTTTCACCTTTGCACGAGCTAAATAAGAACAGAGTATAAAAAAACATACAATATTGTGTAATAGTATAGTGTAATAGTATAATAATCACTATAAGGCGTGAATTACACTTGTAAGTTTTAGTTTCGTAACTGATATAAAACATCTCTGTATATATATAATATTATTTATTTTTTTATGCACTAAATATAATTTGGACAAATAAAAGTATACATAAGAAAACGTGTACACGGAATAACTTATTTTTAACAAGTGATCTCTGCCAGTAACCCGAAACGTAATAGAGATTATTATAAGAGATATGGTGTAGGTACAATATCATCATATTACTTGCTGTAACGTATATATTTACCTCTATTTATTATTATTTGACCCCTAATACAACCCCTTACAACTATTTTTTTAAAAGCAGCCTATATCTTTTCTCAGGCTCTAGACTATCTCTGTACCAAATTTCAGTTAAATCGATTCAGAAGTTTAGGCGTGATTGCATAACAGATAGAGCTATTTTCGTATTTATAATATAAGTAAGGATTTATAATAGTGTTCTTTATTTACTTGATTTACGCACTGTTTTAACTTCACTGACGACATGTATTGTATTGTATAATTTTATTTATATTTTGTATAACCTTGGATGAATTCGTAGTGTACAACTATTATATACATATATCTATTTATTTTTAGAATATTTTTTTTTTCATATAAAACCAGCTTAAAGTTTCGCATAAACCGTTACTGATTTTATAGTATAATGGAAGTAAGTGATACCCAATTGTTACTAAATGAAATGAAAAGTAAAAATATATTATTTTGAAAATGGGTTCCTTATACGTATGAAAATCTATTCTAACTAGTTTAGAAAAGTCTTAATTTAATTGGATATTCGGAATAAAATATAGCCTCGGATGTAACCATGTTTATGCATACAACGTCGCGGAAATAAGTTTAATTGTATATAAGCCTATACAAGGTCCATTTTGTTATTGTATCTAGGTCAGTGATATTTCGACATTACTCACTAGACCGTCCCATTAACAAATTGTCGGCACAATTAGAGCCTTTGAATTATATAATCCCTATTTAATGAATATTTAATATTATACATGCGAAGGTTTTCTGTCTGCGTATGGTTTCACGGCTAAATCGCTTGAACGATTTTAATGAAAATTACTATTATAATAGAAATGAAAGTTGCGGTATATGTGTCCTAAATAGGGGTCCTATGTTTAGGGGCATTTTGGAATGCTCCCTAAGTCTTTTAAAACTTAGTTCTAATGCCCCTGATTTAGCGAATCCCCTTCGTAAATTCTTTCCTTATGATCCTGAACATAAAATTCATTCTTTTTAAAGCTGGCAACGCATTGATGACTTTGGTGTTGCAAATGTCCATGGGAGGCGGTGTTTAACATCAGATGTCCCGCCTGTTCGCTTCGCAATCGTAGACAGAAAGTTCAATACCAAATACGCCGGTTCGTTTTTTATAAACTTGGCTGACACACTGCTGTGTGTCCAATGGTATACTAGTTTAATATTACATTTAATTTATCTTGGAAGTGTCTTTACTGATCTGATTCAGATATCTGTTTCACATTTAATGTTACATTAAATTGACGAATTTAATATAAATTTATTGATTGCAAAAACAATTGTTTGCTGATCTATACTAATATTATAAAGAGGTAAAATTGGTTTGTAAGTTCGTATGTTTGTATGTAGGGGCTAATATCTGAAACACTGATCCGATTTGAAAAATTATTTTTGTGTTAGATAACCCGTTTATTGAGATAGGCTGTATTACGTCACGCTGTGACTCATAGGAGCGTGTCACTAATCATAAAAGCGAGTGAAACTTAAATCGAGTTTGAGTGAAGCTTAATCGAGTTTTTTGATGATTCTGTAATGTTTGCGGTTGAAAATTATTTGAAATAGACGATATTTGAATTTTAAAACTATATTCTATTATTTATATTTGAGAAAGTTGTTACGTTTTAATAAAAAAATATTTTTATTTGTCCGTATGTTGAGTTTTCTACGCTATACCGCAGTAACAATTTAAAAACAAACAAGAGGGTTAATAACCCTATAATACCAGTATAATATTATGGGTGCGTTAACGCTGTTTCACTGCGATACATTTTGAGTGTTGATTTGTTTACGCCATTAAACAATTAATTGAACTGAAAAAAACTATTACAAGCAAATTTAAAATTAAAGATTAAAAACACACAGAGAATGTGCACCCATAATTAGGCTGTTATGGTGTACTGCAGGTATGGACGCAACTTAACATAACTTAAGAGATAAAATAAAGATTTTAAGATTTTAAAATACTTCGTGAGTTTAAGTGTCAAGATAGAATAGTTTTAAGAGTCTTACACCTTTTTTCAGGCAAATCGAAAGCAACGCAAGCCGCGGTTAGAAACTAGTGAAATAAAAACCGTTAAAAATACCGATATATATTTATACCGAATTAATATTCGTGTTTTATTTTAATGTTTATTCATTTCGAAAGTCTATAATATCAAGAATTGTTGTATTATGTTGCGAAGAAAGTGTTATATGATATGTTACATAAGACCTGTTTTCAAGTGTATTGTTTACCCAGTGTCACCTGACCTTTAGAAAGCTAGGCGGGTGCACCCGGAAGCTCTCGCGTGTAGCCTTGACTTAATGATCGTATCCGTTAAGATAGGATGGCACTATTGTAATGACATTGTGTGATTTTAGTAGAAATGTCAGGTATTTTAAAGTAATCCTTTGAAAGGAGATGGTTTTCAATTTTGCTGAATGTTTTATAGGTGTGTTTTTAATCTTTTATTTTAATCATATTGTTTTTACTTGTTTTGCTTGCTTTAATTGTTTCTTATTCAAATTGTTCCTATTTAAAATTGATTGAGATCAACGTTAGGAATTTATCACAAAAGTAAATATAGTTATAGACCGTAGTATATTTGGGCTATGGAAAAATCAGTACGCACCTTCTCTGTAGGATTGATTACTTGTCTTCGCTTTCATATAAATAAATGATATAAACTAACTACAGACAAGAACTCAACCTAATCTTAACAATCAAAAGCAAAATGTTTGCGATTGTTATAGAGTACCCAAAAATAGACATTCAGTAAAAAAGGTTATCTTCTATGGTATTTATAATATTTAATTAAGAAGTTTACTTACATTTTAAGTAGAGATTCCATTTTCTTCTCCATCGCAAACAAGGAATCCGAAGACTGAGAAGTTAAGACTTTACAGAAGGTGAACTTGGCGCATTGGGAGTCCCTCCAGTCCGTCTGCTTTACGAGATCCAAGGCCGCTGATGTTAAACTTGAGGTTGGTGGACTGCCTTCCAGATCCTGTAAGTCATCCGGCATTTCATCTCCCAAAGCTCTTTTAACACTACGCCTCTGTCTCACGAAAATATTCTTATAAGGTTGATAAAAGCTCACTGCGTCTCTTTTAGCACGACTGCTTTCGACACTGTCCGGTGACATCACAACGTATACATTTTCACTGGGCATTTTGTAGTTGTCATCGTAATACTGCTGTCTGCTTAGTATTTTTCTATCGATGTCATACGGGGCATTGGCGAAGGCCCTTTTGTGTTCTTTTTCAATTTCATCGATAGCATCATTATTGTTAGAACTACGCATTAAATTGACATCTAATAGTCTGCCAACGGCCACTGCTCCTAATCCTAGAGCAGCCCCACCAGCCATAAGACCTAGAGCCGGTAACATCGCTGGTGCTCCTGATGCAGCAGCCGCTACACCGATCTTGTCTTGAGCGTACCTCTGGCTTTGTATAGAGTTGGATGGATAAAGGCCTAAATTGTGTGATATTTTATGAGTAGCTTCGACAAGAGGGTCAAGGACAGGCTGCGTTACTTTTGCAATTGGCTCGATAAGAGGTCTGGTCAATTGATGAACTGTTTCACTGGCGGTGTTGATTGTATCTTTCATTGAATCAGTAAATCTTTGCCAAAGAGATGGTTCGGGCACGCGCTTCACGTAACCATAGCCGTAAGGATATCTATTATGAGAGTGGTCGTAGTACGAAAATTTGTTATATTCATCTTCATAGTATCTGTTCGCGTTCGGTCCAGTGTTCTGACTACGCTGCTGGTTGTAACCATTTATTGGTTCCATAGGGTAGGGATGAGCACTCTTAGGTACGCTTGTGTAATATTTCACTTTACGTTCTTTATTGTCGTAGTTTTCAATATTATCTCGTGTGGCCTTTGCAGGTTGAACTCCTAGTTCTGGGTGTGCGTACTGGAGTACGGGATTTCTGACACTTTCATCGAAGCCTGGTTTGGCATTTTTTGGTGTATACATAAGAGAATTAGGGAAGTTGACTTCTCCTGGATGTTGTAACATACGCCTTTGAATGTGACTTTCAGCATAATCTAAGTCGCCCATGTGTGCCCGAGAGCTACGTCCACTAAAATAATCCCTCTTTAACTCTTGCTCATTAATTTGCTTGATATATTCAATGAGTTTTGAATTTGCTACTTTAGAGTTATCAGCTTTAGTAAAAGGCCCATAGCCATTTTTAAAGTACTGGTTTTCTTTTTTAGGCTTATAAGTAAAAGTAGAAGGAATGAAGTCATCGTTTTCAAACTTTATATTATCGAATTTGGTGAAAGGTCCATCTTTTTGTTCAAAATTGTCATCCTTGGTGAATGGTCCTAAGTTCTGTGATGGTTCTATAGCAGCTATGTCTGGGTACACGTCTGCTTCAGGTATAGCTCTTGGTGGAGTGTAGCCTTCAGGATAGGGCACTAATTCACCGTTGACAACTCTGGCGTTCCTCCAGGTTTTCTTGTCAGACTCATCGTCTGGCATTCTTATACCATGTATTTCTGGTATACCATCATCACCAAGGGTGAGTATAGATCTGCCACGCTTATTGTTGTACTTTTCAAAAGCTTTCTTAATATACATAGCGTCAGAACTCACCATAACAGGGTCAGGTACGTTTAATGATTTATCTTTATCATCGGATACTTTTGTACTCACAACTTCTATGTACACTGGGTTTCTATCATTCTTTATAACAGGGTTATGGGGATCGAATCTGTAGCTTTTGATAGGGCTGTTATAATCCATAAAGCTAGCTGAAGTTATGTAAACCCTTTTGTTTTCGGTCTTTTTGTCGTTGTCGTATGTAGGATAATAATTTGATGTTTCAGGATCCGCTTCTGGCTTTTTACCATCTTCCTGGATATGCGATTCAGGATAAACAGAAACTGGAGACCAGTTGCCGTATTCTGCTTTTACATCAGCGAAGTCATCATGTTTATTCCTGTTCAGGTAATAATCGAAACCAGCTAGATCGCTGTTAACAGAACCAAAATGGAGTTTCCTTTGGTCCCTTATGTCAGTTTTATTTATATTATCCTCTGTATTATTAACTCTTGCCGTTGTTAGTGTTGTTCTAACCGCAATTGTGGTTGGCGCTGGGGTTGTACTACTTCCATACGTAGTTGATTTTGAGTCTTTCTTCTTAACTATCAATTGAGTTAAGTGTCCTGATTTGGTTCTCACATTGAGGGTCTGAGTTTCGTGAGGGTTCAGACTTCTGGAGACCTTCAGCTCGGTCCGCGTCGTCCGTGATGGTAGGATGGTAGTTCGGATCGCTTTGGTTGTTGTGGTGTTCTCGCTGGGGTCTGCTCCTGCACACATTGCGCAGAACAGCCACAGGATGGCACATATCCGTATTTGGCCTACGGGAGCCATCTGAAACAAGAAAAATATTTACGTTAGAGAAAATTTTTAAAATGATGTTTTTCTTTTATATTTTGAGTTTCACTTATAAATTTTAATGTTTGTGATGTTATAAGATAAATTAATATTTATCGATTTAGGATCATTTAAATAGAAAAAACATTTAAAAGTTTCACCACAGCGGGTGATTCTTAAATACATCTTATTGTTAGAACACCCATAGCGTGTTTCAGGTATATTGATATTAATAATTTGTTTATATTAATAGCTTTAGTTTTACAACTAGATGTATGTATTTAAAAGTATATTATTGATAAGTTTATTATTGAATCATTTTTTTGGCATTATCAAGCGCTATCTTTGTCTAGTTGATTTACATCTGACGATAAATAACCAAACTTGGTAAGTATTCTTAAAAAAACAATCAATACAATTTAGTATTAAAGCTAATATATGTTAATTACTAAAACGTCTAATAAATATAATAACTACATTTGTACTCCAAGTAAGGATCAAGGAATTTTAATGAAAATGCTGCACATGCACTAAATTCCTTTCTCAAAGTCCACCGCTTCCTTACTAGGTCACCTGTGTCACGCCTATGAAATTATGCAAGGTAGGACAGCCATGGTCATGATTTATGCGCTACTTGCCATCAAACCGGCTGTGACATAATAATATTTATTCATAAACTTTCTTCTTTAATATACGCCTCACTGAATAGAAATGATACAAGGGTTCATTCTCAGATCACTAGCGTGTTGATAAACTAAGTCAGAAGTTATTCACATTGGTTTGTTAATGGATACATCAGTCGATTTAAAATAATATGTATTTTATGTAAATGAGATAATATATTTGATTGCTCATTTTATTATAATTATATAACTTTAAAATTAAATTACTAAATGACGAATTGTTATACTTAACTCATGGCCACGTCCAATTTATACATGTAAACAATTGTATAGAGATATATTTATATTAAAAATATAAATATCATTGTAGACAGATAATTTTATGTTTTTTTTTTTAATTTTATACAATGAATAGAATACAATAAAACTATACAAGAACAGATAATTGAATGAATTAGTTGCTATTCATGGATTGAAATAACCATAAAAAAATTGTTTTTCCTGGTGTGGATATAATAATAAGAAATATTGTATACAGATAATTACACAAGTTAGGAAATATTGTATACAACAATATCAGTTTTTGTACAATCATTTTACACTTTAATAGCAATTCTTTGTAACTTCACCATTACTAAAGATCGGTATTGAATTTCTATATAATACTTTCAATATCTAAGTCTGTAAAAATGCTAAATAATGATTTCTAATGACATGTAACGAGGCAGTGAATTCAAGATGATTCGATGAAAACTAAGTGAAAAGATCGTTTGAATTCTATATTACAGGTAAATTGATTTTTAGTGAAAGCGGTGGGAATGATTTGAAATCTATGACGTGTCCAGTTGTTATATCTTTTAAACATAACGAACCAATTTACTTCATCTTTATTACTTTTAACGATTGCTGTCATTAAGAAGGTTTATGTGAGAAAAAATTAATAGACTTTTGAAAATTTAGTAAACATTTTAACTTTTACTTTTAGTACAAGTATATAAAAATATTTTTGGAAAAAGTTATTTCATCTTGGTTGCTTAAAAATCGAAATTAAAATATACTTTATTCAAGTAGACTCACGAGCACTTTTGAATCGTTAATACAAAAAAAAAATACATCAATAATGAAGCTACCACCCGTTTAATAAGATTCTAGCGAGAAGAACCGGGAAGAAATTTGACAGTTACTCTTTTTAAAATAATGTCAATACAATTTTTTGGAAATTACAAATTGATTAAAGATCCTGTATGAAATTCAGCATGCTAAACACACGCTTCTTTATCGTCAACGTAATCTTGTACCGATGTACGTATGTAATGTAAAATGAAAATTTTTATCTTAAATTATCACCTATCGTCTGTCTGTAAACCATTCTCATCAAAACTAATTCTGCGCAGACAAAGTCGCGAGTATCAGCTAGTGTATAATATATTTTTTACTGGTTTGCTAATTTCTTATTTTATTTCTCAGTTACCTATGTAGTTATATATTGAATAAATGTGCGTTTGTAATATTCAACAAGTGATCGTAAAACTGTCGCTATCGATCCATTAAGCAACAGCGACGCGATGAGCGATGCGGCCCGAATGTTGATTTTAGGCATTCCTTTGGAAAAAGTGAAGTTTCCTTTACCAAGGCTGTGTATATTGCAATCTTAATAAAATAATGACTCAATCAAAAATTAAAATAAATACTTATCTACTTAAAATAGCAAGTAATAATCTACATAAAAGCCTATCTAGTAAATCTACAGAAAGTTTTAAAAAAAGTCTTAGTTATATATTGAAAAAGTTTGTCTTAGAAACTTTTCTTTGTCAGCATTGATTCCTAAGTAACTTTATTTTAACATGATTGTCCTCTAAAGAGTGTTATGTTTTCAAGGGTTACCTAGTTGTATGAGATTACCAAGTAACTTTGGTCCAGTAGTGGACACTGCTAGAGTTTTTACCATCTTAATACTATGACGTCCTCTATTCGACTGTATTTTTCGAGAATTCATCGGAAGTAAAACAATTTTACTTCCTACGGCGATCTACTTATAAAGTAGTATACATTATAATTTTTAACACACACTTTTTTGCTGCACAATAATAAATTCTGAAGATTATTGTAACGTTGTAATAATAACGACTATAACTCATTCGGAAAACGAATATCGATTTATATTTAAGCGCTAATTCGCAATCAGTCCGTCAATCAGCGTTTTTCAACTGATTTAAGAAAGGGTCACAATTAGTATTTTTATTAATTCTTTTCGTCTCAATTTCGTTATTTTTTAAATGATGTTGAAAAATCTTATTTAAAATTTCTTCTTTAATTTTTTTCTTAACATTTTTTTTAGTTTATTTCATGTTTACCCAGTTTTCTCAATTCCCGTTTTACCATAAAATTGCGCAACATAATAATTTTATAACATATATTTTGAACAATTGATATAGGATTGATTAGTAAACTTATGATTTTATAGTACCTGAAAAAAAACTTACTTTAATGTTTTTTATTTCTTTAGAATAATATTAATTAGTAAGTTATGGAATCACACATTTCTAATTTTTATTTTTTATTAATTTATGACGAAATTTCTCACTACCTACGACGTGACGTGCGTAGTGACTGGCAGCCACAGAATACCAGCGTTGAAACTCATGACAATGATTTTTCAACATAAGCTGAGTGGCCTACCAATTTAGGCATCACGTTTTCGTTGTTCTTTTTTTAAACTGTTTTTTATATGTAAACTGTGTATGTCTTAATAAAGACTTTTTGATTTGATTGATAAATAATAGAATCTTGGAACACTAAACCCTGGAAAAGTTATAACGACCATCTGTATCAGACGTCACACGGACCAGGTGTTTATTTAGTTACACTTCAGCCACAGACTACTAATAAAGCCAATTTGTTCAAGTGTTCAGGACGTGATTAGTAGAGCGTAGATAATTATAGCTTTACTTTGAGATCTTATTTAGATTAACTTTACGGTTTTCGAACTCAATTTAACACCAATGCCGATATCATAATGTTTAGTATAAAATATGTTAATTTTGTTCAAACATTAAATACGTTTCCATTATTAAAACATCTGGGTGTTTACAATATTAGAAGTTTCATGGGCTCATATGAATAGCCTTATAAAGTGTATTTAAAATGTTGGTAACAGTCTTTATTAATCTGTTTAAAATCTTAATCCGAACTGAGATGGCCTAGTGGTATTAAGAACATGCAGGTAATGATCGTAGCATTCAACCACGGCTAGCTCCGCTGAGTTTTTAAGTGATTAGTTGAAAGCTCAAATCCGTACTACAAATCCGCGTCTAAGCACAGTTTTGAGTTAAACATGCTTTTGATATAGATTAACATACGTTTAAGTGAGTTTAATACATGCTTAGAACCTATTTTGGCTGTCAAATGTAACGTCTAACATTTTATCAATAAGTTTTTTTATGAGTTTATTCGCTGTTAAGCAATTTAGATAATATTTTAAGTAATGTTTAATTTTTAAAGACTAACACTTTAGCTAGACAGGCGTTCAACATGGTTTTAATCTTTTGTAATATGACAGTCAGTCTTTAAATTCAACTCGTGTTCGGCGGTCGGAAAACATCGTATAGAAATCTGCACGCGCTGCGCGAAATTCTGATACAAGTATATACGAAAAACCGAATTGACCTAGGTCAAAATAATTTAGCCTGGAATCATGTTTGCTAGTAATGTATATAATGTTGGTAGGAGCACTAAGAAAGAAATTTAGAAAAAAAATCATCTCGTAAGATGATTAAATAGGGGATTATAATTTATACTGAGTTGGGAAATATTCACGATGTAACCCACAACAAGGGGGTAGTACCGTATATTGAATATTAAAGTTAATTTGGTTCATCTAGTTAAAGTCACTTACAATTGAGTCATTTTATCGATATATTGCTGTAAATATAACAAGACATTTAAAAATAAAGGAACCGTTTTTAAAAATAAAATACTTAATTTCGTGTACTTGAATAACAAACTTCTTCAAGTTGTAAAAACTTAATTAATACATTGATTTTGATGAAAATTTTATGGAACCAATCAGAAAGTATACCCTTTTAAACAAAAAGCGAACCAAACTGTTCAAGCCGTTTTCGAGTAATCGGTAAACAAACAAAAAATAGTCCCCGATGAATTGAGACTCCTTTTTTGGAAGTCGGTCAAAGGTATAGCCTCATAGTGTTTTATATTTAATAGCAAACAAGTAACCTGCTCGTTACTCAACAATTCATTAATACGATAATTAAACTTTATATTCGTATCACAATATATTATATATTAAAAGAAGGTTATATACCTCATTTCAGCGAACAATTAACATAATTATATTTGAACAATATGGCATGTAACGGTCTCGTAAAATGTAGGCCGCATTACATCTTTTATTTTCTCTTTCCATTTCCTCGTGGCGTGCGCGTGCGCATGCAGTGGAAAACGTTTTCACATGCAACGCGTTTAGAAAACTATGACCTAATTGTGTTATTGTCACTTGACTTTTCATGTTTGGGTTTTTTATCTCTTATTTACTGAGAGCAGCATTAACAGTTCGTGACTAAAATACAGGCAAGTTATTATTACATAATACAGTTGTTAGGTACAACCTAAAGAGAGAATTACACTTCTTAGACTTTCATAAAGATTTACATAAGATGTTAGTCATTGCTTTACACCTGAAAGAGTTTATTGTCAATGCCTTATTTTTGAACCTTACATCTCTCGTAAGGTGAGTAAGGTAACTGTTACCAAGTTAAAGAGTTGTTTTATATCAATTACGAGAGTAAAACTTACAAAGTTTAATTTTCGCCTCAATCTATATAAACATAAAAGGCTTAATTTGATAAAAAAGGTAAAGAAATAGTTCAGAGCTCAGATAGAGACCTAATTATTGAAAACTTTTTATATGATAATATGCTACATCTGACAGTCGGTTAAGATGTTTGTACTAAAACGTAAACACAATCTTTAATTGTAAAAATGTAGTTATGTTTATACTTTTAAACATAATTTAAATCTTTTATTAAAATAAATAAATTATTGATGATTCATATTAATTTTCTTATTTATAATTTATTAAATTCATCTTGTTCGTTGCATAGACCTTTAGGTATTAAAGATTACAAAAAAAGAATAATTATAATATATAATAATTAAAACACAAACAAGAAATACCGCCATTTAATTATACGATATTATTTAATTTGACTGATTATGATAAACTTAATTAACATAATTACGGCTATAAATCATATAATACAAATTGAGCGTTGAATTTATTCACCACACAATTAAAAGTTTTTCTATGCGCAAGGTCAACGGCCGGCTGTCCGGCCACCATGAAAGTGAAATCGATGCGCTTGCGCAGGCAACGGCCACGAGATTTATTCTTACAACGGAACTGGATGCTGCCAGATACGGCATGCGTGGAAAATACTACTACTATACTATTCTATAGATTTTCTAGTAGAACCGTACATTTACTAGACAAAAAAAAAACAATACTTACTTTAATCGAATTGCGTATTTTAATTTTTTGTTAAATAAATAAATATTTATCGTTCATGATAATTATTTTATAAAATTGAATTCTTGTATTTTCTAGTATATTTAATTAAAATACAAAAAATAATATTTTTTATAAATATTATTTTTAATGCTATTTCAAGGTGATCAAAGGCCATGCGAAGGATGAGAATTACAATAAAAATGTTTACAGTTTTTAAGTTTATAATAATATTATTTGTTATAAAAAGTAACGAACTTATCAAATAAAAAAAATTAAATATTAAAAATAATGAAAATAACAGTCATTTCTTAAATTTGTACATTCACGAAATACTAGGGTAACATAAGTAATTAGGATGTTGCGCGTTGAGCCGAACGCGGTCTTCTCACATTGTATTATGAACCTTATTTATATAACAAAACGTATCTATTTATAAATGGCATTAAGACTTACATCGTGACACTCAGATGCACGCGTTCTGCATTTAAAATGTTATGTCTGTCGCAACGATACAGTTGCAACATCTACTTGAAAATGCTTTGAGTTACTTGTGACATTTACAGAGTACATTACCAGGGTACCAGGGTTGGGCAGAATTATAATTATCTACGACAACAGAAAAGCTATAGAAAAGAGTTTTTATATGTTACTTCTAATTTAGAATTTATTTTGTTAATGTGATAATATTAGGCTTTACATTATGATGCCATCGTCCGTGATTAAAATAAAAAAGTTGAACCGCCTTAAAATTTTTCGTAACTGATTCTCCACCTGTTTGAAAAGAATATATTTCTGACTAACGAATAATATGATTACACGGTGTTAGAAATAAAGCTACCTTATAGTTTAAGATCGGAGTTGAATAAACACTTAAAATATATGAAATAAATCGTTTGCCGTCTGTGGTCTTCATCATCAGTTGCACTTCACCAAATACTGCTTTCCGAAAGCAAATGCACGAGTTACTATAAAATACCTACATCAGTGTAGGTGGGCTTCTGATACTTTAAAAGTTCTTCCGATTTCTCTAGAATCTCAGCATCAGATCTTAACCTGATGACATTGAGATTAACTAGGAAGTTAACTATGCCATTTCGAGCAAAAAAAAATCAAAATCGATTAACAATTGAAGCAAAATCAAAATACACTTTATTCAAGTAAGTTCCCACGAGCACTTATGAATCGTCAATAGAAATAAAAAATTACATCAATAATGAACCTACTGGTTCGGAGTGTACATTCTTGCGAGAAGAACCGGCAACTCGATAGTATACTCGAGCGGAGAAATTGGTAAACATAAACGAAATACTATCGAAAAAAGAACCTTATTTTTTGAAGTCGGTTAAAAATTAACTAATAATTCGAACACGAACGAAGCTAAGCGTCAATTGTAGAGATATTAATAATAAAATACGCGATTGTGGCTTAACAGCGACAGGGTGTGTAAAGGGCGTACCTTTAAGTGGCTGAATGTCAAACCAGATAAGTTTATCTTATGCACGATATCTAGGACGTATATAGTGCGATTTGCAATTTAAAACGTATTTTAAATTGGTTAAAGCATAAACAAGGCTTTTAAAAAAGGGTAACTTCAAAAGCAAAATACATAGGTACATTATTTCCTTTACTTAGATGCCATATTTATTTTACTTATTTTGGTTTTAACACCAAATTACTGAACCGATTTTGATACAGAAATACATACATACACAGATACACACGTCAAACTTATAACGCCCCTTTTTTGGGTCAGGGATAAAAAATTAAAATTAAGAGAATTAAGTTACTCATATCTGTAATGTGTAAAATAGTTTCTGCACTTTAGTATCAAACAATGCATACAAACATACATACATACATACATACTAAAATACCAGTTTGGCTTTTATTAATGTTTACATATAGATAATTTTTCATGACTATTGCTAGTGACTATGAAAGTCATATAATTTTTCAAACAAGCTTTTGAGTTATGGGGCCAAGGTTCTATGGTGGAAATGCCCATACAAGTGCGTACAGATATGGCGTCAACCAAAAACGGATATTACATAACCAAGAAAACCGAATCCAATTTATGAAAGGCATGAAGCCAGTTAATAATTACCGTGTATTACATAAAGAGTCGTGTTGGGTACAAGAATTACATGCACACAGTGATTTAAACAAACTAGACACGATATACATGAAATTAAAATTTTTTTGTCTATTTTCACGCACTATTTTAAATTTTATTCTGTACTAGCTTTTGCCCGAGGCTTTGCTTGCGCCAAGATTGATTTTTCTACACAAACCCCATTTCTCCCTTATATATTCCATATCCCCTTTAGGGGATGAATTTAAAAAAATCCGCTCTTACTGGTAGCAAAAGCTTAAAGCAAAAATAATACTTATAAGTTTTGCTCGCAGACTTTGATAAAGATTTACATAAGTTGTTTTGCATTGCTTTACACCTGAAATAATTTACTATCAGTGCCTTTCTATTTGGCAGCCAGAGCTTTCGTAAGGTGACTTAAGTAACTGTTACCAGGTTACAAAGTTGTTTCATCACTTACGAGAGTAAAACTTACAAATGTAATTCTCTCCTAATAAGCACCCATGTAACTTTTAACCTAATCCGTTAAGTGGCTTGAGATGTGATTTGATAGACCAGGCAGTCACGAAATTCTATTATATACTCGTATTATATATATGTATAGCAAAGTGAAACGCTAAATTGTTATTTTTTAAATTAGGTTATGGTTGAAGAAGACTTTCAAATCGATGTGTCTTTTTAATATTTTTTTAATCCTTAGGGAATAATTTATTTTAGGTCCCTATATGGTTTTAATAAAACAAAGACAAATTAAATCCCTAGGGAATTTCCTGTCTTAACTAAACAATCATTACTGATAATTATTTTTCTTTGTTCATCTTGTAAGTTGAGGAATACCCTATTAAAGATTATTAAATTGTACACCTGCCCTTATATTTATAAAAAATATTTACATTAATTTAATTAATATTTTTCTTTCTAGGTTTCATGTAATGTATAATCTATTTTTCTCTACTTGCCTTTTTTGGTAACAGTACCCGGAACGATAAATAGTTTTCAAACATTTTTTCTTTCATTATAAAAGTTGCTTCAGTTAATTAATTCTAAGTCTAACTCTTATAGAAATAGCTTTATATGCTTCATAACACAAGTAAAGAAAAATACATTTTAAGAATGTTTTTATATCATCGTAACTTCTTAAGGGCTTTTACCGCTTGGACAGATAACTGTGGTAGGTATCTTTGTAGTCTTTATATTAATCCAGGTAACATAAATGTGATCTTAAAAAAACTTTAGCAGCTAGGTGTTTCAAAAAATTCTTCTGTAAAATATAACTACGTATATTTAAAAATAAAATATTGTAAAAAATCTTTGTATCTTGAAAGTTTAATGTATATTTTGACAAGTGATTAAAATAAATATTAAAAAAAAATAAAGTACTTTTTTTTACTTTATAATAATATGTAAATTTTTATCGAAGTAATTACCGTTTGATCGCGAGGTAGTATGGACACTGTTACTGCAGTAATTACGAGCCGGAGTGAAAGTGTTATGTCATATTACGATCGCTGATGACGAATGGATTGTATTGATGGTATTATTTTTTTGTTTTATCTTTGAATATTTAGAGTATTAGTATGAGTATTATTTTATAATCTTAGTTTATAATATATTCAAAAGATTATATATATATGTATATAAAAGGCGAAAGGTCACTGACTCACTTATTACGAAATCTCAGAAACTACAAGTATTAGGAGTTTAAAATTTTGCATGGGGTTTTTTTAAGACATACATAGGTGCTTACTAAGACGGGATTTAGAAAAATTCGACCTCCAAGGGAGTAAAAAATGATTGAAATTTGTATGATAGTCTAGTATATAATAAAATTTAGACCGTATTTTGTACATAGGAAAGTCGTTAATCAGTATTTTTATTAATATTTTAATTAATAAGGACCCTTCATTTTTACTTTTTCCCATTCATTATAATGTCACCTTTTAATATTATCAAGGGATTGAAAAATAACTGGTCACCTGGGTAACCATATGTAAGCTGTAATTTAACGCGTTATCACTTCACCCGGATCACGGTTATAACTGACAAGCATGCTTCTGTAGATCTCGTCACCTAAAAATAAGTGACGCTGTTGTTGTAAAAGTCAATACCGATTTTCACTCGGATGTTTAAACGCGCGAAACTCGATTCGCTTTTGGCGATGATTGTCAATGAATAAGTCAATTCAAACTCAAACTCAATCTCAAAATATAGTTTATTCGAATGGACTTTTAAAGCACTTTCGAATCCTCAAGTTACATGTCATATTTTTTTTAGATTTTTTGAACCGGCAAGAAACTCGATAGTAAGTCTTTTAATATCATTTATACATAATGTATTTTTATTACATTTTAACTATGTTATCCGGATAGAAAATCAACGCGTATCAAATCCACGCGTCTTTGTCGTCAAAATATTCTTGTATTGTATAATATATTCTTACATATCAACCGACATAATCAAAGACAGTAAATTCTTTCATGTATAAAACCCATGATGAACAATTTATGGTAATCTTATGAAAATCTGTAAGCAAAAGTCTTGTAAGTTGTACTCGTCTTACATAATCTCTAGTTCAAATACACGTAATTATTTATCGCCTGTCATAATAGCTGTTTCAAATGGCATCGCGTGTTACACTCTAATAAAACTTGCATGGCGTGGAACGACTTAGCTTGCCTATCACATGAACGCTTCGTGAAGTTGATATTTAAAGCATTTCCGATATATTGATTTGTAGAAGATATTTCTTGTTGTATGTATTTTGTGTTGCGTGTAATAAGTTACTGGGAATTACATAACGTACGTATTTTCTGTTATATATTATGAAGAAAGTTTCGTTGAAAAATACAATTATGACATAGATCGTCTGATATGTATGTATGTCAGGACCCTTGGGTACATAGAGTTTCGAGTAATTTTAAATACAAAAACAACAAAAACAAAAAATACAATAATTAATACGATTTTGTTCAAAACCACACAAAGATTCATGTAAAAATTAACTGTCATACTACAAAAGACGCATTAAAATCATGTTCAACACGTGGCCAGCTAAACAGTGTTTAAAAATTAAACACTGCTTAAAATATTGTCTACATTGCTTAACAGCGAATAAACTCTAAATTTCTTTCTTAGTGCTCCTACCAACATTATATACATTACTAGCAAACATGATTCCAGGCTAAATTATTTTGACCTAGGTCAATTCGGTTTTTCGTATATACTTGTATCAGAATTTCGCGCAGCGCGTGCAGATTCCTATACGATGTTTTCCGACCGCCGAACACGAGTTGAATTTAAACACTGACTGTCATATTACAGAAGACGCATTAAAATCATGTTGAACGCCTATCTAGCTAAAGTGTTAGTGTTTAAAAATTAAACATTGCTTAAAATATTATCTAAATTGCTTAACAGCGAATAAACTCATAAAAAAACTTATTGATAAAATGTTATACATTACATTTGACAGCTGAAATAGGTTTTAGACATCTATTAAACTCACTTACACGTATGCTAATCTATATCTAAAGCATGTTAACTCAAAACTGTGCTTAGACACGGATTTGTAGTACGGATTTTTTTTAAACACGCGTTTAATGTCTCTTTAAATATTTTGTGGTAAGGCAGTACATTTTAGTAAAATGTCTTATGTATTGTACGAAATAACTAAGAAAAATAGTTACTAAACAAGATAAAATAATAACTAAACAAATTATGGTGCTTCTTCAAAGCTTTCTCACAACAAAAAGACCCAATAATTTGAAAGAAAGTGAGTTGAAAGGTGAATGCATTGTTCTCACGTTAAAGCGAGGCACTAATTAGTCGCTCTGATTAGTTCGACAACGGTTATTAGTGCCGATAACACGTCAATCTGCCATTTGTGTCTTTTTTTAGTTTTAAAATTCATTTCACCACTTATATTAATGATGTGCATTGTGATTTTAACCGAATGTATATACGCATTAACAAAAAATCATACGAGGGCGCCACGTTCAGAGGGGAGGCAAATTCGGCGAACTCTTTAAGCTCGAAATAATTTTCATAACACATGTTTTCAAAATTGCGCGCGTTAAGTATATGATTTACCGCCATCTCCTATCCGAGAGCAATGTTTTGATTAAGCTCTGTTGGGTAGTTAGTCCGCCACTAACTTCTTCTTCTTTGACTGAACTTATAGCGTTAACTAGCGGCCTAGTTTCACTCGTGTTTAACATACGACTTTCTTATAAACTTCCAATCCTCGTTTTACCCTCTTGGGAATCGAATTTTGCAAAATTTCGTCTTAGTAAACACCTACGTCCTAAAAAGAACCTCTATGCAAAATTTGAAACTCGTAGCACTTGTAGTTTCTAACATTTAGTGATGAGTAAGTGATTTGTTCTGTCCGCGGGCGCTAATTAATTGGCTAGCAGTGGGCCTGCGAGAAGTCAGTTAAGAATGATTTTTAAAATTCAATCCCCAAAGGTGTGCAAATCAAAATTGTATTCGAGTACATTTTAAGTTAATTCCTTCATCGAGGAACACAATTTTCCCATCATAAAGTGTATTTCCGTAGCAAAAATTTAACGTTATCACCGTTTGTTCATCCGACTCGCAAGACTCAAGATTAACCACTTAGTTCGTTTCCCACGTCGAGTTCTCAGTCATGATTGCATTACTTTCCTCTGGTACAAACATTTGATTTAATTCACATATGATATATGGTTATCTGCTGTGGTAATTAGTTATTGTTTTAGAGAAAGTGGACGTTTAATTGTGGACATAACACTGAATATGAAAAAAATATATGAAGTTAACACTCACTCTTATTTATGTTAATCAATTTGCAATCAAATTATACTACATTTTGACAGTTGAATATTTATTTTTTAAAAAATCAATTGTCAGCTGATTTTCTTTCTCTACAGGTAAAGATAAAAGGTATTACACCGTACAGCCCAGTCAGCTGATTTATATATAATTAGCCCCCACATTACGTCACATTTTGACAGATAAAGGAGATCTTAGTACACGAGACATTCTTAGGTTTTTCAAACATTATTTCCATCAGAATGTTGCCAGTTTTGACAGCGTTAATTCGTTTTCTGCTGTTGTAGGTAAAAGTAAATACCTACTTATGTATATTTTATGTCTTATTATGCGTATAAGTGGACAAATGACAAGTTAATAAAATGCGGAAAAACCCGTGGGCGGCAATTATTATCATATAAAGTTATTATTTATAATGCATTTAGATTGCGTCTATAATCATCGGTGAAATGCGTCTAATGTGCTATTAAATGAAAGTTTAGACTGATTATTGCAAAATTGCGTTATTAATACAGTTGTCAGGCTTTAGTTTTTTTAAGAATTGCGAAATCATTGTGGCCTGTACATTGGATTGTTAATTGTAGTTCTTAAGCTTATGTAACGTATTGAAATATAAGATAAGATTGGAGATAAAGACTGCAAATCAGGGTTTAAATCCTGATTTTCAACTATTTCTTATTAGACGTTTCGGAATTTTATTCTGATGGAGTATGGAACAGGAGCGAAGCCAGCTTTCAAAATAGGCTGTGGTCACGTCCACCTAAAAATCAGCCAAGTGCGAGTCGCAATAGAACTCGCTCAGATGAATCACTTAACAGGTAAACATGTATGTTGCCACATCGAACCTCGAAATAAGACTGAAGAAAATTGAGATGATCCTGTTCTCGAAATAGCTATCGTTTTAATTATTGTACAATGTATATTCAGTATAAAGGGTTGAAAGTATCATTAAATTATTGACAAAACTGGGTTTGAATCACGCACGATATATATTTTTTATTTTATAAGGTAATGTGACGTCACAAGTCAATTAAGGTTGTGGGTATGCCCATCATGCCCACAACGGTGGATCTGCCCTTGTTATGGAATTAAAGAAGGGGAAGATAACACCGTAGATGGGAAAATGAACTAAAGTTAACAGCAGGCTCACTGTGGAGGAGAGTGGCTTATGGTGCATTGGAAGAAGTTGGAGGAAGCCAAGACTCGTACTGAGTTAAAAGATATAATTTAATATGTTTTAAATGTAACTATCGGAGTAGGTATTGGTAATTATATGTAGTTTGTAACGTTTTCATCACTTAATAGCTGATCCAATTTAAAAAAGATTGGACAATTTTTTGTTTTGATTAGATTCAAAACTTCTGAATATCAAATGTTTTGAAACGCTGACGTATGTTAAGCAGTAGACAAAAGTTTTATAAGTAGTAGCAACGTTTTTATTATCAAAACAAACCCACTTTCTTATGTATCATATAATAAAATGTTAAAAACTCGTTATAAATTGTGTTACCTTCATCAGAGTTATTATAGAGCTGCTGATGGTCTCAGAAGGTCTCGCTTGTGATTTTTATCTGATTCGAGGCTCCATAAAGACAAACAAGTCTTGAGAATGATACGCGATCCGTTATAGAAAATTTTAAATGATTTTTTCTTTTGTTTATGTAGAGAAATATATTCTGTTGTCGATATATATGTGATATTGTATTGTTATTACACATATATCACACTCACAAATACAGATACGGACAAAACTCTGGTAATCATTTATAGAATTACCCCCCTATAAATCGTATTATTACTACCTATAATGAATATAGTTCTAAATGTGATATTGACTTCTTCCACGACACATTACCTATATTTAAAAGAAAATTATTTCAGTTATTTAGTTAGAAGTAAATAAAATATTTTTTCTTATATATTAATTTAAATAAATAATTATGAGTTTTTTAATTTTTCGTTTTATTTTATTTTTATTTTTTTTTTATTTATATATTTTTTCTCTCTTTGTTTTAATTATTTAGTTAATATAATTTTGTCGTGTCTGTATTTGTTTTACTTCAATTGTAAATTTATGAAAATTTTGTGTTGCTTGTAACAAGTGTTGTATACGCCTGTAATGGCACCACACAGAATAAAAATACTTAAATGTGTATTATAAATGTTATTGTGTGTATGCCGATGGTGTATCTTACAAATAAATGAATAAATAAAATAAATTACATAGTTTAATATGTAAGATTATTATTCCTTTGTGAATTGCTGCGAGATAGGCTGTTTCATCCTTATTTACTTCACAGGTTATTAGACAATATTTACACTTATAAGTTGCTCTAAGATTTAAATAAGTAATTTGTTACTGTTTTACATCTGAAAAGTTTACTGCCAGTATTGTTGACAACAACTGCGTTTAAAAGGTTACCTAGGAAAATGTTAACAAGAGTTACAGTTGTTGGAATGTTAATATATAACCTAATTAGGATAAACAGTTGACTCACATACTTATAACAATAATAATTTGCTTATAACAATTATTAACATATAAATAAATAGAATATTTTAGAAAATAAATAATAAATCGTTAAGTGATTTTTATATAAAACATTTAAAGTGTAAAAAAGAAAAGAGATATCAATGCCTTCTTAGAAATTAATAGAAAAACCAAAGAATAATATTATCAAAATCAAAAATTTTCTTTAAAATTTAATGTGAAAATCTATGAAACAATAATTATTTTCGCTCCCATATAACAACATAAAGAAAGTCAATTCTCATGTTTAGTAACCGCTCCAGTTCACACACACTCAGTGCCTTACACAACGATCAATAGAATAGTAATGAACGGTATATAATAGGCGTTATGTACTCTATAATTATATAACATAAGGTGGGTTATGCTTTCTGACATTTTACAGGAAAAACTGTTGACTTTTTTACGCATTGAATGCGTTTGCTTTTAACTTTTTAAATTACGCTTTTGTTAAAGTTATGTAATTACTATTCACTCTATTATATTATATATTTGATCGACATTAATAAAGAGGAGGCTCTCAGTTCGTCAGTATTTTTTTGAAAGACCACGTGACCGTATTGATTAATTCGTCACAATTTTCATTAATTGTTTTTACACCACATAGACACGAAAAACCTGACGAATTGAGAACCTCCTTTTTTTTGTAAGTCACTCAATAAATATTATATATAGAAAGACAAGTATATAATTATATAAACGCCGTTGTAAATATATAAATCTGATACTATTTTAGTATTCAACAAATATATTAGTAGTGCAATAATTGCGGTTTTTTGTTTTTGCCGTAATTAATAAGAATTCCGAGGTCATAATTTTATCTGATTTTGGCTTTAAACAATGAGGTTAATGTTACAAGTGGAATGTGATAAAGTACCACTACATAACTACTGTGCTAGTATTTATACATTTATTAAGGTTCTGCAGCGCCTCGCGGCTACACCCGCCTAAATTTTCAGCATTTGCCTAAAATTTAACCGATCGGTTGACATTTATAATTAACGTTCTGTCGCTATGAATTGTAGCACGATGTTATATAGATAAATAAATATTCTATTTAACACAAATGCATCAGACCAGTCTCTATGACACTGCATTCGTTGTTGGCGTAGTGGTCACTGCAACTGACTAAACGTTAATTGTCGCGGTTTCGATCCCATCTCACGGCAGACGTCTGTATCGGCCAGACGAATGTTTGTCGTGGTCTGAGTGTTTATGTTTTGCGTGTTTCTGGGCGTATCCATAAAATCCTAAGGGCCGTCGAATGTGAAGCTTTTTGTATTACTATATAAACTCCATATAGTTGACGCTTTGCTAGATGTATAAAAATGTCAATTAGAGATGTCAGTAGCTCAGATCATTAGCTTGGATATTTCAGGAAACATCATAGTGAGAAACCAGAACTAATCAGAAATAATGACATTCCAATTTGAAATTTTTATCCCTCTAACGAGATGTCAATTAGCGTCATTAGACTCATCATTAAAGACCTATGGAGACGAGAAACTGTTCCGGCTACTCTCTTGTCCTTCGTAATTGACAATAAGAACTGTATTGCATAAATCAGAGGGACTGAAATTAGCTTGTTAATAGCTTCCCGAAAATGGGTTTTCATTTTGTAATGAATTAAACGCCCATAGACTAAATCCCTCGTCTGCACAGGCCATTAAACTGACCAGTGAAATTGTATTTCGAAATATATCATTCGTTGAGAGTTGGGAATATCTAATGTGTGTGTGCATTTCTAAGAATTAAAAAAAACGATTTTCAAAGCAAAATACGTAATTTCTTTTAATTGGAAGACATTGTTATTCCAGTAATTTCAATTGTAAAACCAAATAACTAAGCTGATTTTGATACAAAACTATCGGACCAAATCCGAAAGTATACTCTGACAAATAAAAAAAAATATATAAAATTGGTTAAGAAATGACGGAGGGTTCATGTAACATTAAAAAAAAATACACTACGAATTGAGAACATCCTCCTTTTGAAAGTCGGTAAAAATTAATCTAATCATATTATAAGTAATATTCCCATCTGAAGTAATGATAATATATATCTATAAACATGTTATGCTCATGGACTTTTGTGCACAGAATGCTGACAGCTAGACGACGTTGCCTAGCAACCAGCTAGCGACTGATTATGATATATGATAAATAGTTATAAGACAACATTGTTTGGAAGTCTTTTATACTAGTAAGGTACTTGTTAGTGACTGAATAACGCAGTGTTTTCCGGTCACCGAACCCGTGATAATGCGTGCACACGATCGTGCACAATAGTAAACGTTAATTTCCTCAATAGAATTGAATTCATGAAGACAATTAATCATGTTTGTATTCCTATACAGTTATGGACATTTTTGATTGATGATTTTTTAACTATATATAAGCTATTGGTTTGTATTTTGTATTTAAAAGGAGTTTTCATATTTAATTTCTTTCTTTTAGTTATAGAAAAAGTTTTTAACAAAAGAAATGATATCCCTTTCTAATAATGATAATATATTATATTGTTATTATTAACCCACAGTTACACGTATATAAAAATTTTCTAAAACATTAAAATGTCTGACTTCAAACTAATATTTAATTGAGAAAAAGCGTTTACACACTATCGTAAATTTAAAATTCACACATCGACGTTGTTATACAACTCACCGTTCAATGTGTCCCGTCACGTAGAAAGTGAAAATGTCAGCGGCGCAAGCGCATGCCGCGGTCTCACTTTCCTTCACACACTCTCACTGGCCTTCGAAAAAAATTACAAAAAAAAATCCAAATTTAAGAATATATTGGAAAATTCAAATTTGGAATATAATTCGATTAGTCACTGCGTGTCTGTTTGTTCGGTTGTCTGCACGTACGGTGTGCGCGTCGCGCGGTGTCAGGTGCAACTGGCGATGCGGTGAGAGTGTTCGCCGGTCGTTGTGTGAGTCGGGAGGTGGATCGGAAATCGACTCTTTGGTGGTATCTCCGGGGCTCTTCATGTGCTTGTAGTATATGTAAAAGAGTTAGCTTTGTTAGAATATGATTTTTTAGTGTATTTATCTGAATATTAATAATATTATAAAGTTTTGTAAGTTTGTGTGTAGGGGGTAATCTCTGGAACTGATTCGATTTGATAAATCTTTTTACGTTGGTTAGCACGTCTATTAAGAAGGTTATAAGCTATATGGACGCTGATAAGCAATACTATATCAAGAAACGTGTACTCCATTTTGAGAAAATGGCGTCTAAAGATGTCAAATCTATTTTCAATCAATTTGTTTGAAGGATTATATATCCATCTTTTCTTTTTTATTTCGATAAAGTGAATTAAAAACAGGTTGGTATTAGTGGTTGGTTAGTCAAATATAAGAGAATATTTTATAAATAGCAAAACATGGATCGGACTTCAAACCCGAAACAATAAATTAAGAAAGTTTTTTCCATACTTATTTAGTTTAGATGACTTGAATTTTTTAAATAATTATAAATATATAAGGAATTATCTAAATATATCAATATCTACGAATCTGATTTTTATGGGTTGACATAGTATTGCTTATTAGCATCGATATTACATTACGCTACGACTCATAGCAGCGAAGCAGTAACCATAAACGCGAGTGATATCGAAGATGGCAGCTAGTTAAAAATATTATAATTTGAGATTATGCTGTCTTTTTACTAACAATAAATGGACGCTGATAAGCAATACTGTGTCAAGCCACACGGACTTCATTTTGAGAAAATGGCGTCTAAAGATATCAAACCCATTTAAATTTGTTTGAAGAAGTATATATCCATATTTTCTTTTATTTTTTGATAAAAGGTATAATATATTAAATTCAGACTAATATATTTAATATATTATCTAATATAAAGTTTTTCATATATTGTGGTTATTGTATAAATTGCAAAATATGGATCGCACTTAAAATTCGAACCAATTAATTAAGAAACTTTTTTCCATACTTATTTAGATTATATGACTTGAATGTTTTTTTAATAATGTTAAATAGGTGATGCAGTATCAAAATACATCAATATCTCCGAATTTGACTTTTTGTGGGTTGACACATTATTGCTTATCAGCATCCAAATATAGTATAGCTTTGAGTAGAAATAGAACTAAATAGGGATTAAAATAATATTTAATTAAAATAAAATTAGAAATAGGGACTATCTTCTATATATACAAAATATATAGAAGATAGTCCCTACTATATAGACAAAATCTTCTTTGAATATACTTTTGATTTTAGAATTTTACCGAGCTGCTGTCAAAAGTTCTTAACTCTCATTTATATATTCAATTTATATTTATAATATATGTTACATCATCATACCTTAACTCATACTTATACAGTAAAGTATATGTATTATTATTATTGTTCGTGTATCTGATTTATGTATTACTCGTAGACATATGTAGTAATTGTATATAGTATTTAATAAGTATATATATCTATTATATATATATATTTTTTATGTATATGTTTATACGTATATATTATTATTTATGTATTTATTTTTGTGCACGCCTCCTATCAAGTCTCGTACATCAGGGTTAGCTGGTAGAAAATGCTGTAATAGCGTTAAGTTCGCCCTTTGTACATTCTTCTTTTTGTGCAATAAAGTATAAAAAATTATAGTAAGGTTATTATTAAAGTAAAATGAAGTAGATAATCAGTATTTTTTGACTTGAATTAACCATTAGGTAATATTAACTTTAAAATGCAAAATTTTGAAATTATTTATACTGTAAAATTTGCATATAAAAATAAAAATTTTCGAAATTTCGATATTCTTTTACCTAAAAGTATAAGTTATTTTACTTTAAATTTATTGTTAGAAATATAGTGACGTAATAACTGACCATATTCGTAGAGACGTAGCGACGCGAGAGTCGGCAGCCTCGGCTCTCTTGGTCAATGTTGGCTTGTTACCTCGATACCTGACTTAGACATTATATAAATACATTCTTACAAGTTCATCGTTCAAATACATAAGAACCGGATAATAATAAGAAAGAAATTGATTGTAGAAATTATTATTTCGTGGGTTTCGAAACACAGGAAAGTGTTGGTGTATTCAAGGGCTGATCCAGGGGAGGGTGTCACGGGATCATGGGGGTCATGACTCCCCCTTGGGCTTGGTCCAAGACCTAGGTCGAGCCCTAATTATAATAGTTAAACATGATGATGATTAACATGATATTTAATTTCTGTTGTAACAATATAGATTTTATGTAAGTACCTTTAATTTTTAATTAATTTAATATAATTTGTATGATTGAAGAACCTGTACGTCCATAAAAACGTACCCATCGAAGTAGAAGAAGTGATTACTTTTTACCTGTATCGATTGCTATCATACTTACATTATTACTTCTTGTGACTTGACCACAACTAGGTGACACCCGCCTGGCGGCGAAGCTGGATCCGCCCTTGGGTGTATTACAAAAAGTGGTAAGGGTCAAAACACATCACACACGTCGTGTCGTGGTCATGTTCATATTGTGGGATAAGGATATGATTTTTCAATAAAAACGAGCCAAAAACTCGTGTTTTTATGCTAGATTTTTACGGCGCGACGTCATAACGTTTCACGACATTGTAACATAACGATACCTCCCACGTGAGTTATTGTAAGCCACAAAATTGCCGTTAGCGGTTTTACTGAATACTACACGAATTTGCATTGCTTAATGCATTCAAAGTGAAAAAATACCAAAAATCTTTTTTTTTTTCAAGGAAAGTTACAACAAAATATGCCTGAAAAAAAGGCGTATTTTGTTGTAACTTTCAAACTAAAACGGATTAAAAGTGCTCTACTGTAAAATTGTAATTTTGGGGTTACAACAACTTACGTGGGAGGTATCGATATGTATAATTGGATAACTTTCGGCTGTAACGCTTACTCTCACCGCCAATAATCAAATAAAAAGCCAATACAATAATAATAAATAGGGTTTATATTTATTTAGCTATAATTATTTTTTTCTTTTTATTTACTTTGTTTTTCAACCGGCCTTTGAAGTATTTTTACAAATAAAAGAATTTTCAAAATCGATTAGGAAATGACGGACTTCTAGAAGTAGGTGTAACAAACATTATAAAAAAAAACACTATGAATTGCAAAACTTTTATTTAAAGTCAGTTGAAAGTTATTTCAATTATCACTGTAATCGTGATAATCAATTAATGAGTCATTAATCTTTTAACAACCACTAAATATATTAAAATATCTCCGGTACTGATTTTAGTGTGTCTAGACTAAAAATTGTTCAATGGATAATTAGATTGTAAACTACCAGTTCCATGCGGCTTCGCTCGCGTGTATATTGGAATTTAATAGAAGCGATTTAGTAAACTGGAAAAATATTACGTTTTATGTTTTATCCTAACTGTCCCTTGCAGTTTCACTCGCGTCTGTGGTTACTGATTCGCTTTTATAAGTCGTAGCCTGATGTAATATAGCCTATAATCTTCCTCAATAAATAAACTATCTAACACAAAAATAATTTTTCAAGCTAGTAGTTCCTGAGATTAGCGCGTTTAAACTAACAAACAAACTCAATATTAGTATAGATTTCATTATTAGCATCAAGAAGTATGTTTATTAAGTTTTAAATTAATACAACCATGGTTTAAGACTTTCTATACAAACGTTTTTACCCCGTTTCGCTGTTTATAGATGAAATATCGAAAAACCCTTTCTCAGTGGTGACAACTACCTACTGTCAAAATTTCAAATTTGTAATCCCAGCGTGTTTAGGCTCTGTGTTAATCTGCCAAGCAGTCGGAAAGTCAGGACAAGTGATTATATATGTATAGATAGATTAAAAAAATAACATTATCCTATTTTAAATCGAAGAGATCTCTAGTTTATTTTAGAAATTCTACTATTTCGTAACCGCTGAGGATTTCTACATGTTAATTAGTGGAATACATTAGTATTTTGTTACATATAATATTTTGCAATACTGATAAATCACATTTCTTGTATAATTTATATTTAATAGCTTCTTCAGAATATATTTTTTTGTATAAATATAAACAAATTGTATGCTATACTTTGAAGTTCTTGCGACTTTGTTTCTTGATTTTCTTTAATTTACTAAAAATATATATAATAATATAAAATTGTAAATGCCTCAGTCTGTTTGGCTTTTATGTTATATAATAGGAGACTATAGGTTATATTGAAATATTGTAACGTATAAACATAATAAATGACGTCTATACTTTCTTTTTTTTTTAAATAAATAGTACATGATGTAATTTTTAAGTATATGTTTCTTGGAAAATTGTTTATTTTTTAGGACGAAACAATTATTTCGATATGATTTCCCAGAGTCTGTATAATTCGGAACATGAATAGACAAAAAACACACCGTAGTTCTAAAAATTTAGATTTTCTTTGTGTTAGTAGTAATCATGATTTTGTGATTAATGCCATCAAAAAAATTTTTGATTTATACTCTGTTATAACTTGCAGTATTCTGTATATCTAAAAGATAAATGAAAAATATATTAACATTAACATGCATTTAATTATAAATATTTAAATAATTTAAATTTAAATGCAAGTGATTATTTATTTACATAAATCAATTAAAATGTTTTAATTTCTATATGTTTGTGTTAATTATATTAAGTAGATAATATTTATGTAATAAAACAATTACTGTAGCTAGAAGGAATATAAATTTTACATATATCTAATAAATTATTAAATAACCACCACAGTAGATAATAAAAAATATTTTCGCTCAGTAGAAACTCTATATCATAAAATTATTCGTACACTTGAAAACCAAACTCATAAAAAGTGAAACATATATATATTTAATGCTACATTGTTTCCTTATGTGGAAATTTAATGACTTTTAATTTGATTATGTTTATCATCTACGTAGCATTTTTCCTAGTTATACCAGAGTCTGCTTTCTATTCTAGTCCAGATATTGACAAGTTACTGATTTTTACACAGAGCGATTGTCATCTGACCTCCGTAACCCCTGAGGGCAAGCTAATAACCATTTAGACTAGAATAATATCCCTACTAAGAGTAACGATCATGTGATTGTGATAACATTGGGATCGACAGCTTTACGTGCTCTCCGAAGCACGATGGGGAGACCCACAAGGAGAAACACACAGACCTAGAAACAAATATTTATATAAATATAAATATCTATCTCGAGCGGGGATCGAACCCGCAACTGTCGGTGTTAGAGGTACATTCAGCACCACTACACCAGAGCGCTCGTCTAATTTGATTATGTTTATATATATACTATTTACTATATTCACACAACGTTACACTTTTAATTAAAAAAAAAAACATAGATTTGTTTATTTTAATTGTTAGTATGGTAAGTCTACTTTTATTTCTGATATGGACACATTTTTTACACCAAAAAAAACCTGTGTCGTCTACGCCACATTTATAACGTGACAAAATCATAAAAAAAACAAGGTTGTACTGTGTATGATACTAATTTACTTTACATACCAGATTCATCGTTTGAGAGAATTTGGGCTAATTTCCCAATTTTCCCCCGTTGTTATTAACAAAGGAAGATAAAAGCTTTAAAAAAGATTCCAATTAGTAAAAAAAGTCAAATTAGTCAAAAAAAAATTGACCTAAATTGAGTATGAAAAATTATGATTTAATAAATTTGAGCGCAGACAAAACAGTAAGTACTCTGACTCACATTTTAAAAGGGAATGTGAAGAAATGAGAAAAAAATAATTAATTTCTTTCTTTGTGATGCGTTTATGCTTTAACTACTAAACAATCCTTACGAAGTTCTGCATACACGTTGCTACAGAAAATAATGTATCTATATATAAGAGCGAAAGATCACTAACACACTCATCACGAAATCTCAGGAACTATAATTGGTAGGAGTTTCATACTTTGCATAGGGTTTCTTTTTTAGGATGTAGGTGCTCACCTCACTTAAACGGAAATTTGCAAAATTCGATCCCTAAGGGGGTAAAACAGGGGTTGGCAGTTTGTACGAAAGTTCTATGTTAAAAGCGCGTGATCCTGACAATCAATTTAACGAGACCCTACACATTACTTCTGCTGTGAGTTAGTAGGGAGTTGTGTACTGCTAAATTCAGATGATGTTGCAGCACCAGGTCCAGGTTACATAATTATTTTATTTTAGTATAATTGAAGTCACAGTATTCAGTAAATTTCGATTCGATCAACAAATGTTCAGATCCTTTTAACAACTATAAAAGAGCTGATAGCCTTAAAACGTGTGGACAGATCTTCATAAATTGTAACTAAGACCCATCCGTATTACATCGTCTTTCAAATATAAAAATCGCATCAAAATTGGTCCATTTCTAAGAAGCTACGATGCCATAGCCATACGCACAGCTACATACGTCAAACTTATAAGACATTTCTCTTTTAAATAATAAACATAATAAATACACGGATCACACTCAACGGCTCTCATTAAGATCTCATGACCTTGTGTCGGGGGTCCGGAAACACTCACAACACTAACACAATGGCCAATACAGACGTTTGCCGCGAGCGGGGATCGAACCCGAGACCGTTAGCGCTTCAGTCAGTTGCTGTGACCATTGCGCCAACGTGTCTGTCAAATCTTTTGGTAGAAGGTTAAAAAATCACTGTTTCTGAGCTATAGAAATATAAATTCTAGACGGGAGTCCGACATAATAAAGTCATATTAACGTGAGTGAAACCGAGGACAAGAGTAGTTAATAACAAAACTTTCAACACTCGAAACAATTATCTAAACTTAATATGGCCGCGAAGGGATGAATCATGGTCAATTATTAAGATAAATATCATAATTGCGGAGAGATGGCGGACGCGCTTCCACGTAATGGCCGTCCGACCTCGTTAGTGTGTGACTGATTTATTGAAAACATTACTGCGTTATTAATTGAACTATTCCTGAGTTATCATACATTTCCATTGAAGTTCACATCCATATCTATCTCCATGGACGTACATAGGGGATTTAGGTGATTCAGACCCACGTCTTTGTATACGACTTACTTATAATTAGGGCATTGAACTAATGGTAATGCTAATGACAATGGTTTATATAATTTCTAAATAAGTGATATTAGCAATTAGAATCATTTTATCTTACTGCTTAATGCTCAGATTACAAAGTAGTTAATATTCGTACATTTTGGACTTACAAACCCCCTTTCGGATCCTTCCCTTGGACGGACCCCTCGAAAAGAAGAAAAGAATCAAAAAGAGGAAATTTAAATGAATAATAGTAAAATTGGCTAAAACTTGGTAGATCTTAGCTGTAGCCCATTACAGCTCGTATCCAGAGGACCCCTCCTCTGGATATCATGGATCATGGGGGCTCATACTGCCTATATAGAATCTATGCTAATAAAAAATCAGCTGCGGTGGTGTGGTCACCTTGAACGGGTGGACGGCTGTAGGCTACCTAAGGTATTGTTCCAGCGCAGACTAGCTTATTCGGTAAATACGCCCCCCCTTATATACGTCCAAGGCTACAAATAATGATGGCCAGCGGAGATCACTTAACATCACTTGACCTATCAACTCGTTTGCCCTATATTTTCAGAAAAAAAAATCTTCCAAAATAATGAAAACTCTACGTTTATTGACTCTACATTCAATTGAATTGAACATTGATATTATTTTAAAAGTTATTGAACCAAATAATGTAGGGTATATAGTGTGATGGTAGAGAAACTCAGCACATATCTATAAATCATTTGAGTTAAAGAGAGCACTCCAAATCTGGAAAGTAGATTTGTGCTTTAATCGCAGCTTCCAGAGCATTAATTTGACTTTCTCTCCAGCAGGCATCGCTCACGTCATGAGACGTTTTTTAATTGAATTTTTCTAGTTTTTATTCATTGTACTTCTAAACACTACACGTTAGTTACTATAAATATTACTCGACGAATTATATTGTAGTTTCACAATATTTTTCACATGGTTGGGGATGTTGCGTCCGTTTAGCTTTGTACAGGTGTTAAGTACAGCTTAAGAACACCAAATCAAATTATTCCTTTACAGTGCAATCATGTAATTTTTAACCAAAATTTTCTAAACATTTTTTTTTCGTGTAAACCTTGTCATAACAATTAAGAGATAAATGACTAAAAAGATACATTCAGAAGTTGAGTTTTTTGTTTGTAAATGTAAAATTTTCTTTCAACTTTATATTCTATTCAGAATTTTAAGTGTCTTGTAGTTATTTAGTTGTGTAAAATTATTTCAGGATTTTCTTTTTGATAAATTTATACAGTATTTTTTTTATTGTATATTATTCCTTATCTAAAAATACTGGAAAACAGTTACAAGATAAATCGATCCGTCGAAAATAATATTTAAAAGGGTAATTATATTAATTTTATCCGTATTTTTCTCTTTTAGTGATAACTACACGTAACTTGATATACTAGACTATAATAAAAACTAGACAATAATTAAAACAAATGTTTGTAATTTAAAATTAATATATTTTACGTAATAAAACCTCGTCTATCATAGAGGGTGTGGCGGGTGCCCCGGCGGGGGTGGTGGTGAAACAGCCAGTGGAGAATTTTGCTGAGGGCCTGAGGGTCGTCGCATTGGATCTTGTAGCAGAGGTTCGGTCGGTGAGGTGAAGGATTACTGTGAAGATAGAGTTTTACGAATTAAAGGTAATTCTTGTCGTTGTTGTTTGGTTTAATGTCTTTTTTGTACGCCACGCCAATCTTCTGTGAGAGTGAGATACTACCATTACTAACTCCTTCGAGCCAGACTGTTTACTAACGATAGTAGAATTGGCTACAGCTGGTATACTGGCTCTACTTTAGTAAAAATTTAGTAATGATTGATCTCATGCTGTTATCTTTAATTGGTTGCATCTTTATAGTATACATAGTAGCAGAGGCGTAACTACAATATGTGAGGTCCGTGGCAAATTTTTTGGATGGAGCCTCCAAGTAAAAATCTTTACGTTATAACTTAATTTTTATGAACCACTTAAGTACTTACCCAAAGCTATTAATAATATTTTGTGCATATTAGTTAAATATCTGATAAGTTTTATTTTAAAGAGCATAGATTTATTGATATTTATAATGAAATAACAATTTAGTTTTAATAAGATTTCTAATAATAAAATTCTTTTAGGCGGTCCTTAGTGGTAACTTTAGCCCTGTCTGGTCCAGTCCTGCCACCCTATAGTTAGGCCACTGCATAGTATAGTCTGCTTTTCTTTAGTTGTCTTATTTAGCATAAAAATTAATGATTGAAATAAATCATTTTAATTATGCAAAATTAAAATGAAAAATAATTGTTAAAAAATTCGTGACTTTCATTAAGTTTATTGTTACCAAATTGTTACATACTATGTAATGTATGTATTATAGTATATTACTTACCGTATAAAGTTACCGTCTGCGTGTAGCTCGCAGAGCAGTCTCCGCTTGCATCGCTCGCTGATCGGCGGAAGTTCGTTGACACTTTCTTCCGATCTCCGGGAAATGCGAGATGGAAAACTGCAAGAGAAGCTTGTGATATTAGCTATTAATGACATGCAATGTAATTACGTTTCCATATGAAATATATTATCGTCGCGAATCGAATCATTCAATTGTGAGTCACTCTTTCGAAAACAATCGCCTTTCGTTTTTTTTACAAAAGACTAATGAGTAAATAAGACTCGATCATAAGTGTCCACCGCGGTTCATGGACGTTTACCATACCAGTAATGCTAATGAAATAAAGTAACAGCCTGTAAATATCCCACTGTTGGTAAAAGGTCTCTTGTCAGTAACAGGGTCATACTGGCACTCTTTAGGTAACCTACTAAAATCATTCTTTGTCCTAAATGCGTTTTGAAAGTATTGGTGTGATGAATTGTGATGAAAATTCGGTAGGGGTTTACCCACAAGGGATTCTGGTGCAAACAATCTATATCCTTTAGATGGCATGTCGGGTACAGCCAGTACTTAATATACCTAATATAACTTAAACATTGTAAGTAACAGCCTGTAAATGTCCCACTGTCGGGCAAAGTTTTCTCCTATTAAGGAGTAGGTTTAGAACTTAATCCACCACGCTGCTTGACTGTGGATTGGCGGATATACATCTGTCAGAACTTCTCCCGGCACTTACAGGTTTCTTAACGACGTTTTCCTTCACGCCAAGCTCGAGATAAATTTAAACATAAATTTAGCACTTGAAAAGTCAGCGGTGGTAGCCAACGTTTGAACGCGTGATCATTATAACCACTAAACCTTCTCGAGAGCAGCACCAGAGGAGCCACACATTCTTAAAGCTTATTCAGGATGAACAACTGACAAAATAAAACCTTTTATAAGGTAGCAGAATTATCTAACGACTTCCAAACCGTAGAAGAAGCTACAATTTGATTTTAGTACATAAAAATCCTCTGTTATGTGCGATACTTTCAGTTTTACGCATGTAACGAAGTAGTAGCATTGTAGAATACACCAGCAGATCATAAAAATAATTTCGAAAGGCAACCCACTGTATAAAACAATAAACAAGCCGTTAAGAATGCAGCCGTCCTCAAACAAGGGACCGGTCCATCAGCACATTGTAGTGGCAAGTTTATTCGTTTCTTGTAAAACGTTTAATGCTGCTTTCACACTTGCGTAACATACGGATGTGAGTCCTTCCTCAGCGTACATTTCTACGTAACGCGTGGATGTTGTAATTGTTACGAGTTTAATTTTAGGTATCATATTTGAAGTACCTAGACATATCGATAAACTTAAATAGTTAAATATAATTATGACCCTGAATTTTAAACGAAAAATACTAAAATAATTTATATAAATTTTTGGATACGAATATGAATGGAATGGCATTAGGAGTAATTAAAATACATGGTGCTGTTTTGGGGTCAAAATATGTATATGTACAAAATTGGAATTTAAAAAAAAAAAATTATAGCCAAAAAAACATTTTGGAGATCTCTCTAAAAGTATTGATTAATGTAACTACTCAAAAATTTCATATTGATTTTCAATTGTTTACATGAACATTTTTTCGATTTAGCGTATGTACTTTACTTTAGAACTTTTGAGTCGCAATAACTCCTAAAAGAAAAAAAATCTAATCGATAATTCTACATCTACATAAAGTTTATTCAAAAATACACGTGTACATTTTCGAATTTTCACTAATTTTCAATATTTTCAAAAATATGCGTTTTTGAAAAAAAATCTATAGGGCCAATTCGAAAGTAGGTATACTTTTTCAAACACTACGATTTAATTTATCTTTTTTGATGTCGGTTGAAAAATGGAGCAAATATTTAGTGGTACACATATTATGGTCGTTTTAAGTACCTATCTGTACTAGTATTATAAAGCTGAAGAGTTTGTTTGTTTGAACGTGTAATGTTATTAACTGATTTAATCTCAGGAAGAAGTTTATTTATTGGGGAAGGCTAAAGGCTATATTACATCACTCTACGACTCATAGGAGCGAAGTAGTAACCCTCTACATACAAATTTTCAAAATTTTCTTCTTTCTAATGAACTAGCGCCCTTCACCCGCGCTTAACATAGGACTTTCATACAAAATTCCAATCCCCATTTTACCCCCATAGGGGTCGAAGTTTGCAAAATCCCGTCTTGGTGAGCACCGTCGTCCTTCAAAGAATCCCCATGCAAAATTTGAAACTCCTCACACTTTTCTGAGATTTCGTGATGTGTGTGTGAGTTAGCGACCTTTCGCTTTTATATATGGATGCTGATAAGCAAAAACGTGTCAACCCACAAAATATCGAATTCTGAGATATTGATGTATTTGAATAATGACTCACTTATTTAACATTATTCATTCAAGTCCTATTAACACTACATAAGTATGGAAAAAAGATTTTTAATTGAATGTTTCGAATATTAAAGCGTATTCCATATTTTGCAATATGGCTTACATTTTTAAACAAATTATTATTACGTAAAACTTTTTATTATATAAATCGGCTTTTAATTCGTATACTTTTTTATCAAAATATAAAAGAATAGATTACAATTATTTTTTTAAACAAATTTTTAAGGATAGATTTCACATCTTTAGACGATCTTTAGAAGTCCGTGTGGCTTAACACAGTATTGCTTATCAGCGTCCATATATAGATTTGATTAAATTAGTTACTGACCGTCAATAGCCACCGCAGTTTTATGTATTCCGTTAGTTGAATACAAAAATATGTCAGTGAACAAGCGACATTTAAAACATTGCTACGATTGACAGAACATTGGGAATTTAAGGTATCTCTTTCACCTCTAATGTGTGGTAAGAATTCATTTGTTGTTGTTAAATTTATTTGTTTGCACGCGTTTTCCTCATAAACGTGTTACTGTATTGTCCGACAAGCAAAAGCAAATTGCTTGTGGACTTTGCGGTTAATGCAATAGTAATTAAGAAAATAATAAAGACCAACAATTAAACAGTGCCACTAAATTTATCAATCGTTAGTTACCCGAGAACTTCCTTTTTAACTGAAAATTCTTGTTCATAACGTTTAATAGCATATTATTTATGTTTAGCATTATTGGGCAGAATGAATTAATAGCTTGCTCAAAGTCATATGCAGAAAAAGAAGAAAAACAATTGCGCGCCAATTTTGATGACAAGAAAAAAAGAGAGAAATTTATAGTAATGCTTTTTAATAAAATTATTGTAAATGAATTAAAAATAAGTAATAAGTTATAGAAAGCATTTAAATTATTTACTACAACTATTTTATGATATGCATAAACCCAGCCATAACTAAAAGTTCCAACACAATTCTTTTTTATTTGATAGTGTACACTTTTAGTTTGGAAAATACGTACGTAATAATACTTAGAAGGTGTAGGTATTGATTTCTTTTATTTTATTTTATTACCAAACTACTGCACTGATTTTGATAAAAAATCCATGGAACCTATCGGATATACCCTTAGTATGTCCTTTCAAACAAAAAAGGAATAAACATTTTACTAACGGTTCGACCGTTTTCGAGTTATTAGTGAACGCATATAAATAAAGACCCCGATGAATTGAGCACCTTCTTTTTTGCGTGTCGATTAAAAAGAGAGTACTCGAGCTTTGCTTAAAATGATGTAATAGTCAAATCGTGTCATAATTACGTATAATTTTTTATCAACTCATTGTGAACAAAACATAATTTGGTACATAATTATATATGTATATCACGTTCTACGTTTTATAACTCTTTAGTAATCCATGTAGATATTATAATTAAAATAATTATGTGTGTGTGTGTGTGTGTTTATTATCTTTTTGTCATTTCTAAAAAATATATATTAAACTAGTAAACTTGTAACAATATTATTATATGGATGCTGTTAAGCAATAATGTGTCAACCCACAAAAAGTCGAATTCGGAGATATTGATGTATTCTAATAATGCGTCATGTATTTAACATAATTAAAAAATTCAAGTTATCTAAACTAAATAAGTACGGAAAAAAAATCCTAATTTAATGTCTCGAATTTCAAATGCGTATATATAAATTTTGCAATTTATACAATAATCTGAAATATTGGAAAAACTAATTATTAGATAACATATTAAATATATCAATCTGCTTTTGGTTGATATCTACATCTAATAATTAAATACTAATTTGTTAAGAAGAAATAGGCTTGACATGTTTAGACGCCATTTTCTCAAAATGAAGTCCGTGTGGCTTGACACAGTATTGCTTATCAGCGTCCATATATGTAACTCGATATATGGACTCCGTTGTCTACCAACCAATTAGCGACTGAGTATGGCAAGCGATATTTGGGCCCACTAGTAAATTGACGAGGTTGTATGAACGTAACATATACGGGGTCCAAACTGGGCATTTTACTAGCGTTAGCAGAGTCGATATTTTAAAGTAAATAACATTTTTTTTATTGAAAACAAATGTTTTTTTTATTAAAAGGTTGGATCTTTAAATTAAAAAAAAACCTTTGTTTTTTTCTTTTAAATATAAAATCTGGTAACGCTAGTAAAATTTCTAAGTCCAGTTGACACTCTGTATATAGTTATAAAAAAGTCATCGCGTGTTAATAAAAAAAATAAATAAACAAATTACACAATCAGGAAGCTGAGACTATTAATACACTCCGTATAATAAAACAACGGAAACAACATTTATATTTCCTGAAACATCACACATGCTCTAGTTGAGGATAAATCGCCATTTAGCGGATTAATATTACAGATGTAAGACGCGGATATGCGCGGGCGCACGCAACGCGTCGGTTACGCAACCCGTGGACAGACGGCCAGGAAAGTATTTTATGAATAATTAATTTGAATGGCCTACTACTTTTAAAATGTCGTTTTATCGTGTGGTATAATATCCTTTCGGTCGGGACGTTATGTCAATCATAATTAATATTATCTATATATTAATTAAGTGATGTCTGTTTGAGTGTTTAAACTATTACATACCGTTAATATCTGGCTACAAGGTAAAGGCAAAAAAGGTTTAGTATTTATTGCATTATATTAATATCACTATTACGTTATTTTTCTCTTTCATTAATTCTTGGTTTGCGCATGCGCGTTTCAATTTTCTCAACATGAAGGTTGGCTGGCAGAAAATGATTTTGGGCATTATGCCCGTCATTATACACAATTTGTATTGAAGAATAAATAAATAACTAAATAAATGCACGATTAACTTTTACAGAAATGTCAGCGCACACAATTTTTTATACAAAAAATATTTATATAGGCGATAAAAGTAGAATCAGAAAACAAAGACAAAGAGATATAAAAAAATGTGTAACAAAATAACTATTTAATTAAATAACTAATACTCCTATGTACATATATATATAGAAATATTTTCCTAGGTTTCAAAAATCACGTTACTCCCAATTCGAGTAAGACCGCGGTCAAAAGTTTACTTTGAGTTAGTGAATTAGACACGTCAAATTTAAAAGTTAGACGTAATTTATTTGCTACTAGTTTTACCAGTACGAGTAGAACTATAATAATTATCTACATAGAATCGTTTACTGATACATACATACATTTCTTTTTAATTAACTAGCTTCCTGTCTTCTGTGCCGGTTATTAAAGTCTAGCTGCCCCTCGCGGGTTTACTCGCGTTTATGCTTCGCGCCTATAATTGGTAGCGTGTTGTAATATAGCCTATAACTTTCCTTGATAAGCGAGCTATATACAAACAAATTTTACTTTATTATGTTAGTAGGGATTATATCTATGATACTTTTTGCATTGATATTAAAATTCAATTTGTTGTATTTGTTCAAGCATCTTAAGTATCTTCGTTTTTAAGTCTGCACTATTTACCAAATTTTACAGTATGTTAATAAACGAATATTATCGTGACGGATACGCATAACGAAACAATACAAGAATTATATATAATCTCTGTATATATATGGATGGATGTTTGTTACTACAAAAATATTTAACCGATTTCGATGTTATTTTTAACTAATATAGCTTATACATCAGAATAACCATGGGCTACTTTTTATCAACATACCATCTGGTGAAGCTGCGGGATGAGGCTATTCATCTTTAATCTTTTTCAACAACACAAAGATATTTTTTCAAATCGGATAGGTATATCCTGAGACTAGCACATTTATATAAACACACTTTTTAGTTTTAAATAGTAGTATGATATGGATTTAGTATGCGAATGTACAAATAAATGTTGATTAAAATTTGAGAAAAAAAATCGAGCTAATACTGTGTAAAGCGGTTGCTGTAACGACATAACGAACTTTTTTTGATCTTTAGCCAAATCGCCACACTCTCTACGCTGATTAATTACGAAATTGAATAACCGCGGTTTTGGTTTCACAACCAAATTGTACCAAATTATACATCTGTCACTTTTTCTTCGGCTTAGGCGGGAACCACACTTGTAAGTTTTCTATACTAATATTATAAAGTTTCTTTCTAAGTTTGTATGTGGGAGGCAATGTCCAAAAATATTAATCCGATTTGAAAAAGTATTTTTTCTTAGATAGCCTGTTGGAGGAGGTGGGTGTGGGTATAGGCTATATTACATCACGCTAAAACACAGGAGCGAAGCAGTAACTATAAACTCGAGTGAAATCGAGACGGCAGCTGGTATTTTTGATTTTTGTAACTGTAACGGAGACGAAATATCAGCAGAAATCACCAGTCAAAATATTCGCTAGCAATAGTTTTACATAATTAGTTATCTGGTAACAGTTATATAGTCATGCCGTAATAATAATCGTAAATTCTTTTCATGTAAAGGCAATAGTAAACAATTTTCAATCTTATAAAAGTCTGTGAGCAAAACTTACAAGTGTAGTTCCGACCTTACATTTAACGCTAGTCGTGCAAATTATGTTTTCGAACAATTTGATATTACAATTATATTTAGATTGTTATTTTATTTCTTTGTTTTATTTGTAAGAAAGTTTATGAATGTTATTAAAATAAAAAAAAACTTTTTTTAGAAAAATTACTATGTTAGTTCCAATTCGTATACAGTTTTGTCCCGAGTATCTTTGAGTGTAGTTTTTCTTAACTTTAAAGTCGGTGACATGGTTTCGTTCAACAAACTACAGCTCTCATTGGTTCAGATTTGTCCCTACTTAATGAATCGTATAGTTACACATAATTCGTATAGTTATAAAAAAACTATGTTACTTAACATAATATGTGTGCTCCTTCAATCACAGGAGGCCACAGTTTGCTCATATTATTAACATTACCATTAAGATGCGACGAATTAATTACATACATGTAAAACAAAATGGAATTGAAGGAACAAAAATTAATAACTTGCTAAGTTAAAACAAAAATAAAACTGAAAGGATAGTTAAACTATATACATAAGAATAATTTATAATTAATAATGGATAATGTGTCAACCCACATAAAGTCAAATTCGCGGATATTGATATATTCTAATAATGCATCACCTATTTAACATTATTCAAGAAATCAAGTCAAATAAACTAAATAATTACGGATTTTTTTTTTAATTCATTGTTTCGAATATCAAGTGCGTTCTTTATTTTGTAATTTATACAATAATCTACAATATTTAGAAAACTTTTTATTAGATAATATATTAAATATATCAATCTGCTTTTAATTCATTATACTTTTTACCACAATAGAAAAGAAAATATGAATATGTACTTCTTAAAACAAAATTCTTAAGAATATATTTGACATCTTTAGACACCATTTTCTCGAAATGAAGTCCGTGTGGCTTGAAACAGTATTGCTTATCAGCGTCCATATATGTTGTAAGATACATAGCATTTATAATATATTAATAAAGTATTTTATAGAAATATCTCTTATATTCGTTTAATTTTATGGTAAAAATATCTAAATCAGCATGTTGTATTAGGTCATGTATTGACTCACCGAGGGTTATTGACGGTCTCCAGGGTGACGATGCTGGGCGTGAGTGCGGATATGATGATCCCAACTGGAATTAGCGATGTTACAAGGTTGAGTATTTTCTTCCATGGATTATCACTGAAAATAAAATAAAATTTTTAAATAAAAAATAAACCGACTTTAAAAGCAAAATACCTAATGAGGTTTACTTTTTTATTAAAGTTATTTGGATTTTAAAACGCAAAATTTCTACTAAATGGATTTTAAGGAAAATTTTATAGGTGCAATCTAAAAGTACCTCTCAAAAAAGGATATAAGCAAATCGGTCAAGCCGTATAATCTATCAACATACATAAAAAACCCCGACGAACTGAGAACCTCCTTCTTTTGGAAGTGGCTACACTAAAAGACTTAAGTAAACTCTTAGGTTACAGAGCGGTAAGAAAGGGAAAAGTGGGGTATCTCCCTTCTTCTCCTTTCGCTACAAGGAAACATAGTTTTGGTAAGGGGAGGAGACCAAGGGTTTACTATGTTGTTATAAAAGCTCAAATAGAATTTTCTCAAAAAACTATGAGTGTTCTTGAAATAAAACTATTTTCAACGGATTTAAATCGCGTATATTAATTATTTTTATCATCCCGACGTTTCGAGCACTTTGCAGCGTTCGTGGTCACGGGTAGACAGACGTGGGAGTCTAAAGTCTAAAATAGTTTTATTCCAATGAATAATAATCGCGAAAATCTAAGACAACGATATATGAGTGTTCTTGTAGGAAAAAGGGGATGAGATACCCCCTCCGCCGTGCTCCCTAACTATGTATCTAGTAAAGTCCACCTAAAAAGGTATTAACTCAAATAGATTTATATCGTCTAACTAGTATTAACAACGATATCTGTAACAAGTGCAACTTAATACCATAACTCGATACTCTTTTGGCTTAATAGTTCTGTTAACAAGCTTTCTATTACTGTTTAACAAGTAACGCCTGGAGCGAGGCATGAATCTTTAAAAAAAAAACCGGCAAAACGTGCTTCGGGCTCCCACAGCAAGTGTTCCGTATTGCTTACACCTAACTCACCCTTGGCCGGCTTTCATTATTTGTTGTTTTACTTTAGTCAGTTTTTTTAGTTTAATCGTAATAATATATTTTTTATTACCCATCCGACTTGGCCAGCTCGTGAATAACATAAATAGTGAAAGTTTAAAATATACTTTACTTTAATGTTTCAAATATAATCATGCTAAGTTTGAACCGTGTGTACATTACATATTTTGCGATAGAGCAAAAAAAGCAATGAAAAATACTTTTTTGTATGGAGAATTGGTCTTAATTTTTATTAGACTGACCCAGAAGGCTATATGACGTCAGAAAAAATCAACATGGCGGACGTAAGATGTCAAAATTGGCGAGCCATTGTTACCACTTGAAACCCGAACAGTTTGAATTGTGAGGTATTGTTATTTACTTAAATTTTGTGTACTTGTTATTATTTTTACTTATTATTGTTTTTTGAACATATACACCATACTAACGCATATTTTGTGAAAAATTCAATTGGCTACTTATTATGCTTCAAAAGAAATAGTCCTTTAATAGATAGATTGAGACTTCGTAGGTTTAACGATAAGTTAATGTTGGCAGCTTTTTTCGTCATAAAAAAATCTACTACAAACCTATTACATTTCAAAAGATTAAGATAAAGCTTATAGCTTAACCGATAAATGAGTGGACGTAGGTAGCAATAAGGTTCCCTTGGCACTCCGTTGATACGGAACCCCAACAAATGACAGTTAACATTTCTCGTATGGTGATAGGCGTGACAGCGGCCACGTGAGTTGGGGAATGTTGATGGAATTCTATGATTAATTTCTTTATTGCCGATTAAATTTTGAAGTTCATTTATTATCTGTGACACATATCTGACAAATATGTTCGGAATTAGCAATTTGTTCTCATTAGTTGTCTGTAATTTAAATGAATTAATTTTAGTTGTGTTGGATTGAGAATGCTGTTATTTTTTATAGTTATAAAGTTTTATGTCAGTTATTTTTGTGGTTAACGATGTGAATACACTTAAAAAACTTTAAAAAGAAGCCCAAATAAAAATATTTAAAGTATTTTTTGTATTAAGCCAGCTAGGCTTTATGTTTTAATTGATATTGTCGCTTTCATATAGCGTGTAGAGATATCGATGAACAAAGATCTTTAAACAATCTTGTAGAATAGGATATGACGAAATCGAAACGGAAAAGATCAATAGAAGAGAAACAGTCAACATTAGAAAATAGTTTTGTAAAAATTTATGCTAAAAAATTTTCTTGTTTGAAATTTCTTTATAAAAAAAAATATTATTATATATAGATGTATAAATAAGTACAGCAAGCAATTAGTTATTAAAAGAACTGACGAAGCTGCCTATATGTATTTTACAATCACAAAACGGTGTTAGTTTACACTTTCACTCAAGTGTTAAATTTGTATAAAAATCTTACTTTAAAATGACACTGCGGGGACTAGTATCGATTGAATATAGGAAAGTAACAAGGAACTCTTGAAGCTGGCTATTATGAAGTGTATGATTAATTCTAATGGAATGGAGAGAGGTCATAATTTGCGTGTGCGCCGCGTCGCTGCGCCCATCGATTCGTGTACTTGTGTGTAATTACCGACTTTCGACTTTTTATTACGAGACTGGTAATGTTTTGTTTATCTCTTAAAAAAGCAACCATAATTAAAGATGCAATTGTAAGGGACATGGAGTATTTGATTTAATGGTGTCTAATTTAATTTTTGGAGACTATTGGCATTGGTCTACATTAACAACCTTTCATTATTTATATAATCAATAATATTATTAATATTTAATATAACGGGGTTTAATAGGACGAAGTCGCATTCGTTGTGGTCACGCGCTGATGAGGGATGCAACTTCGTCGAAACTACGGGCAATAAAAATGTATTACTACAATTAGTTATCGCGATAAGACCCGTTATATTAAATTGACGCTGATAAGCAATACTATGTCAAGCCATACAGACTTCACTGTGAGAAAATGGCGTCTACAGATGTTAAAAGAATTCTTAATAAATTTGTATAAAGAAGTATATACTTCTTTATCCATCTTCTTTTATCTATTTTGATAAAAGGTATAATTTAAAGCAGATAGATATATTTAATGTGTTATTTAATAATATTTTTTTCAAATATTTTAGATAATAAATGGAACGCACTTAAAATTCGAAAAATTAATTTAAGTAACTTTTTTTCGTACTTATGTATTTCAGATGACTTGATTTTTTTCTTTTTTTAATAATGTTAAATAGGTTTCATTATCAAAATAATATTATCAAAATAGTAATATAAAAAAACAAGTTTAAAATGTATCAATTATATAATCATTAACATCAATCGATACAATAGAGTGCTTGGTAAGTACGTACCTTATGTTCTGAATTAAGAATTTAACGCGCTGGTTAGTTTTGAAGAGAAATTGCATTGCCGAAATTCAGGTCGCCGTGAGACGTAAAAATTTTTTGAAAGAAACATTAGCGCATCATACTATGTAAAAAAATGTAAAGTTCAACTAAAACACTCAAAACTTTGTAAATTTTTATTATTTGTTGTTACAGTGTGTCAGAATTTAATTACTCTACCCATGGGGCTATAACGTCATAGAGATACAGCGCGTTGATAGACAAAAAGTCGGCCAGCGGATTATTAATAATAAGTGTCCCGTTGGCACCCTTCGGTTACAGAACCATATAAGCTTTATTGATGTCATTAGCTCTGACTAGTAACATTTTTGACAGAAAAGTTTATAAGGTTATCATAACCAAAAGCCTTTACTCTATTTAGAAAGCTATTCTAAAAATCGACGCAGAACTTAAACACACACTTGTCGAGTATTGTATCGAGCATCCAAAGCTTAGTCAATTAAGCTATGCGTGTGAATAGCTGTTATGAAATCTTTGATACGCTATATCTTACTCAGTCGAAGCGATCGTGCCGTTATCCGTTGTTGAATCTTTACGGAAATCAATGGTTCATTTGAAAATTAATTCTTCGCAAGAATAATATTTTTTACGTTGATTACTAAAGAATAATAGAATAAATACTTAACTATTATGTAGTTTACTTGTAATTATGAATATATTTGGATCGTGATAAGCAATATCTATCAATCAATATTGTGTCTAACGTAATAATTGCTTAATCATTAAATAATATGAGATATTTACCGTTTCTTAATAGATGTATCTTTTGAATCCTTGAAATCCAGCCCAAAGTCATCATCGTCGCCATCAGAACCCGGTTTCTCTTTAAATGGATCTGGTAGCTTGTACAGTCCACCGGCTGGTATCATCGCTGGTGCTTCCATGGTAGGTTTGGCCTCAAGACCCGTTTCGAATTTCCAGTCTTTGATTCTTGGTACAATATTTTCGAATTTGTAAGGCAAATCGATTGTATCGTGGTAAGTATTTTTGGGTTGCTTGTAGTCTAACTGGAAAAAGTCTTTTGGCGAACTGTAAGAGACACTTATTATTTGAAATTAGAAGATTTTCAAAATTTTAGTTTTGTAGTCATCTGTGGGGCTTACATAGTTGTTGCTCATACACTCGTATTTGTTTGTTTGCTTACATTAGTAATATTGCTTAAAGGCGAGATATACTTATAAAACCTCTCAGAGTCTCGTAATAGATAAGATTTACATAAGTTATTTCTTATTGCTTTACACCCGAAGGAAGTTACTGCCAGACCCTTATTTTTGACATTCACACTTTTTATAACTACTAACGTATCCGTTACTAGGTCACAGAGTTTTAACTCTCGAGAGTCAAACTTACAAATACAATTCTCGCCTGATTAGTATATGTATAGAGTATGTTAACAATTTGTATTATAACTATAAATTTGACTCCACGTAAAACGACACAAAAGTAATATTACTATAACCATTTTCTTATCCTTTAAATTAATTTGTCTTATTTCAGACTTTACCCTTTAAAATAACAATGTTAAAGAGTTCTTAAAACGTCTTATATTTATTTTTGTAAAGTTATAAGTTGACTATACCTTATAAATTCTGGTGATGGATTAGAAACAACAGGATTAAAAGATCCTATTGTACCTCGTGTGGGTACTACAAAACTGTCTTCATCATAAAAACTTCCCAAATGAGGACTCGGTTTGAATTCCTTTCCCTTATTACTTTCAAATAAATTATTATCTGAATTATTACTCTTATCTTCATTTAGATTTAATTTCGATTTAGTGTACGTCGCATTAACTTTCCATGATGTTGTATCACTAAACAGATTGGTTAGACCTTTCTTACTTTCTGTTTCTTGTAACTTTTTGATTTCATTTTGATTTTGAATTTCTGTTTTGAATTCTACATCGTATAATTTATTTGAATGATTTGGATTTATTTTAAAATCATTTTCTTTAAGCTTATTACCATTTACATTGTCAACTGATTCTATTTTGTTATTGAATTTTTCATCTTCTTTGTTTAGTTTATCTTTTTGTGTATTATGTGCTTCTCTTAAATGATATGTAATGTTGTTGACTGGGTATAATGTTGTTACATTTGGCTTGGAGATTTCATTTTGCTCGATCTTCAGACAAGATATACTACTCACCAGGTATATGATGTATATGAGTATCTGTAACAATGAAAACAAAATATTTTTCTTTCTATATAACTGGCTCCTCACTCATGCTTATGGTTATTGCTTGACTCCTGAGAGTCGTAACAGCAATCTAATGCAAAAATAATTTTCCAAATCGGGTGTATAGTCAGTAGTCTCAAAAATTACTTCCTACATATAAACTCACTAACATTTATCCCTTTATAATATTAATCAATATGAGCATTTTTTGATATTGATATCAAGTCTATTTAATCCAATTATAGTATCATGTTACGTAACATTTCGTATTTAAAAAAATATAGTTAATTAAATTTGACTTTACAGTAATATAGCTTATATATCAAAATAATCCACAGGCTAATTTTTATCAACATACCACGCGAGTGGAGACTAGTAAATCATAATAATTATCATCTTAAAATAAATAGTACATAATTTCTAACTATTATGCCTTTTCCCAAATAAAATATGAAGTAAAATTCTACCGTTTTTTTGTATCTCAATTATTCATGCATGCTGTGATGACCTGTAATTGGAAGTGCAATTAACTCTTAGTCTAAGAACATCTTTTTTTATGCAATTACTAATGTTGTAACTTCTGTTGGTTGTCCCAAAAATAAATAAATATAAATAAATAAATATAAATAAATACCGTTAAAGTGTTGATATTGATAGGTTCAAGGATAAAATAACCTTAACATTACCAATACTGAGACTATTCGAACAGATGTGAAAGTGATGAAGGTTAGGGGTCAGAGGTCAGGATGTTGGCCTCTGTTATCGCCTCCGATGTAGACATCGTGAACTTGCACAGAGCTGTATATCATGAATGCAAGTAAACAGTCAAGGAACTTACTTTTAGACGTTTTGACATGGGAAAAGAGCCTTTTAGTCTTTCTTATGTTCGGTCAATGTCTATTGTCTATTATAGAGAGTTTTCTATGTTAATATTTTTACTATAATTTTGCATTCCCCACTTAATTTTATGGGTAAAATGGTAAGTTGAAATAAAGTTTAACTTTGATTGATTTATTGAAATCTGATTATGCAAACACAACTAAAACCAAAGATCTTTTAAAATATATCGATTTAATTATGTATGCAAAAAAGCAAGAAATACAATAATAACTCAAAAGCAATATCAAACAAATTTCGAAACTAACAATAAATCAATTTTTATATTATATATAAATCATATTATAAAATTCTAAAACAAGAAACGGTTATCACGATTAAGTCTCAAGTAATAATAATGAGATGACGAATTAAAGAATTTCAAGATGTCTGCATCATAGGTATTCCGCATACCAGGTGTAAGAGGTTCAGGCAGTTATCTAATGATAAACGAATGAGTGCTCTCGAGGCCGCGATGAATGTGGTCTCTGTCGCAGGTGGCACAGAGTACACATGATTTATAGTATGAAATTATTGTTAAGTGCAATTTCGTGTCAATAGATGGCGTTTGCCAATTGGAGCAATATTTGAATTACGCAGGCAATTTTTTTACACTACTTATAGATATCTCAATTTAAAGTTTAGTAAAAATAAACATTAAAAGTTTGTTAGTTGTCACTAAAACAAAATATTGCTTGTTAGTATTAACATAAGTTTAAATTTATAATCTACTTTATTTGGTAAATTATAAAATCTTAATGTTTTTTCGATCTTATGTAAAGGTCGACAAAATTATGCGGTAAGCGACGATTTACCATTTTAGTCAAAAATGATGTCAAATTAACATAAAAAATAAGGAGAGATTAGTATAAATAGAACTCATTGATTGAACATTAGAATATTGAATCTAGAAACATTATTTTCATTATTTCTAAAAATATTAAAATCCAAATAATATTACTCTGTTTAAACTTTTGGCATAAATGGCTCACGTCTTTCAGTTTTTTCATCGAGGCCGAGTGGTTATACCGTAACATCGTAGTCTGTGCGAGCGGTCAGTGACTTACTGATTTCGGTGAAAGTGAGCCAAGTTATGCAATGCCGCCCGGCGTGCCGTAACTTGTGTTTATCATTTCTTCTCATTATTTGGGTCAATAGGATTTAAAATATAATTGAAAGTGTTTAAAATCCTATTTTAATTTATAATTACACGGCTAAAGAGCATATTTCAATTTTTAATTGTGTAATATCGGTTTTAAGCTTATTATTTTGTAAACTTTTTAAGTTTTTAAATGTTTAAGCTTAGTTATTTTAATATTACCGATTATGAATAATTAGTAACGAGATAAATTTTACAGCTTCGCAAGCTTTTAGATCATCAACCACTTTTTACATACCTAAGAATTTGGTTTAAATTGTTCGAATCAGAATGGTAAACTTAGTTTAAGACATTTAAACAAACATAACTTTAAACTCTTCCCTCGTTTTGTTACTTCTTATTCCCCTTCATCCCTAATTTTTATTTTTAATAGGCAACGCACTTGTGTCTTCATTGTTGCTGTAAATGTCCAAGCGCGATTATCATTTAACATCAGGTTTCCGCCTGATTGCTTTTTTGTAAAAAGTATTGCAAGAAATAAAATCTTTAACTTCATAGTATATACCAGTATATATTTATAACATTATAATACTATGAAAAGTAATATTAGCATGAAACGTGTCTCAATATTTAACTATTTAATTTAAATGGTCATGGATGTAGTGTAGTGACTTTGTGCTACATTAAGAGAAGAGAAAGTGTCAAGTGCTCATTACATAAGCTAACATATTATACATTGTTCGCAAACAATAGATCTTCTAACATATTATTTACATAACACAGTATATAATAAAAAGTATGAGTTTTATTTGCTCAATACACTTTGAATTATGAATAACTTTATTTCATTGCATTATCATTTGTACATGACATTTGAATTGTAAATGTGATATTTTTGAAGACTCAATTAATATAAGAGCTTAACAAATTTAGAGAAAGGTTATATATAGATCTTATCATATCAAAGATTTCACAGTCAATTTAATATACGTTGCTCTAAAAAGGCTAATTTTAGAAAACAATATTTAATGTATTGTACAATAAATGTATAATTATTATTTCTTTAACATTATTCAATAAGACGTTGAACTAAACAAAAATAAAGACACATCACCCGTATCGTTTAATTTTTCATTTAAAAATATCTATTAAAAAAACTGACCAACTTATTATACCAACGTGCAAATCGTTAATATGAAAAAAGAAGTAAATAGGGAAACACGAAATTGGATGACAAAATCAGATCTATACTTTCACACTAATATTATAAATACGGAAGTAACTTTGTCCGTCAGTTTGTTTGCTACGTTCTCACGACTAAACTGTTACCAATTTTTATGGACCGTGGAAAAGGTCACTTTTTGAAAATAAAACGTGTAAGGGATGAAATAAAGTTTAACAGGTAGTTTTAAATAATTCACGTTACGTAAGTTGATTAATTATTTTCTGTTACATAACTCGATAGTTCTTTAATGTAGTAAATATTAATAAATCGATTATAATCGAAGATTAAAAAGCGGCAAACTAAATTAAAGCTAAAATAGTCGAAAAAGAAATTGTGTTTTCACGCTTGACACCTTAATAGCCGTGTTTAATGATGAGTAAAGAAATTCGATTTAAAAAAGAATAAAAACTTTCAATTCATCGACAAAAAGAAGCTAACTTGTGCTGTATCTTATTAATTTGATTAAGATTTCTAAATTAGTGAATAATTAATGAATTAATAAAATTTGTTAAATAAAATGTTATAAAGTATAAAGTCCTTTGCGACCGGCCCTTGCAAAACATCAATAAAAAATCTGTGGATCCGATCACCAAATACCTAAATTCACAAGATCATCTACGGGACTAATCTGTAGTTTGTCTAAAAGTTTTACTAAAATTGATCTAGCCGATATGGAGTCCATTGGGAATATAAAAATATACGTACATTGTCATATATCGCTGCTTTTCAATAATATCGATGCTACTAAAAATGATGAATGTTAGGGAATGGAGTTTGTAAATTTCTTTACTAATGTGTTGGTGCATAGCTGCAAAATTTAAACGATCCCTTGATGTTATAACTTTATTGATTTAAAGAAAATTCATGATAAAACATGAAAGATTTATGATCTTTTGACATACTTAGTTCTATTTGATAGAATTTTGAATTACTTCGATATTCTGGCAAACCAGCGATATAGATTAACTTTTAGTAGGTTAAATCATTCAATAGTATTAGTTGTTAGCAAAGTGTCTGTCCCAATTCAATTCTTTGATTACCGCCTTTTAGTTATGCTAATTATATACATGTTATTTCGCCAATGTCGCGTGGAATGGAGAAAACACGATGGAGATTGTTCGGAGGGGATTAATAACGATAACAAAACACACACTATGAAAATAGCAAAAAATACTTTGAATACCTACTAACAATAAATAATAATATAAACGTAACTACAACCTTCATATGAATGTAAAAAATATTAACCACGAAACGATATAAAATCAGAAATGATACATTAAATGAAATTTAACTTCATGATTCACGAATAACTGTTAGCGGAATCATTTATTGTGCAACGTAACATATTTCTACAGTAACCTTAAGCTTGCTTTGCTCTGTATAGGATTTTTTTTTTGGGAAATCGTGTTTTTCATTCAATTCAATTCTTTGGTTAATGACTTTTAGTTGTGCCAATTAGACACATGTTAATTCGCCAATGTCACGTGGAATGGAAAAGACACGATGGAGATTGATCGGCGGGGTCAAGAAACTAACCTTAACTAAATTTTGAAAACACCCTAAAATAGTGTGAATTTCATTGTTAGTCCTTAACCGAGATGTTTTTTATTATCAAGACATGCCACGTTTTGACAGATAAAAAAGTCATTTTAATACAAAAATCGGAAAGCAACTGTCATAATGTATCATTTTCTGATAACGATAGCTTAATTTCATTACCCTGGTGGTTAAATATATTGTTCATAAAACACAGAACACGACAAAACCGAATCTATACTAATATTATAAAGCCGGAGAGTTTGTTTGTCTGTTTGAACGCGCTAATCTCAGGAACTACTTTTTCGAATTTAAAAAGTCGTTTTGTGTTAGTAATTTATTTATTGGGGAAGGCTATAGGCTATATTACATCACGCTACGAGTCATAGGAACGAAGCAGTAACCATAAGCGCGAGTGAAACCGTAAGGCACAGCTAGAAGTTTATACAAATGTTTGTCATTTAAGGTAATCGAAACGGAAAGAAACTTAAACTAAAATTATACGTACTTTATTAAAATAGGCTTTTATAAGCTTTTTCAGTCATCAATTTACAATGTTGTCCCGTCAGTTCCACATGATGCTACCACCAGCTCGGAATATTAATTCTACTGAGAAGAGGTAAAGAAGTTATTATCATTGAGCCTATTAACGCTTCAAAATACACTGTAATTGATAGTGTTTTTGTATATTTTATTTACGACATTCTAAAAAGACTTTGGAAGTCAACTGGGGACCAAGACCCAGCTACCTCGGTCAAAGGATCAGTTTGACCATTGAACAGGGTGCCAGTATTTTGGGAACTGTACCTAGATGCAGTGGATGATGATGATCATTTGTAATAACATATCATTTTTATGTTTTTTTAATTGACTTAACTATATTGCTCAATTTGTAATTATTGTAAATATTTATTTTTAATTAATAGTTCTCGAAAGCAAAATTACATTAAAGAACATCTAGTACTGTCATACATTATAGAAATAACAAGTGGATCAAGGCAATCCAAATCGATCCACAATCGTCGGAGAAATCGGTGAACAAGCATAAAAAATTCATACAGCCGAATATAGTATCTCCTTTTTCGAAGTCGGGTAAAAAATTAGAATCTATTAAAACAATCCAAGCAGCAACATTCTACAAAGACTTTTAAAAGTAATTCTAAATCGTCATTAGCAAGCCGATATATCAATTGATGATAGTTTCATAATACTGGACAGGTGGAGAAAGCGAAGGAATCTCAGCTCAGTCACTTTGTTACGTAACCGCGGTGCTATTCTTGAGATAAGTGCGACATTCACGCGATGTGGATGCGATATAAACGAGAGAGAAAAACGATATGGCACTTTTTTATATTTAACATCGTTTTAAATATATAACTTATATATACTAATATTATAGAAAAGTAAAATTTGTTTGTAGGGTACATTCTTTTTGAGTTAGATAGCCTGTTTATTGAAGACAGTTACAGGCTATATTAAATCAACGATTTAGGAGCGAAGCAGTAAACCACGCGGAGCAGCTAGTTAATAATGAAAACGACAACATTTGCTTTATAATTGAAACAGTATGTAATATGTATTTGTCATACAATTAATTCTTATGTATTAAACATTATCTGCCTTACTACAAAAGATTTAAACAGATGTTAAACGCGTGTTTAAAAAATCCGTACTACAAATCCGCGTCTAAGCACCGTTTTGAGTTAAACATGCTTTAGATACAGATTAACATACATTTAAGTGAGTTTAATAGATGTCTAAAACCTATTTCAGCAGTCAAATGTAACGTATAACATTTTATCAATAAGTTTTTTTATGAGTTTATTCGCTGTTATCAACTTAAATAGTATTTTAAGCAATGTTTAATTTTTAAAACCTATTTAGCTTTCAAATGTAATGTGTGACATTATATAAATAAGTTTTTCATGATTTTATTATCTTTTAAGCAATTTAGACGAGATTTTAAGCAATGTTTAATTTGAATACACTGTTTAGCTAGACATGTGTTGAACATGGTTTTTTTGCGTCTTTTGTAGTATGGCAGCTAGAGTTTATTACATAAACACAGTAAATAATAAATAATTATTAATTGAATAAATTATTGTCATAAAGTTTGTATTTTAATCGTTTTAATAATAAAATATATCTGCTTAATAATAACTTAAAGTAACTTTGGCTAAAATACTTAAAAGAAAAAGAAGAATGGTAATTATTGTCACTTACATTTAAACATCGCTTATGTACTTTTATGGTCGCCACACCATGGTTAATGGGCCATTTGAATGATAGTGAAAGTCTTAGGCGTAAATCTTACTTCCTAAGTAACTCTTAAATGTGATATTATTCTCCGAGTTATAACACAAATGTGTTGTCAAAACAATGAAATTGCGTGCTTATATTTTTGTCTTAGAACAATGTAAATCATCTCTTTTTTAATTTATACTTAATGTTCTTTTATACTGTTTTCTGATTCGTGAAAAGTGTGTCCGTCTGTGGCATTGTTGTTCCTTAACGAATGGACTAATTTTGAAGCGGTTTTTTGCTTAACATCTAATGTGATCGAGATGATTCTTAGCTATAATTTATGAAGACCTAGAACTGCCCTGGTCGGACCAGCTTATATATGAGCTGTTGGCTACAGCTTAGCTCTATCTGACTTAAATGATTTTAAATTTCAAATATATTTTAGGCAAACCATTATGTATATTATGCTAATATGTAACAAAACTTTTCAAATAAATAAAAAAAAAGCATGGGCAACTTTGAACCCTTGGATATCATTTATATATATATAAATAATATTAAGATAACATGATTTCCGCAACTATTTTTTCTGCGAAAACTGGTGTAGTTCACGATACTACTTCTCGTATGGACTGACTCGATTAAGGTAGTATCACACTCTCACAGAGAAACAGCATAAACGGGCTAATATAGTTGCGTTTCGTATTGCGAGCGGGAAGTCTAACTTTTCCATTCCATACTTCCCATTCTTTGTCATCTATCACTCTTTTTTAATCTGGCAACACATTTATGACTCCTCTGATGCAGTAAATGTCCATGTCCGGGCGGCGGTGATTAGTTAACATCAGGTGACCCGCCTACTCGTCAGCCCGTTATTTTTTACCCGACTACGGCAAAGTCAAATGAGGGTTATTCGTTTGACAGACTATATATGTTTGTTCATCCTCATAGTTCCCAAACCACTTATTAGAAATAGAAAATGAAGAATCGTAAAAAGCGTGATAAAAGGCTATGATGTGTCCCTAAATCGAATGTGGCGCCCTCTAGCAGTAAATATATACAACACAAGCGTTTTCTTGTGATTTTGTCTGTATTCATTCGATAATTATGATATTTCTATGGTTTTTTATCGTAGTTGATTTTAAGGTTTTCACTTTATTAATCAATATTACAATAAAATTGTAGATTTTTTCGTGATACGCGCAGACTAGAACGATGATATTTATATGTATAGATATTGCAATTAAAAATGGCAAACGTAAATTGATATATATAGATATCTCAATTTAGAATTAATAAACATTTTACCTCACGTTAAAACAATACCTTCAATAAAACCGAAGGCTCCTCATAAAAACAAATGGGAGTTTAAAATTGATGTATTATTTTTTAACGCGGCTCCATCACGATTCTTCAATTGCGTTCCAGAATAAGTAGGTTATGTGCAAGCAGTATTTTACATGAGACAGCACTTACGACGCGATAACTTGGGAAGATTCGTACTATAGGTGGACTCTGATAGGCAATACTATGTCAACCCGCACGGACTTCATTTTGAGAAAATAGCGTCTAAACATGTCAAACCCATTCTTAGCGAATTTCTTTGAAGTTTAGATCCAACTTCTTGTTTCTATTTTGATAAAAGGTTTAATAAATTAATTTTAATTGGTTTTAATTTATTAAGCCAAAAAATTTTAAAAAATCTTTTATTAAATAATAAGTTTTTGAAATACTTATTTTAGGTTACTATATGAAGCAAAATTTTAAGCACACTACAATATTCGAAACATTAAATTAAGAAACTTTTTCCGTACTTATTTTGTTTAGATAGCTTGAAAATTTTTTGAATAACGTTAAATATATGACGCATTTTAAGAAAACATCAATATCTCCGTATTTAAATTCTTGTGGGTTGACATTATTGCTTATCAGCATCCAGGTGTAATGTGAATTTGCAAAGTGTATATGTATTGTTTGCGTTTTAAGATTAAGTATGGACAACAGACAGCGCCATCTATTGTGAAACGGTTGGCGCTGTATTAAGAAATCACTGGATTCCATTTCCGAGGCATGTTATTCTGTAAATGTCTCTTTGTAAATCGTTAATAGGACTTGCATTTGTCAGGTTTTTATTATTTATCGTGATAACGGCAATAATAATGCACATTCTGTGTGAATTTCAACACTTTACACATTACGGCTTATGAGATATAGACCACTGACAGACGTACGGACAGACGGCAGACGTACAGACGGAGTTTTAGTAATAGGGTCCCATTGGCACCTTCGGGTAACCTTATAAAAATCAATCTCTGTCCTCAATACATTTCGAAAGCATGTAATGTGAAGAAAACAAAAAAAGAATTTAATGATATTCTTCAATTTAATTTATCTATACATATAATAAAATATATTGTTGGGGGCCTTTACCAACGCTATAAAACGCAATGCAATGATTTTTAGAATTTTTGTCTGTCTGTTTAGTGCACGCTATCTCAGAAACGGCTTATCCGATTTAGATGCGGTTTTCACATATGTATTGTAGTAAACTTCACTTAACATTTAGAGTTTGTGTTTGTTCATGTCAATCGGTTCATAAATAAAAAAGTTATGTCAATTTAAAAAAATCACGTCGAACATTTGTCGGATCGAAATAATGTATGGATGGAGTATAATTATATATAATTAATATATATAATTAATGATTGACACGTTGGCGCAGTAGTCAGTGCAACTGACTCAAGCGCTAACGGTCGCGGGTTCGATCCCCGCTCACGGCAAACGTCTGTATTAGCCAGATAGATGTTTGTCGTGGTCTAGGTTTTTGTGTTAGTGTTGTGTTTCCAAACCCCGACACAAGATCATAAGATCTTAATGGGGGCCGTTGAGTGTGATGTTATTATTTATTTAGTTATTAATGACATTTATATATATTTATATAGTTAATTTATTATATAGCTTATTTTAACGTTTATATGCATATTATTTTAAAACACTGTGTTTTTGTTACTTTTCTATTGCTATTCGGTTGGTATTGTACCTGGTGTTTTGGTTTGGTGGTGGTGGTGTAAGATCTTGGTGCAAACAATCTATATCCTCTCGATGGCATGTCGGGTACAGCCAGTACTTAATATGAATAACCATTGCTAGTTGGCGGATACACATGAATTAGTATTTCTCCCGGCACATTCAGTTCAACGATAATTTCCTTCACCATCGAGCACTAAAATTTAAGTAGTTTAGCAGTTGAAAACTCAGCAGTGCTAGCTGGTTTGAACCCGTGGTCACCGTTTGAGATCGACATGGTCTAACGACTAGGCAATCACGGCTCAATAATACTTAAATATGTATCAACTTTAATTGAAAAGGGAAATAATGAATCAGTCTGCATCCGTCACCTTTCATTGACGCTTCCGCACCTAACTATAATTTTAATGAAATCGTTTACTCTTTGAGATTAGGTGTAACACAAACGAATTTATAGATTTATATGATACTAATGGATCGCACCAGATTCTCCCGAATTACGTATATATTTACAAGCCCTTATTATGGTTAATTTTATTTAAAAAACCATGTACATATGCGTTTATTTCAAATCAAAAGTAACCATTTTCAATTTCGTATTTGTTCCTTTTTAAATTACGGAGTTTCATGCAACGGTTCAGTTCTTTTTTACCCTCTAAGGGGTGAAATTTCCAAAAATCCTTTCTTAGTTGATATTTACATCATAAAAAACTATCCACGGGCAAAATTTTAAGTTTGTAGTATTAGCGGTTTAGGCTCCGTTAACTCTGTAACGTTGATTAATTAGTCAGTCAGTCAGGACAAGTGATTACATATGTATAGATACGAGTACTCACCATGGCGTGCGGCGAGATGTCACCATAATGACTAAAAGCTGCACTTATGGTGATACATTTATAACTTCTGCAACGCTTGTAGTCTTTAGGATGCTCCCATTGTTTTCATTTGGTTGTGAAAACCAGTGATGTGAGTAGATTTTTTATCGATAGTTGGTTGTCAAATCGATTATCTATTTTTAACTTCTATTAAAAAGGAGCAGGCTCTCAATTCGTCGGGGACTTCTCTGGTAATGTATATTTACGAAGTACTCGAAAACGTCTAGACAGATTTGGTTACTTATTATTGTTTGAAAGAATTAACTTTCAGATTGGTCCTGTAGAATATTTATCAAAATTGGTAATCGGTCACGACTGCAAACGCACATGAGGGTAATGTGTTTACCAGCATATGTATGTATGTATGTGTCTTTGTATGTATGTACCATTGTGGCACTATTTACAAACGCGTCGGCCGATTTTGATAAGTAGTACATTTGATTCATCACGATGGCGCAAATGTTACAGAAAGCATAAAAATTTGGAAAAATTTAAATGGCCGATATTGACAGCCATACATGTGAAAAAGAAAAAAATGAAAATCGACGATCTTATTCAAGTTGGGTATCGTTTTTAAATGAGATTTAGCGTTAAGGATCTATAACGATTTAAAGTTGGTTAGTAACGATTCTCACTTATAGGCTTTTAGATAAAATTGATATTAATACTGTACTGCTGACTGCAGATGGGTTTGTTACGCAGTCGGGTTTTTGATTTTTTAATTTATTTAATAAGATTTCTCAGTAGACCCTCAGCTACATATCAATAATTAATAAAAGATTAATTCACTAATGATTTTTGATAAATGTATTCAATTATCGATAAGTAGCACAGCACTAGAGCAATTTGTCGACGACCACGAGCGTGCGCGGTATTGTTGACTTCGTTGTAATTATTTCCATGTACGCGTAACTTCGGGCTGTTATTACTTTTTTCTTAAGCAACAGCCACTAGGAAATGTGCGCTAATTATTATTTATAGAAATGGTATTTTATATAGAATGTTAATTTAACTTTATTCGAGTTTTAAACTTTCTAGTTGCGAATTTATGTAACGCGTTGATGAAGGATTTTTTGTTTTTTTTGCGAATAAAGGTTTAATTGTATTTGATTTGTTATAGTTTAAGAATAATGTGTAATATTAAAATTCGCTTTATACTAGGACAAAAAAGCTTATCGAACGCAAAAGTATAATTTCAAAATTGTAATAGTTTCTACGACCACTCTCGTGTTTAATTCTTCTATTTTAATAGTTTTAATACAAATATTTTTTATCTTTTTTACATCTCATAAATAAAAAAACATCTTATTTTTTTATTTTAAAGTATGTATGTAGTTTGTACTATTATTATCTTTCCTTCCCTCTAAAAGTCCTTTAAAATATAAATTTTAATAAATACCTTAGTTTAAATTGACAAAACGTTCATAATGAATTTAGAACTGATTACACTAACTCAGTCTTAAACAATAAAAAGTGTCAAAAATGTACTTAAAAATTTATTCACACTAAAAACATTTATGGCTACTATTCGATATGATAAGAAAACATATAGTATTGATAATGATCTAAAGCTGATTAAAGTATCTTATTAAAATATGTCATAAACAATACATTTAAATGTAATTTCAAAGACAGAATATAGATATTTAAAATTTTATAACAAAATATACGTTACATATTTACTACTTGACGTTGAAAATCTGTATTCATTACCAACTTTAACAGACCTAAAGATACTCTCGTCTGTTACACTCAGTTGTTAGCTGGTTGCTAGGCAACGCCATCCAAAGGGATTAGAATTCTTTGTACCAAAATCCATGCACTTATAACATATCTGCAGTAAAAAACTAAGGCTCGATTTATACAATACTAGCATCTCGCTCGCCAAAAAGCCAAAAAAATTCTGTTGGTCGCTCATGGTCACCTGCTGGGCTAACCTAAAGATCACCCATTTATCTTTGTGACAACATTTTTACACATGTTTTTAAATGGGAAACTTTATTCCGAATTCTCTTCTCATTAATCCCTGAGCAGACTCCGTGTGATCATCGTAAAGCATTTTCTCTCTTCGACTGTTGATCACAGACGCGAAGTAATATAGGACCACTGTAATGATTAAAGGGATATGATGAATAAATTAAAAAATTAAACAAATTTAAAAAATCTATGTAATGATACATCGCTATCTTAATGAACAAGTGCAGATATTTAGGAAGAGATAATTATTTTAGTTGAAGAAGATTTGGGCACCTGGCCAAAGTGATTTTTTTTCTCGGCAAATATTTCAATAACTACAAAAGGGCTAATGAGTTGATAATCTTAAAACGTCTGAAAATATCTTCCTTAATTAAAGCTAAGAACTATTTCGATAATATCAGCGTTCAAACAAAAACAAACCTCATTAAAATTGGTCAATTCGTTAGGCAGCTACCATACCACAGACAGACACACAGATAAGTTTGACTTTGTTTTTACACACGACCAACTTACAACACCGCCCTTATCTTTACCCCCTTTAAGGACTTTGAGTCCGGCGTTAAAAATAAGTTCAGCGGTTCCAAAATTACTTTGTACATTTAATATCTCACTCTCTCTTCATTACATCACTATAGATATGATACAAATCAACTCACGTGCATATAGAAAATAGACAGAAGACATGGTGCTGATTTCGCTTATCGTCTCCTGGTCCCTGGTGTACTGTAGCACTATTAGTAACGTCCCGAGGATTGAGAGGGCGAGCAGCGAGAGGCAGAACACCCAACACGTGATTAACCAGGGCAGAATCAATCTGGGTTTTTTCTGAAAGGTAATAACATAACAATGAGGTGCTAGGAATAGAGTTAAAGGTTTAGACAAAGTTTTGTAACTGTTGATATACTTATATTTCATGGAGCGTTTAGAGCTCTTAAGTATACCGTGCCCACTGCACCACTTTTAGTCAGCTTTTTTATGATAATACACGCGATGAAACAGAACATCTTAAAGTTAAACCTTCGTCTATGAACATTTGCAGCATGCCGTATGAGCCATAATTTTTTTGTCTGTATATTCAAATAGTCTATAATCTTTTTCTTAGCAATAATTTCAGAAAGTAGGTACCTATTGCGTTTATAATCCATTTATAAAATATTTTTATGCGAGAATTAAATTAATACGGAAATTGATTTTTACCCCAAAAACTCCATAAATTAGTAGGCTTCCTACAATAAGTTGGAACATGGCTACCGTAGCTACGATGGCGTACACGATTTTTCTGGATTCGGCGACGTAGGAGGGCATCCTGGCCGCCGTGCCGTACACCATCGCGATGACTACAGTTAATATCTGAAAGGGCACACATACATTATAAAAGGCGTGGATAGAACATTATCTAATTTGTCTTATTGACAAATTTCCAAAAGGAGGTACGCAATTCGGCTGATTCAATTGGGTATTTGTGTGCGTGTATATTGTAGAGCCGAGATGGTTAAAACACGTGGATCTCAACCGATAATCGCGGGTTCAAACTTCACCCTGCACTGCTGAGTTTTAAAGTTCAAATTCATCGCGAACTCGGCGGTAAAGGAAAACATCGTGTGGAAACATGCATGTGTCAGGAGAAATTCTGGCACATGTATATCCGCCCCGCAATGGAGCAGTGTGGTGGATTAAACTCTAACTCATCTCCTTAATTGAAGGGGAGGCCTTAACCCAGCGGTGGGTCATTTACAGGCTGTTACTTTACTTTACTTTTTTAATATATTGAGTAGTTTATGTTCATTGATTGTGAACGAATTTTAATGATTTTTCTGGTTTATAGATATCTGTGTTTTCCTGCAAGCCTAAAGATAGCAGCACTGGGGATATTAACGTCACGTGATCAATAAGAATCCTGTCACCGTAAACACCGCATTTGTTACCTTCTCGTTATCCTCGTTTGCACTTACACACACTAGAATTCTCAGACTATATCCTTATCACTCTTGACCCAAAAGATACCAGCAAATTTGAAGAAAGGAACCCCGTAATAAACGATGGCGAAGCGTTGGTTGGCGAATGGAAAATTGGGTATTGGCTATTTGATGGCTACCAGTTAATTACGCTATATGTTGCTATCACATACTGTATTTTGACAGATGTTTTCTGACTTTGGTTTAAAACGAAAATAAGACTTAAGAAAAGCAACCGACATAAAAAGCAAAATATGGAATTTTGTTTACGTAGACTTTGATAAAAATTATGGGACCAATCTATACTAATATTATAAAGCTGAAGAGTTCGTTTGTTTGTTTGAACGCGCTAATCTCAGGAACAACTAGTTCGAATTGAAAAATTCTTTTTATGTTAGATAGTTTATTTATGGAAAATGGCTATAGGCTACATTACATCACGCTACGACTCGTAGGAGCGAAACAGTAAGCTTAAACACGAGTGAAACCGTAAGAGACAGCTAGTATAAAAGTATACATTTTTAAAATAAAGAATTTTCAATATTGGTAAAGAAATTATGGAGTTCTGAGGTAACAAACATTGAAAAAAAATCATACGCTACGAATTGAAAACCTCCTCCTTTTTAAAGTTGGTTGGCAATCAATCGTCAAAATTACGTTATAATAGCGATAACTCCGCGTAATTAGCCTAGAATTCCATATTAAACATTTAAATGACATTAATGCAATGACTGATGTGTTAAAAACGTAAATTGATAAATTAATATTATCACATAATCATCAGTTAATAGTAAAACAAATATAGAATTGTTGATAAAAATGCAATTCTTTTTGTTGTTAGGAATTTTATCTTTTATTATTTATATTTAGTTTAGATATATTTATCATAATCCCATATTTTTAATAATTAACGTATTTCTAATAATTAATGTATAAACATCAAAACTGTCAGGCTGACATATTCATTGACGGATCTATTAACGCAGAGCCTAAACCACTGGGTCTAGAAACGTGAAATTTTGCACAAACGTTTCTTAAATATCGTAAGTGTGCACTAAGAAAGGACTTTTAAAATCCATCTCCAAAGGGGTTAAAAAAGGCGAACTACCAGTGTATTTATAAAAAAATGTGTATTTAAGATGCTCATAGCTTTACGTATTTTAGTTTTAGTGGGCCACTAAAATGCTAAATAAAGAGAAGAGGTTCTCTAGTCCTCGGGTCTTCGGGTGGAACGATTTAGTTTTTTTTTTGTTTGAAAGGGTATATTTTCCTATTGGTTCCACAGGAATTTCATGAAAATCGGTTCAGTAATTTAGTTTTGAAGCTGGAAGTAACAATGTATGTCATTCAAGTAAACGAAATTAAGTATTTTGATTTATCGAGGAAGCAAAAAAGTTTTTTAAAGAGCTGTCTTCCCGCCTCGTCGAAACTATAGGAGATTGAAATTCTGGTAGCTACCTAGGCCAGCATATCAGTCTGGCCATACAAAGAGGTAATGCTGCCAGTGTTTTGGGCACCTTGCCTCACTGTGACATCGATAGTTACTTAGGCTTAATGTAGTTATTTTTCATTTATCTTTCTTCTTTTTATTTTAAATAGAATTATTTGTTTATGATAGATTTTAATTTTGATTTTGATGTCGGTTTTATTAAAAATCTTAGTGTATAAGCTCTTTACTAAGTACAGCTTACTCCTTTTAAAACCTACCCACTTAACTCTTTTCTCACTAGGAAAGTCCCTTTAAAATCTTGAGTTATCATGTAATATTATAATATGACCGTTTCGTTGCCTTCGTATTGCCTCATCAAATATTTCAAGCACACTCAATGCAACATTATAAAACAGACGGCAGTATTTTGAAGTGAGATCATAGATAGATCATTATCTGTTTCAGTGTTGTATTAGAAGTTAGAAGAATATAGAAGATCACTTCTACATCACACTTTACACTCCAATTGGACAATCATGTCAAACACATTCACTATAAACGGCTTATTTTATTATATTATTTATCTCGTTCTCTTTTTAAAGATATCTCAAAGAGGCTTTGGGAGTCAACTGGGGACCCTAGAGCTGGCAGCTACCTCGGTCAAAGGATCAGCTTGGCCATTCAACGGGGTAATGCTGCCAGTATTTTGGGAACTTTACCCAGATGCAGTGGCTTAGATGAGGTCTACAATGTTTTGTAAAAAATAATACTTTTTTTATTTTTTGTATTAATTATGTAAATAGTTTAATATATATTTTACATTGATTTTTTATATTTATCATTAAATAATATAATAAAATAAGCCGGAGATAATAAAGGAGCCGAGATGGCCTAGTGGTTAAAACACGTCGATCTTTACCGATCGCGGGTTCAAACCCCAGCTAGCAGCGCTGATTTTTCAAGTGCTAAATTTGCGTTTAAATTCATCTCGAGCTCGTCGGTGAAGGAAAACATCGTGAGGAAACCTGCATGTGCCAGAAGAAATTCTGACACATGTATAACGCCAACGCCAACCCGCAGTGGAGCAGGGTGGTGGATTAAGCTCTAAACCTTCTCCTTAATAGGCCTCTCCTATTAAGGAGAAGGTTTAGGCCTTAGCCCAGCAGTGGGACATATACAGGCTGTTACATTACTTTTTAAATAATAAAGATTAAGAATTTATAAAAATTAGAACTTACTAAATTAATTATAGATATAATTTTAGCGCCAACATCCAATTTCACACAGAAGCAACAACTCGTTAATGGTAAACACATCTTTAATGACGTTTTTATAAATTCAAAAGTTCTAGTAACACAAACTTCGTAAGAATTAATGAACAAAAAGCATTTATTCGTATAAAATAACTACATTTTCACAACAGAATTAGTGAAAAACTAAAAAAATAAAAAATTATATTAAAGTACAATTAATTGTGCGTTGTTATTAATTGCTGTTTCGATACTAATTGTCGTAACAGCGGCGACGCTATCGTCTTTAAGACTAGATAATCCATATCTTGCTGATAAAATGCCTTTGACCAAGAATTTGCTATTGATTGAATAATTTATAGCGTTTGATTTCGGTTTGTCGATTTTTGTGAATGAAAATTTGACTAAGAAATATATTAGTATTGAAAAAAAATTAATAAACTTCCGAACCGAATCGTATCGGTTCCAAATTTCTTAAAACTTCAAAGAGTGCTTCGATGGTATAAGAGAACGAGTAAAATGATTTTTTGCGACACGGAAAATTAATTTTCAAGAAATCGTATTTATAAAATTAGGTTAAGTGATGTTATGGTCGTAGTCTTCGAGCTAAAATCTATATCTGTAGATCTATATTTTTCAATTTTGTGTATACCTAGTATTCATAGACCATGGACTTGACGTGAATCATCGAATAGAGGAAATTCTTTTCATTGTAAGCAATACCGTTCACATTTACTTCATTTCTTTACTCGAAAACAATCTTTACCAAGAATTTGATACTACATTGATAAGAGAAGTATGCTATATTGATTGTGTCATACAATTTGTGTGGCGCGTACACTACTTGTATTGCAGATCTACATATATGTATGTTATTGTCGATAATTAACAAAAGTACGCAAATTTTTAATAGATAAAGAAGATTTTTAGTACAAAAAATGTCTTAAACTATCAGAATATTGCATGTTTTGATAGCGTTCGTTTTCAAAAATAGACCAATTGATGTAATTATACAACTCTGTATAAATGTAATGAAATATTATAATTTTATTTTCACTGTTGTCTGTCTTATGTGAATTAAAACAATTTGTTCATATTTTGTTAAAGCCTCTTCCTTCTGTATTCTCTTCGTTACATCCTAGTTCCTAATCTTTAAACCGGTGACAGGAAATAACACGTAAAAAGTTTTACTTGGCGCCGACATAAATGTTTTACTTGGCACCGACTTCAAAATGTAGAAAAAATTCATTTTTGTGTCTTTTAGTTTATTTGTATGAATACAATTTGTTTGTAAAGTCGGTTTATTCTTTTGTAAACAGTTTCTATGGTTTATGGGTTGCGTTAATCAATTACATTATTGCAAATATTACTGCAGAGACAATAGCAGTATCGCAAATGACTATCTTATCGTGTGTACAATATTCAGTTAGTTCTTCACTCGGATGGTGATTATTAAATTGACATATAACAGATATCTGTTTAGATAACAGATTATGATCGCACACAACAATAATGTATATAGGCCTCTAAATTATTTCACACTGATAAAATTACGTGTCAGAATATTATTACTACAATGGTTATACTTATAATCATATGGAATAAAAATTGTATTGAAATAGTCTCGCTGTAGCGCAGCACTCTCATATGGATGCTGATAAGCAATAATGTGTCGACCCACAAAAAATCAAATTTAGAGATATTATTGTATTCTGAGTATGTGCAATGTATTTAATATTATTCAAAATAATTTCAAGACGTCTAAACTAAATAAGTACGACGAAAAGTTTTTTAATTTAATGTTTCGAATTTCAAGTGTGCCCCATATTTTCAATTTATACAATAAACCCATATATTTGAAAAACTTGTTATTAGTTTAAATTTTTTATTGTACCAATCAGCTTTTAATACATTATTCCTTTTATCAAAACAGAAAAGAAACAATTGGTATATACGTCTTCAAACAAATTTATTAAGAATAGATGTGACATCTTTAGACACCATTTTCTCAAAATGAAGTAGGTGTGGCTTGACACAGTTTTGCATATCAGCGTTCATATACAATCTAGCTGAGTTTCGTATGGTGAGTAAAAGAGCTGGAAGCCTGACCCCCCCCTCCCCCTCCCTCCCTATTCCTTTCCTTACTTCCTGTAGGAGTTAATTACTCTGTGGAGTTGTGCATTGTATCTATAATGCTTGGCTACTCTGTGTTCTCTCTCTCTGCTTGTGGCTCGCTAATGTTATCAACGTATATAAGTACTGCTCACAATTAAAAAGTATTCATTACTACAAGAATTATCATTTCTCCTCCCCTACACTTCCTTCCCTTTTATCCATTATTCCTTTTTTAGCTGGCGAAGTACAGTGACTCCTCTGAAATGTAAATGTCCCGCCTTCTAGTTTTGCCATTTATTTTCTATAAAAAAAGAAAAAAAATGTATATCAGGTGTGTTTCAAACAATTCAGCATGCTCGCTGGCGATATTTAGGCTGCCTTACCACCAGAGACGTGTGACGGTATCAAGTGTCCTACGGGTGGCTTTAGTTTCTCAACTTACAATAAACTTATAACAGCTACAAATAAATGGAGAAAATAATCTAGCGCATACCATTGCTCATAGAAATATATCAGGCGCATGTAAAAATAAAGTTTAATTACTATTCCTTGTTTTTTTTTTTAATCGATTTAAATTGGATTAATTAAAGCGATAAGCAAACTGGATTATAGGAATACTAGCGTAAAAGTTTTTATGCCGAGACATAGAAGTGGTCGGTATTGAAGGGATTTTGATAAGTTTATGTTGAAGTTAAGTATAACCGTGTATAAAATTTTTTGTTATTTATTATTGGCAACTTGCTACCCTATCCTACACAAGATTTGCCTCGTGGTTTCTTTCGCTTGTACGCTCCTATTGCGGTAGGGTTACGATTATGTTCTACTGTTCTTAGGGCCGTACTGTTATATAGCCTATACCTCTATAACCTGACTTAAATTTAAAAAGTATATACTTCAGTTTATACTATATGTATAAATGCATTGGCATTACCTTAAGGTTAGATTTTGTATTCTTTTATTGTTCATTTTTAATAAAAACGTTTTGCACAATATCATTTCACAGCAAGGTCGTCGCGTAATAATTTTACGCATTCCTTATCAAAAGATTACTCAGATCAAACGATCGTTTTGATAACACCACAATACGCTGCTGAGTCCATACGTTTTGTATTATTGAGTAAAATCATTGACATCAAATAATAATAAAATCAGTGATAGTGCGATCTCCGATGAGTTAAGACGTTATGTGACATTGAGTGATGGGTTATTTTTAGGGGAAATTAGTCCTTATTTAAATGTAATAAGAGTCATGGGTGTGCCGATGGTGAAAAACTGTTGTTGCTGTGTTAGTTTGCACACAGGCACTTTGATCATAGGTTATTTTTATACGGTAAGTCTTCTTAGAAATGTGTTTTGGTTCTCGTATTATAATTTCGTATCGGGCTTATCGAATACTTTTGTTTTTATTTTATAATTGATTTCGTTATAATATTTATAATGTTTTTATTGTTGTAATTATTTTTTATTATAATTTTAATCCTGTCAGAACCTGCCTAATCTGATAAAGAGACTGTTAGTCGCATGTTTTTAATAGTTCTTGCAATTAAGTCGTGACACTGTTAACAAATTGATTTAATATAAATGTCATTATTTATTTTTTATTGTAGGCACTGTTTAAGAACACAATTTAAATTTAAATTGTTCGAACCTTAACTGTTACGTACGAATTCAAATTAAAAAAGGAAATCTTGTAATTGGTTCACAATTGATAAAGATGCCCAGTTAATGTCTTGGAAGTCTTTGTCAAGCGATGTGAACGAGTTAAACTGTCGAGAGATAAATAACAGACGAGTAGTGTTTCTTCCATCTTAAACTATTCAATTGATTATCATGAAATCTTGCTTCAGGAAAAAGTATCTATTGTTGTATCCTCTAGCATAACCAAATTTACTTATTTCATGTGAACAGTTATTGCTAACAATGGCAACATTATGTATACAAATTCATTTAATACCTGTATGACTATATTCTAATGGATAAATTGATGAAATGCATCTTTGTTACTTGACAGCCTGGTTGTTGAAGGATAAGAATAAAAGATCAAGCTATCACTCATAAAAGCGGAGTAGTAAAAATAAACGTCATTTTCAAGTATCAAAATTTAGCCACTTCGTTACTACATACATTCGATATGAATAGGAATAGGAAGTAAGAAAAAGTGAGGACAGATGGAAGGCTTCCAATTCTCTCACTAACCGTTAAATTAGCTATATTAGATCCTTACATTTTTATGCAAGTGTGGCATTGCCCTGATTAAACTGGGCGATATGCGATATATAGTCAATGTGGCCCTACCACAGTGAAAAAGTAATATTAATTTCAAACAAATACATCATCATGTATACAAATAATTTTTATTATTTAAAACAATAATGCACTTGAAATCAATGTGTGTGACGACACGACCTTGGCTTCGTGTTTGTTTATCTGACGAGCGTCGCGCGCACTCGGACGAAATAAAACTGACTCCGAGATCCAATTACATTCTCTAATAGATAACATTTAATACGTTCTCATGACTAATGATCTAGAAATATTTCATGTGTTTCACTGGAATTTTTAAATAAGAAATACGATTTAGTACTGTCTTCTCTTCATTGCTTATTTCATTTTCATTTTACATGAGAAGAAATCATATTAAACGTTTAAATATCGTACAAAAAATGCTGTAACTACTGTGGAGTTGAAACTGTATGTGGAGTTGAAGCGGCTGTATTTTTTTTTAGGTTTGCTCATCGATTTTCCGCCGTTTGTGGACCGATTTTCAATTTTTTTAAATGAAAATTATAATTAAAAATAAATGTTCGTAAATTCGTGATTTCATTCTGGTTATTGTTACCAAATAAAGATAAGTTAAGAAAAATAGACTATACTGTTCCATTTCATACTCTGCGCCGCTCCGGCTGCGCTCGGATGTAGATCCAAAATAAGATTTGTTTTATTGATAGTTGTGGTGTTTTATTGTTTATTCATTTATACTTTAGCACACAAATGATAAAAAACATAAAAGAAAAAAACACGCAAAGGCGACCTTATTAATGTTTTTTTTCATCATAACATAATATTTAAGCCTTAAACAATCTTATTACACTTCCCTGTTTTACAAACTGACGCATGCTCGTAAATTATCACTCATTGTGACAAGGTTCCGTAGATAAAAATCTTAAAATCGCAGATTCTAATCTGAAGAGCTGTATTTACAAATGGTACATGGTATCTGTAAAACAGCGACTAACGCGATTGATTACGTCATTTAACTGATGAGATGTTTTATCAGCTTCGTAACATTGTCATAGTGGATTCAAAATGGATTCAAAAGGTCAAAAACGTATTAGATAATTGCGATTATTAAAATGTTGTGAATTGAAATCATATAATTGTATGCTTTATAATTGGATGTTGATAAGCAATAATGTGTCAACTCACAAAAAGATAGAATTCAGAGATATTGATGTATTCTGATAAAGCATCATGTATTTAACATTATTAAAAATCTTTAAAGTCATCTAAATTATAGAAATACGAAAAAAGGTTTCTTAATTTCCTGTAACGAATTTCAAGTGTTTTCCACCTTTTGTAGTTAATACAATAATGTCATATTAGAAAAAGTTATTATTAGATAAAACAAAAAAAACTTTTTATAATACCAATCTGCTCTTAATTCATTATTTCTGTTATCAAAATAGATAAGAAAAGATTGATATATACGTTTTCAAACAATATTTAGGTGCCATTTGCTCAAAATGAAGTCGTTGTCGTTTGACACAGTATTGCTTATCAGCGTCCAATTATAAATAAGGAGTAATATTTTTATACTTAGCTATATTATTTCATTTACTTGGATCACATACTTATATTCCGGTTATTTTGATATAAAACACAAATCACCGAACCGATTTTGATAAAAATTGAATTGGACTAGTCTGAATAAGGATAGATTAAAAAAACCCCTGTTCATTGAGAAAATGTTCCTTTTTTGAAGTCCATTGAAAAGAAGGTATAAACAAATTTGGAAACAAAATAAGCTGATAAGTATTCTAGTTTAACAAATATTCCATTATTCCTTGCAGGTGTGGTCTCTGCTGGAGTTGACAGGGTACAGCCTGCTAGTCACGCTCGCACCGATCGGCCGCAATGGCACCGTGTCAGGGCACAAGTACGCGCTGTACATCACCGCGGCCGCGGTCAGCGGCGTCACTCTTCTGTGCTCTATACTACTTATTGTTGCTGCTTATAAGGTACTTTTAGATAAAAAAAATCGACAATCTACTCATTGAGGCGTGGGGAACACATAAACTCAAGAGACAATATAAGAAAACCCATGCCCTTATTAAATTTTCACCCATATTGCTTCAGCAGTAGTTGTACGTACTACGTGCTACGTAGTATTTCATTTAAAACCCTTAAACTAAGTGATCGTTTCTGGTCGAGAGTGGAAGGAATCAGTTTTATACAGTATTTAGGGTTTCTAGAAAAGGGTACCAAGATACATAGGTAGGGATAATGTCAATTCCTACGCTTAATTAGCTTAGCCTATAGTCCGGGTTCCCTGGCCTATTTTTTCACTTGATTAGTAACAAGCTAATTTTCCGTGAGTAGCTTCGTTTCAATGAGACGCCCATCTTTTTCCTGTGCGAAAATTCTCGATTGTGGTAGGTGACAGGGGTAGCAGGAATAAAAGATGTTGACTTGATGATTCTCATAAATTTATTACTAACTGGATTTTTTTTTGTAAAATCTAATGATAATAATCTAAATTATTTGAAAACATTTTTGTCCTACAAAATGTATGGTTTCATCAAAATGTCCCCCTCCTTCGAACATGTATCGATAACAAGGTCATCAAAAATAATTGCTAACCAGCTGATTTTTTTTTTTTTTACTTCGTTAATATTTATATAATCTAACAGTTATATTGTCCTACAAATTGCATGGTACGTTATCCCGGTCCTACGCTCGAAAATAGTAATACAGATCCATGATATTAAAATAATTACTATCAAGCCAAATCTTCGTGAATAGCATCGTTTCTATAAGACGCCCAACATTTTCCTATGGAAAATTCTCGATTGTGGTAGGTAACAGGGGTAGCAGAGATAAAAGATGTTGATTTGATGATTCTCAAAAATTTATTAGTAACTGGATTTTTTTCCGTTAAATCTAATAATAATAATCTACATTATTCAAAAAAAATTTTGTCCTACAAAATGTATGGTTTGATCGAAGAGTCCTCCTTCTTTCAACCTGTATCGATAACGAGGTCATCAAAAATGATTGCTAACCAGCTGATTTTTATTTTTTTACTTACTTAATAATTATATAATGTAACAGTTACATTGTCCTACAATTTGCGTGGTACGTTATCCTGGTCCTCCAATTGAATCTATATTTAAAATTCATGAAATTAACAAGCAAATTATTATCTGTATTTCGTTACTACAGCGGTAGTCATGCGCAGAGCATACATATTTTTCTACCAATTTTTATAAAAAATAAAGTTATTTAAATTTTAAAAAACATGTTATCACTGTATTTTTACCCTAACATTTAAATTCTTGGGAATTTTAAGTTATTCAATGGTCGAAACTCGCAAAAAATGGGACATAATTCCTTATTGGTTGAAACGCGAACCATCTTCATTTATTATTGACCAATTTTGAAAATAAAAATTAGAAAAGATGGTAGACCTTGCAGGCCGTCCCTGTAACTTTCCGCTATTCCCATACCTAAGTGCTTGGATTTCGTTTATTACCCTGTTTTTAACCTCTGCGAGCTCAAAACTATAAATAGTACATTATTTTGACCTCTCCGTGCTCAATACAAGAGCTGCTCTATGCTTTTGAGCTCTTCGAGCTCAACAGTCTGATAACAGTTTCATAAAGTACAATTTATGTAAATTTAAATTGCCATAACTTTTGAATGAATCAACCGATTTTCACTCGATTGGTGGCCATCGATGTTATTTTTCAAGTCCTGTGGAAGACTCAAAAACACCTATTGATCATATGAAAATTTTCGAAATAATTTGAAAAAAATCAATTTTTTAGATTTCTTTCGTTCACGATAACTCACAAACGAATCAACCGATTTTGATTTGGTTTGCGGCAATCGACGTGGTTTTACAAGGTTGAGAGTTGATTAGTTGTTGGAATTGATTGGTTAAGCTATTTAAAAGTTAGTTTGAAAAAACCACATTTGAAAAATTTATTTTTTTAGTTTTTTTTGAGATTTCTCAAAATCTAAAAAATGAAATTGGTCCAAATCATATTAAAAATCTAAGTTCAAACAAAACCTTTCGAATGACACCAATTTTTACTAAATTGATCTAGCCGTTCAAAAGTTATAAGGGAGTTACATACTCACACACACACACACACACACACACACAGGCATAGTCACACCCTCGCGGGAATGGTCACGGAAGCTTCCTAGGACCCCGAAACATTGAGATCTGATTAAAACTCGATTTTTGCAAAACGGGGTAAAACCAATAACTTCCCGATTTTTAGAAAATTGTTAATTTTCTTAGCGGGAAGTTAAAAATATTTGAGAGTCTTGAAGTTAGTTACGATTTCTTATTGGTTGAAATTCATTCGCATGCACTTTTTAAATTTCTAGAGTTACAAATAGGAAAACGAAAAAATGGCAATTATTGTAGGACTAGTAATAGATACCTGTTTTTTTGTAGGACATTGTTTCATTTGGGCAGAGAACACACTAATCTATTATGTAATATTTTTGTCCTACAGTTAGTAATGAAAAATGTGGTCTAGTGGTATTAACCATTTCGGAGTGTAGGACCGGGATAACGTACCATGCAATTTGTAGGACAATATAACTGTTAGATTATATACATATTAACGAAGTAAAAAAAAATAAATCAGCTGGTTAGCAATTATTTTTGATGACCTTGTTATCGATACATGTTCGAAGGAGGGGGACATTTTGATGAAACCATACATTTTGTAGGACAAAAATGTTTTCGAATAATTTAGATTATTATCATTATATTTTACAAAAAAAAATCCAGTTAGTAATAAATTTGTGAGAATCATTAAGTCAACATCTTTTATTCCTGCTACCCCTGTCACCTACCACAATCGAGAATTTTCGCACAGGAAAAAGTTGGGCGTCTCATTGAAACGAAGCTACTCACGGAAAATTAGCTTGTTACTAATCAAGTGAAAAAATAGGCCAGGGAACCCGGACTACTATGCTCGTATAATTGAAACAAATATCTGATATTCATATTTTCAGAAACTCGCCTCTCTAACTCTACCCTGGACGATTGTCACTGGCATCCTGACTGCTGTGTTCTTCGTGATGTGCCTCACGGGGATAAGTCTCATCCTGCAGGACACGGGGGCGATGCTCGAAGTGGAGATTGTATTTATCATTGTCCATCTCACCAGAGCCTGTTAGTATTACCAACATTTGCGTTACAATAGGTATAAGTAATTTCAAATAAACTGCACAATATTGTGTTATAGGATATTTAAAAAAAGTTACATACTAGCAAAGTGTGAAATCTATTTTTCTTCTTCTTCAAAAAAAAAAAACATTATTGTGATTTCAATTGGCTTCATCTAATGATTCAAAGTGTTCCATAGTTTTGGAATTTATTTGGTAATTTTATTGGGTTTCTAAATTGTTCTAAAAGCCTTTTTTAAAACTACACATTATTGTACGATTATAGTTAAACTACGTAAATGGGCAATTTTATCGTTGACCGATAAAGTAATCTAAAAGAGAAACAAAGGTAGATTTGGCCGATAACAACTAAACGAGAGACAAACAAGTGCACCATCGATCGTCATCAAAATTCAAAATCCTTTCCCTTATCTTTATTTACTTCTGTAAGTTTTTATATAAAACCGCCATGATCATCTTCTGGGTTTATTAGTAAACCCAGAATAGTTCAAGACCACGTAGGGTTACGGTTTTTTGAATATGGTCTAACTTAAAATTTGGTACCTGCTTTATATAAGTCACCTAGAAGCCGAGTTACACATACACAGTATCACATCGACGTAGTCGCGAGCAAAAGCTAGTAAATTAATGTGTATGGGCAAAAGTGACTCCTGACCAGCACTGCTTTGTCCCAAGAAAGAAACACCCTCAATTTTTGTTTTTTTTTTTTTTTTCAGGTATATCAGTGTATTGTATAGTAATCGTCCACAGTCGACATAAACAGATCATGTACGATGATGACGAGCAACGGTTCCAGCAGTCCGCGAAGATCTACCAACCTATCTGGATGAGGGACCAGGCCTTATGATAAAATCTTCTTTATTTAGTTTATATTTTAAATTAATTTTCCGAGTTTAAGTAAAACTGTTTTAGAGAAATAATTTATACCTACAGTAAAAGAAAATAGTCATTAAACATGAATATTCCTAGTATTGAAATAAATTATGCTTGGAGAGCGATGCTATTTTATAACTAAACCTAGATAATTTTTGTTCATACTATTTGACGTTATAAATCTGTATCTTTTTCCAACTTAGTTGAAGTCGTCAAATTATTTGTTGGTTCAAAGAAACTACTTAGTCATTAGCTGGTTGCTAGGCAACGTCGTCCAGTCGGCATTTTGGGTGCCAAATATTATGAGCTTATAACATATATTTAGAATATCATTGATACTTAAGCGCTGTCATCTTTACATAGTATAAAACAAAGCCACATCCTGCTGTCTGTACGCTGCTGATCTTTTAAACTATGCAACAGATTTTAATGCGGTTTTCATCAATAAACCAAGTGATTAAAGAGAATGGTATTTTTTATATGTATAGGACATGCATATAAGAGTAGAGAAAAGCCGGTTTTTTAAGGATTTGTAATGTGATATCGTAAGAAACTACTTCGCCTCCGTGCGAAACAGGAGCGGGTTGCTAGTTGAATATAATGTGGTTTCGAATAATGTAATACTTATTACATAATTATATGTTGCATCGAAATTAAGAGTTCATTCGAAGTGTTTTTATCTTAGACCATTAAGCATTGGTTTAAGGTTTTATATTCATCTTAATTTGAAGAACGAAATATTAAATCATCCTTTTAATATGTATGTATGCTGATAAGCAATAATGTGTCAACCAAAAAAAAGTTGAATTCGGAGATATTGATGTATTTTGATACTGCAGTATATATTTATCGGTATTAAAAAAAATCAAGACATATAAACCAAATAAGTACGGAAAAAATTGATAATTAATTGTGTCGAATTTGAGGTGCGTTCCATATTTTGCTTTTTATACAATAATCTCAAATGTTTGAAGAACTTTTAATTAGATAATATATTAAATATCTGCTTTTAATTCATTATACCTTTTATCAAAAAAGAATAGTGGGTATAATCTTCTTCAAACATATTTATTAAGAATAGGTTTGACATCTTTAGACGCCATTTTCTCAAAATCAAGTCCGTGTGGCTTGACACAGTATTGCTTATCAGCGTCCAAATAAGCTATTGTGATGAAAGAACGAAAGAAGAAAGGTATGCGCCTATTTTCAGTGTAATGTACAAAGATATTGCCAAAATATACAAAAATAGTGGAATTAAGTAATTATTAGATTGATTTAGATTTAAGTATTTATAGTTAGTATTGTGTTTTAAAAATAAATTAATTTTTATATTAAATTGGTTATTTTATTGTTATATCTTCATAAAATTGATCGTCAACAAACTCTTTAGGGTTATTATGTGGAGCTACCCCTATCCCAACACAATACGTTTTGACATTGATTTGTTTTGTTTATATCACTCACTAGTAATTATCCTGCTCTAATAAAATAACACCAAATAACTTTCATTTGCTTGTACGTAAGTAATTAATTGTAATTGGACGTAGTTTAGTAGAAAGGACTCAATCCACACTTTGGTCAAAAATGAGTTATATATACCAAAGAGGTCCTAAAGGTTGGTTCTTTCACTCAGCAAAAAAGATACGTGATACTACTACCATAAGTATGATTTTTTAATGACGCGAACCAACCCACATAAGGACGGGTATTTTCCTTCAAACCACTAAAACACTAGCAGAAACGGCTCAAACCAACATTTTTCCTCTTTAACTCGGAAATAATTTGGTCTTTCTTACTGCAACTGTTGTATATTTTGTCATTACGTGATTATAATTCAAAATATTCCAAATTCTAAATCATTGGCGCAATACACACCTAAACTTAAAACCTCAATAACTCAGAAATAACATATTGTGGGTTGAGTCCTTACTGCTAAACTATGTCCAATTAAGTATGTACCTTTATTGTACCTAAAAGTAAAGGTTAAATAGAAATAGGTAAAAGACGTGACAGGGAGGGGTGTTAAATTAATACTTAATTTACTTCGTTTAAAGGAATCAAAAATTAAATAATAATGTTGTCCAACAATAATATATATTTTTAAAAGGTTTTCAAAACAATTTTTATAAAAAATAATAATAATAATTTGATGGTAAGGCATAAGCATAATAGAGTTGGTATTAAGACTATCAAATTAGTCAGATAATTATGATTTATTATTAAGTTAGAACAAGGAAATGAGTATACTTCTTAGCATTCATTTAAATATCTAGTTTTTTAAAACACTCTGTGGAAACCCGAACGCACCAAACGAAATTTACGTCACGGCGATCAGAGCGGATGACGTCATACCGTTTCGCTTCTCTCTTCACTCTATATTGAATGACATGTTCTGTCCTTTTCAAACACATACTCCAATTCATTATTTCATTCAGTTGAAAAGTCAATTTTAGTATCAATACTTGTCTACCGAAAAAAAGAGTGTATTATTTAAAATATTTATTGTTTTGATACATAAATAGTTCTAAATATTGAAAATACGTGTTCTTTGACTATAAGTGAATCTATTTAGAGTTATCGCTAAAATAGTGTAGTGTGTATTGCCGAACGAATTCAATTTTTAAGGTAAATATTTTTGAAACATGGTTCAATATTTTCCAAAGAGAAAATATAATATTTATATATTGTTTTCGTAAAAGTACAAGTATTTTTGTATAGTTTTTTTTTATATTTAGTATAAAGAGTCCAAAAATAAGTTTCTGCATGTAATGTCTGCGCGTTTTGAATATTAATTAGATATTTGTCTGTAGTTTTGTGTATAATTTTTTTAAAGTCTATCTTACTTTTAGAACTAGTTTACTAAAACAGCTACACATTTAGTATTGTTATTTGGGACAGTAGTTCTCTTTCTAAAGTATAGTTATTTCAGTTAATATTTTTCATGGTTTGTTTGTATTTTACATGTATTATTAATTAATTTATTAATTTAAACATTTTTTGTTTTACAAATAATATAAAGAAAATTATGGGACTTATTACCTACTTACAATCATAAATTAAATAACATCAACTTTCTACAAGCTGGCCAAAAGTAAAATCATTTTAACTGCTCAAATATTAGCACCTTCAAGAATTGGTGTAGTAAATCAGCCAATGGTCGTGCAATTTTTAATTAAAAATTTACCCATACTGTTTGAGAGCTATTGCATGTACAGATGGCTGACAATGTCAACCAATTTGTTTCTAGTCGCTTTGACAAAATTAATGACCAAAACAATTAAACATATGGTACAGACTGTCGCCAAACACACATGGATAATAATTAACACATTATGTCTCGTTTACTTATAAATATTGTTAAGAAAAATGTTTTTAAATTATTACCATAGAATTAGTCCATGTGACTAGATCAGATATGTCATAAGGGCTGTTCAGATATCTATTACACATGAGTATGTGGTTGTGCTGAGATTGAAGATTCTGCAGCCAATTTGTGCAGTGTAATTTGGTATACTAACTTGTTAGTTCAGTTTTATGGTTTAATATTCTTTGCTTTACAAATGGTTTTATTACCTTGACTATTACATGTGTATGCTTTCTGTAACTTTAAGGTAATGAAACTCATATGAAATGTGTTCAATAATCTGCTGCCCTTGAGAGAAAACTCAAACTCGCCACTGTATATGAGTTTACCTCTTGAGTGTAGTGTTAAACTACAGTTTTTTTTAACTTAGTATCTAAATTAAGAGCTAAAATCTTTAAACAATAATGAGTAAACTCATTCTAACAAACAGTTGAACATATAATTAGACTGCAATTTAGATAGAATGTTTTACATGATGCTTATCACTGATTAAATTACTTTCTAAATATTGACGGTGATGAATGCTTGACATTGTTTTGTTGAGACTTATGATGTGAGCGTTAAGTTTACTTATATAATGTAATTTTAGGTATATTATAATAATATGAGATTACTCTTATTATAATTTTTTATAATGTGGTAAGGAGAAATATTAAATTTGCAATTTATTTTAAATTGTATAGTATATATACAGATTTAAAATCAAAATAAATTTAAGTATTGTTTTGATATATTTGAATTAGTCACTGTTTAAGTTAATTATTTGTATTAACGGAAGTGTATATAACGGAAACAGTATGTTTTTTTTACTATCATGGATATTCAACGTTTTCATTATCACTTCAAAGTATTATTAAGTTAACTATGATCTGTGCTGCAAATACAGGATAGTCCTTATTTTTTGACTTTTTTTTAAATAGCAAACGGGTCACCAATATAAAATGATTACCACCACTCAGTAACATTCGCATTTGCTGTAGAAGGGGGTTAAACTTCCGATTCTAACACTCATTGTATGAAATGAAGATAAGATACTAAAGGTTGACTTTATACATTAGAGCCTCTTTTAGTTATTTGCTTTAGTTAAGGGTTCTAAATAAGGCATTCCATGCTGCATTATAAAGCTCCGTCCTCTTGTAGAGTACTGTTTTCACCTATGGATAGAAGCCCATCAATACCAGTGTGCGGACTATAATTCAAAGGACGAACACGCGGCGCAAGCTTGTATTGCGTTGCTAGGCCAGCGTTTGTTGTGTTATAGATATTGAGAATTTGATGTGTCATATAATTTTCCTTTTATAATTTTTCTTAGCTTACTTCCGTGTAAGTAATTATATAAATAATGTAAAACGTTGTAAATACCTAAAATATGGTCTTGATTAGTGGATCAAGAGTGGATGGTATAGTTATACCTACTAAAATTCGCACCAGCTTTAATCTCTTGAACCAAAGGTGAATCAGTCAGTTCGAATAATCGACGATCCCAAACTCACAGACGCTTTAGAACGTTTTATTTACGGAGAGACGTTGGCTGTCTGTGTGTTTTACTGTCTTTACAATGTGGAATGTTCTAAGACACTGACATGGGTGCCAGCATCTCGTTTTTACTTTTACTTACTCTGAATCAGTTCTGATATCCACACATTGAATTCATGGTCTGCACATAATATGTGATTTTTCCGAACCTTTTTCCGCGTATGTGCAGGCTGTGAGCAATACGCGAAAATTGATTTTCCTCCGGAGGTTTTTCCTGATTGCCATAATTTAGTATATCAGTTTTTTCCCAAAGGCAACGCAAGTTCCCTGATTATGCAGATGTCTATGAGTGACAGTAATGACCGATTATTAGGTGGAACTGTCTGTTCGTTTGCCCCCTTTTTATTAAAAAAAAAAATAGTTACTAAATTAAATATTTCCCGGTAATGATATAGTTCTCTTTCATTCCCGACATGGTGCTGGCGCCCCCGTGTCGCTTGTCGTCTACGGTTCACCTACTTGCCTAGTTTGCCAGATTGACTGTTTATTGTTAGTGTTCCACTCCTCTGAATTGCGTAATGTTGTATAGTAAAACCTTCCGTAATAAATGGGCTATTTAACGCAGACATTTTTTAATAAGTCTTAGTTTTTATTATTAGTACTTTCAAACATATATACAATCTCTTCAGCTTCTAAAAATAATAGGTGACGGGAAATCAAGTTTACTACGTAAAAAAATTACCAACCAAATCCGTTCGTAAAGTACCAAAATATTGTGGCTCTTTCAAAACTTGGCTCCTTCATGCCACTTCTCCCCTACAATAATATTTCCAATTAGCTGTTGCCTCCGCCTGCAAAAAATTAAAATAAATAAAATTTCTAGAATAAAATAATAGTAGCCTAATATACTCCTTAACATTAGGTGTCGGCGAGTGATCGTCCCGTCCCGTCGTTTCAAAGATTAGCTGGGACAAACAGACAGACAAAAATTAAAAAAAACATTTTTATCATATAAATACCGTACGTATACTTTTGTATGAATTTAGTAAAAAGATGTTATTTAAATTTAGTTAAGAGATTATTGTTGAAATTGCAAAATATGGAAGGCACTTGAAATTGGAAACATTAAATTGAGAAACTGTTTTTCGTATTTATTTAATTCAGATAACTTTATTTTTTTTAATAATGTTAAATAAGTACTGTCTTATCAGAATAAACTAATATTTCTAAATTTGATGTTTTGTGGGTTGACACATTGTCGCTTATATCCATATATATGTTTGTTTAAATCAACTATTTCATTGATTATGAAGTTTGTTTCAAAATTACTTTATTTTTAGAAATAGCTTTGAACGTTTCTGACATAACTAAAATTACACTCAAGCGAGCGAAGTCGCGTTCAATAGCTAGCAACGAATAAAAACCAGTAACTTATTAGGATAACAATTAAAATTAATGCAAATTAATCTAGTACCCGCGTAAGTGATGTTATTATCAGCATATTTGTTCTTGAGATACTGATAACAGTATCACACACGCATACAATCTCGTAATTGGCACGCACAGTAAAATCTTAACGAAAATTCAAAACATGACAGCGTAGTACTAAAATTATGTAACTTTATAAGTTTGTATGGGGTAATCTCTGAAACCATTGATCCGATTCGTATTTTTTGCGTAGGATAGCTTGTTTATTGAGGTAGGTTATAGGCTATATTACATCACGCTACGACTCACAGGAGCGAAGCAGTAACCATAAACGCGATGAAAACCGCAATTGGCAGTTAGTGATTTATAACTGTAATTGAAAATATATTTACGACCATACAAATGGAAGGCTTTTCCTTGATCGTATTTAGTGATGATACAAAAAATATGCTCCTATTAAAAAATATATATTTTTTAATTGTAACTAACGCAACTTATTGTATCGTCATCGGTTCTCCCTTAGCGTTAATGTAAAAGAACTTACCTTAGTTGAATTTTTATTCACCTAAAGCTATGCAAATATAATCTTATTGGTGGGTTCACACCCATAGCCTAGCAAGATGCACATTCTAATGGAAATTAGCCTTAAAGAGGCTCTTACGTCTGGTGTGTAATGTTTTTTATTGATTTCATGTACTATTTACGCATAATTTGAAAAAAAAAATTAGCATTTCTCTCTCCTCTATATATGTATATTATAAATGTGTGAAATTTTATACTCCTCCGTTCGCGCAGTTTTTTAAATAAGCGGTACAAAGATTTTGCTTCACGTCTTACTACAGATAGGATACACAGCAGAAGTTAATAAATTTTTAAAAACACGTTGGTTAGAAACAAAGAAACTAAGACTTTGTTATTGGGTTTAAATGTATCTAAGAATATCACAGCTTGCAGCAAAAGGGAGTGAAGTTCTTGCTCGATCAACCTAGTTGTTTATTTTGAATCCTTTGTAAGGGAGCAGGTTCTTTACTTTGTGAGAACTGCTTATGAGAAAATGTGCACACTTTTATATCGTAAAAGTATTGTTATAGATCTATAAATACTATAATTTTTTTTACGGCGTTTGGAGGCACATATACACTCAGCGGCACGGAATGTGGCTCAAGTGCATTATTTGATTTATTATCAAAGTTAAACGCGAAATGGGGCTGTGGTTTTTTTGTGTAAAGTTTAAATATTTCAACTTTAAAATTGATTAACAAAAAAGTGTAAACTTAATTAAAATTTTATTAAAACTCAAAAAATACATAAAACTCTACATTGGTGAAAAATAATAAATTTTAAAAAATTAAAAATGCTATGGTGCTGAAAGTTAGTAGTGGGTATTTCCACCTCTGGCCTTAATAACTGCCTGCATGCGATCAGGCATGGTGTCAATAATGTTTTCTATGTCTACCTGGGGTATTTCTTGCCAGGAGACCATTAAAGCGTTTTTTAATTCACTAAGAGTCTCTGGAGGGTTTGCACTAGATCTGATACGTCTTTTAAGCATATCCCAGACATGTTCTATAGGATTCATGTCTGGGCTTCGAGCTGGCCAGTCCAATTTTAAAATTCCCACCTCCGAAAGATACTCGTTAACGCAACGTGCTGTGTGAGGTCGGGCATTATCCTGCATTAAACGAAAGTCTAGGCTACCGATAAATTCCGCATGGACCTCGAGCTAGTCTTCGAGCACGCAGATCTCGTTCGTCCATTCTCCTTCTTATCGTTCGTTCACTTACACTAACCCCTCTTGCTGTTTGTAGGCGCTGTCTTATTTCGTCCACAGTAAGAAAGCGATTTCTTAAAATTGCGAGAACGATAAATCGGTCATCTCACGCTGATGTGCACCTAATACTCCCCCTTCCTGGTCTCCTCGTGTATAACCCGGTCTGGTCATACCTTGTAAAGTCATACCTAAGAGTTGTACGAGGTACATTTAAAAATTCAGCGATTTCTCGCTGCGTTCGCCCTTGACTCCGAAGCAACACAGCTTGGGCAATTTTTGCAGAACTTAAAGGCATTTTATGCCGATTTTAATTAGAAAATTAACTAAAGATTTAGTAAAAAACAAAACACTAAGGATTAAATGCACGACCGTTTGACTATCGAATTTTAACTCAACTGAGTTTTGTGCGTTTTTTCAATTAACTAACGTTAAGTGTCGCATAAGTTAAACAAATAAATTATTTTTTGTTTTTGTCCTCTTAAATTAACAAAAACAAACATCACGATAAGCTGCCACTTGAAAATCTCATAAGCGGTACCCAAAATTGCCTGATATAGGTTTGTTTTTGTTTGGGCCACATTCCGTGCCGCTGAGTGTATTACTTACACGTATTTACTAATATGTTTGTTTAAAAAAGTTAAATAAATCCGTAACAAATAGTTTTAGTGCAAGATTTAAAGTTTATTTAAAAATATATATTCTCAAAATTAAAATGATCTATTAAATAAGTCAAAAGAAAAGACGAAACAATTTCTTTTGTATTAAGAGTTTATATTTATGCCCGAAAGATATTTTATTTTAAACTTTTATTAAATCATCTAAAAAATATTTCACTCACATTCATATAATTTATTTTTTTATGTAATAATTGTACAACAATTATATAATGAAACAAGTTGTCACATGTGTATAATTAGACTTGTATGTACGTCTGTGTAAATAATAACAAACCAGCCGCTGTGCAAGTAAAGCTTAATTGGTGAAGATGGGTGTCCTTGACGAGTCCACTGTCATTGGAGACGATGCTGCGGTGTGGTACAAGTCACAAGAATGAAACATTTTCTCGACAAAATTACTTATATTTTTTTCTAAAAATATTCATTTTTAATATAACGTTATAATTTGGTAAAATCACATATTATTTTTATAAATGTGTGACTATAGGTTATTAAACATACGAGTATACTGATGAAAACTTTAGCGTCTATAATAGTATTTATATTTAATATCACGGGTCTTATCGCGATAACTAATGGTAGTAATACCTTTTTATTGCCCGACGTTTCGACGGAGTTGCTATCGTGGTGGTCACGAGCTGACTGGTATACCGCGCGCCCTCCGGCGGCGAATGCGCGAGTTTTCTTCGCCTACCCTCAAATGGTATTCTACCATTAGTTATCGCGATAAGACCCGTTATATTAAATATGATTAGTATAAATCACAGAAGTTTAAAATATATCATTTCTAAAAATAATTAACAAACGAGCAGGCGAAAGGCCTGATGCTAAGTGATCACCGCCGTCTATAGACATTTGCAACACCAGAGAAGCCCCAAATTCGGTGCCAGCTTAAAAATGAATAAAGGATGGAGGGGACAAGGAACTCCGGCTTTCTCACTCACCGTAGTAACACAGCTATATTAGCTACTTCACGTCAATCTTCTGTGTGAGAGAGGTACTGCCCTGGTCGAGCCGGCCCGTATATGAGCTGTAGTCAAGGGTACTACAGCTAGGCGTAAAACGTTTGTATGCAAAATCTTATTCCATACGGTCGTATTAACTTAAAATTTAATACACATACTTCTGGATGATAGTAATGAAATATAAAATAGAAAACGGGGTACTATTATTCCACTCTGGTGTGCAAGGGTGTAGTAAAGTTTATATGGAAAAATAGATATTTTTTGGCCGATTATCCTTAAATTCAGCGCAAACATTACTAAGGGAAAATAATTAAATATATGTATCCCAGAATTTCAAAATCATCCCTTAAAACGACGCTTGAGGGTTATAAAATCCTGGAACGGTCACAATTTCGCTGGTAGATTTATTTAGCTGAAATCCAAAATATACGCGGGCGTAGTCGCGAGCAACTGCTAGTATTACATAAAAAAGCACAGTTATACTAGCTATTCAAAGGCCATTTTGAGTAAGAATGTGATAACTTTCCGGCCAAGTCAGCCTAAATACTAGCCGAAGTCAGAAGGGTCCATCTAATTTATACCACACTTATTATTATCACATGAAGAAATCTAGTATATTAATGTGTTCAAGTTAATAAAGGTGCGTGTATTTTGCAACACGCTACAAGACTACAACTTGAAACGTAACTATTTATATCGCATCGATTATTTGCGCGAAAAAACTGGGCGTTTGATTGTTGCTACTGACTGGGTTAGTACTCAAACTAACCGTTTATTATCGATTGTGTCCAGGATGAGGGCAGACGTTACGCCGTGAGTCCTGTGATCCATTTATTGCCTAGATAGGTTTTTTCTCTTCTAGGTTCAAAAGTGCCGAAAACTCTATGCTTTATTTTAGTTACTTTAGGATCATTTTTAGGCATATATTTGTGTTGTTAGAATTGATTAATTGACAGCTCGAAAGTGTCCCACTGGTGTCCAAATACTTCTTTTTACATTGAGGACATAGATTTCCACAATTAGGCGATTGTTTTGTCGTCTTCATATTGGGACATTTTGGTCCAAGAATTTTTCCATTTTAAAAACATCATATTTCAATTTAATAATACTAAAATTTGATGATTTATATGTTTTATTTTTTTGTTTTCAGAGAACTAGAGAGCGGAGATACGAAGATGGGTCTTCCGCACATCACGTCATTCTGTTGGTGCCTCGGGCTTGAGGCCGGTAGCAAAGTCATCGGCACCGTACATATGGTGGGTTTCCTGTCACAATAGCATCATATCTATAATAGTCACTAGCTTACTTTGAGTACAACTTAGTTTGAATAGATTTTATTTCGAATTGCTAGCCGACGTTACACATTAGGGAAAAACTTCGGCAGGTTCCTACAAACAAAATATCCTATCTTAACATTAGGGTATTGACTTAAGCTTCCCTCAGAAAATATGGTCCAAGCTTAGACTATAAAAACGAAATTCTATACAAACTAATTTATTACTCAAGGTAGATTTTTAGATAAATTAAAATCATCAATTCATCAAAGTCTCCTAAATGCTATTTATATCTTTGTAAATTATTTGTATATTTTTAGCGTAAAAAACTTATTTATTCCGTTAAACGACAGGAATGTCTACTATCTGTAGAACATAATGTTGATAACTATGATTTGACAGCCTGATTCATTCTGTTCTTGAATGTATGGCACAACAGACAGATATCCCTCTTTGAAGAGCCAGTCAAATCCAAAACACAGAACAGCTATGACGCATGTTTCTTCTGACTCTCTTGAAAAAGCCGAGTGAGGTTAATTTAGTACATCAGTTTTAGAAGCTGCCTGTGTGACTTTCTGATGAAAAAAACCATTATTATTAGATGCGTGAAAACGTTATTCAAGATACTAACTAATCGTTCTCGGTAGTTGTAAATAATATTTTTCTAAAACTTCAAATAGACAAATGTCTACCCGTGACCACAAACGCTGTGAAGTACTCGAAACTGCGGGATGATAAAAATAGTTAGTATACGCGATTTAAATCTGTTTAAAATAGTTTTATTTTAATTCGTAAGTTTTACTCTCGTAATTGACGTAAAACAACTGTGTAACCTGGTAACAGTTACCTAGATAATCTTACAAAAGCTGTGGCTGTCAAAATTAAAACAGTAAATTCTTTCAAATGTAATGCAAACAAACAATTTATGTGAATCCGTATAAATATCCTCCATAAGTGAGAATTACATTTGTAAGTTTTACTTCCATGAGCGATATAAAACAACTCTGTAACCTAGTAACATATACGTCATAAATTAACTACTGTTAACTAGGAAAGCTGTGAAATCAAAAATAAGGCACTGACAGTAAAACTTTTTCTGGTGTAAAGCAATGAGAAATAACTAAAATATTTATGAAAATTTGAAAGCAAAACTTATAACTCTAGTTCTCCCCTTACATAGGTTTCCTGTAAGAGATCTCTTGTGAGAGATAAGTTATTCTTTGTACACTTCTTTGTGTGTATGTTATTGTCTTTATATTTTGTTTGGTACATAAATAAAGTCTTGGAAGCTACAATCGATGATTTTTAATTCCAGGTCATATCGTTAACTCTGATGGTTCTCTGTTCGGTGTACGCGGAGAATCTGCGGGCTTTTGTTGGCACTGTGGAGGATGCTGAGGACCATATTTACTCGTACGGGTACAAGATAGCCGTGGGGGTCGCTGTACTCTCAGTGGTGCATGTGTTGCTGGCTTTTACCTTGCTGTTGGCTGTTTATACGGTAAGTTTTAAAGGTCATTAGCGTTTCTCAGACCGGGACATCAAACTAAAATACCGGGTCGTAACATTCCGTCCTTTATAAAATAAAAGTAAAAAAAAATGTAGTATTTTTGCTATGGTGGTGGTGGTTAGAACACGTCGATCACAACCGATGATCGCGGGTTCAAGCCCCGGCTAGCATCACTGATTTTTCAAGTGCTAAATTAGTGTTTTAATTCATCTCGAGCTCGGCGGTGAAGAAAAACATCGTGAGAAAACCTGCATGTGCCGGGAGAAATTCTGACCCATGTATATCCGCCAACCCGCAGTGGAGCAGCGTGGTGGATTAAGCTCTTAACTTTCTACTTAATAGGAGAGGCGGCCTTTGCCCAGCAGTGGGATATTAACAGGCTGTTACTAAATAATATTATCTTACCTAATTATTAGGTAAAATAAGGTCTTATTGGAACTAGATTGGGTTTGACCAGAAGTGGGTTACGAAGGGGCGGTGTGAAAATTGCCGGGCTATGACAGATCAATGTTTGGGAAACATTGGTTGAGATCATCTACAGAGGCTTAGGATAGCCGTAGTAGTCGCGAGGTTATGTCGCTATTATTAAAAAGACGAAGTGTATGATTTTGATTATGATGAATACCAAAACTATTATAAGACTTTTGAAAAATTAATATTGGTTTTAATTACAAGTATTATTCACATGTGTATATTGGTTAGAATGCGTCGATCTCAACCTATGATCGCGGGTTCAAATCCCGGCTAGCACCGCTGCTTTCAAATTCTTTATGCTTATAAATTTATCCTGTGCTCGGTGGTGAAAAACAACATCAGAAACCTGCCTGTGTCGGGTGAAATACCTATACATGTATATCCGGCTCGCAGAGGACTAGCACATGGATTGAGCTCTTAACCTTCTCCTCAATAAGGGAGGAGGCCTTGCCCAGCAAAGGGACATTTACAGGCTATCTAATTTACTCTAATTTTGTATAGTAATAGTAATATATATGTATTTTTACAATATTTTTTTTTCTAAATTAGCAATTCACTTTTTCTTTTTTAACGTCAAGTTAATGAATCTTCCACGGTTTTGGATAAGTTAAAACTCAGAACTGAAATGAAACTGGGAAATAAACTCAGCGTGACTTTTTTTTCTGTGTTGATTTTTTTTGTCTTTCAATAACGTCAGATTTGAATCTTCTCCTCAGAGAAGCACAGCAGCGCTGAGGGGCTGGGTGTACGTGATGGTGGTGCTGTACATCGTGTCGCTGGTGTACGTGATCGTTTCCATGACGTTCGGTTTCTCCGCCAGCGGCTCTCATATCTTCCTGTCTTTCCTAGAAGGGGTGCTTTTCTTTGGTAAGTATACAGTAACTATAGTTGATATAGGAATTTCTTACTATATAGAGCGCCTTCTTATTAAGGTCCTTGAAATGAGGGGATTTGTCAGTCTAATATATTTGGTATAAAATATTTAAAGTCGACAGAAAGAAAGATAAGTATGACGACGTAAACAATGCACTATCGCATGTACAGAAATGGTTTACTCTAAACAATTTAGTTTTAAATGCCAAAAAGACGAAATGTGTCGAATTTGCACTACCTAACGTTAATAAACAAAATTTTAATCTTGTTTTGAATAATGAAATACTTAATGTAATTGATAGTACAGTATTCTTGGGCATTACTTTAGATTCAAAACTTCAGTGGAAGCCCCATTTGTCATCCCTTGCAGGAAGACTCAGCTCCGCAGCTTATGCTGTTAGAAAAATTAAAAATTTTACTGATATTGATACTGCTCGTCTAGTATACTTTAGTTACTTTCAAAGTGTTATGTCTTATGGTATATAACTTTGGGGTAATGCCACAGACATTGAGACTGTATTTGTCTTACAAAAAAGAGCTATTCGAGCAATATATAGTCTCGGAGCTCGAGACTCCCTTAGGGATGTATTTAAGAAGATAGATATTCTCACGGTTGCGTCACAATACATTTACGTTAATATTTTATATATCTTTCAAAATAGTGATGGTTTTCCTAAGAACAGTGACAGGCATTGTGTAAACACTAGAAGAAAAAATAAACTTTTCATACCAAACTTTCGTCTTCATAAAGTCAGTTCATCGTTTCTGGGATTTGGTATTCGCATCTATAATAAAATCCCGCAAAAAGTTTTACATCTGCCACTTAATAAGTTTAAAGCCTACGTTAAAAAATCTTTAATAAATAAAGCATATTATACCATACAAGAATATTTTGACGACAAAGAGGCGTGGATTTGATAAGCGTTGATTTTCTATCCGGATAACATAATTAAAATGTAATAAAAATACATTATGTATAAATGATTTTAAAAGAGTTACTATCGAGTTTCTTGCCGGTTCTTCTCGGTAGAGACTACATTCCGAACCGGTGGTAGCTTTATAAAAATTAAAAATGAAAATATAACATGTAACTTGACGATTCGAAAGTGCTGTTAAAGCCCATTTGAATAAAGTATATTTTGAGTTTGATTTTGAGTATAAAAAAAGTAGGTATTTTTTTGTTTACTTAAATAAAACGTTTGAGCACCACTGCCTTCGCGCTTCGTACTGTTCTATGTAATATACAGCAACTGTTAAATGGACGATGATAAGCAATACTATGTCAAAATTCTACTTCATTAAATTTTATTACTTTTGATTTTTTTTTATTTTATAGCTCACTTAACTGAAGTCGCAATGCACGGGGGAACAAAATAGATAAAAAAAAAAAACAGATTTTTTCTGCGGTATTTGTTAGATTTATGGAATCTTCCATTTGAAGGACCTTAATAAAAGTCGAATGTCCTTTATATTAATTACTAGTAATATTTTGTAATATTTTTAAATACTTAAATTTTAATTTTAATGTAGTAATTTCCCTTGGAAGGTAAAATTTTCATTTTGACAGAGCAAGAAAATTGTGTCCACTAACATCTGCCTATGTGAACAGGATTTTTTCAGATTAATTTGACACTTTTCGTTGTAATTTGGTAAAATGACATATTATTTTTATATATGTGTGACTATATGTTATTCTGACGATAAAAACTTATATAGAAACAAACATACGAGTATACTGATGAAAACTTTAACGTTTATATAATAGTATTCATATTTAATATCACGGGTCTTATCGCGATAACTAATGGTAGTAATACCTTTTTATTGCCCGAAGTTGCATTCGTCGTGGTCACGAGCTGACTCACAGTCAGACCCGTTATATTAAATGGATACTGATAAGCAATAATGTGTCAACCCACAAAAAGTCGAATTCGGAGATATTGATGTATTTTGATACTGCATCACCTATTTAACATTATTCAAAAAAATTGAAGTCATATAAACTAAATAAGTACAAAAAAAAGTTTCTTAACTGATTGATTCGAACTTCAAGTGCGTTCCATATTTTGCAATTTATACAATAACCTCAAATATTTGAAAAACTTTTTATTAGATAATATATTAAATATATCAATCTGCTTTCAATTGATTACACGTTGTATCAAAATAGAAAAGAAAAGATGGATATATAAGTCTTAAAACAAATTTGTTAAAAATGGGTTTGACATCTTTAGACGCCGTTTTCTTAAAATGAAGTCCGTGTGGCTTGACACAGTATTGCTTATCAGCGTCCAAATAGTACTCGCAAAATTGGGTATTTACTTTTATTTCCTACGAATACTTCCAGGCATCCTGGCCTACTGCATCCTGTGCGTCAACAGCTACTACCTGATGCTGAAGAGCGCCGAGGACATGGAAGGTCCACACAAGACAGCATCTCATCGTAATGGCGTGTAATCTGAAATATTTACGGTCATTTGGTAAAAAGTATTTTTATTTATTATACTTTGTCAGACACTAATAAGTCATAAGGAAATTTAAAAGGTATGTTTACCTTTATAACTCGTAAGGCGAGAATTACACTTGTAAGTTTTGCTCAGACTTTCATAAAGTTGTTTGTCATTCATTGAAATAAAACTATTTTAAACGGATTTAAATCGCGTATATTAATTATTTTACTACGTTCGTCTACCCGTGACCACGTCCGCTGCAAAGTGCTCGAAACGTCGGAATGATAAAAATAGTTAATATACGCGATTTAAATCCGTTTAAAATAGTTTCATTTCAATGAATAATAATCGCGAAAATCTAAGACAACGTTTTGTTTGTCATTGCTTTACACCGGAAAGAGTTCTCAGTCTGAGCCTTTGTGTTTGACAGCCGCTGCTTTTGACTGTTCCCCAGGCAACTGTTGCCAGGTTACAGGAGTGTTTTATGTCGAGAATAGGAAATTTAAGAACTTAACTGTCGCCCAAGAGATTATTTCCGACATAATCGAGAAAGAATATTGATGATGATAAGCAATAATGTGTCAACCCACAAAACGTTACATTCGGAGAGAGTGATGTACTCTGATGATGCGTTGTGTTTAACATTATTCAAAAAAAAATTCAAGTCATCTAAAGTAAATAAGTACAGAAAAAAAAGTGTCCCAATTTAATGTTTCAAATATTTTAAAGTGTGTTCCATTATTGATATAAACAATATTCTCATATATTTGAAAAGCTTATTAAAAGAAATAACTTTTTCTTATGCCAATTTTCTTTTAATTCATTGTACCTTTTACCAAAATAAAAAAAAAAATACGCTTCTTCAAACAAATTTAATAAGAATAGTTTTGACATCTTTATCCGCCATTTTTATAACTCAAACTCAAACTCAAAATATACTTTATTCAAATGGGCTTTAACAGCACTTTCAAATCGTCAAGTTACATGTCATATTTTCATTTTAGATTTTTATAAGCTACCACCGGTTCGGAATGTAGTCTCTACCGAGAAGAACCGGCAAGAAACTCGATAGTAACTCTTTTAAAATCGTTTATACATAATGTTTTTTTATTACATTTTAATTATGTTATCCGGATAGAAAATCAACGCTTATCAAATCCACGCCTCTTTGTCGTCAAAATATTCTTGTATGGTATAATATGCTTTATTTATTAAAGATTTTTTAACGTAGGCTTTAAACTTATTAAGTGGCAAATGTAAAACTGTTTGCGGGATTTTATTATAGATGCGAATACCAAACCCCAGAAACGATGAACTGACTTTATGATATATATGCAGTATGTGGGCCTAGACATAGTAATGGTTATCAGTGCCCAAATATCAATGGTATTTTGTAACTATAGATATTTTACATTCATAGTATTTGTCATTAACAATTTGTATCCGTTTCCTACCTTGCTTGTCACTTGTCTTGTTTGCACAAAGATACTCTTCTGACGTACTAGGAGGTTGCTAGGCAACGTCGTCCAAAATGGTCGACATGAGTGCTAAAATTATGTTAGCTTATAACGTATATAGTCATATAATTTTAACGATTAATGTAAAAAAAAATTGACAGAAAATGTGTAGGACCTTTTTTTAACAAAATAAATATAACTCAATCGTTCATATATAGGTATATGGACGCTGATAAGCAATACTGTGTTAAGCCACGCGAACCTAATTTTAAGTAAATGGCGTCTCAAGATGTCAAAAACCTATTCCTAATCCATTTATCTGAAGACGTATATATCCATATTTTCTTTTGTTTTTTTGATAAAAAGTAAAATGAATTAAAAGCAGATTTATATATTAAAAGTGTTATTTAATAATAAGTTTTTCAAATATTTGTGATTATGCAGAATATGGAACGCCAAGTGCGTGCGTATATTCGAAACATTAGATTAAGAAACTTATTTCCGTATTTATTTAGTTCAGATGGTTTGAAATTATTTTTAACTGTGTTAAATAGGTGACGGAGTATCAAAATACATCAATATCTTCGAATTTGACTTTTTATGAAATCCATATATGAAAGCGAAAGGTCACTCACTCACTCATCACGAAATCTCAGAAACTACTAGTGCTAGGAGTTTCAAATTATGCTTTTTAGGACGTAAATGCTCACTAAGATGGGATTTTGCCAAATTCGACCCCTGAAGGGGGTAAAAGGGGGATTGGAAGTTTGTATAAAAGTCCTATGTGAAGCGCGAATCAAACCGCGAGGGGGCGCTAGTACCATATACGATACTACAGAGTTTACGAAAAGTAAACAATTTGTATTTGTCCTCATAACAGATATTACACATGTTAACATTATATTATTACTTAATTGTGTTGACGAAAATCATAATAAAGATAAAAAAAATTGTTGTTAAAGATTAAATATAATCTTTTTTGATATATAATAGTCATGTCTTATGAAACATAGATACATCTCGAAGTATGATTGAAGCTTTTTTGATCCATTTTTAAACACAATAAGTGCCTCATGATTGGTAATACATTTATAACGTATAACAAACTGTTCGTTATATTTTAAGCCACAAATATTTCGCATAAAATAGTTTTTCTCACGTAGTATACTAGAATATACCACTTATGATATATAATAATAATAAATATAAACATAATTAATATATAATATTAATTATATAAAACATGCCCAGTTGTTAAATTAGAATTTCGATTGATTTTAAGTATAAACTTACAGTTTTTGATTGTTTTATATTAAGTTGTTTATTTATTTTAAATATTATTATATAATATTTCCTAAGAAAATGCATTTTACGAATTACCAAAAAAAAAAAATATATTGTGACCACAATTGTCATAGTCATTCTAAAATTATATTTTGTTACAAATAAGATTGAAATGGATTTCTAAACGTAAATGATATTTTTACATGTATTTTGTTATAATAATATTATATTTTAAACGGAATGTTTTAAATAAATTTTCGAAATTAGATATGATTAGATGCAAAAAATTAACCTCATTACGAACAGACTTAAGTGTTAGATACTTACATGTGTAGAAATTGTGCCTGCCAATGTGCTTTGCTTGTAGTTTTACAATATTCTATATTATAGTAGGAATCTATTATATACACTACAATATACTATAACATAAGCGAGATGTCCCTTTCTATGTATTCACAAATGTTTATATAAATACGAAAACATACAGATTTTTTATAATAATGGTAAAGCTCTTAAACTTTAAACAACAGCATCAATAAGAAACGCTGTTACAAAAACATAGACGAATTCCTCGTTAGTGTTATTTATTTATTTTATTAGTTAAGGGGAAGAATGGCATATTTTTATTTTAAAGTTGAAAAAATAACCTAGGTTTTAATGTTTTATTTCAAATTTAAGAGATTTGGTGCAATTAAATTGCTGTGTATGTTTTTGCCTATATATTATTGACACTATTTTTGATTTATTATAGATTGTTAACCGACTTTCTGAAAAGGATCAGGTTGTATGTTTGAGGCGTATGTTTTTTACATAAAATTTTTTGGTCATAATCTTTATATATAAAGGGATTTCTCGATTGTATAATATAATTATATATTAGTAATTAAATATGTACTGACGCACATTATACCACCTGTTTGGATGTTTACTAGCTTGTCTGTTTGTGTGCCTTCTTGCTATATAATACTCTATTTATAAGAGAATTTATAATAAGTAACATTTCAGGAAAATGGATTATTAATATTTTGTTTTAAATGATATTTAAGTAACAGAAGTCTCGAGAATATTACTTTAAATGCCCTAAGTAAGAATTATTCATAATAAAAATTAATATAATATTAATTCATAAACCAGCCAATTCATATAATAAAATGTTTGCGGTGTTATTCTTAATTAAAAAACTGCAAATAAACTTATAATTCCTTAAAAATGTTGCCATAATTGTTAAAAAAATATAGTTGTGTACCATATAAGAAAACTACTTAAAAATAAAATTTTTCTATGCTTTTAATATAAGAATAGAAAAATAAATACTTATGGTAATTGTCTCAAAATATTCGTGTGTTCAATTTAAATAGTTATTTGTGATACTTTTTGATGCTTTTACAATAAAATATATTTTCAAAACAGCTTCAGTGTGTGACAATAATATTTAGACATTTTAAAACTCAAATAACGTATAGCTACTCGATATATAGAAGATCTTTGAAGTAGGCGCGAATTCAGATTTATGGTAGAATAGGGTAAGACGCCAATTTCCACGATTTTTTCAAGCAAATTAATGATTGATAATGATGTCTATTTACAATTTTTAATTGATATATACATGTCAACTGGTCATGTGACACATTTTACCGGTGTTACCAGAATCGACATATAAAATTAAAAAAAATTGAATTTAATTTTTTAAAATTGTTTTTCATAAATATTGCTTCTAAGTATATTGAGTCTACAAGACCCAAGGTTTACATAAAAAAAAAATAATTAAAAAAAATTAGTTCATTTTTTTACTTTTAAATCTCGATTCTACTACCGCTGGTAAAATGTTCAACACATACCCAGTTGACATCCTGTATATATTCATATAATAATTTAGTGAATACAAAAAAAGTTACGTATAATTTCTTGAAATCTACATACATTTCCTCGAATCTGTCTATTATGGAAAATGTGACAATTATATTTTTCTTGCGAAATTTAAGCTTACATTTACATACAGGATTATTTTTTATACTAAAAATGTCCAATATTTTGATTTTAAAGTATATTTTTATATGTACATTATGAAAATCTGTACCTGTACGAGTTTTAAGAGCAAACTACTTGAAAATTATATATAATTATAGAGTAAGCCAATGGTGGTTGCTTTATGAAACAGTTATGTTATGTATACGAAAAATTAAAAATAAATACAAAAATAAAAACCAAATTTTTTGTAATTCAAATTGCTAGTTTATATTCAGAACGGCTAGTATATAAAACTGAATTATTAGTTTAATAATTCAACAGTTTTACACTTTCGAAATGACGTGTAATGACCAAAGTATCTCAAAACAGAGTAAAATTTTTCTTCCTATTTTATTATGCGATGTAAATGTTACTAAATAATATTTTTTCAAAAAAACTGCCGAATATATTTTCTATATTTTGATGAACTAATATGATTAATTTTAAAGATTATTTTTTAACGTTTATTTTTAAATGCTATATTTTGCATGTAATGCATTTTTAGTTTAAGCTATAATTATTTTAAGAATATGATTATAATCATTATATTTTAAGTAATAATTTTACTGTCAAATATTTAAAAAAAGGCGCCAATGTTAAAACAATGTAACACATTTATATGATAAAACAATTTATGTTATTAAAATAGTTATGTAGGATTTTTTGTCTGTAATTCCTTTTTAGTAACGTATTTTAGTGCCTTATTCTAAGCCTTAGCTTAGCTTTTTTAAAATAAAAAATGCTATAAAATGTAATTTCTTTCAGTTATATTTTTTTAATATAAACGTAGCGACCTGAGCCTTGAAATATTGTAATAAAGTATGATATATAATTAAAAAGAAGTACCGAAATAATATATATGGCTTACAAAAAGATAAATTATATATTTTCAGTCAATATGGCGGCGAAAAATTGGCGGGAAAGTAAAAAGTACGTTATGATTTTTGACAGCTAAATTGTAATCTTTGTATTGATGTAGTAATTAGTATTAAGAGTATGTATTGATTATAATTATCAATGATATTATTTAACTATAGATATATACGTTCGTACTAATTAATGTTAAAAATCTACTCATTTCTAACTTTACCAAGCTCTTCATATTTAATATAACGGGTCTTATCGCGATAAGTAATGGATAATTACCAAGCTCGTAAATTGTCTTGTTGGCTCAAAGACACAATCGTCATACTCAGTCGCTAGCGGGTTGCTAGGCAACGTCGTCCAAAGCGGTCGACATTCATGAGCCTATCACATATTTATGGTTAAATAATATCATCGATAACATAGCATTTATGTGGCGTGTTATTTCATGTGTTTGTATAATAATGTGCTATATACATGTTTTCGTTAAAATTGTTGTTTTATTGTTTACCCCTTGGAGTAATAATTATAATGAATAACTATAGATATGTTACGTTCATGCTATTTGACGTTAAAAGTCTGCACTGTACCAAGTTTGTCGACTAAACTTTTAACATGGACCAGGATAATAATAGTTGTCATGTTACCAACATGACAACTATTATTGTCCTGGTCTTTCAAATTTGGAAAGTATTTTTTTTGTTAAAATTATCTGCTAATAAACATATCCATATTTATACAGGTGACAACGGAGTATGTGTTGGACATTTTACCAGCGTTAATAGAATCCATATTCAAAAGAAGTTAGTACAGGCATCATTTTTTGAAAAAAGTAATGCAGTTGTTTTTATATTAAAATATCGATTCTAGAAAGGTTGGTAAAATGTCCAACACATGCCCAGTTGACACCCTGTATAATTGGCTTTTATAGAAATCGGTAAATAATGAGTGATTTCCTATGGTTCATCATCTTAAAGTAGTCAAATTATGTAGGTACTGACGCGTATAAGATGTTGTATTGTGTGTGGCAAGGTCGGACTGTCTCGACCAGGGCTGTACCTCACTCTTACAGGTCAACATGAAGTAGTTAATTGCGTTTTGTTTGCGTACAGCGAGAGAGCTTTACGCCTACAAAGCCTATGCTTTCCATTGTTTTCTATTTCTCTTCCTTGTTAAAATAAATATTTAAAAAATCAGATTTTCTTTTTATTTTAGATACGACTTTCCATTATGAAAATGAAAATGAAAATATATTTATTTGTCTGAAAACTTATCACATAATTGTTGGAACCTTCTTTCAAATATGACAATACCTGTGCCAGAAGGTTCCGCTCTTCCATACCATTGTTTCAACGTGATTAGTTTCGACTTTTACAAAACAGTTTAACAATATTTACTTTATTACATATTTCTAAATTTTAATGCATGCATAATGTCTGTGTGTGTGTGTGTTTGTCTGTGTTAATGTTTGTATTATGTACGAATGTTTGCTATGACCGGGGATTAGTCCAGCAACCATTTAGAATAGCTTCTGTCTTTTCAATATTTAGTCTTTGTAACCAATTTATCAACATTTACATTCCAGATATCTCATTGAGTATATTTATAGATTTTTATTAATCAGATCATATAAATATGATGATCTACTGTTGTATTGTATTTTAGCAAATTTAGTTTTTTGTATACTTGTAGGAATAACATTTCGTTTTCTTCTATTACCATCAAACCGTTCAAATTTATGAGTTTTATGTACTCTAAGTGTAACCAATAATATATATAATTTTTTACCGAAAGAACCTCACTAATTTTATATATATCAACAGTTGGATATCTTAAGGGTTTGAAGAACATTACTTTAAGTAACAATCTTTGAGCCCTTTCCACTTCCAAAAATTTACTTTTACAAGCTCCACCCCAAATCGTTACACAATAAGAAATGACTGATTGTGCTAGAGCTGTATATATTCTAAGTAGTATTTCTTTTGTAGCTACGTGTCTTAAGATTTTAAATATCCATATCATTTTTCTAACCCGGCTAGATATAAGTTCAACATGTGGATACCAGGTCAAGCGTTGGTCTATAGCGACGCCTAAATATTTGGTCGATGTTACTTTATTTATAGAAGAGCATGTACAGTTATTATTCAAAAACTCATCACATTTATGTATTTTTATATCAAACTGTAAACCAGGCTGGGTTTTGTTATAGATGCTGAAACAAATATAATTTTTTTTAATTACATTCAGTATAAGCAAGTTATCCTTCAGCCAGATAGCTATTTCACGAAGGCCTTTCTCAGTAATTCTACGTACTTGGTCCCATGTGGGAGCCCAGAATACTATTGAAGTATCATCTGCGTATGAAAATACTTGTGCATTATCTAGTTTTAGATTAGTTAAAGTATTGATATAAATAAGGAAGAGTGTGGGCCCCAGTACACTACCTTGGGGAACTCCGTATGAAACGCTACTTTCCTTACTTACATAGGATCCAATTTTATCTTTTTGTGTCCTGTTAGATAAATAATCCTTAAATAACGACAGAGGAAGTCCCCTTATCCCAATACTCTCAAGCTTGCGTACAAGAATGGGAACGGAAACGGTGTCAAAGGCCTTTTTCAAATCAAGAAAGACAGTAATACACTTTTGGCCATTATCTAATTTATTAGTAATCAGTGAAGTAAGCGCTGTAACAGCATCTTCAGTAGATTTTCCTTGTCTTAATCCAAATTAAGAATCTGATAGAATATTATATTTACTTAGGAAATTTATTAATCTATTATTTATTATTTTTTCGAGAACTTTTGAGATACTGAAATAGGCCTGTAGTTGTTGACGTCGTTTTCGATGTGGTAGATTGGTACACAGTTCTTTTTAATGATCTAGGCTGTATTTGTTCAGCAAGTTGTCTTCCAATGTTAACAAAGAAATCGTTTACAAAATTTATTGAATCGCTAGGTGTCGCTTTAAAATTAAGTAATTGTAAATTTTCTTCTTTCACTTGCTTTAAATTCGTAATACTTTTTATGTTATTCCAAAGCTTTTTAGTATTTTTCAAAGTAGAACTAAGCCGGTCCTTATCATATTTGTGTTTAAGCTTTTTTATTAAATTATTACAGTGGTTTCGATATCTTTTATACGTGATGTTTAATATTTCATTATTAGGATGCTTTCTTAGTTGTTTCTGCATTCTATTCCTATTTTTTATGCATCTTAGCATACCGGTGGTCATCCAAGGTTTAATAATACGTTTTGATTTAGAGATACGTATCATGTATGTATTTTCATTAAGTGATTGTTCAATTTTTGTAATTAAACCTTCGATGACACTATTGGGATCACTACAAAACAGTAAACTAGAGAAATGCTTTTGGGTTAGACTTGTGACTGCCCTGTTATAATCTGTAACGGTTTTGGTTTTGGAACATTTTTCATCACAACTTATGAAACTTAAGACTACCATATAATGGTCTGTCACTGTTGTGTTCAATACGACAATTTTGGCACTATATTTGTTCTTATCTAGTTTTAAATGTTAATGTAATGAAGTTATAAAATTGAAAATGTTATGTAATGAAGTTATAAAATTGTCAGCGTTGGTGTTTGAAGGGGATCTATAAATACCCAAAAATATATTATTATTTATTTCTACCTGTAGGCAGGACGCGTCATTTAATTTAATTTCATTAAAAACTGCGTTCATATTATTTTTTGCATATATAACAACTCCGTCACATATGTTCACATGAGATTTAGTACAAAAATATTTATAATTTTCTAGGACGGGAACAGGTTTATTGGGGCTTAGTCTACATTCTGTTAAAACTATTACGTCTACCTGGATATTAAGCATTGAAAATGTTATTATAAAATCTTCAAAATTTTAATAAATACTTCGTATATTTTGGGTAATTGCAGTGATTGTTCTTTCATTTGTTGGTATGGTTTTATATAAATCTTCAATATTGCTGTTTATTGATAATGCAATTTCCGTTTGGTCTATATCGTTTAAAGAATGTAGTGATTTATCCATATTTAAATATAATCGATATATTGAAGTTTGTATTTATACCGTCATATCGTTTATTTTGTTGACTATATAGAGCTGGAGATTTTAATATGTACGTATAAGATGTAGTTGTATGATAATAGACAGGGATGATGATAGAATTTGGTAAAATGTGTGTAATGTGTAAGTGTATAACAATGTTGAAGTAAATTCTAAACAATAATATAAATACAGAAAAATAATAAAATTGTGTGTTTGAACATGCACATTTATGAGTTAGGTATGTTACAATAATAGAGTAATGTAAAAAATATAAACCACATGCAAGTGAATATAAAAAACTTAGATCTAGTCACAACCCGTTTAGGAGCTGATGAACCTGGGCTTCATTCGTTATAGTAATGACAGGCGAGTTGTCTGTTTTTCTAACGTAAACCTTGCCGTAGGCTGTCCAGCAGAAGTTATATAATTTTGATTTTGTTAAATCTCTTGCTAGAAAGTATAGACGAGAAGCTTTGGCTGTCAAATTCTCCGTTACATATACAGGTGTATCTTTTGAGGTGTGAAGTCCTAGATGCTTAGCGCATATCTTATTTTATGTTTAATATTAAAGGTTTTACAACATTAATTTAACATTTCTGTCTTTAAAATCGTTAATGATGTTTTAACGATAATAGGGTTTGACTGAGTACCCTCATTTTTTGTTCGCACTCTATAAATATCTTTAATATCTGATTTCTTCAAGTCACAGCCAACATTTTTTGACAGGCATATTACCATTTCAATCAAGTCTTGTTTACTTTCGTTGTTCTTTCTTGGTGCGTTTTTTATTTCAAAATTAGCTTTGCCATATCCTTTCTGTAAGTCCTCAATTTTATCCTCCAATAAGGTGATGTATGGCTTATCTTCCTTAGCTTGATTCTCTAATACGCTGATCTTCTTTTTAAGTTCCTCATTTTGCTCAGTTAAGAAAACAACCGAGTTCTTAATATTAATATTAGTTTTTTTTATTTCTTTTAGCGTAGGGATTATGTTTTCGTTGATCTCTTCCTTGTGTTGCGAGAACCCAGACATTATCATCCTTTTTAAAATCAGTCGCGTAGTCATCATCTCTTCTTCTTTTGATTCTGTTCGACACAAAATTTGGTGGAGTAGAGGATTGAGGTGTCGCGTATGTAATTATTTAAATCAGTTTCAGACATTGACTTGTTAATTTTGCGCTATATTATATACCAGGATATCAGAGATTATGAGTAGGTTTCTGCGCAATCACTCGTGAGGACTATTTCCATAAATAATAAATATTCCAAGTAATTAAGTAATTTTGTGTGTTTGTATGCACTTTCCAACAATTTGTAGTAGCCGATGTACCAGGAGAGTAGTATATACACGGCGGTAAAATAAGGTTCAATATACTTAATTAAAAATTTATTAAGAATAAATTTTCTTACTAAATTTAATTTTTTTTAGTAGTAATGTACTAGGGGTTCTTAATGTCTCATTTACTGTCTTGAATATCTTAAGTTCAGTGAGACGGATATAATTATAAGGAATGTACCAGGAGATCAGAATGCACGGTTACGCACTGCATTTAAGTTGTAAAGTTTAGGCTTCTATCCAATTTTGAACTCTATTCCAATAGACATAGAAAAACGTTTACACTGCAGTTATCAATAATGATTTTTTCACCAAGCACACTTTTTTCACACTGTCACAGCTTTATGTACTCCTATTATTTTGAGTGATTTAATGTTAAACTTTTGAATTTTTGTTGCCAAAAACTACACTAGAACCACGTCTGTACTGTTTCGAGGTCCGGGGGGAAAAGGTATATTATAATAGTAATTTCTCACGACCTACACTATATCTGCAACAAGTAACAAAACAAACAAAAACATTGGAAAAGCACCAAGTTCTAAACCGTGTAGAGGTTTCTCTGCAAATCTTTGAATGCAGTTTTTCTTAACTTCAAAATTGGTCACACAGTTTTTTTCAACAAAAACTTCTCTAGCTCTCATAGAGTCAGATTTCTCCGTCAGAGCCTTCCGAATGAATCATAGCATCATCTGTATAGCAGCAAAAAAAAATTATTTGAAGACTGATTTCAAAACTTTTCAAACTATTTATTACGGTTCATGAGATACAACCCGTTAAGAGACGGACAGCGGAGCCTAGTGACAGGGTCTCGGTAGCACCCATATTAAGTATTATATTGTAATTTTAAACAGTGTATTCTATTTTGTACTTCTGGGAAAAATATAGGTATTCATACAGGATTTTTTAAAAAAGAGCGTCATGACTAGCTGTCCCTCGCGGTTTCAGTCGCATTTATGGTTACTGCTTCGCTCCTATGAGTCATAGCGTGATGTAATGTAGCCTTTCTCAATAAATAAACTAACTAATCTATCCAGTAGTTCCTGAGAATCACGCGTCCAAACAAACAAACAGCATTATAATATTAGTATAGATTTTACTTATGTATGTGGTTAAATTTCTTACAAATGAGGAGATAGGTAGGAAAACACAAGTATAATTTTACACAGTTTGTTTATTCATCGAAATAATCTTAGCTATTACGATGTTTCACATTACTTAATATCATTCGTTTCAATTTAATAAATATATTACAATTCTATAGATACTGTTAAGTACAGGTGAATATGTTGGTCTTATCGGAGGCTACAAACAATACTGAATGGAGTAATGTACAATATTAAGTACTCTTATTTAAAAAATAATGGATAATGTCGAATGATTGTGATGTCTAGATAATAACATTATTATGTGGATTTATGTACAAGATCGAAAATAAATTAGTGTCTATACATTTATTTTAAGTTTGCTTAACAATTTCTGATAAGAATTTTTTATTTTAAAAAGTACGTATATTAAACAATGTAGGTACATAACTTCCACTTAAACATAAAATTTTTGAAACGTAAAGCTGAAATTTTCATCTTTTTTTTAAAGCTGGCAATAACGATTACCTAGTTAATTGCTATTAAATATTGACAGGCGTAAGAGAAAGCTTTGACAAAACTATAAAAACGGAACTGTTTAATGAATTATTGCTTTACTTGAAGACTCACAAATAACATTTAATTTTGTAATTAAGTACACGAAGTCGTTGCACAAACGTAGAACCTTTTTTTTCAGTTACCTACACTGAAAACTTTTTGTTCGGTAAGGTATCCGTGTCAAGTGGGCACGTTTGCACAAGGAGTGGTTGATTTCTTATCGATTATATGAAAATATTGACTGGAATCTTGAATCCGACACACAACACAAAAGTGTCGCCAATTGTACAGCGCCTTAAAACTCTGATTAATTGCAGTTTTATTTTTGATTGTAATTCTATTGTGTAAAATATCGTTTACAATTTTGAACTTAATAGAAATATTGCGGGTAGTTGAGAATTAATTATAATATACCAAAAATATAATACATACATATAATTTTTACAACACGCTAAGGCAAGAAACGCGACGAAAGTTATTTAAATTTCGTTGATTAAATTCGTTAATTTATATAATTCAATTAAATACAATTGAGAATCTACTTAATTACCTATATTTCACAAACATGTTAATTTACAATATTTAGGTCCAAATTTATAATTTTACGTTGATCTTTGAAGTGATTAAGAACACAGATACAATAAAATAAAGAGTTAACAAAAAGTAATATTGTAACATTTAACATATTTAATTTATTGTAAAAGTAACATTTTGTTTTTTTAATGTTACAGTACAATTATACATCTCACTCGCACTTACAACACATGCTAAGGTGTAAGTGAGACACATAACGTATTTAGAAACAGTTAAAAATATTTTCATCAGTGTATAATAAAAAAAAAAAACAATCGAATTATTTCGTCTCATATTTCAATTTAATATAAAAATAATAATTACATTTCAAATAATACAGTAAATAATAATTAAAATATACAATACATAATTTTTTATCTGTTTCAAGATAAGTACAATTTTTTCCTTAAAAGTAATAGGCAAAGACTTAAAATTTTTTTTAATAATATACATTAGAATAATTCGTACTCCATCGATCGTTAAGAACATATACATATTAAGAAAATTTTGATTCGCTCAGAAGCGATAAGACACAATTAATTTTACAAGTATCAACATTTACAATAAATTATTTAGTACCGATTCGATATCTACTTCGATTAAAAAGTCTTCGCTTAAATCCTTAACACTATTAACTAACAGGGCCTCACTTAGACGATTCACAGCTAGTGCCGGGCGAACTTTATACAACGCTAAACACAACGGCTAATCGGATAAATACTTAACTAAGGGTATTGCACGAAAAACTGGGGGATTTAGTTAAATACGTCTAGTTCTACAATGTACATAATTACACTTAAGTACGAACTGTTCCGCGCCACGTAACCACCAATCACAACGCCGCATCGCGATGAATAGCCAATGAGAGATCTTCATACACTGTTTAACGATAATTTTCACCATTACTGTTCAAATTATTTTGCTCGACTAACCAATCTTGATTTTCCGATCAAACCAACGATGATTTGGATGCTGATAAGCAATAATGTAAACCCACAAAGAGTCAAATTCGGAGATATCTCGTTGTCCCGTCAAAATCAGTCCAGCCAGTCCAGTTTCAAAGCTTAACCGGAACAAACAGACGGATAGACAGACAAAGATTTCAAAACCTATTTTTTTTGTAAGTACTGTAGAAATTTTCACATGCATTTAGTGAAAAGCTCTTAATTTGAAATCACAAACAGACACTTCAATTTTATGTATTAGCATAGATATACTCTGTACTAATACGCCGCCATTCTCTTAACACGAAGTCCGTGTGGCTTAACGCAGTATTGCTTATCAGCGTTTTGGTTTAGACTTTAGGCGTAATGTTGATCCTCCCGCCTGTCCTGCAGCACATGGCCGTGGCCGTGTGCGTCGGCGAGGCGCGCGTAGGGCGGGGGCGACAGGGGTCAGTAGAGCGGCGGCGGCTCGGTGCCCACGTCGATGTCTGCGGGACCCTCGTCCTCCGTCACGCTCGTGGCGCCGCTCGCTCGCTGTAAGCCACGCACCTGAAAATACAATGATATCGTTTTCATATCTGTAGATTTTTAGTTAGTTTAGTTAGTTTAACTAACTATATAGAATACAGGCCAAGAGTTTCGAAATTGCTTTAAAAAGCCCATTTTAATAAAACCATTGAATAATATTTTGAGTTTGTGTTTGAATTTGAGTTTACCATAACCATGGACGTATACAGAGCGTCAATCAGACGCCCGTCATTAGTTTGTTGAACATTTTATGACCAGAATCGATATTTAAATGTAAAAAACTGAATTATTGTTTTTTTTATTATTTTTCATAATTGATACTTATACCTACAATATCAACGTTTCAATTAAAAAAAATAATAATTTTTACGTATAATATTGTTTCTGCTTACGCTGATAAAATGTGCAACACATACCCAGTTGACACTTGTATATGGGGAGGGTTTAGGGGGTTCGAATCCACCTTTAGTATACGACTTACTTATACTTAAGTACATTCAAAGAATGGCAATGACATTAGTTTATATAATTTATAAATAACTGAGATTAGTATTTAGAATCATACCATATTGCTACATAATGCTCGGATAAAAACTATTTTTTATTTACATGTACATTTTAGACTTATCCCCCTCCCCTCCTCGCACTCTTTCCATGGACGGACCCCTCCCATATCAAAGCTAGCTGCGCCCGTGCCGTAACAGATACGCGATACGATTAGATGAGAAATACATATAATGATATGAATTATTTCAATTACTTTTTTATAGATCAAAGTCGTTTAATACACATTATTTAATCATCTAAAACTGAATGTCTCACTTGGATTTTAATTTAGTAAACGCAACTAAAATATTACGAAATTGTTATGTCTACTTATAATTCTAGTCTGATATTAAAGAATAATAATATAAAGATCCATGCTATATTTGTAAAAGAAAAAGACATTTCAAATAGATAATAATTTATATTGAGTTTCGATGTAAAAGTAAGTTTACTAAAAGTACCCTACCCTATATATAGTATCATTTTTCTATGATCTGATCTTCAATCCACTTTAATTGTATCGTTGAATTGAGGAACATCTTATATCGAATTATAGACAATGATTATAATGCCTACTAGCAGTTCCTAGCGCTTTTTGGAATTTGATAGAAGCGATACAGAAAACTGATAAAATACTACGTATTATGTTATTTCATTGCTTTCATCAAGAAGTATGTATAATGAGTTCTAATTTAATATGACAACGGAATGAGATTTTCCATATAAACATGGCGTTGCGTTGGCGAATCAGTAAGTCAGCACAAGTCATTGCATGTGTACCTGAAGGAGTAGATTGTTGGACAGTAGCCGCGCCTGGTGCTCCTGCGCCTTGGCGCGCAGGCAGGCGATGCTGTTGTTGCGGAAGGCCTCGGGGTCCTCGTACAGCTCGCGCCCGTCGGGCGACGCGCGCCCCTTCGCCGACGAGGACGCGGTCGTGCTGCTGCCGGGGGAACTCTGGGCCTGGAAGTGACGCTGATTGTGAGGAAAACTTCATAGAATATTTAAATAAAAACATATATGGACGCTGATATGCAATATTATGTCAAGCTACACGGACTTCATTTTGAAAAAATGGTTTAGACACCATGTCAAATCTATTCTTAATAAATTTGTTTGAAGATAACCCTTTTCTATTTTTATAAAATAAGCAGATTGGTATAACAAACAATTTATTATCTAATAATAACTTTTTGAAATATATTAGATTATTGCAAAATGCAAAATATTGAGTGCACTACAATATTCGAAACATTTAATTAAGAATCTTTTTCCGTATTTATTTAGTTTAGACGGCTTAAAAATATTTGAATTATGTTAAATAAATGATGCAGTATCAGATTACATTAATATCTCCGAGTTCGGCTTTTTGTAGGTTGACACATTATTGCTTATCAATATCCATATTATATGTTTTAGCTTTGAAGAGAAAATGTTTGTAGTAATCAAAGCTACTAAATATATCTACCAATAACGTACTAATCTTCAAAAGTTTTTTCATCAAAGATTCCTACACAACATTTTATCATATTTCAGACTTTTTAAACGATGATCTCCTCAAAAAGTTAATTAACGCTAAATATGTAAACGTTAACATATGTACAATTTGTAGCTATAAAATGAAAATTAAAATATACTTCATTAAAGTAGAGAGTCTACTTACTATACGAGCAGTTTTGATAGTCAATACAAACAAAAAATACATCAATAATGAAGTTAAGAATGTAGATTCTACCAAGAAGAACCGGAAATAAAACCGATAGTTACTTTTTAAAATTTTATCAATACAATTTTTTAATGAATAACAAACTGATTAAACACTCGTATGAAATTCAGCATATACTAAACACGTGCATCTTTATCGTCCACGTAATCTTGTTCTTCTCGGTAGAATTTACATTCCGAACCAGTAGTAACTTACAATTGGGTGCTGATAAGCAATAATGTCTCAACCCACAAAAAGTCGATTTCGGGAATATTGTTGTATTTTGATACTGCATCATCTATTTACTATTATTAAAAAAATGAAGTCATATAAACTTAATAAGTACGGAAAAAAGTTTCTTAATTAATTGGTTCGAATTTCAAGTGCGTTCCATATTTAGCAATTTATCTACTTAGCAATAATCTCAAATATTTGAAAAACCTTTTTAGTAGTTAATATATTATATATATCAGTCTGATTTTTATTCATTAAGCCTTGTATCAATATACTTCTTCAAACATATTTGTTAAGAATAGGTTTGACATCTTTAGACGACATTTTCTCAAAATGAAGTCCGTGTGGCTTGACACAGTATTGCTTATCAGCGTTCAATTAATGTTAATACTTTTTTCGATTTGTATTGACGATTCAAAAGTGCTCGTAAGAGCCTACTTAAATAAAGTATTTAGATTTAGAAATAATTAAGAAGAAGCGTTATAATGCACTGTATTCTAATGAATCCCATTTATCATTGGAAGATAATTGCACTCATACCGCACAATGTATGCGCGGACACGTTTCTTGTGCTCGTTTCGTTGCAAATCCAATATTAAATACATGTGTGTGTATGACTATGAGATAAATTGTCGTATATTAAAATGTCTAATTGACGTCACGTTTAATAAAATATTTAGTGATTTGTTTAAGGATTAAAACTTGTAAGTCAAAACTTGAACTATATACAATCTTCTATATACAATCTATATTTTATACGTGAAGAAAAAAGCTTTGTACCAATTTTTACGAAATTTGACGGAGGAGTATGAAATTTCGCGCACTTATAGTTTATATAGAGAATGAGCGAGGAATGCCAATATTTTTTAAAATTATGCATAAAAATACATTAAATTAATAATAAAAAATATTACTAGTAGATCACTAGTAAATAATCGGTATTGTTATTGAAAAACATGTATTCAAATAGTGAAAATTCCGTCACATTTTTCTAAACATAAAACATACATGCATACACGTCAAACACAAACTCCTTTTATTTGAACTCGGTTAAAATGTAAAACAATATAATGGTTGGTATATAGTCATAGTAAACATATCCCATCGTTACCTGGTTGTCGTGCGCGTCGTGCCGGTGAGGCGAGGCGGAGGGCGCGCGCTCCGCTTCCGCCTCGGAGCCCTCGCGCTCCGACCCCGACTCCTTGAGGTGCTGCGCCGCCTCCAACGACTTGCGGTGCATGCCTGGAACAAGCATACCATACCATTAATGATGACGTGAATTATATGACTTAATAATGGACTGACTGCATATAACTTCAAAAGCATAAATATATAATTCCGTTAACTTAGAAGGCATACTAATTGCAGTAATTTTGATAAAATGATACCAACGATTTTGATAAAAACTCTATGGGCCTAAGGGAAGAGTACGAGTATGGCTATAAAACAAAAAAAAAAACAATTTATATTGGATTCTAAATAAAAACCTTTCAAATTACTGTTTTGGGTGATTGAAATTATGGAATTATATCCCATAGGGCCGAGAGAGGTTAGCGAATTCTACGCACCTTTAGGGGCCCTGCGCCTGTGTGTTGCACAGACAATTTTAAAGCTCTACGAGTCTTATTTTGGGACATGGTACCAATTTATTTATTATATGTAAAAAAATCAAATATAGCAAAAAACAGAGCTCGCTTACTCCAATGTTATATTTATTTGAAAGACAGGTTTGCGTAGTGATCACTGCAACTGACTGAAGGCCATACGGATGCTTACCGTGGTCTGAGTGGTTGAGTTTGTGTTGTGTGTGTTTACGGACCCCCGACACAGGATCATGAGACCCTATAGGGGCCTTGGAGTGTGATGCGTTTATTTGATTATTTATTTATTTTAAACCAAGGGCTCCGATGTTAGTTTTGCTACGGGCCTAGCGCAAATTTAAATCGGTGACGTCACAATAAACGTGTACCATCCATCTTAGATGTTTCATACGAAAACATCTTGAAAAGATATAAAATATTTAAAAAAATATTTGTTTATTTATTTCTTACGCTGCATGCCGTTCATAAGATTGCAATAAATTTTAGTCAACTTTTAAGAAGAAGCGTTATAATGCACTGTATTCTAATGAATCCCATTTATCATTGCAAGATAATTGCTTGTGTAGTTCACGAAAGATATACAAATAAATTTTAGCCGGTCGCTTAACATATAACATAACTATGTATTTTAACGCGATCGCAACAACGTGCAAAAGTTAGTAAAATATAACAATAATAATAGCATTAGCTTCTCGCTTCGCCCGTGTGGTAAGTTCATGAAAAAATATCCCATATAATATTATTATAACGTATAATATATTATTGTAAAGTTACATAATCTATTTAGTACATTTTGGGTAAAAGAAACGTTGTTTCATACACAAAGAGGATACTCGTCAAGATTTAAACTACAAGCAATAATTTCTTTCAAAAATTAGATCCTAAATGAAACTTATAAAAACACATAGATACTGACGCAATGAGCCGGCTGCCGGCCATTGCGTCGGTAATGAGAGTAGATACAACAATAATGATGTATAAACAGATTCCGCCCGCTTCTGATTTGATAACAATTTTATTCTTATAAATTATTATTTATATTAATATATAAATCTTAGCACCAATTTTTGTGTTTGAAAACGCATTTCTTTTGTTCTATAGAAATACTTTATATCGTTATTGTTATTCGAAGCAAATCCTAAAATTAATAAACTGAATTTTTTTCCGTTTGTTTCTGAATTGTGTGAAAATATTTTTTCGACTTTGAAATAATTACGGTTTGAAACATCGGAACCGGATTCGGATGCGTGGCTTAAATCGGAAATTCCACAATATCAGATTTGGAATCGATGCTTCATAGCGTCCGTAATATAATATAGTCTTTGTTCCGAAATAATTACATCCCGAGCATCCTGGTCGGAGCTAACGAAGCCGTAAAATGATATATAACATTGTTGGTATGTATTGATTAAGGGATGTGTTCTGTAATATGCTAATGACATCTGTATCTAATGTGAGAATTACATTCGTTAGTTTTGCTCTTGTAATTGGCAGAAAACAACTCTGTCACCTGGTAACAGTTACCTAGGTAGTAGGTAGCCTTACGAAAGCGGTTGCTGTCAAAAGTAAAGGCACTGATAGTAAATTCTTACAGGTGTAATGCAATGACAAACAATTTATGTAAATCTTTATGAAAGTCTGAGAGTAACAGCGCTGGATTTTCTATAGGGGTACTATGGACCAGTGGCCAGGGCGGCAAAAGTTGGGGTGTATAAGATTTTTTAAAAGTTTTTCTATTTAAATTGATTATATTCTACTAAATTATTTTCTTTATTCTTGAAATGTTTTAGGTAAAGGGGCGGCATTTTTCACTGTGCCCTAGGGCGACATTTGGGGTAATTCCGGCCCTGAAGAGTAAAACTTAAAAGTTTAGTTCTCGCCTAACGATGATGGCAAATAATGATGTACCAAGAATACATACGTGCCTATATATAATCCAGCAAATCAACCTTAAGATACTTTAAATTGACTCCACACTATTTGAAGTCCACTGGACAAGTAAAAATGTTAATTCGATATGTTAGCTCTTACTAGTAATGATAACTTGTTTTATCAAAGACGTAGGATACGAGATATTAATAAAATTTAGAGTCAATGTAAGGCGTTACCAATGTTGTCCTGTACACTGAGTCATGATATTGCAAAGCAACTTACGTGCAGTATGCTGTGTGCTTATGATATTTTTTGCTTTGAAATATTATAAATATGAATACCATTTAACATACCAACTTGCTTGGAAAATTTAGTATATTATTAAGTATATATTTATAATAGAACATAAATAATATTTATGTATAAGAGTAATATTAACGATGTGATAAAATACAGGGTGTCTCGAAAGTCAACATCAGCTATGCTCCAACACATTAATAAAGAAATTTAAAAACCCGATTTCCTAAAATTCATCATTTTTAGTTGAATAGATATTCTTGAAAAGCAGCGATATATCCACCAATCAGAACAGCGTAGTCTTCTGTTTAATAGCAGCGAAGGTTTTTGCCCAGTAGTGGGAGTACAGCACAAATCTATACTAATATAAAGCGGTGAAATTTGCTTGTGTGTTATGTGTTAGGGGTAATCTATGATACTGATCCGATTTGAAATATTCTTCTTGCGTTAGAAAGCCTGAGGATTCACGAAGGTTGTAGGCTAAATAACACCACGCCATGACTCACAGTGGCGAAGCAGTAACCATATATACGAGTGAAGCCGCGAGGGGTAGCTAGTTGTCTATATATCAGAACCTATGGTATTCGCGCGGAGGACATAACAAACGGTACATAATGAACCCTTTGCCCCAAAGGAAATAAAGTTTTATCAGCGCTTGCTTTAATATCGTTGGACGGGATTTTACGAGATTTTTACAGCGATGTCGCGCAGCCAGCTGAATACCTAATCAGGAGACGTGTTTATAGCTTGGGGATTAGACGGCGTCGGGGCTGCTTTACATAGGTCGTCCTATTAGATGTTTTTCTTTATTAAATTATTGTCTTGGCGATGCGAAACTATTTGAAAAAGCATCTTTGGTATGTGCTAGCTTCCCGAAACGAACGTATTCAAATAGCTCAAGGGTAAACGTTTTGAGTTAATATCATATCATAATCTTTATTTCATTTTCAAATTATACTGATTCGAAAAATACAACTAGCAATGAAAACAATAATTAGATTTTGGATAACGACTTTATAGAAGAATTTTCTTTCTAACGGTTGTTATTAAAAATTACCAAAATTATTTTCAAGTATAGATTTTATACTTTCGCGATTTACACTATTCATATTTAATATAACGGGTATTATCGGGATAACTAATTCTAGTAAAACTTTTTTTTATTGTCCGACGTTTCGACGAAGTTGCATCCGTCATGGTCACGATCTGACAGTCAGCAGGGAGTTTTAATATTAAAGTTTACTAGCTTAATATCTTATTTCAGATCAAATTACAATGAACTTATAAAAATAAATTGCAAGAACACCAATGTTTCAGCCTCGAAGTTAGCTATTAACCTCTAAAACCTCGTATAGTTCACGAAGCAGGCGGTCATCAGGCTCCTAATCGCCGGAGGTGGGCATTACGCTCCAACTTTCACCATTACGCGCCTCTGGCAATAAATCTGCTTGATTTAGATGCGGTCACCGCACTCGCCGGGAGGTATTAAGCGAAATGTAAGCTAAACTCTTTTCAATGATTGTGATTTGATAAAAATGAGGCTTCCATTCAATTACTGGGTGTATTTAATTAATTGTTCAATTGTAATAATAAAAAATTGTGTGTGTACTCTTGGATTTTAAAGTCTTTTTACTTTATGTTCGATAATTCAAAGTACTTTATATACAACTAACTAATTGAGGATTCAACCGCGTATATTTTGCATATGTTATTATTAATCTACTAGCTGTCCCTAGCTTCACTCGCGTTTGTGGTTATTACTTCGCTCTTTTGAGTCGTAGCGTGATGTAATATAGCCTATAATCTTCCTCGATAATTAAACTATCTAAGACAAAAAGATTTTTTCAGTTCGAAACAGTAGTTCCTGAGATTAGCTCGTTCAAAAAAACAAAAATAAATAAACAAACTCTTCAGCTTTATAATATTAGTATAGATAAGAAAAGTAAAATATTCTAAAAGATAAAAAAATCAGAAAGAAGCTTATAGGGACGCTGATAAGCAATAATTGGTCAAGCCAATTTTTAATAAATTTGTCTGAACACGTACATATATGTATATCCATCTTCTAGTCTATTTTGATAAAATGCATAATGAATTAAAAGCACTCGGTAAAATGAAAAGTTTTATCTAATAATAAGTTTCTCAAATATATTAGATAATTGTTGACTCGTAGAAAAATATATAGTTACGAGAAAGTAAAAATATAAAAGATAATGTTGATTTGAATTTCGTTCTACGTACGCTACGACCGTAGCATTCTCGTAGCACGTGTTTTTATTAATAATTGATTCAATCATGCCTACATATCCGTCATATTTAAAAAAGTCCATGATTTCAAATACTTTTTTCAAAATTTTTACGTAAAATGTATGATACAATTTGACGATATCTGATAGTTTCTACGATCTTTTTTTTACTTGTGTGTAATGTTAGCGTCCAAGTGAAGATAGTCCAGCTATTATCATATTTATGAATAAAGTTCAGAAATACCTATTATCATCAGATAAAGTTTATTTTATTTATTTACTTAAATAGAACATTTATAAATAATATAAGAAAAAAAGAAAAATTAAAACGGTATTCATATTTAATAGCAATTATTATAAAAATAATCAATTCTAATAAATAATTAGGGGTTCAAACAGACATTACATAGTGTAAAAATACTGTAAAAAATAACTGTATTAAAAAGAAAGTTTTCAAAGACACGAAAAACAAAATACATTCATTCTACAATTAACATTGTATGTTACAAAGGGCATCATTGATTTTTCCATAACATTTGTGTCTGCGCTATAATTCCCCGACTATTGCTCGTCACTTCGCGAAACTAAAGCACTATTACACTAAGACAATTTACCTACTCGAACTCAAAGCAAGACAGTAATTTTATGCGGTGCCTTCAAACGCACAGCCTTTTAGAGAGAGTGGTGTTTGGAGAAATCTTGAGGATACGATTCGATTGAGTTTCCACTACCGAGAGCACTTCATAGAACTTTTCATTCCAGTAATGGTTATGCTGCTGCCACACCCGCGAATTGCCGGATGTTTATTCGATAAGGTTTTTTGGTAATGACGTCATGATTGGAAGTGATGAAGTGTTGCGTATTTATTGTTTTGCAAAAATTTTTTCAAACATTTTATTGGTGTTGTGAATGCGCAGACGATTTAGTATTCTAATCGATTTAATTTACATCACTAATAAGAAGAATTTAATATTAATTATGAAATGCTAAATGTTTTCTATTTCGTTCTATAAAATGCGCAAGAAAGGTATTTAAAAATAAAACGCCATTTTTCCCAAAACCGCACAAACAAAATTATAGATACCCAAAATTAATTAGCTATAGTTTCGAATAAACAAATGTTCATTTCAATTTCGAAGACAAAATCAAATTCGCGAAGAGCAATCGTGGTGGAGTGTTCTATTCGCGCTGGCTCGCCTCGTGTGTCTCTAGCCTAAGAGTGGTGGTGTCATTTAGTAAGATAAAAGAGTGATGTACAAAGCAAGTGTATAATAGGCAGATAATTCAGTAAGGCGCACTTCGGGTGCATTACAATCCATTTGCCGGCTCTAGCACTTTGATGTCTGCGCGAACAGCCACTATACTAAGTTACAAAGTGAATTGGATGATAGAATTTCATCAGTATTGTTTTCTGATATATATATATTTTTAATTTCACTTTTTTTTAATTGTTCAATAGTTGTTGCGGACGGCGCTGCGGTTGTCACTGGTTTGACGTGCTCGCAGCGTGCAGTTAGATGGAGTTAGGTTTATTAATGAAATATATAAAATAAATCTTTAATAAATCGTAATGTTTTAAGTATGGTTTATTAGTTAAATTATTTGTGGTATGGTGGATTATTTTTGAAACTATTTTCAAGACGTTACTTTCCAGGATTACGGAAAAGAGCGCCTTGTTATCTGTATTGTAAATTAAAGTGAAGAATATTTTTAATAAAAAATGTGATTCTCAATTAGTTCAGCACATTATTGTAATTTATAGGAAATATGTATAAATATTTTATTGCTTTCATCTCAGGTATTCGGTATCGAGTAAAATATATCTAAGCAATTAACTTTAAATTGTTTCGATAGAAATATAATTAAGAATATAGACACAAATATGCATTATTTTGCTTCGAATCTTACAATTATAAAATTATAATCGATATTGTATATGATTAAATTAATATTTCAACATTTTAACTCGTATTTTTTATTCTACGTTTTTGATAATAATTATTTTTTCTTATTAATAAATATAGTTTAATAATTTGATATTTAATTTATTTATCTTTTCGATTTATTAGTAGTAAGTAATAATTTATTATGCAGCAATAATTTATTATTTTAGAAAGTTAGCTGGCGACGTAAAAGTCGTCACATTTTTTTGATTTCTTTAAAAATGCTAGCAAAAGGTTTCTTTTATACATTTAAAGGTAAGTAACACGAGAAAGATTTCGAATATTTTAATACTAAACATATAATAGAGCATCTATGTATATAAAATTATGGAATTGGCTAATACTTATTAGATTCTTTTATAATTCACAACTATTCTCCGGGAAAACTACCTAAAATAATTCGGCAGAAATTGTAAAATTCATATGACGATCTAGACGGATAAAGATTTAATTATTTTTAAAGATGAGCTGCAGTGTCTCATCAGTGGAAGATTCACAGACACTTCCGCACACGTTCTATCGATAACTCATGCTAAATATATGCGATACAGATTTTGGGTATGTAATATAAATTCCGAAATATAATTCAATATACCTATTGACCGTTGAAAAGACATTTTTCTACATCAAAACGAGAATAAGGTACATTTGTAAGTTTTGCAGACGGACTTCCATAATACTTAGATAATATTTATATATTTTAAATTTTTTATCATTGCTTTTACACCTGAAAGAATTATCCGCCAGTGACATATGGACGCTGATAAGCAATACTGTGTCAAGCCACACGGACTACATTTTGAGAAAATGGCGTCTAAAGATGTCAAAACTATTCTTAATAAATTTGTTTGAAGAAGTATATATCTATTTTTTATTTTCTATTTTGATAAAAAGTATAATTAATTAAAAGCAGATCGGTATGATTAAGAATTTAATCTAATAATAACTTTTTAAACATATGAGATAATTGATGATACTGAAATTCGAAACATAAAATTAAGAAACATTTTTTCGTATTTATGTAATTCAGATAACTTTAAATTTTTGTATTATGTATACGTACTGTATTATCAGAATTTAAATATATCTCTAAATTTAACTTTTTGTGGGTTGACACTTTATAAGCATTCATATATATGTATATTGACATTCGCAAAGTTGCCTTGATGGCTGTTACCAGGTTACAGGGTACATGTTTCAGGGTACTACCGCCGAATGAAATGTCAACTAGAGCATGCCCGGCACGTTGGTGTATATTTCGGACATACCCTATGTGTATTTAATCGGATTTACAGTAGATATTTCCTTGCTTGTTACACACACAAGCTCTTTACATAATATAAATCAAGGACGCTTCTCGCCGTCAGTACGGTTAGATATTTTAAACGCAACAGATTTTAGTGTTAGTTTCGTCGTTGAACAGAGCGATTCAAGAAGAAAATATATATGTACTAGCTGGTGCTCGCTATTTCGTCTGCGATGTCTGTGATACCTACGTCATAGTAGCTTTATGCATGCAAAGTCTCAGCCCGATCGGTTTAAAATTAACAAAGTTTCATATAAACTTTCATCCCCATATTTTATCCCCTTGGATGTAAAATTAATCAAAATCCTTTCTTAACGGATGCCTACGTCATAACATCTACCTGCGTGCCAAATTTCAGCCCGATCCGTTCAGTGTTTTGGGCTGTGTGGCACCTTTGAGTTATATATATTAAGATAATAGGTAATTGTATACTACAGTAGAGAAAAGAGAATTTCAAAGATTTGTTTTGTTATTTCATAAAAAACTAGCCTTCAGCGAAATTTTCGTCAGTCAATGTATGCAAAATAAGTAAAAAATACCATCTGAACATCCTCGTAATGGCCACTCCTACCACAAATGGTATTAAGGATAGGGATTATAGAGTTAAGACTTAAAAAAATACTTTGAAATATATAAATAGATCCACTATAGGCCATAGTCACATATAAGAGTGTAGTTTAATTTATGCATCTAGGTTACCCACGACTTCGTCTGTTTAGAATAGTTATTATACATAAGTTATTTCTCTGAGAAATTATTCGGCATTCTGGGTGCCGAAATGCATACTTAAATTCATAAAAATAACATATCTCTATATTATATATGCTTTATTATGCCAAGAACAGTGACATACATTGTATAAACACTAGAAACAAAAATAAACTTGTGACACCTAGTTTCCGTCTTCATAAAGTCAATGTATCGTTTCTGGGTCTCGGTATTCGCATCTATAATAAAATCTTGCAACCAATTCTACATTTGCCACTTAAAAAGTTTAAAACCTATGTTAACAAATTCTTAATTGACAATATACTATACCAGATTATTTAAACGATAAGGAGGCGTGGATCTAATGTGCGTTGATTTTCTTACAGAATTTTCAAACAAATTGTAAAAAAACTTCATAATGTATGAATGATTTTTAAAAGAGTACCTATCGAGTTTCTTGCCGGTTCTTCTCGGTAGAGACTACATTCCGAAACGGTGGTAGCAAAAAAAAATCTATAACCAATGGACCTGTAGCTTGACGATTCTAAAGTGCTGTAGAAAGTCAGCTTACTTGAATAAAGTATATTTTGAATTTGAAATTTGAATATAATATAATCGATTAAAACGTATAGAACGTTCGTGTGTTAGACGTTATTATAATATTTAAGATTTCATAGATGATGAAAGTGTGTCACCTTGGGAATGATGCGATCGCTTCCAGGCTGTGTCAGTATATTTTACGTATTGTAACAAGATTTGTTGAAAAATTAGTCCCACTGAGTTTCTTTCGCGGTTTCTTCTCAGGCCTGAGGTTATAATTTTCCGAAACGGTGGTAGATTTATTTTCTTGACGTTCAAAAAGAGAATGTAAATTCCTACTTTGAATAGAGAATACTACAACTTATTTATGAAAAAAATGGAAGCTAGGTTGAAGTAAAACGACTCATCTACGAATTTTTGCAATTGTGACGTATGAATACTGGTTTAAACGGTTGTCAACGGGAAGCAAAGCTTCATTTTTAAAAGATTTGACCCACACTAGACACAAATAGGGTAAGCTAAGCAAAACTATAAAATGTATCCTACAAATATTAGTACGATTATTGTATAGACTTAGTCTATTATATTTAAGCGTGACCACTTCCATCACCATCTCGATAGATATCTAGGAAGATGTAGAGAGGTTTAGGAAAATTTCAGCATCGTAGAGGTTGTCTTTTTAAGTAAAGATTTGCTAACGGTAATTAACCGATTGAGATGGTAGTGTCACCGTTTAAATATCTATTTATGCGAGTGAGTATCCTATACACTATGTGACTTAATGTATTGTAAAGTATTCATATATGGTAGTAACATTCATTCGTCGTGGTCATGAGCTGACCACGACGAATGTTACTACCATTAGTTATCGCGATAAGACCCGTTATATTAAATATAAATGGTATAAATCACGAAAGTTTAAAGTATATTATTGTAAAGTATTCGCAACGTGGGAATGATAAAAGCAACATACGCGATTTAAATCTGTTTAAAATAGTTTTAATGTAAAGTAATCGCAATAATCGAAGAAAACACCTTTTCTTATTTTTCTTTTTGTAAATTTATAATTATTTTTTATAAGTTTTGCTCTAAGAGTTTCATAAGGATACATAACTTGTTCGTCATTGCTTTACACCGGAACGAATTAACTGTCAGTGCCTTTATTTTTGACAGCTACGAGTTTCGTATTGTTACCTAGGTAAGTGTTACCAGGTACCAGAGTTGATTTATATCAGCCACGAGGATAAATTTATATGTATTTATTTCTTAAATGTTGTAACAATTTTTTTTTAATTTTGTTTTTAACAAACTCTTATCGCGTTAAGGTAAGAAGTAGAGCGTTTTAACAATAGTTTAGTATCTATTAGATTACTCAGATAACATTTTAAAAACATCTTTTTCTTTAGTTTCAGAAATTTTCTTTGCATAACTATAAATTACGATTAAAAAAAATACAATTGATGAAAATTACCCATATAGATTTAAGTCATTATTATGATAGTACTTTAAAGAAATGTTATGATCTTGTGGTCAGTAATAAAAATATTTCGATGATATTGTCGCTGATTTTAGAAATATAAACGATCAAATAATGGCTCATTTATTTAATAAAAATTTTCAGCTACGAGCAATGATATTATATAATAATATGACGTGACAGGCAAAAGTATCTTTGGACCAACAAGTCAATTGACGAGTTGTCAAAGTTGGAGTTGGGTACAGACTTTTAACGTCAAATAGTGTCAAATAGTTGCTTCTAAATTAAAAATCGTTAGACAAATATTTAGAAAAAGCTCGCTCATTATCATATTTAGCCTTTTTAATTAAAAGATTTTAAAAATGCTCTTCTCAGTGCTCAGCCAAACGTATAATAAACTCTTCTCATGCTATATCTCCTGGGAAAAATTTTACGCTTCTAGGAAGTTTTATACGGTACATTATCACTTACTATTAAGCAAGAATTACCCTTGTAAGTTATAGCCTCATAACTGATATAAAACAAGCTTAAACCTAATAACATTTAGCTAGATAACCATACGAAAGCTGTGAGTATCAAAAATATGTACCTGAAAGTAATTTCTGGTGTTTTTATTAATAAAAATAGGTGGCAAATGAGCAGGCGGTACACCTGCTGTTAATGATCACCACCGGTATATTTGCAGCATCTACTTCAAGAGCAAAGGCAATGATAAACAATTTATGTAAATCTTATGAAAACCTGTGAGAAAAAAGTATAATTCTCGCCTGATAATTTTACTTGTAATCGTAGTTACTGTTTTCTGGTTAAGTTGAGTTTTCCGGATATTACAGTAGCGACTTTCGGATTTAGTATTTCTGAAATATATTTCTGATCTATGTTCTACATAGAGTAAGTTATTTGAAAAAAAAAATCTACTAACAGTAGTAGTGTTTAAGTCAATAATAAATAAACAAATTATAACGTGACTACATTTTCTTTTTAGTGTTTTATATCAATAGTAATACATTTTATATCAATCATATACAGATATGTGATGAATCTGTTGAAGCTGTTTGACGTTTGTGTATTTAAACCAGCTAAGCTCAAGGACTACAATTCCGATTTGAAAAATAACTTTTGTGTTAGAAATTTCATTTTTGATGAAGGTTCTAGCATTTAGGATGTACATAACAATATATAACTCTTATTTACGAAGAAGACAAGTACATAGCAATTTAATAAACAAATCTACCAAACCATAACATCTCCAGTACCACTCCAACAATAATTAACACACAAAACACATAACACTACATAAAACACACACTCGAAATCAAAATAAACAAATATCCACCTCACACTTATGAAAAAGCATATCGTAAGTACATAATTAATATGTAAGTGAGGCAGCCGCCGACCCCTGTAATCAGGGCTTAGACAAAACGACGGCCATCTTGCCCCGCCCCGCCCCCCTCGCACCCCCACCACCCCCCGGCCCGCGAAGGCTGTATGCAGCCATGAACGCTTGCGTCCTGATTTGCTAGATTCGCTTATGTATATTCTCGCCGACCGACGGAGATTTTTGTGAGTTGTTTTTTTTACTTTTAATTATGTTGTGTGGATTGGCCTTTATTTATATTGTGTTGTCTTTAAGTATGTGTGTTTATGTTTGTGTGTATTTTACAGGAAGTACTATAGACGGCTTTAGTAATAAATAGAATTTATTTACTGAAATTAAAATTGGGCTTTCGTTTTTTATGATATACCCTAATAGTTAACTCAGTTAATGAAAGATTTATAAAATAACAATAAATATAGCTATTTAAAAACATTTACAAGTATGTAATTAATAAATTTTCCTCAAATATTTTATTTAAAAAAAAAAGAATTCCCAACGCTACAAAATAAGAATTCAAATCCCAAATATACACCATATTTTAACTAAATATGTTAACTAAAAATTTATTCCAATGATCGTTACTAGCAAAAACCAAATAGATTTTCATATTAACTCCCTTACATCAACATGTAGACATCGCGTCGTACGAACAACACTCGAAAACCCTTCGCGAATTCTTACTCGCCGCAGAAACCGACATGAAAAAAACCGCAAACCCCACCCCTATCTCAATAGAATAAGGTTTATTTTACTGTAATAAAGTGTTCTCGTTGTTGAGAGGAAAGCTGTGAAAAATGAGCATCTCTTGGAGTCGAGATTAAAAATTACACACAGCTTTGTCTCGACAGGAGTGTGGGTTTAGGCTTCAGGCGAGATCTCTTTAAAAGACTATTCTTTGTTTCTTGTGTTAGTGAAAAGATTAATTATGATAATTGTATAATTCGTACAAATTAAGTTCTTAATTCGTATATTATTATAGTTGAATTAATTTAAGTTATTCATTTAATAGACAAATTAATAATGAAATATCTTAACGTTGCTAGATTTTTTTTTCGAATTCCATATAAAGAAAGATGTTAATTTTATTAATTCAAATGTTAAAAATAATATATATATATTTATTAAGAACTTAATTTGTTAAATATATATATATATATATATATATATATATATATATATATATATATATATATATATATATATATATATATATATATAACAAAATAAAAATGGAATAATAATAAATGAAACTTATTAGTAAAAAAACTATACGCCAAATTTTAATCTACTACGTGAAAACCTTAGCTCACAAAAATCTTAAGATATGATAAATTACTGCAATTTAACTAAAATAATAATCTTGCTAAAAACGAATTTTTCTTATATCAAAAAATGATAATATTTAATAAGGGCGAGGCCAAGATTATAAGAATAAATAGAAATCCTAATAAATTGCACTGTTAACAAAATTAAATAATCATTTATCATCATTTGAGAATTATTTTTCTTACATAACATACATACAAACATATATTTTGTCGTATATAATTTAATTTGTCTGTTGGCTATATTCATAGTCATTGCATCGATCAGTACGTACAGAAAACAATCTATAATAAATAAACAAAAAAAAACTATAATAAAGCTTTAAACACTGCAACACGAAGCTACGCCACCTGACATCCGTTTTTATTCTACGAAAAATTAGTTAGAAAAAATAACCCACACCTAATTGTTCGTCGTATAATTAGTTTCTAAGCATTAAGTGTTGATTTTGTTCAAGCTAATTAATGCATAGTCGAGTGTTTAGTAATATAGAGGACTCACCGGTCGGCGGCGGTCCGGGCCGGCGCTACGGGCGCCCAGTCGATCTCCCACTCGACTCTTGAACAAAATCGACACTTTTAGTAGGAGAATACGATTGTCTACAGACAGACTGTGTATTGAGCTGTCTGTAGATAATTTTTGGGGAATTTTAAGTGCCTTACTTAATTAGGTACGCGGTTTTTAATGTTTAGAGGCATACATGCTTGTTTAAGATCGCGATAATTATGTTCAAATCTGTTATTAATATATGGACAAATATACATGGGAGTTTATATATAGTTGACCCGACAGACGTTGTTTGTCCAATTACTTAAACAGACATAAAAAAATCTAAATTAGTCCAGCCGAGCTGTTTAGCAAAACTTAAATAATATTTTATATAATCATGGACAATGGAAATATAGATAAAGAATTATGCAAACAATAGTATTTATGCTCTTTTGGTTATGTAAAACTAACTGCTTCTAGCAGTTTCACTCGCGCTTATAATTACTTCACTCCTATCGAGTCGTGATGTATTATAGTCATATAAAAAAAAAATCATATCGGATCAGTATTTTCAGAGATTACTTCTAACATACAAACTTACAAAAAGATTATTTTAACTTCTTTATAATATTAGCATACAGGTGATTTTTTTAATTGGGCGTAGATGGAATTGGCTACTCAAAGGTTTATTATTTTATGTATGAATTTAATGGCATTTTGTAAAAGACCCCGTGTACTTAGCTTTACCGTATACTATTACTTCCAGAAGTTGATATGTTTATTTTTATAAGTTATACTATCATATGGTGAAAGACTATAAGTCAATTCCTGGGTAGAAAATTAAATTTTCCAAAAAAACTAATGATGCAGTTTTAGTGTACATTTAAATTGGGCCCGTGACTCCTTGTAGTACCTATTTTTTACTATTCCTTAGTTTCGGATTTGGCCATCCACGCCCAGTTAAAAAATAACCCGTAGAATAGCTAAGTATTTTAGGCAGACTTATTTTGTTATTCACTAATAATATTTCTGTCTAGACGTAAACCATTCACTAAATACACACATCCATACATGCATGATATATTGAAATGAAACAAGTTATATTTTTAAATAAAATGTTTTATAAAGTGTCTTATTTCGATTACGATCTGGGTTCTTTTCGAAAACGGTGTTTATTTTTTTCAGTATTTTGGCTATAACGCGTAAATGTAGAATTGTCGAAAGTGTAAAACACACGATAAATAAAGTGATATACCTTTGTGTCGAGAAATATAAAAATGAGTAAAACGATTTGAAGTGACTTGTTTTAGCGGAGTGCGCACACACTCCGCTAAAGCATTAATTTTTTATACTAAATACTAGCTATAATTTAAATAATGTGGCGGTATTCAACAGTATCCTGGCCTCACCTGCCTCTAGGGAGGTTTGGTATTTATAAAAACTAGTTAAAAAGTTTTTAAAAAGAACTGGTTGATTTAGTTTGGAACGATGGGGGTGAAATGGTCATAGTTGAAAAAACCCTCTTTTAAAAGAAGATGAACAAAAATGAAGTTATTAATTACTAGCTGACCTTCGCGGTTTCGCTCGCACATACTGTTACTGCTTCGCTTCTATGAGTCATAGTGTTATGTAATATAGCCTATAATTTTCCGTAATAAACAGGCTATCCAAAGCAAAAAGAATTATTCAAATCAGGTCAGTAGTTTCAGAGATTAGCCCTTACATACAAAAACAAATTGAAACTTCCTTATAATATCAGTATTGACAACCTTTTGCTCGTGATTTTTCCTTGCGTTAATATAGATGTTGTTATTCCGCGATATACGATACCAACAAACAATTAAACATTATTTTTTATATATGTTACTAAATTTATTCTATGTATATTACATCTTATTACAACACAGAATTAAACTGATTTTTTTTAAATAGCAGCGAAATGTCTCTATAAAAATAACCGTGTAGGAACACTGGTTGAACCATGATTTTAATAAAAACATAATATTTACGAAAACAGTAATTTTAAAAGTATCTAATCAATTATTTTTAATTTAAAAAGTAACTAGCTTCAAAAGCAAAATACCCATTTACTTATACTCGGGTGACATACTAGTTCCAGTCGTTTTGATTGAAAAGCTAAACCTCTAAACCGATTTTGACAAAAATTCTATGGAACTACACTAAAAGAACAAGTTTAAATGTACTTTTTGGTTAAGAAATAATGGAGTTCTGATGTAACAGACATTTAAAAAACTACGGATTGAGAACTCCTCATTTTATTAAGTTGATTGAAAATAATGTATCTACCTGTCAAACATACTCCATCATAGATTTGAATGAAACTTGAGATTCAAACAGAATATTTTATAATCTCGTAAAATATCTGATATACCTATACTAAGGTAGAGTCTTGCTACAGAGGTACTTGTTTACTATGGTAGAGCTTAGCTGTAGTTCACTGACTACAGCTCTTACACTGGCTAGTTCGAGCGGAGCAGTACCTCACTCTCCGGATATCCGGTAGCGGATTCTTACGGTAAGTGAGAGAGCCGGAAGCCTAACCTAACCTCCTCTCCTAATTCCTTTTCTAACTTTCTATTCCCTTTCATACTTTATTTCTATTTAAGTTGGCAACGCATTTGTCTCTCCACTGATGATGCAAATGTCCATGGGCGGCGGTGATCACTACATCTGGTGTCCCGCCTGCTCGTTTGCCAGCATACAAAATATAAAATCAAAATCAACTCATCAATGCCTGGACTAGAACAATAAGAAAAACCTGGTATAGAAAAATACTACGTAGATATATAGATAGGAGACAGTGCATTCATGTACGGATTTGATTTGCAGCTGAAACCTGGCTTTGGGCACTGAAATTAGGGAAAAGAATCTATGGTGTTTATTTCGTGAAACACATGTTACCTTAATTGACATATTATTGTTTATCAGCATTTATACCATCCCGTTTGTACCTTCACAAAAACCCTTCGAGACTTTAAAAAAAGGAACCGATTTCAAAGCAAAATACGTAATTTTCCTTCGATGACTATGGAGCCAATGGGATAGTAATTCTTCTCAAACCTCTCCTCTTTAGTTTTTGGAAGTCGGTCATAAATTAAATAAAATTCATAGACTACAATAGAAAATAGATAGAAAAGGCTATGTAATAAAAAATAACATCAAAATACTAGTCGCAAACAGAACACCATAGTAATCGTAGTCATAATTGGCGCCTCAATATTTCGCTTAGCTGAAGTAATTATTGAGCTTCATTTAATAAAAAAAATATATTTATTTTACTTGATATTGAATGATCTCTGTCGCTCATGAAAATTGGCAGCACTAGAGGTGCTTAAAATGCGTTGTCTGTTTTAAAACAATACTACATTAGGTCAATTTTCTATGAGATTGTGGTACCAGTCCGCATACGAGCTATCAGTGGACTACAGCAAAGTCCTACCATAATGATACAATTATTAGCTATAAACAAATAGTTAATTAAACGCGACCCTACAGAAAACATAGTATAATCTTACCGAGTAACCAGGGCGCCACGTTGTCGTTTTCCTTGGCGCTCTTCAGGATGGTCTCCGGCAGGGGCAGCGAGTGGCGCACCATCGCCCCGTACAGCCCGTACTCCGCCATGATGGTGGAGCGTCCCCAGCATTTCTCCGTTTTACGCCACTTGGCTCGCCGGTTTTGAAACCACACCTGGAAAGGATGAGACAATTATTTCGAGGCCATACTAGCTTTTGATCTTAAATTTACCTACGCGTGTTTTTGATTTTGTTATTTTATTTTTGTAGGTGACTCTAAGATTAGAAAAAAAAACAGATTTTAAAAGCAAATATATTCTTATAACCAAATCATTGAAACGATTTAATTAAAATTCTATCCAATTTATATACCCTTTCAAATAAAAAAAAATAAAACCGGTCAAGAAATGATGGACTTCTAAGTTATAGAACATTTATAAAACATACACTACGAATTTTCGAAAACCTGTTTTTTGTAGTCCGTTAATAAGATAAAAGTTTTTAAGTTTAACCTTGACAATTTAAAAACAATTCCAAAAAAATCGATTAAGTAGTTAATGTGTTTATTTCGAACAAACAGATCGTCTGTTACAATTATCATGTACAATTTTAAGGAACATTTCGTTGTTTTTTAACGGTGTTCACCAGTTGGTTTAACATTGAACTTAAAATCATACATTGTATTAAAAATAATAGTTTAGCTATTAAATTCTTTACCGAGCATCAAAAGCTATTAGATTATTGAAGACATTTCCTTAACTATAATTTGTAGACTGTCTCTACGTACGCTTGAAACAACATGAGGTCACAGTGTGAAGTTCTACCGGTGGAGGCGCCACAAGCGCATAACTTGAACTAGCTTAGTGACACAGGTCAGACTATTCATATAGCACGTTAATAATTTGTACTTATTCACGCTTTCATACTAAAATTATAAATGCGAAAGTAACTCCGTGTGTATGTTACCTTTTGACACCAAACCGCCAAACAAATTTTGATAATTTTTGATATAGATAGCTTGAATCTTGGAAAAGGACATATTTCACTTTATCGTGAAAATAAATGTCAAGGGGGTGAAATAAGGGATGAAAGATTCTACGTAGACAAAGTTGAGGAGCCTGACTTGTCTCTTTATCGTCCCACTACTGAGCATTGCCGCCGCTCCTAGTAAGGAGAAGGTTAGGAGCTTAATCCAACACGCTGCTCCACTGCAGGGCACTTGAATCAGCGTTGCTAGTCGAGGCATGAATCTGCGATCATCGGATCAGCAATGTGTTCTAACCACTAAGCCATCTCGGCTGATATTATTTTTTATGGCATTTGAAAAAAAACTAAAATTATCTGTATAGATAGACTATAAATACAACTTTAAGCGCCATCTATACTACTTCACGATTTCTATGTTCATATCTATATACAATCCTTTTACAAATACATTTAAAAATATCCAACGATCCTTTTGAATCGTTTATTTTAAGCTGGACGCAATAATAATATATTTTCATTGACAAAATAACATTATCAAAACGCAGTGATTGGTCGTAATTGAGAACGAGCCAGCAGCGCCGCGTCCGCAGTAACTAAGCATATAAAACAAACCAATTAGCGACACACAGTGGGGCTAGATTAAATTTTCAAATATAGGACCGCACTGTGTGCTTAGCTAGGGTTGGCAAACAAATTATTTCATAATTAAATTTTTGAAGGATTTTTTTGGTTTTTATTTGGTTCATTTATAAAGTGTAATAAACGCATGTTTATTTTTTCAAATAATAATTTTTTAATTATAATTTACTATTTCAATAATAATTTTAAAAAATCAACAAAAATATATAAGAAAAAATTAAAATATAGTTTTTAAGTTAGTCACACTTTACTCAAAAACCAAAAAATACATCTTCAATAAATAAAATAAAAATTATTAAGTTTAATTAAAAAAGTATTCTACAATACTTTATGAGTTATTAATGAACACTAATTAACACAAAGAGCTATAAAACATTCATAATTTAGTTCAAATATAACTAAATAATAAAATAAATTGCATTTCAACACATCACAACCCTAACTTCGGGCGCCCGTCTCTGCGAAACAGTTAATTTCTAATTAAATTTGTTAATTAAACTCGATCCACGTTCTCCGCGCAAATTAATACTCCACTCTATTATATTCAGACTACCCACTACCCACCGAGACTACCTCGACTACCTCACTACCTGCGCTTTGATACGGAAGTTGTACGTGCTAATGCAGTGCTCAGACTACCTGTGTAGTCTTGAGATAGTGAATATGTTGATGTTACGCCCCGTTTATACATTCGGACGAATAACTTGCCAAGTCATTTGGTCACGAATATTATGACGTGGTTCCGTTTATATAGGATGGTTCATGGAGACGTGTGAGTAGGAAGAAGTAGATAATATTAGAGCTAGAAAAATTTGTGTAATGGAATGACCATGTCACCGATTTTAAAGTTCAGTTATACTGCATTGGAAAATTTGTAAAAACCTTGCATGATGTAATAATCGAACCGCCTCCAGGTAATTACGTTACGCTATCACAAAATGCTACATTCTACGAGTTGATATCTGATTTTTGTACTAAAAGGCCTTCTTTAACTGTTCTAATGTGACAAGTTTTCATTGCGATTGTTTATCAGAATTAGTCCCCGGTAAATTTCCAAAGAAAAATCTTTTGAAAAGCCTTATATTTCGGAAATGTGTACGTATATTATAAGGAATACGAATTTATATAAAATGCTGTATTAACTTATTTTATAGAACTTTAAAAGTTATTTAGTTTTTAAGTTTTTTAATATACTTTGCTATGAGTACATATAAAGTGTTCTGATATTATCTTCTTCTCGATACTGACAGGTCTCTATGAACTATACTATATAAACGGAACTAAAGTCATAATACAAATATAAAAACTTCCTTTCACTCGTGGCTATTTTGACAAATAGTCGCGTATATATTATTCTGATGTAAAAGCTATGTAAAGTTTCCTTAAAATTTGTCCAATAGTTTTCACGTGAATTTTCAAAGAAACCGTAAATCAATCCCTACAAATTAATAAGGTTTATATGCGCCCTAAGCCCGACAGCGCCTGAAAACCAACGAATATTCGTGACGAATATTCACGAATAAGTAATACATCTTATTGGTAGTTATTCGTCTACATTCGGCGAGTGTCTAAACGTGCCTTTACGAAATGAAAGCTTTTATGCCGTGGAACTAAGAAATTATGAAATGAGTTTACCTTCTATGCCATTGAAATAAAATAGATGCGCAATTAAGGAGTGTTTTAGAACGACTTATAATTTTATTTAGTATGTTTGTCTTGTCATAAATATAAGCGTCATAAATTGCTTTCCAATGTTTGGCGTGAATAGATGCGTTTGCGTTTCTTTTAGACGTTGGCAGATCACTAAATTATTTATAAAAAGGCTTTGGTGGACTGTTTATGTAAGCACAGATTTTCCCATAAACAAGAATAATAAGGAAAAGTACAGCATCAGTAAGTAAGAGACGTGATTATCCACTCTGGTCCGTTAATCGTGTACAATGTATTGTTTGGATTGATAATATCATTATTTACAGGTTTCTTGGGCTTGAGGATATATATATACTTAATTCCACCGTACCTTCTTAATATTTCAACTGACTTGAGTGTGTTTTGTATTACTAAAATAATTTAAGGAGAACTTCACAAATAAGTTTAGACTTTCATAAGATCTACATATTTATTTTTCTTTTATACCCAAAAGAAGTTGTTGTCAGTGAGATATCCATTGACTGTCACAGGTTAGGTAGCCTTATTTCTTTTTCAACACATTGGACGATAGTATTTGATGTTAATGACAGACGCGTTGGCGCAATGGTCACTGCAACTGACTAAAGCGCTAACGGTCGCGGGTTCGATCCCCGCTCACGGCCAACCTGTGTATTGGCCATACGGATGTTTGTCGTGGTCTTGGTGTTTGTGTTAGTGTTGTGAGTGTTTCTGGACCCCCGACACAAGGTCATGAGATCTTAATGGGGGCCGTTGAGTGTGATGCGTTATTTATTGTTTATTTATTTATTATTCATTTGATTTTGTACACACACAAGGAAAAAATAAAAATACAGAGATACATTAGAATAGAGTGCAAAGACGGTTTTATCGCTGGTAGTGATTTCTGACAGACAGCTCTGTATGAAAAGAAAACACATCACATATGTATACTTGGACGCTGATAAGAAATACTGTGTCAAGCTAAGCGGACTAATTTTGAGAAAAAGGCGTCTAAAGAAGGCGTCAAAGTGTATATCCAACTTTTCTTTTCTATTTCGATAAAAAGTATAATGAATGAAAAGCAGATCGGTATTAAATTGAGAAACATATTTTCGTAATTATTTAGTTCAGAGGACTTTAAATTATTTTGAATTATGTTAAATACGTAATGTATTTTTAGAATACACCAATATTTCTAATTTTTTTAGTGGGTTAACACATCATTGCTTATCAGCATCCTATTATAATAAACTCAAACTCAAACTCAAAATATACTTTATTCAAATAGGCCTTTACAAGCTCTTTTAAATCGTCAATTTACAAATTTGTGATGTCAGTTCCACGGGAAGCTACCACCGTCGTAAGAATTAGTGCAAATAAACTTATTAACAAACTGGTACTTTTTGAGATAAATCCAAAATGGCCAAATATGACGAAGTTATGTCTTGTTGCTGAGAAAATGCTACCGTCTTTAATATGCATATTACCAGATCGGCTTTATAAGTGCCATATTACTGCATAGTCACCTAGGCTACGTATGTGCCTTTCAACTCAATCGGTTCAATCTACCTAGATTAAAATTGAATTGCATAATTTGTAGTCTTAATTGGGCCGATGTACACGTGTTTTTGAGAGTTGCGTAGCAACGGGCTGTTGGTATCAAGAGAAAAACATGGCAATATATTCAGTGCTGGGTTTGCCATAAGGGCACTAGCGGATAGTGGCCAGTACGGCAAAATTTGAGGAGAGATTTTTTTAAAACTCACTAATCACTAAACTATTTCTCTATTCTTAAAGACTACTTTTTTACTACTAAATTTACATAGATGGGATAGATTTAGGTATTTTTCACTGTACCCCAAAGCAACACTTAGGGTAAATCTGGCCCTGGATATTATTACAGTACAGAGTTGAAATATAAGGACTGCTATTATTCACTTCTGGACTCTTTAAAAGTACGTTTAAAGTAAAATAAGAGTTTTTAAAAATTACAACACACATTCTAAACACAGCAAAACTAAATATAAACCCTAGAAAACAACAAAAGATAAAAATAAATCACAACAAACACATCAAGAGGCTCGCATAAGCGGCGCGTGTAAGCCGGAACGCCGGCGGGCGTCTACGATATTGATTGGACGGCGTTAGCCGGTGACAGCCTAATTGTGGCGAGATTAGGCCGCGCCTAATTGTTCGCTGGCAACCGGCTGCCGGCGTTCCGTTCACGGGAAATCGAATTTCCCGGAACTTTGAACGATAGTTGATGTGAGAACTGAAAACGCGATTAGGTTATTTGTGCTTAATTCTTCTTTTATTGATTTCTTTGTTGATGATTTTTGAGTAATGAATCGTGTTGTTTTTGTTATTTGGTCGTGTTATTTTTGTTTTTGTTTATGAAATGATTTTTACTTTGTATGATAGTTTTATTTATAAAGAGTCAAAATATATATATGTAAAAAAATAATGTTAAATTATGGTGTCTGTATATTTAATAAATATATGATTAATCAATGTTCGTTAAATAATTTTTAATTTTAAATAATGATTTATTATTCACATAAAGTAAAACAAAACACAATTTAATATATTTTAACAATATTCATATTATACTGTAAGGAATCGTCAAGGAGACAACATCATTTTATATAATAGCGTCATAATATGGTGAGACGTATATTATAACATTGAAACGAATTCTAAGGATATACCTTACTATAATTTTAAGCTTGTCTGCAAAGAATGGTTAATTAGCAAGGTCACTTCGAGGTATAATGTTTTTTTTACTATTTTCACATATTTTTGTTATTTAATACGTGTGGTGTATAACATGACAATGTTTATTTATCTATCGATGGAAACTAAATCCAATGATGATTGATCTCGCAAGCCGGTGACAATCTAATTGAGGTAGAGCTCAGCTCGTAATTGTCGGCGGATCGGGGCCTGGCGGCACTCATACGGGAATACGATAACACGATTGATTACATCTGTGAAGCGATTATCTCTATTTCTATGTGCAGGGTGCCTTACTAGTAATGTATAGTGGAATTATAAAAATTATATCAAGGATATAAATTTTTAAAGTAACTTATTTTTTGTTGTTGCTAATATTTTGTTATTTTTTTCTGTTATTCGAAACTTTATTTCAGAAAATTGAATAATGTTATTATGCGTAAAAAAATACCTAAAGTCTATAAACATTTTTGAAACACCTATGATATTAAATAAAAAAACACTGCGTCCTATATAATGATATCATTTTTTAAATAATCATTTAAGTTTATAAAAAACATTATTTAAAATGCCGTGAAATAATGCACTTTATTTGCGGAAGAAATTCTTAATATTTTACATTGAAAAATTATAGTTGACTATAAGAATCATGTATTTATTTGATAAGTTTCTTTATTTAACTTAAATTATAAAATCTATCAAGTTAGAATAAGCAGTTAAAAGAAGTAGACAATACTAGGTCATATCTACCATAAGATGCTGATAAGCAATAATGTGTCAACCCACAATAAGTCAAATTCGGAGATTATGATGTATTCTGATAATGCGTTACGTAATTAGTATCATTCAAAACATTTTCAACTCATCTAAACTAAATAAGTACCTACGGGAAAACGTTAACGTTATTATATAAAACTTTTTATTATGCCAATCTGCTTTTAATTCGTTATACATTTTATCAAAATAGAAAAGAGAAGATGGATATATATGTCTTTAATTAAATTTGCTAAAATAGGCTTGACATCTTTTGACGGCATTTTCTTAAAATCAATTTTGTGTGGCTTGACATAGTATTGCTTATCACCATCGAATTACATAATATCATTCAACACAGCACATAAACAGACAATCCTTTGCAATGCTACATTCTCACAAAAGCGTGTAATTGGCGCTTGTATACAGGCGGCGCTGAATTTCCTAATTAACATGGAGGCACAAAGGTTCTCGTAATTGTTAATTTGGCAGCACATTCGGGCCGTTAATGATGCGTAGCGCCGTGCGAGAGAATTACTCCTACCCAACAATTTATTACTTGTATGTGACAGAGCCCAGCTCCGCCGGATCCCTCGCAGAACCGAAGCGAAATCCGAACGGAGTCCATTGCGAGTGGACGCATTAATTTTAGGGTCGTATTTGTAATGCTTGCGAAACAATTTGTCGGGTGGCCGTGCGTCGCTCTTGCTGGCGGATCCGAAGTTAGAAAGCTACTCTAACTGAGGGTCATTTTAAAACAAACAAGCTGCGTTAGTGTCCCTAACTTTCGGTTGAAGCGGCCGTTTGATTGTTTTAATAATATGTTATAAATTATCTTTACGAAGGTTATTAAAATGCTCACACACTTATGACCTTATTAAGGTGTTATTGTTAAAAATATTTGTGCCTAATTGCATGATGACAATTTTATATTATACTAGTTATCACTTGCGGTTTCTCTCGCGTTTATGGTTACTGCTTCGCTCCTATGGGTCGTAGCGTGATGTAATATAGCCTATAGCCTTCCTCAATAAATAAACTATCTAACACAATAAGAATTTTAGCGCGTCCAAACAAACAAACAAACTCTTCAACTTTATTATATTAGTATAGATAGTTCGCACCTTCGCCCGCGTAGTATGTTGATAAAACATAGCCGATTATTCTGATGTACCTACATATATTCCTGTAAAGTTTCGTCAAAATATGTTCAGTTTACGTGAAAGAGTTTCAAACATCCATACATCTATACACATTTATAATATAAGCAAGGATAACAAATAATTCTAACTATTTTTTAAGGATAAATTATAAATATTTTCATTGAATTTAATATCATTATTATACATGAGATTATGCGTGTGCTTGTTTGTTACGCTTTCGCGCCTCAACTATTCAGCCGATCGTCGTGTTTGCATACACGTTGACAATGGCATAATGTATTTTTACGTTTGCAAGGAAATAGAAAAATAATTTTGCTTAATTCTTAAACAGGACACCGTCTGTAGTAATAAGGCAAGAATAACCTCTGTAAGTTTCTTAGACTTTCGTAACTGATTTAGAAAAACTCTGTAGCCTCGTAAGATTCACCTAGGTTGAAGAGAGTAATTCTCGCCTTACGCCTGACATTCTTTCAAGTGTAAGGCGAGAATTACACTTATAAGTTTTCCCCGGACTTTTATAAAGATTTACATAAAACGTTTGTTACTGTATTACATCTGAAATTATTTACTGACAGTGCTATTACCAAGGGATTGAACACAACAGCTCTCGTAAAGTAACTTCGGTAACTGTTACCAGGTTACAAAGTTGTTTTATATCAATTACAAAAGTAAAACTTACAAATGTAATTCTCGCTTAAATGCGGCTGATAAACAATTACGGTAATTTTTGAATATGCAAGCAAAAGCAAATGTAATATTCGCCAAATATAATGGGTTAAAAGTCCAGGTTGAGCTCTTGGGGATGAATGAGTATAAAGAGTTAATAGAAGCTTGCAGATCTTTTAAAAATGGTTTATTCTGAATATCTTATAACGCGTAATGATTTTTTTTTTGTTATTAAGTGATCGATGACATCAAAAGAGTCGCGGGGAGTCGATGGTTTCAGGCAGCGCAGGACCGCGACTGTTGGAGATCCACGCAGGAGGCCCATGTCCAGCAGTGGACGACCACAGGCTGATGGATGGATGGATGTATATATAGTTGTTTCATTGTTAATTAAAACTGTTTTAGATATGTTACAATATGTGAGATTTTATTCATATAAAAAATAAATAAAAAAATTAACTAAAGTAAATTTAAATTCGTTTTAAATTGTTTTCCCAACTAACACTGTTGTATGTAATTATATATATTTACTTTTATGATCAATGCAAAATTATTTTCCACAATTTTAAAAATAGATTCAGTACTTGTTCGCACATACAAAATTAACTCAGAAAGATACAGATTTTCTAGACTAGCATGAAATAATAAAACCACAATTTTTCAATCAGCGATAATGCATTAGCTAATACCAACCCTAAGCAGGACTAATGTTATTGAGCGTGAATCGCATTCAGTAAACCGTAGTAGCTACAATATCTAATCTGTGGCACAAAAGGGATAAGCGTACAATGGAGGTGCCGAGAGTCCCCGGGGATGACCTCCCCCGGGCTGAGGTCTGTTATTAATAATCGTTAAATGTTAGCACTTTGTTTTATTATTTTAGCAACTGATCTAAAAAGTTTTTTTTTAATGTTTGTTAACTGAATTTCGTTTTCTTTCCGATTTTCTTAAATGATTTTGAAAATTGTTCTTTATTTTAAATGGTATTTAGATTGGTCTGATACATCGTCAAAATCGATTAAGAGGTTTGGTTTTGAAATCAAAATAATAAATAGTATAATTTTTCCAGTACAATTTTGTTTTGTGGAAAAAAACTGTGAAAGGTTGTTGTTTTTGGCCAATAATTGTTTTACAAATAAAGGTTTTTAGTATGATTCTGTTCTGGCTTTATACCAGAATAGTAAGAAGGAGTGCATAATGAAGCATTAACCCTTTGTAAAATTTGTAGTCGTGTAGGAGAAGGTAAATTATGCAGCTGTGTTGCAGTCTTTTTCATTGTCCTTATCACATTGATTTTAACATTATTTAGTGGAGTAGCAATTTGAAAGGAACATAACTGTATAATCTTAGCTTCTTTTAAGAATACGGGAGTTGAATTTGATATTATTGTCTATGAATAAGTTACTATTACTCATGACAACCTTTGAAGACAATCGACTAGTCGTAAAATGGAAAACGAGCCACAATACTGAAAGTGAAACAGTTTTTCCAGACAAATAAAGCGAATGCAAGTTGAAACAATTAATAGATTAACCCGTTACAAATGAAACGAGCTCGGGCAGCCTTAATTTATCACGACGGAGCAGCAGTGACGCCGTCAGCCGTCAGTCCGGACAGTCGGCAATTTCATTAAGCCAAGCAGTCGGTCTCAGGCCGGTGACAGTTTAAATAAGACCAGTGACTTCACAAAGGCGTTCTTATTTACGAAGTGCATAATTTCATTTCTTCGGCCGGCATTGAATGGAGTTTTCGAGCGGGGCGTGTCGACCAATCAGGTGCAGGCGCGGGCTAAATGGAGTTGCGATTGCGTCTGTTCTCAATTTGGCGGCAATTTGCGGTACAATGACGCGGGACCCGCCGCCCGCCTCGCCTTAACAGGTTATTATTCAATTTGGGGTGCGTCCGACACATTTTGATTAGTCAATAAGTTAATATGCGGTTAACGGTGACAGTTTAACAGCTTCGCTTTGAGCTGTAATTGGGAGGTGTGTTGATAATCTAACCGCTTATTTGACGGCCGATCGCTGCAAGTTGGCTATTTTAATAGAAACTCTTTGATTTGAATTATTTAGCCTTCGTGGATCTTGAGGTAATTCTATATTGGTTTTCAAAGTTAACAATTCATGGTTTTCACATCGCAAACGTATTAGTTCAAATCCTTTAATTACATCTGTAATTGAATCACATGGTTTAAGCAAATCCCACAGCTGTTACTTTAGTGCCTAAACGAAAACCATTTATTATTGTTATTAATACAAGACTCGATAGTCTCTACAGCCATGTCTCTCAAGATTTATACTGCAGGAAAAATTGGCTTTTCTATACAAGATAAAACTAAATACTATGAGAAATTAGTTTTTCACTCAGCACTGTACATAAAAACAAAAAAAAATTATAGCGGGCAAAATTATAATTAATTGTCTCAATAGGATACAAAGGACTAGTATTCGTGTGAGAATATAAAAATAACATTACATGATTTATGAAATCAGTGAGTTTTTCTTTAAGCTGAATTCGTATTCATAAGTGAACTTATACTACTTTATTTAGTACCTTAATGTCAAATGTAAATGTAATAAAACGTTATGGTACTTGATTCTTCGACAATTTACTTAAAGAGTGTAATTATTAAAATATTGACCATTAAAATAAATAAATAAAAGAGTAGATGTTAACATAATTTTATAATACAAATACCTAAGTAATGTAATAAATTACCAAAAAAACTATTATGAATCTTAATATCTAGTATTCTGCTTACAAAGAATATTTGTATTCCTTAAAATTAAGTAACTTTAAAAGATAAAAAGATGTAGTCATATTAAGTGTAGTCCCTCTACACAATATGACTACATCTTTTATCTTTTTAAAGCAATACCAACAACTTAATTGTGTAGATATTATTAAAATTCTTAAACTGTAGACAAGACTTAAAAGAAAAAAAAAAAGAGAACTCACATCAAAAGCAAAATCGGTCAAGCCGTTTTCGAGAAATCGGGGAACATACGTAACAAATGTCCCCGACGTATTTAAAGTCGTTTAAAATAGCCCAAGAGTTAGAACTAAACCAGCGACTTCCACATTTTCTTCATATCATATTTGACGACAGGTTGGCGCATTGGTCACTGCTGAACTGACTGAAGTGCTAACGGTAGATACCCGCTCATGGCTAATATTGTCGTGTCGTATTGGCCATATTTGTCGTGGTCTGGTTTGTGTTGATGGACCCCTAGCATCATAGGCCCCCAATGAAAGTCGTTGAGTATGAAGCATCTATTATTTATTAATAATATATAACGGCCAATATACCGTGGCCAAACAGCAAGATAAAATAAACTCCTGCAATAACAGATACCCGATAATTACATGATTGGTGTAACCGGAAATATTAAAAAGGCTCCAATTTATACCATTGATTGCGCAAGTCACACGGCAACAATGGCGGTAGTAATGAAAATATAGAGTTAACGAGAGCGCGGGCGACTTCCGACAGCGGCGTAAAATAAACAAGACGAGGCCTGTCGCGGGCAAATTATATGCTCGTGGGGTATTGGGTTATGGGGCAGGAGACGAGCGAGAGCGTCTGTGGGGTTTCGGTTATACCACGATCTGTACCTATTAAAGAGACTAATCACAAATTTTAGGAAATTCACATTTTAGGAAACAACGCAGAAAACGTTTTAAATGTTAGCCATTTATTTAGACTTTAATGTCACAAAATGTTGATGATGGAATAGTTTTGTTTTTCAAATTCGTGGATTATGAATCACAAAATTATATTAAACTACATTTTCATTATTAGCTTAGCTACGTCGTTTAACAAAGAATTTGAATTAAGTAAACGTGAATTATGTACCTTAACGACTGTGTTAAATAGCAAGATAGATTGTTAGTCTTCTTTAAAGTATTTTTAATTATTAATTACAAGAAACAGTATTATAATTATTTTAATCCAAGTTTTTATATGAATCGTGTGTAAAAAAAGGAAATCTTCAAAATATTTTTATTAAAAATAGGTAATTACGTTCTGCATTTGAACTTCAAGCAAATAAACCTACCACGGTTTCGATAGTTTAGCTTCAGACCTGAGAAGAGATAAAATCGCTACCGCTCATGCCTCGCGGCTATAGAACAGCTGCGCTAACTGGGCAACTAGCGGCCATGAATAAGCGATTTCGGGCAATCACTCTGTCCAGTTTGCTCGATCACTCGTAATTGCTACAATATCGATAATAATATCGATAATTTGCCACCGACGTCCGCCTGACGTCTAATCAACGTGTGTTTGACGAATCAAAACGGGAGCGTGCTATTAGGCCTGTTATCGGTTGAAAATGAAATTGTCGTGTCATTTCTTTCAGTAAGAGCGACGCAGCCTGCAGATTATTTTGTGACCCATTCGGTAATAAGAATTGGTAAAAAAAAAAAAAGTTGATTTGAATATGTTACGTTATAATATTTAACGTTAAAAATCTGTATCCATTTCCAAGATTGATAAGTTCGTCAATTGCCTTGTTAGCCCAAAGATTTTCTTGACTGTCATACTCAGTTGTTAGCTGGTTGCTAGGCAACGTCGTCCCAAGTGTTCGGCATTCTGGGGGCCAAAATCCATGAGCTTATTACATACCTAAAGTTGTTAGACATTATTGAGTTAGAGATACTGTAGTCTGCAGATTATATTGTGATTCATAGTTTTTTTTTGATCCAGAATCGTTATTAAAGATATTCGAAAGTCGGTACTGAATCGTCATATTGTATACTTACATCTTAGTACTAATAAAGAACCCGGCTGTAGTAGCCACAAGTCTCCAATTTGCAGAGGTTTTTATGCCTTTTCAACGTCTTAAATAAATTTTTGTTTTGTCATTCAAATATTCTCACCTATTATATATGAGGTTGCTAAAAATAAACAAACTTTGACATACTTGTAAACGAGTTTCTTATTTATATAACGCGCTTTCTGCCGCAGTTTTAAACCTTAAAATTTAATTAATATTGCTGAAATAATTAACATGTGTCGAATTGGCACAACCAAAAACCATTTACCAAAGAATTGAATTGCTAAAGTAACGAATCGAAGTCAGTTTTCATTACAGATATATATATCTATATTTTAATCATATTAGTTATTTAAATGGCGCATGCAAAACATAAATAAGTAAATCCGCTTACCAAAGGGACTGAAGTCCTTGACAGTCCGATATTTTTAATTGAAACGGGATTAGATCCATACATTGATACGATCAATCATATTCTGAGGACTTACCATCGGTAGCCATGTTTGATTTAATACCGGTATTACAGATTATACTTCGCTTTGTGATGCGAAATTGGAAATTTATTTTTCCAATTTTAAATATTGAGTTTTCTCTCTATTTGTGGCATTTTTGGTAGATATTACGAATTTGATAGGTTACTGATTATAAGTTTTTATTTGGCGAGAATTATATTTGTAAGTTATAGTCTCGAGATCGATATAAAACAACTCTGTAACCTTGAAATAAAACTATTTTAAACGGATTTAAATCGCGTATATTAATTATATTTATCATCCCGACGTTTTTTGACGTTAGACGGGAGTTTCACGGGAGTCTACCCGTGACCACGAACGCTGCAAAGTGCTCGAAACGTCGGGATGATAAAAATAATTAATATACGCGATTTAAATCCGTTTAAAATAGTTTTATTTCAATGAATAATAATCGCGAAAATCTAAGACAACGATAACTCTGTAACCTGGTTTCTGGTATACTTAGTAAAACGAAAGTTGTGAATGTTAAAAATAAGGCACTCGTAGTAAATACTATCATGTTTGGAACAATGCTGAACAACTTATGTAAATCTATGAAAGTCTGCGAATAAATCTTATACGTGTAATTCTTGCCTTAAACTCCCTTTGTTATGGTATAATTCGTGCAAGTTATTTTGCAACAGTTTTCTATTATCTATCTTATCCCATAAAGTTGAAATTTAACAGGTTTTTACACAGAGGAGCCGCCATGTGACTTCCGCAGCAAGCTATATAAACCAATTAAAATAAAAATTAAATTAGAATAATTTGCTTCCAATATCTCCTATTATATTTTAATTGTAAATAAATCTATACTGATATCATAAAGAGATAAAATTTGTTTGTAAGTATGTATGTTACATACGGGGTAATCTCTGAAACTACTGGTCTGAATTAAAAAAAATCTTTTTGTGCCTAAGGATTTAGGAAGGTATAGGCTATATTACATCACGCTACGAGTTACAGGGCAGCTAGTATAACAATAAAAGGTAATTTGTTTATGTCTTAAATAGAATAATAAAATTGTAATAATTATATTTTTGTATAACCAACTGGCAATTACAACATCCTCTCTGAGGTTTGAACTTACGAGGACAGGCTTAGACGCACAAACAAATGTACAAATATATGTAAGTCTGTAAAAAAATTAACCGACTTCAAAATCGAAATAAGTAATTTTCTTTATTTAAGGATGCTTATTTCAGTTATTTTTGTTTAAAAAAGAATTAACCGATTTTGATGAAAATTCTGACACTAAGCTGAAGATATTTTATTTAAGACTAGCGAACCCTGCGATTTTACTTGTGCTTACATAGTACTTTCATACAATCTTCCAACCTCCGTTTTACCCCCTTAGAGGTCGAATTTTGCAAAAGCCCCTCTTAGTGAGCATCTATGTACTAAAAAGAACCTCCATAACAAATTTGAAACTCCTAGCACTTGTAGTTTCTAAGATATAAGTGATGAGTAAGGAAGTGACCTTTCGCTTATATATAAATATGTATATATGGATGTAGTTGTGGATACAGATATAGATTAGTCTATCAAATAAAAAGAATAACATTCAAAATTGGTTAATAAATGATGGACCTCTAAGATAATAATTGCTTTACTACAAAAGATAAAATAAGGCCATGTTCAACACGTGCCAACACGTAAACAGTGTTTAAAAATTAAACATTGCTTAAAATATTATTTAAATTGCTTAACAGCGAATAAACTCATAAAAAACTTATTGATAAAATGTTATACGTTACATTTGACAGCTGAAATAGGTTTTAGACATCTATTAGACTCACTTACACGTATATTAATATATACCTAAAGCATGTTTAACTCAAAATTGTGCTTAGACGCGGATGTGTATAAGGATTTTTTTAAACACGCGTTTAACGTATTTTTAAATCTTTTGTAGTAAGGCAGTAAGAGTTTAAAAACACACTACGAATTAAGAACCTACTCAAGCAGGAATCGAAGTCGCGATCATTGGCGTTAAAAGTACGTTCATTACCATTTCCCCACTGATCAGATTGGCCATAATTTGTAAGTATTGAAAATTATTACGCCAAGTCTCGTCAAAGTGAAACAGTTTGTCATTATTATAATTATGATCGTAATATTGAGTTTAATTAATGAAGTGTTAATTGAGTTTCAACGATTTTACGTCCTTTTGTACCGGGGTAAGGGTTGTGATCGTTATTGTGGATTTCATTAAAAATCGTTTTGGTTTTTTGTTATTTAATAATTTTATTGGTAATGTAAGAAACGAATAAAATATTAATTTCGTAGTCGGAAAAAGTAGAACAAAAATGTTTTAATATTAATATTTTAAATATCGAAATGTTGATATTTTTATTATGTACGTAGCAGACCTGGCGAACTTATCAGTAATATTGTGTTAACTTACTAGCAGTTTCATACAAAATTTAGGAGAAAAAGAAATTTCTTCATATTTTTTTTTGGTAATTTTTAAATGTTTTAATTCATTCTGTTATTCGAGGCGGATATCCAACAAATCAAGGATCATAAAATTCAGTCAAGTCATCCTTGACTTATATATGGTGTAACTAATCCTATTTTTATACCTATATATATTCAGGTATATACTACGATTATCTCCTTCTTTTTTTAAAGCGGTTATACACAATACCTTTCTTGTGTTACAATCGAGCAAAAAGATATATTCAGTAAAAAAAATGAATGGACTAAAATAGAAGTAAATCTCATTGATTTTGGTAACCTCAAAACATACCAAATGATACGAAATAATAACGTCGAAAACTAACGATAAGTAAACATAAGAGTCCACACGCGGACAAAATACTAACACTTGTGCCAACACAATCAGCTTAGTTATTGTCCATATTAGACCAATTCCGATTCGTTTGTTTAACTGTTCCACAGTAATAATCTGTGTGGAAGAATTCTTTATTTTACGTATTTTACACTGACTACCAAAAGCTGTGCGTGTAATTGTGCTGTTATATATAACTAGTTGCCCTTCGCGGTTTAACTCGTTTATGGTTATATCTCCGCTTCTATGAGTCGCAGCGTGATGTAATATAGTCTATAATCATCCTAAATAAACGGGATAATCAACGTTAACAGATTTTTCAAATTGGATAAGTAGTTTCAGAAATTATATATACAAACTTACAAACAAATTTTAACTCTTTATAATATTAGTGCGGATAGTAGTGAACAAACATGCAAGGGGTTTTTCCGATGTTTTCTGATCATCGTCACCCATGGACATTTACAGCACCGTCACTACGAAAAATTGATGAAGAGGAATACGATGTAAGACAAAGGAAAGGAGATGGCGAAAGAGGATGTGATGAAATGAAATGACGACGATTCATTTTGGGTAGGTGATTTTTGTGTTTATTTATTCATTGAATAGTTTCTTTTTAAGAGTGATCTTATTGAAATACCAAGACCGGAATGTAGATAATAACCATACCAAAGTCCACCATTGCCTTTACTTTACTGTAATGAATTTATATTATTTTTAAGTGGTCTTCCTAATTCATACTATTTCCGTACTTAGTAAAGTCGATTTAGTGATTTGCCGTGAACATTTTTTTTAAATAGCTGGCAAACGAAAAGAGACACTTGATGTTAAGTGATCACCACCGCCTAGGGAGACTTGCAGCACCAGAGGAGGAACTAGTGCATTGACAGTTTTAAGAAGAAATAAAGAAAGGGGATAGGAAGTTAAGAAAGGAATGGGGGTTTGGCTGACGCTTCTCTCATCTACTCTACGAAACGCAACTGTTTTAACTAACCATTTAACTGCTATCTTTCGCGAGAGTGAGGTACTGTCCCGGTTGAGCCAGCTCGAATACGAGTTCATTCAAACTGAACAAACAGAATTACTCTGCAATTATGTTATGTAGTGAATATTTTTATCGGTCGATATTAAATGCAATTCAGGATAAAGAATTGAGATCGTCGAGTCACGTCGATTAGTGTGCATGCAGCGAATCATTACGGCCGTGCCGCCATCTTATTGTGGCGGCCATTTTGCTGTCACATGTCAAACGGTCAAATGCAGCGGAAATTGTGTTATTAATGTGTAATTGTTGTTATTTCTAGCTGGTTGTTATTAAAATAATACAGCATGTATGCCACATGGCTTTAACTTGAGTGATGGACACTTTCCATTAGCAATAGTTACTATAAAAATACTATAATAATAAATACGTAACAAATAATTCGTATATTTGGAATATAATCTTTATGTTAGGATTTCCAAAAAAATTCTGTTTTTTTTTTATTCGAAAGTGTTTTAAAAAGCCAATTTTAATAAAGTATATTTGAATTTAAATTAAATCTTCGATAACATATCGCATTATAAATTACAGTGTCGATAGTTGATACTAAAATATAGATTTGTTTTATGTTTAAACAAAGTGCTCAAAAAAATGTATCTGCAAATTACATAACGTCACGCTCTATGTATTATTGTGTTATAAGTACGTAGACAACAAATGAGCCTTCGCTATAACAGACTAGAGTGTCTTATAATTGCCTACGTATTGTTATGTATATGTTATGGACAAAGTGATTAATTACATTAACCATAATACCCGGACATTATGAATTATGCTAAATTAATCACTATGCCGATAACCTATACATTAGGAATATATTACAAAAATTAAATTAAGTAATAACGAAGTAACCAAAATTAAAGCAAATATTTTATTCCAGCATACAAAATAAAGTAGATACTACCAGAATCAGCTAACAAGAAATTCAACTCATAAATGTATCAAGCAAGCAACCTAAGCCTCGAATCAAACAAATGTATAAACGACAGAATTACCTCAACAAAGCATTATAATACAAACACATACATTTCCATTTAACCCGTTCATAACACCTCTACCTGTCCATTACGAGTACATAATCGAACATCAATAACAGCCTAATAAAACAACATCCCTCCCGCGTCTTCTCCGAATCGCGCCGCACTAATAATTACGCATTTATTTTCTCTCCAAACCCTCTTGACAGCCCGAGATGCATCCCGTGTCAATCCTTTGTACACTCCACAAACTTATACCACGACCAATAATCGAACTAAATTACTCTAAACGCTCTTATCGCACAGTAAATAAGGCCCAATTTCCATTGAACAACAATTTCCGAAGCGTATATTGATGTTCGTTGTTGTATAAGGTGCCTACACGCTCATTAGTGTCTTATAAATAATATGGGGTCCCTTATTGTTGGAGTGTTGCAACAATATTAAAATAATAAGGCGATAATAAGGTTCTTTGTGTGTTGAGAATATAATATGGAAAGCTGTTTACGAAATGTAGAGACGCGTTTAACATGAAAGTGGTGACGTGGGATTTTAAGAATCTGCGATTGTTATGTCATTTTGAGTTTTTGTAATTGGAACGATTTACTTTTTGAATTGTTGTGTAATTATGTAATTTTTCACAGATAAAAAAATTTTCAAGTAGGTTTTTGTCAGACTTAAAATAAAAAAATTAAATTTCCTTAATATATACGGATCCTGCTTTAGGACCAATTTCAGTAAATTGTTTAAATATAATTAAGGAGGCGAGTAATGTAACCAATAGCAGGTAACATAACATGGTTGATATACTTAACTTTTATTGTATTTAGAACTATTTTAATAGAATAACATTTTTTAATTGTCCACACAGCACACAGTGTTTAAAGTTAACTTTAATCTTTATGTTTCTATTAGAAGAATAAAATGTAAGCTCGTATACAGTACATAATATAAATGCAGACTATTTTCTTCCCGTGATATCGAGTGGAAAGCAATTTTTGAGTTCACGCAGACTAGCCGGCGCCTGCCATTTCGGTTGAATTATTTAAATAGTTTATTCGCGAATCATAGCCAAAATCTTTATTCAATATATTATTGGAAAAATATCAGAGGTTTTCTTTATAATATTATTTCATTACTTTTTTTAGCTAATATGCCTGATTTTCGTACGGACAGTGTTTTTTTTTTATCTTAGAATGTATTTTGATGTGATAGTGATAGTGGGTATTTGGAAATTAGCCAGTTGTAAATGTTGTTCCGGTAAGCTGCGAATAATTTGACGTTTAATCAATTCAAAAGCGTAGTATCCGTGCTCCTGGAAGTCATGTATTTATAATAAGTCATTGTAATATTTTATAAATGTAAGAGCCGATATGGCCTAGTGGTTAGAATACGTCGATATGAACTGATAATCGCGGGTTCAAACTCCGGCTAGCTGAGTTTTCAAGTGCTAAAGTGTTTAAATTCATCTTGTGCTCGGCAGTGAAGGTAAATGCGAAGAAACCTGCATGGGCTGGGAAAAATTCTGACATTAAGCTTGTCCTTAATAGGAGAGGAAGCCTTTGCCCAGCAGTGGGACATTTACAGACTGTTACTTTACTTATACTAATAATGTAGCGTTTCGAGTGCTACCTGGACGAGTGGACGCACAAACGGCACGACAAACAGTTTTGATGTGAGTGAGTGTAATTGGCTGAGAGCGGTTCGGGAGATGAACCTAAACAAACAAACTTCACTTCTTCGTCAATTACATTCGACTTCGTGAGATTTTAGTCATCTTTTTATCCGACTCCAGCGAAGCCTAAAGAAGAGTTATGTGTTTGGCCAGTGGTATAAATAAATAAATAAACGCGTCACACTCAACGGCCCCCATTAAGACCTCGTGCTCTTGTGTCGGAGGTCCGGAAACACACACACAACACTAACACAACCACCCAGACCACGACAAACATACGTATGGCCAATACGGATGTTTGTCGTGGTCTGGGTGGGATATTTGTCGTGAATGTGAGCGGGGATCGAACCCGCGACCGTTAGCGCTTCGGTCAGTTGCAGTGACCACTGCGCCAACGTGCCTGGTAAGTATGTCCACATGGGTGAATGATACGCTATTAGTTTCGTCTTGTTGGCACCAGCTGTCCCTTGTGGTTTCACTTGCGTTTATAGTTACTGCTTCGCTCCTATGAGTCGTAGCGTGATGTAATATAGCCTATAGACTTCCTCAATAAATAAACTATCTAGTACCAAAAGATTTTTGTTTTATTCAAAGCAGTAGTTCAAACAAACTCTTCAGCTTTATAATATACGTATAGATTTTAAACTTTATCGCTTATTTATATGGTAATTGGATTTATATATTTGAAAACTATAGAATTAGTAACTATTTCAATAATATTTGTGATGTTAGATTTATGTTTTTGATTTTTGGTGATTTTTTATGACTATATTTTATAACAAGGAATTACGAAAAAAATTAAATAAAATTTTGATAAAGAGTTTTGTCAATGGAGTGATAAAAAAGCACAACATGATTTAATAAAAGTTCTAAACACACAGTTTCAACACTCTATGGTCGTTTTTCAGTCACATTCGTACGTGTGCAAGACCACATGGTGGCAATAATCAAAATTAATAATTCCGAGAAACTTAAGAACCTAATTAATGTTTTTGCGATTATAATATTTTCTTTTGCTTCCGACAAGAGAGCAAAAACCATCAAAAGTGGATATAGTCCTTACAATAATAAACTAAAGTAGCTAAACTCTTAGCTAGAAGCCAAACAATAACGTGTAATAAATATTGCAATACACGACACGAGAACAAAATATCACCACAAATTCCGACAGTACTGCCATAAATATGAAATTAGATCCAACCGCAGACGCCGGCCATTTTATCCTAGAATTCACTTAAAACGAATGTCTTCACTTCGAAAGTGAGTTGTTTTCAAGAAAATACAGACATTAGACGCCGACGGTTGTGGAATAAACAAAACAAGGATACAAATCTCCCAGTGGGAGATTATCGTCTAGAACTAACTCGGTTACCGGCCCGCTCGTTATTTACCGGCGAGCGATGCTGTGGCTGAGCGGCTGAGCGCTTGTCTGCGGCTGAGTCGATATTTGCACGGTCTATTTGAGCGTTATTATCCCGGATATTTATTGAGTGCCGATTTCCGCCAATTCGATTAAAGGGCTGACCGGGGCTGCACGTCTTGTGACGTTACTCGCAGGAATTGAATAAGCTGATTTGGTGTGTTGTAGAGGATCGAAGGTTGTTTGTTGTAAGCGAGATGGAAAAGATATTCCGATTCTGAGGATCGTTAATAAGAAGTTCTTGTGTTGAGAAGTTTTGTAAGCATTTCGTCGTTGTAAGATTTTCGTTTGTAAGCATGTCGCATGCATAAGTAACTTAACAGGAATTGTAAATTTACGTTGGTTTGGTTTTAAATTATTTGTTTTTTTTTACATATTCGATGTCGAATTAGTTTTGGTTCGCAAAAATATTTAACCCTTAAATGTACGGATTTTTGTTATTTTATGTAAATAAAAGTAGATTAATGAAAATAATAGAAAAAATCTTTATTTGATCTAATTTTAAATGATTTTGTTTGTTTCATTTTAGTTTCCGTTTTTTCAACCAAGTCAAGCATCTTGGATCATGTTCCTTTACAGCTTGTGAACTAACATAAAACATACCAACGCGTAACAAAATAAGCCTAAATCAATTGTTTCTATACAAACAATAGCTCATAATAATAATTAATTAGTATTGTGAAGACGTCTGTTTGCGCAGGTGCGCTGTGACATCAATTACACTAGTTCGGAAGCCAGAACATTGTCTGTTCGTGTGTTTGTTCGCAGTCTGGCTCCTTGTTTGCGAACGACGTCTTCGGACAATGTAACAATTATATTTCGACTCGGGAGTGGAATCAACTAGCCTTTGAACAGACGTTGAATATGTGGGTTCAGTTGTCTGAGAATCCTTAAGAAAATCTAATTCAAATTGAAAATTTAAGTAATATTAAAAATGTATTTTAATATCTGTGCCGTTATAAAACTTGCCTGAGTACTGATTCTCGACGATAATTATCAAGTAAATAAGTGTGTAATGAGTTGGTTTACTAGTTTCGTACAAGGTCATTTGGGACGCTTAATATATGGCCGAATTCATAATGTGTGCGACACGAGCTAGCTAAGTTAGCAATTTAAATTTACTTTCATATAACTCTGTGGTTAACAATCTATGATTTTGAAAAATAATCATTCTATCAACATAAAATGATATATAAGTCTAAATCAACGGCAGAATTCCGAACTATAAAACGTTTTTTGACGTTCTCTGTCCAAAAACGTGAATTTTTGAATTAGGTCACTTCAATTCTAAGCACGCGACATGATCAAAGTTTTGCGTCCACGTAAGATTTTTAACAAAACAATCGCGGGTCATTTAAGCCATAAACAACGGAGTGGTGTGACAATGCGCCGGGTCGTTAGTTCCGAGCGATTGCTCGGCGATGGCGGGGCGACAGGGGACTGTTGTGACGAATCTATTCGCTTCGTTCAAGTTACGATCGATATTGTTGTAAACATTATGACAAAGATAAACAAGTTATCTCATTGTCAATTTATAAATGGAATGGGGACACTGGTCGATAAAATATTGTTCTACTAGATAAACTTTTTAACAAGAAAATAAAATATCCAGCGCATTAATAACATATAAATTATAACCAATATTAAAATATACTCTATTCAAGTAGCCTTTTGAGTTGTTTGTGTTTGGGTATACGACCGTTTGTTTAAACTTTAATCTCACAAGATTTTGATAAAACATAATTTTTTCAAAATCATAGATCATGAACCACAAAATTATGTAAAATTAGACAAGACAGCATAGCATGCGATATGTAATAAAATTAGTATAAAGATACGAATAAACGAACAAACACTTCATTATATAAAGAAATAGACTTATATTAAAATAATTTATTGTCAATTCGCTTGACAAATCGATTACCCGTCACCGTTCGCGTCGGCTTAGATCCGATGTATCGATTTGTAATTAATTTGTTAATGCGCCCATTGTACTCGATGCTACTAATTTAATAGACTCGTAATTGAGTTGGTGTTTGTCGTGATTTATTATTCTAATGCGATTGATATTTTACATTTTAATTATTTACGAATTAGAACAGTTTTGTTTAATTGTTTTTATGGGAAAATTGATGTTTACTATTAAAGTACAAAATCGATTGTGATCTGTTTTATAAAACTGTTTATTGTTGAAGGAATACTAAAATACTAGACTAGACAAGATTCAAGGTAGAGCCTACCTAACTTTAGCTCACTTACTAAGCTCGTACAATAAAATTTTAGATAACTATTATGAACGAAGAAAGATTCTAATATAAAAGTAAATAATAATGACTTGTTACCGTCATATTTTCAAGTCGTATATTGACAACATCATCGATCGTCGATACAAAACATAACTTTATCCAGCCCCACAAGTACATTTGTCCACCTTTCACAATAAGTATTCAAATTTGGGTACCGTTAACAGTTGATGGAGAAATCACAACGACACACAGACATCATTTGTCTAGCAAAGAAGCATGAAGGTCTACACGACCGTGCAAAATGCAGCTCCCTTCCGTACATCGCTACATTACACCGCTTCAGCATTACTATATCTACTGGCTACTCGTCCCGACTTCGTATTGGTATAAGTTATAACCGAGGTTTTTAACATGCAAATATTACATTTAATATTATAAAGTAATAGCTACATCTCGCGGTTTTACCCTAGTTTATGTTTGCTTCCTATGAGTTCTAGCGTAATTTTATCTAACATATAACCTTCCTTAATCAGTAATTTCAAAGATTACCTCATAAAAAATCACTTCTTTATAATATTATAGCATAGTCTAGCTTTTGATACATAAAAAAAATATTCTAGAATAACGTATATTTCAAATGATAGCAATATTTTTCAAATATATTTAGTGGTTCCGGAGTTTACTTCGCACTCTTTATTATACTCGCATTAGTATTACCAGTATACATAGATTATTACACTAGTAGATAATAACATACGGAAAACACGCAAAGATATTTTTAAACGTATCTATACCTAACAAAGCGTTAACTAATTTCACAAATAGGTACCTAAACTAGCGAACTTCAGTCGCCCCGATTTAACTAAGTGAAGGAAAATAGAAAAGAAAACGAGCCTGTTAAAACTTCGACCACTCGGCGAGCGGCCACGAGTAACCGGGCATAACCGGGTACGACCGGGATAACCGGGGAATTCTTGAATTCTTTAAATTGACGATTTCCAAGACTTTTGCCATCTCGATTTATGGCTGAGTTGAAATGTTTTGTCGCTGGAAGATTTATAGAGTGGTTTTATTTTAGTATACTTGACAACATTTTGCAAGTTTAGAATGTTGTAATGTAGTTTGCATGTTAAGATCTTAGATAGACCGCATTGTAAATTATATTTTGTGTTAATTTGTTTTCATGTTATTTTTATGATGTTAAAACATTCGACATCTTATCATCTGTGTGTAATAAATTATAATTATCGAAAATTAATTCCTATTTAAACGTAGTAAAGTAGAGTAAAGTAACAGCCTGTAAATGTCCCACAGCTGGGCAAAGGCCTCCTCTCTCATTAAGGAGAAGGTTATAGAGCTTAATCCACCACGCTGCTCCACTGCGGGTTGGCGGATATACATGTGTCAGAATTTCTCCCGGCACATGTAGGTTTCTTGTCCTCACCTGATGTTTTCCTTCACCGCCGAGCTCGAGATGAATTTAAACACAAATTTAGCACTTGAAAAACCAGCGGTGCTAGCCGGGGTTTGAACCTGCGATCATCAGTTGAGATCGACATGTTCTAACCACCAGGCCATCTCGGCTCTTTAAACGTATTAACCATTAATAGATTATTTTATTATTCTGGTAATATTGTTTGAATTCAATGCAAATAAAACAAGACCAAATAATATAAAAAAAACTTCACAATATGGACTGGTCGAAATATGGTATCTTTCACAAGCGCATACCAATATCTATTTCACAATACATTAGCGACAATATCAAATCAAATTCATTTCCAATCTTCTAAATTGTATCAAGTCGATTGCAATCTTATTAATTTAAGTGATAGCGGCTATTACGGACAATCGGCGGTAATGCTGTGGGCGGTGGCTGGTGGAGCGATAAATCCTCCTGAGCGGATCCATCGAATACGAATGGCCTTTCCTATCACATTAGCGAACAATTGAAGATATTTAACTAAGGCGTAGGGGCGTGGTGCAAGTTAGAAGATTTTTGCTGTCAAATTAAATGGTACTTATATAACGGACGCTTATATGTCGACCCACACGGACTTCAATTTGATAAAAAGGCGTCTAAAGATGTCAAACCTATTCCTATTTTTCTTGTTTGCACAAGTATATATTCATCTTTTGCCTTTCGATTTTGATAAAAAGTATAATAAATTTAAAGCACATTGGTACAGTAAATAGTTCTATCTAATAGTAGGTTTTTTAAATATATGAAATTATTGCATAATCTAAATATGGAACACACTTCAACATTCTAAACATTAGATTAACTAATAATAAATGATAAACTTTTTCCGTACATATTTAATTCAGATGACTTGAAAATTTTTGAATATGTTGAAAATGTAATGCACTATCAGAATACATCAATATCTCTAAATTTGACTTTTTGTGGATACACATAAGCAATAGCTTTTCAGCATCCATATATTTTTTCTTTAGTATTAAGTACTTTTTACAGAATCCTAAAAAGAATTTGTTAATTAACAGATAAAGTATTTATTTATTTTGGGTTATAGAATTTTATTTGTCACAAGAAATAATTTTTACTTAAACGAGAAAATTCACAATACACAAATAAAAGTTACACTAAAATTTGAACAGTAGTGACTCTAAACGAGACAAAATTTTTCGAAATGTATCATAAACGCATTTTAAAAGCACTGATCTCTTCATTATTTTTTGAGACGTATTTATGGTCCCTTTAGTGCTGGAAATGTTCACGTGTCACTTAAAATCAAGTGACCCGCCCGTTAGTTTGTCCACAATTTCAATAAAAAAAAAATAATAATAATACGAAGGTGTTAAGGAAAGACAGACTAAAGGTCGCCTGTCCCTCGATTCCTAACCCTTGGCCCACCGCCATAGTCCATCAAAGCGAAGTGTAAATCTGTATCGCCCCGGACAGGCTCCATTATGGGTTAATAGAAGGTTCGATTTCTTGTATTCTTAGTATTAAAACAAGGGAAAGTAAATGAAAAAATTAAAATTTGTAATTTTAATCCAGCTATTATATGTAACATATATGGTTGGGTGTTTACTTAGACATACTTATATAAATGTGTGTGGTAACAATAAGATCCTCACGTTATCCTAGGTGACATAGTAGTGGTTAAATCTTAACAGCCTATTATTTTAACCAGATATTTAGAATCGAGAATTTCGAAGGCTATTTCTCGATATTTATATCTTTTAAAATATTATATAAAATATTATATATTTGTATAATATATTTTAATATATATTTTTTTATAACGTAAAGTATGCCAAATGCCCCTGTGTCCTCAATGTTAAAATATTGGGCATACAAACGATACAAAGTTCACGTAAATGTAGTTTAAATAGTGTAAAGCATTATACTCTATGTTTTATCTGTCTCCATAGATATAGTAACAAAGAACAACAAAGCTAGATTACACGGGCCTCGCAGCGGGGGCCGGGAACGTCGCTCGTTACCACTGGCGGGCGACTGGCCGCTGGCACGCGTGCGCGGCAATTATAGCGAATGAGCGACTTTTTTTTAACAAATTGCTTGTGTTTCATTGCTTGCGGGGTGTTTGGTGATTAGGTTTTAATATCTTTTTAAGAGTGCAACGTTAGTGATATTTTGGGCGCACGTTTCATTGAATTACTTATCGAAATAAAATATATATAAATCTAAGCCTGTAAGTCTAACATAACCGAAGTCTTAGGCGGAGTATATCTAGCAGTGGACTTCCTTGCATTAAAAATGATGATATGCTCATGCATATATCATATTGCATACAAAAATCAGATTTCTCATTTCCGTGAAAGATAACGCGCGCAATTGGACTCGTTACTCGTTCACTAGAACGTGTTTATGTTTTTCTAATTTACGTCGTGGATAGCACTAGAGCAGGCGTGTTCAAATATTTAACAATTTTATAAATAAGTAAAAAAAATATTCTGTTTAGATTAGTTAGATTTATAGAAGCCTCGATTTCAAGGACCTTAATTAAAAGTCGACCATTCTCTATACGCATTTTATTTTAAACGAAATCGACATTAATGCGGGCAAAGGCGCGATCAGAAAATAGTAATATATAAAATAGAATATTCTTCATGCATAACAATAGTCATTATCCTATAAACAAAGATTGTAACAACGTTTTCTCATAATTACTCCGCGCGGTCGTGTAAGCCACCGCGGGGTGCGCGCGCGCATAATCCCCCGCTAATGATCAGTGTGCAATTATGTTACACCCATCATTATTGTTGTGTTTTAGAATAATATACTACGTAGCTGTTGACGGCGGGTAATATTTAAATTATTACAATTTTTTCTATTTAAGTTTTAAATTTTAATTCAATGTACCTTTATTTTTTAAGTATATAGATAAAATAAGACTTTAACAAAATCGAACCTGAATTCTGAACGAATAAGAAACAAAATGTTAGATAAAATATTTTCAACAATAAAAATTTAAGCCTTTGAATATCATATATATAAGAAAAATATTATCTTAATCTTTCTGTAACTTATTTAGGAAGAGATTTGAAGTAATGATTACATTTTTTTTAGAATGTCTATTTGTTATTTCATTCTGTTAAATGACTTACAACCTGTTACTATACAAAAATCCTGATGTGATTTAATAATTTTATTACATTTTAAATTAATAACAAATACAAGTGATGCACACTTCAATGTCATGTTTTAAAATCTAATTTATTTATCAAAATGTTTAAAATTGAATTAGGCAAAACTCTTCTTAGTAGACAGTTTTGCTCAAACAAGTAAATATACATCTTATTGTATTCTAGTAAGGTATATTTTTGTACGAATTCTCGACACAATTTTGAAGTCAATGTGTGTGATAATGGTGACGCAAATTATTATTGATGTGTGGACGGGGGCTTGTAAGGGGATGTTTTTGGTTGCATTTATTAAATGATAGATTTCGTTTATTTTTTGTTGAAAGATTTTTATCTACACTAATATTTTATAGAGGAAAGATTTCATTGTTTGTTTGTTTGCTTCGAAACTACTTGACCGATTCGAAAAATTATTTTTGCGATGGTTAGCTCGTTTATTGAGGAAGGTTATAGATTATATTTTATCACGCTACAACTCATAGAAGCGAAGCAGTTACCATTAACGCAAGTGAAATCGCGAGGAGTAGCTAGTGAGTAATAAAAAGGGATAGGTAGAATTTTTAAATGAAAAGAGCTGTGAAACAGGCAGGCAGGCATTTTAACCTTTTAACTGTCGTCTGCTTTGAGCATTATTGTTATCAATAGTTAAAAGATTATCTGTTCGACCTATGGTAACTGTTTAAAAAGATAGAGCAAATTTTGCATGTACGAAGAACGAACTCTGGAACCACAGAATCTATTTTGAAAAATGTTACTTACCATTTGAAAGGTACATCTAGAATAGATAGTCAATAAATCAATGAAAACAATATTACGCATCCTACCAAATATTTGACACCCACACACACATATACTCTTTTGTTTATTGTTAAATTCTATAGTCAATTTGAGAATAAATTATCTGTGGTCAATTTTGAAATCGGCTGAGAATTTAATGAACTACGGTCAAATTTCGACCGCTAAACGATAACTAGTAATAATAACAAGACTTCAGATTCATAGTCAAAGTTTGTGTTTTCCAATACTTGTGATAATATATCGCCATCTCTCTTGACATCAACAGCCCGTTGCTAGGCAACGAATCTCGAAGTCACGTGTCATTAACACATAGTTAATTAATCAAAATAAACATCTAAAAATAACCTTTTAAAACAACTACAACAAAAACTGGCCACACTTCGCTTCACACGTGAATCATTAATAGCGACTCTGTATCATCTCCCATTATAGCGTTTAATATAATTATATTTATTGTCGAGTGCTTATAAATGATGTCGAATAACTTATCCGAAAGGGGGAGGGAGCGAGAAGGGTGTCTCCTGCCCTTGTTGTGCCGAACTGTTTCCAATGTAAAAAGTGTCCTGTTTAAATTTTGAACATTTGAAAACATTGATAATTTTGTTATGTGATTATTTATATAATGTGTTGTGATCGTTTTTTACTATTTTTATGAGATATATTTCATTAATTAAAGAATTTTAAAAGAAATATACATAAAGATAAAAAAATATAGTACAAATAATATACCTAATTTTTTTTTACTATTACTAGATATGATATGCTTTAGTACCAGTACAATGTTAAATCGAATTTTATTATTAAGTTAAATTACAACAAAAAATATTGTTAATTAAACATATCATTATAAAATATCTATTTAAATTTTAATTATAATAAATAATTTCCAATGTGAATTATAATTACAAAGCAACTATTATAGCATTAATAAATTAATACTTAATCGTGATTACGAACACTAATAAAAAGATTGGGTTGGCGTCGTATTCACTGCAATAGACTAAAGACCTAACGGTCGCGGGTTCCATCTCCGCTCACGACAAACGTCTGTATTGGCCATACGAATGTGTGTCGTGGTCTGGGTGTTTGTGTTATGTATTTCCGGACTTCCGATATAATCCTATAACGGGAGTCTGGAAAACATCATAATGGATGCCGAGTGCGAAGCGTTTATCTATACTAATATTATAAAGAGGTAAAAATTTGTGTGTAGGTATCTCTGAAACTACTAATTCGACTACGCAAGGGTCAGCTGTCCCTTGCGTAGTTATTATAATAAAAAAAAATCGATAAAATTCGAATAACATCACATCCCTGACCACTCGTAACAACAGTTTTCAAGTCGCGGGATCAGTTCATTACAACATGGGGGTCGCGTATTTGCTTTAAGCATCCCAGCACCCGCAACCCTCATTACTAACCCAACTCCCTTGTAATAAGGGCGGAGGCAATGTTTTATAGTTTATCTCATAAATTGATTATTACACATGGAGTGAGGGATAAATCACTCGAAATCGGATTAGAGAGCCGACACAAGACCGACACGACGCCGACACAATGCCGAAACGTCGACTTCGCCGACACGCGCTTGCGGTGCTTATTAAATTGTTTTTGTAAATTCGGTTTAATGTGGCGATTATGGCAGGGTAATATATCTTTATAGAATTGCCATCTTGGTGTGTTCTTGTTTGTTTTGATGGATGGCGAGTGTGAGGCGTCGTGGCGTGGTGGCATGACTTTGGATTTAATGTGCTTATTCGTTTGATTATATGCTAGCTGTCCCTAACGGTTTCACGTTTATGGTTACTGCTTCGCCACTGTGAGTCGTAGCGTGATGTGATATAGCCTATAGCCTTCCTCGATACACAGGTTATCTAACACAAAAAAATCTTCCTAGTCGGTCCAGTGGAATCAGAGATTATTTCCTACAAACGAACTAACATACAAACATTAAAATACCTCTTTATAATATTAGTATAGATTATCTGGAATCAGCAAAACACACTGCAATGATTTTAATGAATAGATTTTCGGTTTTTTTTAATTTTATATTATTTATAAAACTCATTAGATATACATAGTTAAAAATATATTTCACGTTTACAATCTCAATACAAATAATACAAGTTTTAAACTTAAAATTGCGTTTTCTCATAATCGATTCAAAAAGACATTTCCTGTTCTTTGGCTCTATCCGTCCTCTGGTTTTTTGGCTTATTAGGATATAAAGAAACGATTAAAATGCAACAAATACAGATGCTTTTACAGAGGAAACGCCATACGGCATTTTAATCGAGTCGCCCACTCGAGGTCTGTCGTGGGGCCGGGAGAGGATTATTCCTTCTAAACTATTTGTATTACGCTAACAGTTTTAAAAGTATTCGTTTCATAGAGATACGGGATTATTATTAATACTTCTCCAAGTGATTTCTTTATAATTTGTATGGATTATTGTGAATACATCTGCTTGAGGATCTGGATTTAAACGATAATTTCCATGGAATGATAAATATCAATTGTAATATTAGAAATAGGTACAATTTGTTGGTAAGTTTGTATGTAGGGGTAATCTTTGACATTGCTGATCCGATTTGAAAAATTCTTTTTTCGTTGTTAAGCTTGTTTATTAAGGACGGTTATACGCTAAATTAGGTCACGAAACAGCAAACAATAAACGCGACTGAAACCGTGCGTGCCAGCTAGTATTTGATAAAGATATTTTTACTTAAAAATATATTAAAATTCTTAGAGATTTCTTATAGATATAAAAATTATTTTTACATACGATAGCTCATTTATTGAGAAATATGAGTTAATATTTACCTAGGGAACCTTACGTAAGCTGTAAATATCAATAAATTTATCACTAACAATCAATTATTTCTAATGTAAAAGCAATTAGAGACAATTTACATAAATCTTATAAAAGCTTATGGGGACAAGTGATAGAAGCGGCGTAGCAACCATAGCAAGCAATTCACCGCTTATTAAGTTCTAATGCAGTTGGCATTAGTAATAATTACCAACTTTATAATGTACCTGAATTTTCGATATTTCGACCTTAGTTCATTAAATATTCATTTTAAGATTAATCACAGACAATCTACTCTCAATTTGACCTCAGTAACATTAACAATAAACAAAAAAGTGTGTGTATGTGCATGTCAAATAGGCAGTAGTGTGTGTAATGTTCCTTTATTAAATAAATGTATTTTTATGCATTCAAAATATTAGCATTCCTCGCTCCTTCACTATAAAAATATGAGTGTGTAGAATTTAATACTCCTCCGTCCACGTAATTTTCGTAAAATGGAGTACAAAGTTTATACTTCAAGTTATATAGATTACAATTATTGATTCATAACGGCGTCTATGTCAAACTGCACATTTTTTCGCTCTTCTATAAAGTTCTTAGTTTTTATTCTTAGTTGTTAGAACTAAAACAACGAATTACCAATACCTAAACGTATAAAATCGCGAAACACTAGCCACAGATATAATAAAACATTTATAATCAAATCCTTGTTGAATTCAAGTGATAAAGTTGTAAATACTTCGCCGAAGCCGGGAGGCGATGCTATGCAAGAGGAATCCACGCACGCTAATTGCTAAATTCGCCCCACCCTCCCCTCACCCCCACTCCCACCCTAACCGTCTGCCGTATTGTCACCGCTCGCTAATGAAATCGTAAGGCTGATAGATAATAATAGGTATCTAATTATTTATTTGACCTTTTTAGAACTTACCTAATGACTTTATTGTTTTTTATCTGTGTGAAATGCTTCTAGGCATTATAAGGTTTTCTCTTTATCGTTAACTAAGTTGATTATGATAAATTAAAAAAAAAAAACTTTTATTTGTCTAAAGCGTAAAATTTAACAATTCAATAGAAGTTGCAATTAATGTCTTTGATTTGGGAATTTTAGGTCGCTTAGAAGCTTTGTTTGAAAGTGCAATGCTTGATTCCTATATTAAACAAATTATTAAATAATAACTTCGGGAATTATTGAAACGTTAAAGCAAAGCTATCATACTTTTATGGAGTTCTAATAATTGTCTTTATATGTTTACCGTGTATTAGCTTTTTCTTCGACTTTGGTCGCTTTTATATTGATTTTGATATGCTGAATGACGCCTAAAACTTGTTTTTCTGTCTGGCGGGAACGACACGCGCGCCACCTATTGGAAGTTAATTGTATTATACCTTGACCTTTGCGCAAATGCAAACAGGCCCGCTACGACCAAGCACATTTAGGGAGGGATGCACGGCCAGTCCAGCGATCATGTTAAAAAATTCCATGTTTTTCAATGTTTTTAACGAATATGGTGTACTAGTAATTTTGTATAGTTATAATCTTATTAAACGAATTAAAATTTTAATTCTATAATTCAAGCTAAAATCCGCGATTCATGCTTGAATTATAGAATTAAAATTTCACTCACCCACGTTAATTTCTTTGTTTATAACGGACTGTAAAAAAGGAGGAGGTTCTATATTCGGTTGTATGTACGTTTATTTTTTTACGTTTTTTTTTTGTTTTTTTTTTCAAGTCAGGATCTGACGCTGGGATACTGGAAAAATCAAAGGAACTCTTCAAATATTATTGACACATCTATACCGATTTAGGTATTATTAGAGTAACGCGGGCATTTACTTTTGGAAAACAGCATTTGGTGGTGTGGAACCGATGATGAAAACTACAAATGGTCACCGAAACTACTCAATAATTTAAAAATACATTGACTTCAAAAACGAATTTCAAAATAGTAAACTTCAATGCAAAGAATAGAAATCTTTGTAACATTTTATAGTCGGTGGCAGTAAATAACATGTAAAAACTTTACTTGGCACCGACTTCAAATCTTTTACTTGGCACCGGTTTATCATTTTTAAAGTTTTCACATTGCATCTAAATCTCTGATCATTGTATCGACATAATATGGTATTACTTAACATAAAATCCATCCGGTATTTTTTGCGTGACGTTCTAACAACCAATTACAGTTTAATATGAAATAAATAGATTATTAAACATAAACTACATCTGTACTCTCCGAGCACGTATTAATTGAAGGCCGTGTTGGTATTACACGGGTATCCCGTATCGTACGGATATCACGTAGGTTGCAACGGAACGATCCGCGCGTAATTGCCGAGAAATCCGATCACCTCTCAGCTCGTCACCGGGCGCAACTATGAGATATCATCCAATTATGAGGATATTGTTATTTTTAACATATTATGTATCTTTGGAACGTGAGTTATTTAAAGAATTGTCTTATTTAGCAGACGAATATGGCGTAGAAGTACGCCGCACATAAGAGTTAGATAAGAAATTATCGATTGAATAATTTTTTAATAATGCACAATTATAATGAAAAATAATTGTTCGAAAATTTGGGGGTTTGTTACCAAATAAAGAAAAGTAACGATAAATAGACTGTGTAAACTGAATTTTTGTTTTTTTTGCGTTTATCCTGTATAAAAAGCTTATTTAAATCGTTACATGCTAGCATTTGCGGAATATGATATGATATTTTATAATTTGGAATTGAAAAAAAATATGACTTTACAATTTTTTATGACAAAATATAATTAAATAGGTTTCGATCATCAATATTTGCCTTTATGTAGTTATCTTAGATATTGTTAACGGGCATAAATATTTAAAACGAAGAAATACATACTAATAAATACAAATATATATTAAGAAATATCTACTAATAAATAAACGCTTTGAGTTTGACTTTTGTCGTAAAATAAATATTAAGTGTCGTTACATCATGTAAAAATAAACAAAAGTAAAGCGAAAATTTCGTACTCAAAAATGAAAAATGATAAGCAAGCCGGCCCGTGTAACATCATAATAAGTATATTGGTATCGAGTGCGGATAGAAGCGTACCCGGCGTGTAATTGGCGAGTAATATGATCGCGTCGGCCTCGCCGCGTCGGTGCCGACAGATCTAATTGATTTAATAATACATAAACTCTTTCTGAATGACTAAAAATATATAAGAATTCTTTTAGCGTAAAATTATACATTTCATAATTATAATAAGTAGTTGTTTTTTGTGATTTTATTTTAAATAAATTTGCTTTGATCCATTCTAAAAGTCATAATGAAATATTTAAAAAAAACAACAAAAAATTACGACTGATATTTTGATTGAATCGATTAGAAGAGACATATTATACATATGATAGAAGATACATTTATAAAATAATAACCTCAAAAAATGATGCAGTTGCGTCAGATACATTTTTATTAAATAAAGTAGTCGTAAACAGTATAGCTTTTAATATTTTGTGAAATATATATGAAAAATAAACAAAATAGATCAAATAACAAAATGAAGGCTCCATTCATTAAATCCTTAAGTCCGCCTTTACAGCATAATACAAACAGAGTGTGCATTACGTACATATCATAAATTGTACAGGTCGCAAATAAAAGCGACGCAAAAAGACAAGCCGAGCTAAGACAAAACCAGTCCGCCATGCCACTAAGAAGGGCGGAGCTAATCATACAAACCAGTTAAACAACAACTCGACAACTGATTAAAAACTTTCAATTAAAAACAACTTTAAGTGCAGCTAGCAAGATTTAAATTTGAGTGGCCTTTTAAGTCGGTTACATCGTTTTGGAGGGAGCTACGAGTGTCGAAGTGGCCAATCAGCGCTCGGTTGCCATAGCTACGTGTCGTGTCCGCGAGCGGCCGATAGATGGCGGTACTAGTGGCTGTTTAGTTACGTAAAAACTTATTGACTTGCCACGTATTTTTTTCTTGTTTCAAATGTATTTGTTGTTTTTATTGATTTTTTAGTTTTGTGTGTTTTTGCTTCGTTGACTTTTTTATATTATTAAGTTAATTTGATTCATGTTGCAATTAGTATTTGTATTGGTATCTTGTTTGATTATTGACATAATATATAAATAATTAGTTAAAAGTAGGTACGTGATTTCGAATTATGAAACACTTATCTTTGTCTCTGAACGAAAACCAAGAAATGTGTTTAATCAAACTGTACTTATACTGATCTCGTAATGTTTTGTAACTTGCTAATTTATTAATTATCTTTACAGATTTCGATAACAATACGAAACAAATTAAATTACAAACGCTCAAGATACACTAAGCGTCTAATCCGAGCCCGTACCTACACTTTGATTGCACGATAATCCATTTATTGCAACGTCTCAAACTGCGCCCCGGTATTGGGAAACGTAATATCCAGAAAGCCATTATACCGAAATTTCACGAGCATCACTCATAACCGCCTTGCCATAACATCCAACGCACTTTAAACCGTCAGCTATAGATTTCATTTTGCAATGCTATCAAACCGTTTTCCTTGTCCGCGAGATCGAGTGGCTCTGAGCCCTACAGCGCCATGTTAGGGTTCACATTCCATTGTCGAGCGACTCCTGAGTTTGGAAATGAAATTTTCATAAATGTGGCTGCGGGGTGAGTCAGCGGTGCCGCGGGGAGGGCGGCAGGGGGGTAGGGAGGGTAGTATTTGTGTTTTCCCCGCAGTTTCCGAGGGTAGGCGGCCGATACTTGAGCTCCCGTTGTGTGTAACCGGCAAACGGAAAAATTATTAATAATAATTACGCCTCTAGTGCTGAGTAATTATAACGTATGTACCTTCCTGAATGGTAAAAACATAAATACAAATATACAAAGCTCCTTTATTTGTTAATGTAGACTTAACTACTCCATCTCAAAATAATTCCTCTCGAGTCTAAACTAATACCCGGTGGAAAGTTTAATCGTTAACGCTTATAGAACCTAGTTCTCTCGACGCTTATTCGCTTGTTATAAATTTATTTACTACATACTTATTCAACGTTATTTTTTTCTTCGACTTTCTTGAATGAACTTAAAAGAGATTGAACAAAATTGAATTATAAGTCTTATTTTTATTGCTCATAAAATAAAGTTTCCATTATAATATTCTATTAACTTTGTCATATACATATGCATAATTATATTGAAAAGAAAGGACAAATAATATTTATTTGTAGGACTATTATGTAATAATAATAATTACCTGAAGGGATACACCTCGGTACACATACATGTAAGAAATACATAGCCTATGTATTTTTTATTTTATTGGTTGTTAGTTCTGGCAACTCAACATCCCTGTATAACTGTCGTGAGAGCCTAAGATAGAATATATTTATTTATTCAAATAGACATGGTCCATTATTACTTTTCACGAGCCAAAAATATAGTATTTTATATGAAATAACCTATTAATTAGCTCGGTAATCCCAACCCCTACGAATAAATGTTGGTCATATTAAAACATTTAAAAGCAAAATTTGACATGACCTTTAATGATTAAAATAGGGGTTTTTCGATCCAATTAAATCCAACCATTCAATTTGACGTCAATCACAAACGTAAGACATTCACCTTCTGTTTCACTAATTAAAAAAAAATCGCATTTTTTTTCATCCGGGGATTGTTGTGATGTTAACAATTGGTCCATAGAAAAGCTTCCTTCCGCGAAATCTGGCAATTCTTTGCGTAAAATATCAAGTTGCCGCGATCGGGTGTCGAATTCACTTCAACATGGATCCGAAAATAGTACGACAATGGTTTATTATTGAAAATATAATTGAGGACTGCTTAGATTTGTTTGCAAATATAATAGTTTTAGATATATGTATATTTGCTTTTTCATTTTTCAAAAGGCAAGAAAATGAAAACAAACAGATGAATTAATAAGGGCCCTAATAATAATAATTTCAAACGAAATATTCAACAAAACCATCAACTTTTACCAACTAATCCTGTGGTTAGTTTTTATTAAACTGAAAACAACATTTCTATCATTTATTAGATACAAATCAAAAGTCACAAACGCGCTGATTAGCAAAAAATATGTGTCAAAACGTTCATTTCTACATCAACTTAAAAATACAAGTACTACATACAATGTAGTTAATAACCTATTTAGCGGGCACTGAACTTAATTATTTAAAATCTTCAATAGATAAGTCAATGCTCTAATAATAGGCTGTTAATTAAAATCACTTTTGTAATAATAAGGTGTCCAAATATTGGTATTTCATTTTATACGTTAATTCGAAAATAGAGACACAATCATAGACTTTTCCTATTCGAAGTTTTTTCTACCAAAAAAGCGGTTTGCGTCATTTTCAATGTATCTATCAAACTAATCTTCGTAATAAAAAAAATCAATTCAAATGCTTAACCGAGAAAGCAAAACAAAATTGCATTCTAATTTATAAAATAATTACAGATCTATGTATTACAATTGATCGCTGATAAGCAATACTATATCAACCCACACGGACCTTATTTTGAGAAAATGGCTTCTAAAGATGTCAAACCTATTCTTATTAAATTTGTTTAAAGTCGTATATATATTTTTATCTCTTTTCTATTTTGATTTAAGATATAATGAATTATTGCATATTGGAAAATATTAACCACACTTCAATATTCGAAACATTCAATCAAGGGACTTTTGGCATTATACATCAATACCTCCGAATTCGACTTTTTGTGGGTTGACACGTTATTGCTTATCAGCGTCCAATGTACTAAATATCTGTCCCAAAATTTCATTAAAAATCATAGACCGCCTATCGGTGTTCGCTCACGAAATATCGAGTCTCGTGTTACGGCGCAATCGATGGCAATTGACGTCGTAATGGGATAATGGGCGTTTTTGTTGGGCCCCGAATTCGAGACGAGACGTTTTTTTCATCTTAATCGAATTATACGATTTGTTGTCGATGGTAATTGTGCTGGCAAAGAATGCCATGCGTACTGTTCCGTTCTATCGTTTGAGTTTAATTGAGCTGTGTCTTGCCAAAAAACGTTAGGTTTTTTTTTTAATTTTGCAAGCTAGTACGGATCTTACGCGGGTTAAACCTTGGCTAGCACCGCTGACTTTTCAAGTGGTAAATTTGTGTTTAAATTCATTTCGAGCTCGGCGGAGAAATCCTGACACATGTATATCCGCCAACCTGCAGTAGAAGATAGTGGATTAAGCTCTAAACCTTCTCCTTAATAAGAAAGGAGGTCTTTGCTCAGCAGTGGGGCATTTACATGCCGTTACTTTAACGGATCTTAAAATAGGGTAATAGATGTGTTATACATTGATTTTGATAAAAGAAAGTCCTCTCAGTGCGTATGTGGATTCTATTTTACAATATTTAGTATTTGTCAACCTGATGTGCAAGTAGACCAGCCTAACGCCCATTCCTTTCCTTACTTCCTATCCCCTTCCATCCCGTATTTCAAGTTGGCAATGCATTTGGGGCTTCAGTGTTGCAAGTAACCATGGATGGCGGAGATCGCTTAACATTAGGTCTACCGTCTGCATGTCTGCCGGCTATTTTTATAAAAAAAACGATCTTACATAACTAAAGCTAAACGAATGATAGTAAACACGATAGTACAGAGTTGGCAAGATTTGAAAGCTAATGTATATACTGATTACGAGCATTTACAAGTGCCTACGTCGCTACAGACGCAGATTTTACTTAATTTATAAAATTTGCTCTGTGTTATGCTGTAGAAAACTAAGTCGTCTCTCAAAATATAGTGTAAAGCCCTGAATCCCTCTCAAGCAGGGAGTTTTAGTCTAAAAATGGGTTATTATTAAACTAATTTCGAAATTTCAATGTTACGTACCTATAGCGTTTGTATTTATAAAGAAATAAAAATTCTAATAATTCCGTAGCAATCACAGGCAATTGGAAACAATTCCAAGTGTTTATGAACCTTATACAAGTCAATAATAACTGACAGACGTAAATTAATGAAAGTGCCATATCATGGTTAATACGTAATAACTAATATCGATATGGAGTACTAAATACCTTCAGCCTTGTACCCAGTTCAATTGAGCAATAAATGTAATATTAATTCTGTGTGTGTTGAAACTCATTTAGCATTAGCAAAAAATCTGTGTAAAAGTTTTTCTGCTTTACAACAAAAGATGAAATAAAACCATGTTCAACACGTGTCTAGCTAAACAGTGTTTAAAAATTAATTAAAACGTTGTCAAAATTGCTACACACGCAGTGTATGTATATAAAATTCTAAATAAATAAAATATGACACTTTATATTTGAGAGCTAAAATAGGTTTTAAGCATATGTTAAAAACTAAATTTTCTTTAGATACGGATTTATACTACATAATTTATAGACACGCGTTTAACGTATGTTTAAATTTTTTTGTAGTAAGGCAGTTTGTGTTTTGATGTTAAATATTTCGTATTGTAAAATCGCTGTTAAATTGTATTCAATGAAGTCTTTTATACACATAAAACAGAAGTGCATCAATTCGTGTGTCAATTTTAAGAGATACAAGGTAAGTACTCTAAAAACTGACACTGTTACATATTTTATATTTTAAATATTTAATTGTCCAAGAAAAATAAAAATAATTTACTCAACATTACAGCTCTCTATTACAGCGAAATTTAAGATGTAAGTACAGGAAAGCTAAAAATTCGCAAAGTATAATGGCATTGAGTGTACATTACAGACACTTACCTGTATCCTGTCTTCAGGTAGGTCTGTCTTCAGCGAGAGCATCTCCCTCGCGTACACGTCCGGATAGTGAGCGTCCTTGAACGCTTTCTCCAGCTCGTCCAGCTGGTAGGAGGTGAAGATCGTCCTGCCGCAGAAACCGAACGCGGATGGGTAGACTTGGATAACATTTTGGGGGTATAGGGCGATGATACAGGTTGGATATTATTTAAGAGATAGGGAGTACGACTGGAAAGACTTGAATTAGGGATTATATTGAAGTTAGGTAGACTTAAATAGCATTTAGGGGGTAAGGAGTGAAAATGGGTAAACTTGGATAACATTTAAAGGATTTGGAAAACACTTGAAGAGAATATTTAACATTCCAGGGATGTCTTTTGAAGTACCCAGTATGCTGACCAGTCTTAATGACTTCTGATTTGATGGCTAATTGTATTGGTAGGTCCCCTATTGACGTCTTGAGTGAGTGAGTTAACGATTATCATAATTTCCCAATATATTTGGTTTGGTCTTACAACGTTATATATTTTAACCTTTAGCAATTTATATAAATCGGTATTGAAATATTTAAGAGAGAATAATGTATCGTGGTACAGTAAGCACGTAGATACGACAAAAGCAACTCAGCTAAATTAAAAGATAATTAAAAAATACGGTTTGATTGTACGTGTTGAATGTATTTTAATAATATCTATTTTAAAATATATAGCACTTCCCTCTAAATTAGAAATACATCATAGCACACGCGGTTCTATTACGCACCGCGAAAATGGAGACACTTTTGTGTTGTAAATGATACAAGACACCAGTCAATATTTTAGTGTCGTATAATCAACACGAAATCAACTACTTCTTGTATATTCTCAAGAATAAAACTTGAAGTTTCAAATCAATTAATTGATTTGTGGCTTTTAGTTGTGCTAATTGGACGCTGATAAGCAATGCTATGTCAAGCCACGCGGACTTCATGTTGAGAAAATGGCGTCTAAAGATGTCAAACATATTCTTTATGCATTTGTTTGAAGGACTATATATCCATATTTTCTTTTTTATTTCGATCAAAGGTATAATGAATTAAAAGCCTATTGATATATACATATATGTATAAATATTAGCGACGATTTATACAATCGTCAATTGTACAATTTATACAATTTCAAAATATAGAACATACTTGAAATTCGAAATATTAAATTAAGGTATTTTTTCCGTACTATTTTAGCTCATATGACTTGAAAAATTATTGAATAATGTTATACGTGTATATGTAAATACGTGTTGCTATAGATATCTCAGAATTCGATTAAGAGGGGGATGACACATTATTGCTTATCAACATCCAATTATGCACATTGAAGTTTCGATATAAGATAAATAAAGCGTTGCTTTGTCGAGCTTAACAAGTTAAAGTGACAAGCACAGTTAATCAATTAGCTTATATATACTTCCTACATTACTTATAGGACCTTAACGGCGAGATAAGATATACGAAAGTAAAATTTGAAGTAAGTAAAATAAAACCAATAATTTTAATTTCTTTCTCAAATTCACTGTTATACCGAACACCCAATGTTGCTACTGTAACAGAACTAGGTACATTAGGATTGTTCATTGAAAAATAGTTACCTATGCCTGCGTTTTTTCTTCTTTTTCTTGCCGTTGTAGCCGGTGAGGCCGTCGACGGTGAAGTCTTTAGCTGCTTCTAGTGACGATACGCCTGTCGACAACAAAACGAAGCATTTAAACTAATTTGGTAGAAATTTTCTCAGAAATGAAGTTGACACAAGGAAACAACGTTTCGATATATCTATGTATTTATCCGATTCACGCGAGTTTGGTGTTATGATGTAATAAAATTTTCAATATACCCACTATACACTAAAGAGTATACAATATTACGTAAGAAGCGATGGAGCCTCCATAGATAAAAAAATGTTACATGTCATATTACATAGTTGACAATGGTAACCACAGACTTAAAGGTCCTCGAACAAGTTTCAATTTAGTTACATTTGAAATACTATTACATCAAGAATGGTCAATTACAATTGTCAATTTGGTCGTTATTTCATATTTTGTCGTGCGTTCTGCGTTTGAATATTCATTAAAAATACCAACCATTACACGTTAACGCACTCGATATAGACTTATTCTGGGCTATGGAAGCTACACCACTCTGCTAAATTTCGAACAGTATTTCAATTTTCCCGAAAAATCCAAAATTGAAACGAATAAAAGTAACATTTTTATACTCCATCTTACTTTTCGCTATCGAGAAATTTCACACCAAAACCCATAATAAAAAGGGTAAACTTTTTTATCATTTTATGGAACTATATGTTTACACACACAAAAACAATCAACATTACACCACCAATAAAAGCGAAACACTTCCGAATGTACGATGATTACTATCAATAAACACGCGAGCAGATTATTCCATCCCGACCCGCAATTTAGGCAGCTTATTCGACGTGCGGGGATTGTCACATAATTACCGAATGTGATTGCCAAATGAATTAGTAAACAGGCGAGTAGGTAGCAGAATAGATCGGAAGGGGCGAAGCACCCCCGGGACAACGGGTAATTGAATTTGGCGCCAATGAATACGACAATGAATTATTAAATTTAGAGCGGTTGCCTTAGATAGAATGCGTTAGAAAACAACTGTACGATATACACTGCTCCATATCTAGGAACGTCCAGTATTTCGGGGCTCCTAGCGAGTAATGTATATTAGGTTGTTCGATGCTAGCGTGTGCTTGTCCGGTTGTGTGTCGAATCGCAATGGTATTGTTTGCGAGGGTGCAAGTGTTAACTGGTTAGTTTCGGGCGAGGTCACGTGGTGTTATTTGTTTCATTGAGGGAGATTATCCGATAATGTTAGCCGTTTGTAATCGGGGATGTAATGGTACTTTTATTCTGTTTTGTTTTAAGTGATGCAACATATGTGTAGAATCATTGCAACGGGATTGTGATGTGTTAAAATCCATAGGATGATCAGTTTCTAAAAGACTAATTTGAGATTCATAAGTGCTTTAAAAGCCTTAAAAAATATGTTTTTAAATTTGAATTGAATTCAGATTGGTGATAGCTTGAACTCTGAGAATGTAAATGACATATAAAATGGGGTTTCCAAGATACAGTAAAGAAATTTAAATTTGCAATATTATTACTATAGGTATCTTGTCAATAAAGACAGAGTTGCCGCCGTATACAGTATGGTAATATTTCATTTATGCATTAGAACGCTTTTTTCACATTTAAGACACTTCCATTATCAACAGTCCTGAATGTCACAGCACGACACCACTTCCGCAAATCAATATTCTGTATCCCCTGATTAGCTCGAACAGTATTGGCGGCGATCGGGCGCCGTGCGCCAATCAAGAGTAACCAGCCAATCGATTGGCCGCGCCCGTCTTGACCACGCGTTCTTTGTGTATTCTAGCTTTATGCACGATATTTATAGCATTCTGACTAACAATTTTCTATCTAATTTGTCCATTTTAAGTTCACTATGTTTGAAGACTTATTTAAAGACATTAATTTCATAGTCCTCGTCTTTATCTGCCATCTCATGTAATAATATATCACCATCTTCTCTATCTTGACATCAACAGTCCGTTGCTAGGTAACTGTCCAAGTCCAACGTACACTAATCTCATTAAAACTACGTACATTTATCTTTACTGTTTTCTGTATAATGTAACACTATATGCTAGTTATCTTTACTTACCAATGTATTGTTAACTAGCGGCTTATTAGGCGGTTAATTTAGGTTTTGTTTTAAAATAATACGAAAATATACATAAAACAGCCTATGGTCATATAGAATGAAGATACCTTTAAAATTGTACCATAGTTATTAAAATAGGTTCAGTGATGTCGGAATTAACTTCGCACATACTAAATTCGTTCTTTATTTATTATATCAATATCAACAGATATTAGATATATTACATAATATGAACATCGGTACTTACCAATATATTATATGACTGACACGTGACCTGGAGAGTTGCCTAGCAACGGGTTGTTGATAAGAGCATGACGATATATTGTTACAATGGATGAAAAGTAAACATGTGGACAATGAATCTAATGCCTTATTTTTCACTTATCGATTCTTTAAAATATATTCAAAAGTATATTGCTTAAAAGCGCCACTAACAGGGACTCCCAGACATGATTATGTCATGACATGATTTGACAAATTATTTTTGCGTTAGATTGTTATTGATGAAGATAATAAGTTATAAAACATCACCTTATAAGACTCAAGCGGTGACTTTAAATGAATGCTGATAAGCAATAATGAGTCAACCCACAAAAAGTGAAATTATGAGATATTGATGTATTTTGATACTGCATCACCTATTTAACATTATTCAAAAAATTTAAGGTCATATAAAGTAAGAAAGCACGGAAAAAGCTTCCTAATTAATTGTCTCGAATTTCAAGCGCGTTCCATATTTTGCAATTTATATAATAATCTTAAATATTTGAAAAACTTTTTATTAGACAATATATTAAAATCTGCTTTTAATTGATTATAGCTCTTATTAAAAAATAAAAGAAAAGGTGGATATATACTTATTTGTTAAGAATAGGTTTGACATCTTTAGACGCCATTTTCTCCAAATGAAGTCCGTGTGGCTTGACACATTATTGCATATCAGCGTCCAAATGTCAACCTATCAATCTACTAATACCTACCGAAATATTCATTTAGGGGTTTTCGAGTATCTCGTTCTTTTTTATAGAAAATAGGAAGCGGGACAGCTGATATACAGTATTTACCGCCGCCCATGGTCATTCGCAACACAGAGCGATCACAAATGCGTTGACAGCTAAAAAAGAAATAACGAGTAAGGGATTTCTTAACAAAACAGAATCGTTGTCCACGTGAACAAAATCGCCTATTGAAGTTGGTTGCTTATTTTTAAAGTCTTACTTATTATATTAAAAAAATCGGAAAACAGTGTGTAAGTTGTACTAGTGCAAATGTTTTCATCATACACCCATAAACATTGTGCGTTAAGCCGATGTACAATGCGAGCCGGTCACTGCGAACAATTAACGCAGCGGGGCAATCGATTCGCTACGCTGCGCTGCGCTGCGCTGCTCACTGCCTTGACCGATTGTTATTGTTTAGGCATCTAATAATTTAAATTGCAGATGTTGTTTATAGTAATGTTTCTTTCTAAATAAATATTTTAAATTAGTCTTCGCTCGCGGCTTCGCCCGACGTGGTATGTTAATAGAAATGAGTCTATCTATTATTCTGATATTTAAGCTATATGACTGTGATGCTTAATCAAAATGTGTTCAGTAATTTTTACGTGAAAGAGATATAAACACCAGTCTATCTCTTCGCATTTATAATAGAAGGAAAGTTCTTTAATTCGATAACGCTAAAAACAATAACGAAAGTATATTCCTCTTATGTATTTGTGAGTGCTTCCAATTCTGTATCTATTTATTATTATATTATTAAGTATTATTTTTTATCTATAAAAAATATGATTGTATTTTGAGTTGATAGAATTATTTACCAGTATTATTTAAATTTAAAAACAAAATATATAAATATCGTTTTATCCAAAAAGTACAGTTGAGTTTTGATTAGCTTTTTTACAGTTTTACAAGCAAATGCGCATCGTTATTTCTAAATAAATTTTTATGTTATTCTTAAATCACCAATGTAATATGAAAATAGCTTAAGGTCTTAATGTAATAGGCGTTGACTAAGAATAGAATTATCTTTTTAAGATGTGCTTGGTATTAATTACATTGCCCATATTGGCTTTGTAATGGTTTAATTTCAAAGACGTCGAAGTGAGAAGCAATTTCTTAGCACGGCTGCAATAAACTCTGCATCCTTGGGGACTGAGCGGAGATGGGGCGCGGTGACATGTTTGTTACTCTGTGCTACATATTACGTTAAAGTTTATAGTAAAAAATATATATATGTATAAGTAAAAACAACTTAGATTATTATAGAAAATCTAAAGTATTTGGTGTAAAGTAATTAAATACTTGGATGATAAAGGTTAAGTCCAAAAGGGATTTTTTTTTTTCGGAAATATTATTTGAGTACAATGTCGTAATAGTCATTCGATGTTTGAAGAATTTATCTATTTATTTAATAATTAGATTTAAAGCGTTCTAAACTTGAAATAAGTTACAACCTTAACGTTGCCTACATATATTAAATATTTGTTCTATTTTAAAAACAAAGACTAACGAAAGCTGGTACTAAATGAATGTAACCATGTAATAAGTAAATGCACGAACAATTATTATAATATTAAATAAAGAATTATACTTTTAAAATAATTTAAATATAATTCATAATAACGTATAAAATATAACAACGACAGTAAACTTATACGGAAAACGGAAAATATTTACAATTCAACAAAAGGATCGGAGTGGTCGAGCCGAGTGGTTGAAAAACTTCACTAAACTTTCAGTTGACTAAGCCTCTCGGTATTTTTAGTCGAACCGGTGAAGTTGCAGACTAATGCATTACCTGAAGCATTCGGACGGTTACTCTGTGACCATATAGCAGTTAAGAGAGATGATTGTGGAACAGCGGCCAGACCATTACGTAAAACGTAGCACGAAAACTGATGGGTAATGTATGCGTTGCCACGGACCAAAATAACATCTCAAAATGGACTTTAAGCGTTGGAGTTAGGGCCTAAAATCGCGTGGTGATTATTTAAATACAAGGACCCTCCCTCGGCCCGAGAGAAAATATGACTCTCGGCGAAGGAAAGCTACTCGTGCTGGAGAGTACACTGCCACTTTACCGACATTGTTACAACACATAATAACAAACATGGCTTACGACTAACGAGAGACTTCAGCTATTGTACGCCTAATTCTGAGATCAACTTCTATGATTCCACAATGAAAGGGTAAACTCGAGTGTCACTTTGGTTGTTTTTGAGTTTTTCGAAGCGAGTCGAGTTTGAAATCGTATGGAGTGTCGCTAATGGAGAGGTAGAGATTACGTTGTAATGGTCTTCGCCTTTTTAATTTGGAAACTGCGCTTTATTTTTTTATCAGGTCAACGAATATGAGGAACTTTGGTTGAATTGTTTTTAAGGACTAAAAACTAATGAAGTCTTTCTGTAAAAACTACTTTTCTAGACTATAACAACATGCAGTCTAGTATAAAGCTAAAAATGATATGGCGAAGAACTATTTTTGCTATTTTTAATGAGTATAAAGCCGTCGTCGATTTGATAGACTGGCGAAATTGCTTAGATATACGGTTAAATGTTTAAAAAGACATTCATTAGTCGTGTGTATTCATATTTCGACTTAATGAACACCTTCGTCGATCGATATCTAAGGATTCTGTTAGGGTTCTAAAAACCACCGCAAAAGATAAAACAAACTGAGCAGCTTTCACACTCGCCAGGTTAAAATTAAATCGGCGATCACGTGGTGCGCCACCAACAATATGTATAAAAGTCGAAAATTGTCACACAAGCGCTGTGTAGTGAGTGACAAATATAATAAATATATCGGATGGGCGCACCGAGGCTTCGCTTATCTCATATATTGAGCCAATTCGCAGCCGCCAGCGCCGGCAATTGCCAATTTTCGTGAGATCAGCACGAGATTGCATTTATACGCCCCGGCGAAAATCGCGACCACTTCACGAGATTCACTCGCTATGTACGGGATGGTATAAAAATTGGCTACGTACAGATATGTCGATGGATTTATTTAAATCTCTGTCTACTTCCTCGCGTTTTATCGACGTTGAGTCATATGTTATAATTGTGTAGAGATTTTAATATCAGTTACTCGAGATTGACAAATAAAAAAGGATTTTATATCGAACCTTTTCAGGTATCTACAGCGAAGGTTATAGTCTGTAATTACGTTGTTCCATTGTAAACAGTAACAAGTCTTGCTATGCGATGCTATTACGATTTTGATTGGTCATAATATTTATTTATAAATTTATCATTTCTTAATTGGAACAAATGTCCTCTAAATAATACCATAGAATTCCCTAAATATCAACATTATTCGAATATTTATGGAATGTTAGACCTTATGAGATCCAAGAATATCTTAAGTCAGATTAAAAAGACATATGAATTAAAAAAAAGAACATCTTTATTATTTTCACAATCTACACAATATAAATGTAATAAACATAACAAAAGTGATGTAATTAGGTAGCTTGATTCCTTCACATGTACACGACGATGTATTACGTGTGAAGAATATTTGTGTAGGAGCCAATAGGTTCCCGAGGATAGACGATATAAACGAATTGAAAATTAGTTTAGTATAACCTAGATTTTAACAGTTTTTGTATTTATTATCTATTATAAGCGTGGTGATATATTGGAACATAACGAAGCGGGTTCAGAAGGTAGGGTTCAAATGGTTTTAGCCCCCTAAATGACTGCAGATCTCAAATTAAGTACAAGCAAACTTTGACTTGGAGCAAGTCCTCTTTTCTAAACCAAAATCCTAAATTAACTACAGGCTCCCCAAAGTCCCCTTCACCCTAACCGCGTTTGGAAACGTCAGCAAAAGTGGAGTTTTGAAAAAATTCTGAGATGGACCGTGTGGAGGGACTCTTTTATGAGGGAAAGATTTTTCGCTCCATAGAACTGGAGACTACCAGTATGATATTAATGGAGCGCAATTTTGCTAATATTCTAACATAACAATATTGTAGATAAATTCGCATAGGCATTTCTATATTTTTATGATTTCTACTAATCTATGACAGACGTGTGCGGCGACAGGTAAACAGTGTGATTTAAAATCAATCTTAAATCGCGTAGAGCCGCGGGGCGCGCAATTAGCAGAGACATTTCTCTCGCGACAATTTCGCCGCAACGAGCCAACTTCGAAATCGCGAGAGAGGATATTTGATTTGCGATGCCGTTCGAGACGCTCACTTGACACATATTTTGCTATATAGCACCTGTATAATTTAATATATTCGTATTATATATAGAATATTAACTTAGTCTCTACCAGGTGGCTAAAATAATCTTAGTTTTTGCTATCATCTGCAGGTTTTCAAACTCATTGTAAGTTTTAATTCTATCTCATTGCATACTTTGTGGGTGCTTCATTTTTTAATTGTTAAGTATAGGTGGTAACGAGAAATTTCGGTGAGAAGAAATCTGTTGTTTTTATCAAATATACCGTCATGTTTTTTCTTAGAATTTTTAATAATCTTTGATAAATTGTTTTATAGTAATGTATTTTGGTGGTTATTTAGTTTTGTAATACTAATAATAAATTGTTATATCTACATTTTCGCCAAAAGCGTCGGTATTTATTGGATGAATATGAAATTTTGATATTTTGAATAATTTTTGATGATGAAATTATTATTTTAAGCGTTCCAACTTGGCAATACATATGGATTTAGTCTGATTTATTTTGATATATATAAAACCATTGACGTATTTCTCAGAAAATGTGATATTTACCAAATCACTAAGAGAAACACGAACATACTTACCATCCCCGCCACTATGTCCAGCTATTGATTCTTTTGTTGGGAGTAGGTATAAGATTTCACAACAGATTCCAGAAAACGTTCAAAATCCTTCTATAGCAAAGTTAAAAAGATCTAATGAAACGTTAGTGTGCTAGAGGATATGACGATATTAAAGAATGGAGGTGATGACAAACCATGGGAATAAGGCTATCGCGTCCAGGTTATCTCACAAAATTTTATAATTTGTAAAAAAAATTACGCTGTTGAAAGAAAATAAACACAACAAAGAAAAAAGTCGCGCTGAGTTTCTTTCGCGGTTTCTTCTCAGGTCTGAGGTTTAACTTTTCCTAAACTGTAGTAGATTTAATTGCTTGTCGCTCAAAAAGAGAATGTAAATTCATAATTTTGAATATTTTGATATGATTTGATTTGCATACCTGTACATATTTACGTTTTATATAAAAATTACGCGAACCTGTAAAATTTTGCAATGTTGTAACCACTAAAACACATTACCATTCTAGAATTAAATCTTGGTGTAATAATGAAACTTGCTACGCTCATTACATACTGCGTACAGCTATAAGTGGGAAAAACATTTTATCATTACCTGAATAAAATTGTCGAACAGCTACCATTACATGAAACAAACAAAAATAAATCGAATTAAAAATCAACATAAATTATAAACTAAGTATTCGGTTACACTTAATTACATTTAAAATGTTAGTAGGCAAAATTAAATATTTATGCGATGTACCCAGTAGAGTGGACATAGCTCAGTGGTTAGAACATATGTCTCTATTGAGTTTTCAACCGACTTTAAAAAAGGAAGACATTCTCAATTAGTAGCTTATTTTTTTTTAAATATTTTATGTAACTTTACTGAAAACAATTCATTTCATAACTCCGATAATTTGTTAACCGATTTTAACAATTCTTTTTTTGTTTGAAAGAATATATATTTTTAGTAGAATTTTACTACACCTTTTAGTTGCTTTTGAAGTCGGTTTCTTTTTATTTAAGTTTTATTTATCAAGTGCTTTCGTATTCAAATTCATCATGTGCTCGGCGGTAAGGAAACATGACATAACAATATCACGAAGAAACCTTAATGTATCGACAGAAATGATCAGTAAATTCGTTAATTGGCATTCGAGCATCATGGAGGATTAAGCTCGTAATCTTCACTTTATCATCACATGAGAGGATGCTTATGTCCATCATCATTTACGTAGCATTTTTCCCAGTTATACCAGGATCGGTTTGTTATTCTAGGCCATATATTGTCATTTATTAATATTTAAACAGAACAATTGCCATCTTATCTCTGCAAACAAAGAGGGCAAGCCAGTTACCATTTACACTCGAATAATTTACCTACTGAGACTAATGCTTATGAATTATCAGGTGATACTTATAACAACCGGGACTACAGCTTAGGCAAAGGTGAGAAAGTACATCCAGACCTAGAAAGAAATATTTATACAATCTGCCCCGAGTGAAGTTGAAAATTATAATAATTAATTTGAATTTTTTAATACTTTCGTGTCGTAGTGTTTTGGACATGTCGTGTTTTTGAAAAATTGCAGCTTCCTTATATATTACTTAATTACTGTAACTGGATTACATAATTGGACGCTGATAAGCAATACTGTGTCAAGCCACACGAACTTCATTTTGAGAAAATGGCGTCTAAAGATGTCAAACACATTCTTAATGAATTTGTTTGAATAAGTATTTATGCATATTTTCTTTTCTTTTTTGATAAAAGGTATAACGTTTTAAAAGCAGGTTGATATATTTGATATATTATGTAATAAAGTTTTTTTTTATTATATGATATTATTGTATCAATTACAAAATATGGAATAACCTTGAAATTCGAAACAATTAATTAAAAATCTTTTTTCCGTACTTATTTTGTTTATATGACTTTTTCTTTATTGAATAATGTTAAATAGGTGATGCAGTATCAAAATACATCAATATCTCCGAATTTGACTTTTAGTGGGTTGACACATTATTGCATATCAGCATCCAATTGTTGACATAAACAGTTATTCCTAAGTAGCGTATGTAATTAAGTTGCAGGACAAAAACTTACTATATAATATACACTTTATATATATTTATGTATACTTATATAAATATTAATAATTGTGCATCCGCATTTCTTTACTGAATTGTGTGTGCAATAAAGTTTTTATTTATCTATCTAATACAACTCTCGCCTTACACTCAAAGTTCTAAGCAATCGTAATCACACTTCATATTAATAGTCTAAATTAAGGCGTAAAAGTAAAAAAAAAAACATCGCAATGAACAGCGATGCGGATCACATTTCGTTCACACGGCGCTGCGCGGGCGCAGGGTGTGAGGAAAACAGAGCAAAACCGCGCGGCACAAAACACGATTGTCTGCTCTCATATTATGATCTGCGACGCTCGTGGAGCTCGCTGCGAGCCTGTTTGATATCCGTCGTCAATCGGAAGATGAGTTCTTCGGATATTTAAAAGTCAAAATTTTCGGATATTTGTTGAACACAAGTTATGTTTATTTATTATTTCATGTTAATCAACAGATGGAGAAATTAGTCAGAAAACTTGGCAGCCCCGTTTTGGCGCAATTTTTGATTTAATGTTTATCTATTCTAATATTATAAAGCTGAAGAGTTTGTTGTTTGAACACGCGAATCTCAGTAATTACTGGTTCGAATTGAAAAATAATTTTTGTGTTAGTTTATTTACCGAGGACGGCTCTAGGCTCTTACATCACGCTACGACTCATAGGAGCGAAGCAGTAAGAATAAACGCGAATGAAACCGCAATGAACAATCAGTAGTTCTATAAAAGTTATGGTTGCTGTTCCAGGATATTTCATGTCAATATTTCGAGACGGTACCTCCGTGTACGTAACACAAGTAACTTGTATAGTGATGATTCCGAACTGCTCGCAGAACGTTATTTGTATATTTTATATTTAAATTATACTTTGTACTTTACATTATTTCACTTTCGAAAAAAATAAAATTACTTAACGATTGTACTAAAACATTTATTCTTTCCTTATTTTTTGTTAGTTAATTGGTTTTGTATGAAGTTATGGCTCGAATTTCTGATATCAACAAATTTATTTGTTTTTAATTTAGTATGTTTTGTAAACGTTTATAATTATAATTGAATAACCCAAAAGTTTGAACAATATTTTGTTTTCAAATCGTTCTTATAATTAGTCTTCCATATTTTTTTCTTCTTGACATCAACAACCCGTTGCTAGGTAACCTTCTAAATGTATATCAATTCTGTTAGTAATACTTAAAAATATAAATAAATAATCGACTGACACAACTTCAGATCAAATAATAATCGTAGCTACTGGCAAAGCGAACAATTATTATCATTTACTTACTTGTACGTACTCGTAACTAATTGTTTAACTTAACAAGTTAAATACGTATTAATTTAAACTTCAAACCATTTGTTAATAAGACAATGTAACTCAATTAAGATGTATACGTACGTTATGGTATGCGCTTGCGCAATTGCTTTGATGGAAGCTATTGTTATAGGAATATGGCGATTTGATAGTCATTTATTATTAAGTAATAAGTTTTATTACAATGACAAATTAATTAATAGTTTTGTGGTATACTGGCTTTTTGTATAATTATAATTTTAAACAATAATCCCACAGCTGAGCAAATATGTAACTATTAAGGAGAAATATAAATTATTCCACTACGCTGTTCCACTTCGTATTAGTGTAATAATTGTATTCAGATTTTTTTAATGTTAGATGTAGGTTACCTCACTGTTAAGCAAGAGATGAATTTATATACAAAAGGACCACGTAAATTTTAACGCGAAATATTTATTATAATAGTAATAAATTAACTTTTTTTGCCTGTCCAGAGTTGAATCAGATATATTTATATCAGATTCAAATCCTCTATCTACTGGAGCATCTCGGCTAAGATTTTCGATTTGTGCTATTTGAAATAAAATTATTAGCCTTTATTAGTTTAGTATAACTAATAACAAAATTAAGAGCTGTCAAAATCAATTATAACAGCAATTAATCTAACTATCAAATTAATATTTTTCGACTTTTACTTTTTATGATTATTATGTACTTTTATTATAAATAGTAGATGATCCGGTGGATTTCCTACAACCTCCATCTATTGAAATACCTGAAAAATATTCCAAAGTCGTAATTTTTATAATTATAATATTACTAATTAAAATTTTGTCGATTTTTCTGTTCCTTTGTATTTTTCTAATTTTCTTTCTATTTAAGCCACCCTAGTATTAAGGTATACGATATAAAAAAGGCAATTTCTATATTTATAACATTATCAATTTTAAATTTTATTATTTTTTAAATTCCTTTGTGTTTTCCAAATTTTCTTTATTCTTAAACCATACCAAGCGGTTAAGGCAAACAAAACAAAAAGAAATCAAATCGGTCTTACCATTCTCGAGTTATTACGAGACTAACGCATAGCAATTTATTTTAATACAGTATATAGAAATATTTGTATATATTTATTGGTACATTTTTCGAAACTTCCTAAACACAATTACATTATTTGTCAGTATATTAGAAGATTACAATAATACGGTGTACTTATCTGAGAGCGAGGGTTAGGGACGAGGTCGCAGGGGTCTCGTTACGAGAGGGTGACGTGTTTTTTGAAAACGATATTGTTGTGGGACGTAATGATGTAAAAACTTGGATCTCTTAGTTTTAATGATATTTTGGCGAAGATTTGCTCTTTGAGGAGTGTTATAATGAAGTTTGGAAGATATTGGATGGTTAATTTGTTTAAAACTAATTTTGTCAACGATATTGTTTTTACATTTAAAATTTGACGAAATACTTTATAATTATATATTTTTTGGTATTGTATATTTTAAAATATTGCATTTATGCAACATTTATGACAGATTAAAAATTTAAAATATAAAAGGTAACCAAACATCTTTTCGTGATTAAACTCGTTAGACGCTTAGGTATACCGATGTAAATTTATTTTTAATCTTTTTTTTTTATTTATCGGATCAAAAGTATCCTTGATATTTCTATAAATTATGTTTATCATAGAAATCGTTTTTGTATTTTATATACAGAAATAAGACATAAAAAAAATTTTTTAGATCTCAGTATTGATAAAACTTAATTGAAAATGTATTCACATAGAAAGTATTATAATATAAATGATATAAACTAAGAATCATGCCAATCAAAAAAGCTAAGATGCCAATTAAACACGACTTGCGCTCTTAAATCTACGTGAATTTTGGCACCTATTACTAATTGAAGGTCCTCGACATGTCCCCCAGCGTGACCTACAAGCCCCAGCGCCCCCTGGCGGAGACTCGATACAATTACTACGACCGCTCGACGGGAATAATTTAAAAAGAACAACACATTCCGTTGGATTAGTGAGAAATTATGGAATTTTCTCGACCTTAATTTTTTGGCTCGCAATGGATTTTCGTAAATTGGAATTCTATTATGGAAATAGTCCATTTTAGAATTGGCGTTGGAGATGAAAAATGTTCTTGGTGATTTTGGAATTTTGAAGGTAGAACTAAAATGGTAACTCAATACATACATGTACAAAAAAAAACACGCACAGACCATATTATCTATAAACTGGATTACGCAAAATAGTTTTAGAATGTGAACATAATAATAACATAACTTTACTGTGGATTTTAAAACGTTGGCATTCTGAATAGTTGCGATAAAAGGCTGATTCAGATTTAATACCTTTCCTCATATAGTTCACATTGCGTCACATTTGTAACTCTAATAGAAGACAACTATTTTAAATCATCCAGTAAAGCCAATGGTTAGGGGTGTTTGTAGGTATATATTGTCTATCAATACTATTATTATAAAGAGGTTATTTTTTAATGCATCACATTAAACAGCCATTAGAATCTCATGATCCTGTGTCAAGATGAAAAGTTTGTCAGTTTGTATGTATGTTCTTTGATTTGAATAATTCTTTTTGCGTTAAATACCTTCTTTATTAAGGAAGGTTATCAGCTATATTATATCATATGTATATTTATATGACAGATACATTGGCGCAATAGTAACTGCAACTGACTGAAGCGCTAATGGTCGCGGGTTCGATCCCCGCTCACAGCAAACGTCTGTATTGGTCATACGGACGTTTGACGTGGTTTGGGTGTTTGTGTTAGTGTTATGTGTGTATCCGAACCCCCGACACGAGGTCATGAGATTTTAATGGGGAGCGTTGAGTATGATGCGTTTATTTAAAAAATAAATAAAAAATATATATTACGCTATGACTCACAGGAGCGAAGCAGTAATCATATAGACGAGTGAAATCGCGGAAGTTAGTCTCAAATCCAGAAGGGCTTCAATTTTGTAGTTGACTAAGATAACTCTCTCTAATACAATTTTACTCTTACAAAACAATATCATCGATTATACACAATTTAGCTGAAGTATACTCACTTCCTGTTCCTCAATTTTTCTATTACATTTCCTTTAAAGTAAATCATTTTAAGAGAATCCGACAATGAAGTTAGCGTCGGGTGCACAAAAAGCGAGGGTATATAACTGGGCATTGTTGGCAGGCATCGAACTGGAAAAATATAATGGCTGGATAATAACATTATAGCTTTCTTCAGAGGGAGTCCAGGGGAGTGGGGAGGAGGGAGGAAGTGGGCGGGGCGCCTTGGACTTAGGTCTCACGCTTCTAGGTCAATACAGTCGAGTCTAGAGGCGAATGTTTCCACTTCATTTGAGCGAGTTACATTTTTCTTCAGCTAAATTGAATTGTTTGTCTTTTATTGTCGTATATTTTTTGTCGTGTCTAACTTTTTAGTAATTACCTTTCTATAGATATTCTTTTGTTTCATATATATTGTCGCATTAAATAAATGGATATTTATGTGAAAAAAATGGTTTTTCCTGTTATAGCAAGCATCGGTATTTGGTATTGATAAATATATTTATATAGGTAAATGTATTTTATTGTTGTAAATGTCAAATAGAACAAGCAGTATATTAACTTTAGGATCTTCCATCCCTGTCGCTCATATACAACAGTTACTAAGTAAGAAAAGATTAGATAATAGAGATCCAATAATCTGACTTGCAGAAGACAAAGACAACGCCATCAAAACAATCACACCTCTAAGAAATCTTTGATGGAAAGTTCTTTAAAGTGTGGGTATGTACATAGTTTCTATAGAGTGATAATCTGACGAAGGCGCTAGTAATGAGCTGGCACTTAGGGATGGGACACAACCTATTATCAATGCTAATGGCATCGTCTACTTGGAGAAAGCCTTCAAGGATCCATCGCCACCCACACACAACCCTATCACGACGCAATAAGGTACATTATCCTGTACCACGGCCGTGAAATATCTTGGTTTATCGACACTTAATTCATTATTCGATCAGTGGCCTGGAGTGGGGGACGGAGGGGGGATAAATAGGGGGTGTTAATCGTAAAATATTATTGTTGGCTCGTTATCGAGGTGCCGAATTATTTGCGCGTTTAAGCATTGTTCTGACTTAAATTTAATTATTTTTGGTGATGTAAATTATGATAAATTAATAGTGTGATAATTTTTTTTGGGTTTTAATTCAAGAACTTAATTATATGCTTAATATAATATTTAAAAGAAAACTAATATGTATATGTACAGATAAATAATATTTTAATCGTATTTTATTGACGTAATTATCTAATAATGAAGCTATATTTGAATAACTCAACGTAGCCATATTCCAACAGTACATTAATATAAACAAAACCAATAATATCTAACAGAAATATCTGATACTAAAAATGGGAAGCAAATCCGGTTTCAGTATGTTAGCGATCAAAACCTATTCGATACACCAATGGACGCTATTCTAGCCACTGTAGCTATGGGAGTAAGGGTCTGAATGCTTTAGACCCATCCTAGACTAGTAGCGAGAGTAGTCGCTAATTGAATTTTGTAACACAAGCCGCGCCCGCCGAGTGGTCGTGCGATATTTGCACTGCACTCCTCAGTAATTAGTCATTTGATTATCGCCTACGGTTACATCTCTTTGAATTGTCGAAATAATTGACATAAATCGCGTTGAACGGAATTTTGTAAAACCGGATCATGCTAATGAGTCCATTTTAACAGCAACTGATTCAACGAATGCCCATGTAAATGTAGAAATGACGTGATTTGTAACCAATTAATTTTTTAATTATATTTTTTGTGAATTTTCTCATTTAAGTTATCATTTAAATACTGTAGGAAGAAGACCATATTTCATACAAGCAATTAACACGATTGATAATGAAAAGAACAGGCAAAATTAATCTAATTTTTATAAGGAATATTATATTTTTAACAAATATTGTAAGATTTTCCTTCTTCTAGAAGTGTCACTTACGTAAAGTTAACTTGTGTTTTGTGATCATTGCGATCAAGCATGAGTATTTTAGAAAAAATTTAAAAGACTCTTTTTCTATATTATTTCTTTTAAAACATTTAAAACGAAATACTTCAAGTAGTATTAGTAAATGGAAACATTTTTGGAATATATTCATTTAATGAAAACTACTAATTGTATTACTTCATGGACTTACGTTTTATTGTTTTTAAAATTTATTTATCTGAAATAATTCATTATTTCTCCTTCCAATTGAATAACACAAATTTAAATACCATCATGGATAACATCATGGCTTACGAAACTTGCTTGGTTCTATATACAATTTGCAATCGGTTAGTTTTGGACCGAATAATTTAACATAAAATTCTGATTTTATTTATCATTTAATCTTTTTATATGTTTGATGGATAATTTTTTTATAATTTTGATAGAAAAATAATAGTGGAAATATGTAATATAAATATGTTTTGGAACCAACTTGACTTTTGCTAAAGTATGCAGCAGATTTGAAATAGAAGACATTTTTTAGTCTTCCAACAAACAAGCGGACCCTGTTCCTTGAAGCAATAAAGAGAGAAATATATACTTTTGAAGTTTATTTTAGTGAGAATGTATGATTAACTAAAGCAATTAGATGGTAAGGACTAATTCGCTGCATAGTTCCCGGCAGTTTCCCGCAGTTCAGGTAAGTGTTAGGAGAGAAATTGTTGATGAGTAAGATTTTCGGGGTAGTTTAATCGGCACTTAGATATTCGTTTGTTTGTTTCGACTCGACTTCACCGGCGTCAGAGGCCGGCGCGGTGAGAGCAACGAGTGCCACTTACGAATTGTTATGCGAAATAAACTGTTTGAGAACATCTGCGATTGTAATGGAATACACGAGCGATTGTCTCTTGATGTTTGCTCGTTTCCAGCAGGGGAGCTAGTGTTTACACAGTGTTTTGCTTATTACTAGCTTTTTGAGTATTGGCTCTAGCCTCTCAGAAATCACTCAGATTCCTCCACGACAAGGGCTGTTCAGTTCTGCTCTGCAAGTGAAATGTGCTGATGTTGAATTAGTTATTATGGTATTCTGATTAGCATTTAAGAATATATTAAATTTTTCAAGTGCCTTCGAGTGCCCAATCTGTGCGTGTTTGAGCTTGGATGGATCCTCGTTGATAAGTTCCCTCTTCGCTATTTTAGAAAATTAATCAATAATGCTAATATTATTAACATTATGGGAAACAAAAGTATTTTTAAAGATCATTGAAACTGTTTTATATAGGTCATTAGTAAAGAAAACTTCGATAATAGATCTGAACAGAAAATTTCATCGCAAGCTCTTCTTTGCCTCGCAAAACCTTATCCGACAATTTTCCTAAAGATTATTTTAATGAATACACATTGAAATAAAAATAAAGGAAGCCGAGTTAATCAAACAGTCGTATAAAAACAAATGGAACAGAATCCGATACTTCGAAGTGTCGAGCCGCAAACACTAATACATTGCTTGTTTTTGTAACTTGTCGCCACTTAGTAAAGGAAAACAGCGGCTTCTCTGACATCTGACACCGTCTTGGAAGCACTCATCGAGCAAGCTAATAGCCACCTTATTATCTCCAGCCTAAGACACATAATTATTAATTTGCAATGTAACAGTAACAGTCTTTACATATCGCGCTGTGACAGAAAAAAAATCATTTCCTTACCAGCGTTGTCGTGTAAAAGATAACCTTGTGCTGTCTTGCGGTTCGGCAGTTAATAATGTTATTTGTGTTCAATAGTTCGTCAGCTGTCATTTAATTTTCGATAAATTGCATATTGTCTTCAAAAAAGTTACCTCTATGCAAGAGAACTTTCGTCTAGTTCTTTTCGTTAAAACTTTCCAAGGTGTTGTGTTAAAATACTTTTACTTTTGATGTACTTTGTAAATAGATATTTATGTATAGATATATACTTTCCATAATGATCTTGAATATTTTAAAAATTATATGTCTTTTTTTGTTTCTTTAGTTTCTTACAATTCCATTACACATATGGCTTTCTGAAAATACATCTGTTAATCAAATTTTTAAAATCTAACTTATAATAGTTTCAAGATCGACTTAAATCATCAAAGACAAAATTAATCAGAAAATTTTGCACATCTATCTCGGATCCATATTCATGGGAGATATAACTGACTATATTGACGTAACACGTCGCGAACCTTCAAGCGAAGTGCAAGTCGGATGCGACGCATGAATATGTAACGGTCCACAGGCACGCGAGTTCGTGCCGAGATCGGCTTTGATTGTGAACGTCGTCACTTGATTTATCTGAAGATATCTGTACTTTCACTCGTGATTCTGAAATTGTAATTGGAAATGATTTCGAGTTTTTCTTTTTTGATATCTCGGTTTGGTGTTTCGTATTTCGTGGTTAAGTTAAAAAGAAAATGGTTGTTTTGTTTAGCTTCGTAAATTATACTACTGTTAATGTTATTTTAAATTCAGTTTGCTTCTGCTAATGTGGGTTTGATCTCTATTTGTAATTTGTTAACAAGTAATGAGTCATTACATAAAGGTGCGCCATTAAACCAATGAGTCTTAAGACCAAAGTGATTTCACGGTCTTGACTTCAACGACTCTATATACCTATTGTCTCGTGTACATAGAACAACGACCCTTGCCCCTAATTTTCGTATTAAAAATGGCGGCTTCCTAAACAATGGCACGCAAAACGACCATCGGGTTCATTGTTTTAAAAACAATAAAACAAGCGCGGCCATGATGGTAAAAATGTCAAATCTACTCGTGAATTCCTCCCTGCGGCGTTCCAAATATGAAATTCCCGCGCAGAAATGGCGGCGAAGGCAATTTTTACAAATGGCTGCCGGGCCCCCGCCGGGCAGGTGGTTTGTTTTCTGTTAGGCGCTTTTCAGACTCAACTAGGGTTGCAGGGCTCGCGAACCAAAACACACACGACGTGCTACACTCCGCTCGAACGGCGGGTCCCAATCGCGTAGTGCGGGTTCGCTTCCGGCGTATCGCAACGTCGACAAGCAGGGCACGCGTAATTGAGTAATTCGAGCTCAACAATCGTATCTCTTTCTCGACCTCTCTAATTTGCATTTAACAGGATATTTTCTAAAACCTCACGTCCTACCTAAGCAAATTCTTTTTGCGACTTAAACAAAACGTTACATGTATCCGACGAGGTATCGGGAAAAGTGCTCTAATGTGGAAAGTTCAAAGTTGATTTTCCTTCGGGGCATAGATTGGCATATGATTTATGATATTGGGTAGTCGGAGCCTGCGCGGTGACGTTTGACGTTTGGCGGATTCATTACTGAGACAAAGGCGGGGGGCGAGGGTGCTGCGGGGCGGGGGTGGTGTGGTGCGGGTCGCGGGGGGCGCACACGAGGGACCCCCCACCCCTCGCGTAGCCCCCCGTAACCACCTCCAGCCACTTTCCTAAATCAGCAGCGTGTATTGTTTAGCATTAGTTTTAAGATATTGAAATTGCAGCCATGAAGCTGACTGAATCACGACAAAGATGGAAATTTCGTGTCTTATTTTATGTCTTTTTTATTTTTATTAACTAGATATTACTTATTTCTATAGTCTTTATTAATTTAAAAGAAATGTCATTGACGTAAAGAGATAAACCAGTTTCTCAAAGATCTAATACAACTATAAGTACTAAGAACCACATCGTGACTCTTCATAAACAAAACTAAAACCATTCACAAAATTAAATAACATTGAAACACATTCACCAAATTACATAAGCCCAGTCGATTTAGAATTATAATAACATAAAATAAAATTATTTAATTAAGCACAAACATTAAATCGCTTTTTAAAGCGTAAAGCTCAACTTACCATAATACATGTTATAAAAACATAATTCAATTTAAAACGATTCTAACATGGGACTGACCTGTAAGATGCGGCTGCGCGGAGGGACTGTAGGGCGACTTTATTTGCGGGAAACCTGCGAACAAGCGATACATTAATTAAGCTACAAAACAATTAACTGCACTTCCTACAGGAATTTCAATTTAAAACTCCTTGCCGTGATTTACCTGAGCCAGCGGCCCGGGGGAGCGTCGTTATGTCGTTTCAGAGACTTTACTGCAGATAAAACGAATTGTTGTTTGGAGGGAAACGCAGACATTAGATGAGACTTTAACTTTTATAGCAAATAATTTTAAAATATTTTTTCGCGGTGTTCGTTGATATGCGACTGATAGATTTAGTGGCGATTGTAATGTAGCTGACAATTTAATTAGATTTCTTGACATCTTCAGACATCTTCGTTTCGTGTTTCTGTGTGTATCTATTTTAGGCCCTAGGCATTACATGGACGTTTATGGTATTATACTATGATATAATGTATAATATTTGCAGTAAATGTAATAATGCCCCAAAAATAGTTAAACGAGTAATAGACTACAATCCAATTATAATAATTAAATTTTTACTCCATTTTCATTGTTGGTTGAGAATACCATCAACAAAAAAATAACGTAAATATATTTGATTTGAATCACTTCATAAAATCACTAATACAAATACTTTGATATTCGGCGTCGTTGTGGTATTTTAATTAGAGACGAAAAGTTATTAAAGCTACTTAAAATCAAGTAAACAAGAAGTATTTGTAATCTGCACGACAACAAATAGTACTTTACCTAAAAGTTACGGCTTCACTAATGTTACTTTCATAATTATCTAAAATCTTACGCTACTAAAGTATCTCTAAACATCATTATCAGAATAAATAAACTTTTTAACTTAGATGACATCCTTGTTCCAATTATTTTGTTTTAAAAACTAAGTTAATAAACCGATGTTGATGAAAATTCTGTGGAACCAATCTGAATTCAACCAATTGAATTTTTTACAAGCAGTTAACAAATGACGCAGTTATGAGTTAATAAACTAAAAAATCACCTCAATTTGAGAACCTCCCCCTTTCGTCAAGTCGGTTAATAATATCTGTTAATACTAAAAACAAATATATTATATCAGGGTTCGTCTAATATTTCTGCCACCTTAACTTTTTCTGCACGTAATTATTTTAGTCTAAGGTGAAATTTATTAAGTCTATTCCGTTTCACGGTTGGTGTATTCGCTGAGATTCTTACTTCGCCATTTCAAATTGCTTAATTAATAATGTTTTCTTTCGGTAATACATCTAATTAAATTGTTTTTGAGTTTTTATTGATAAATATAATAAAAAATAAGTCATTGCTGTATAATGTCTTAAGTAAAATGTATCGAATTGTCTGGAGTTATATGTTGTATAGCATTCCAAAATATATGTTACTGATTAAAATATACATACTACATCTATAAAGTAAAGTCAATTAAAACAAAAGACATATGTATTTAAAAAAGGATAATTTAGTACAAAAGATTGTAGACCTCATCCAAGCCACTAGGTAAAATTCCCAAAATACTGGCAGTATTACCCCATTGATTTGTTTAAGATCTAAGAAGGTTGTATTATCAATATTCCAATTTTAGATAAATAGCGAACAAAATAAATGAATACATTTTTAAAACAAAGTATTTTAATGATAATGTGAGCTGAGATGCCTTAGAACAAGCTGATTTCAACCGATGATACGGCTGTGAGTATCGTCGCTAAGTTAAACTAAATTGATGTTTAATTTTAATGACATATTCGGCAGTAGAAAACATCGTGAAACCTTCACGTAGCGTAAGAAATTCAGACACAAGTACCCATATCCCCAATCCAACTTAGAGCAACGTAGTGGATTGAACCCCTAACCTTCTGCTAAATGGAAGAGGAGTTCATTGCCCGGTAGCAGGATTTTACAAACTGTTATATGACATGCAATAGGGATGTACAAGGGGGTTAATTGTTAAAGATTGTCGCTATAATCGTGTACTATGTTCTGGCAGATTGAGTGATTTTTTATAATAATAAAGTAGGTGTTTTCTTTAACTACGAATTTATAAACCTAATATTTATGTTAGGGTAATAAAGAAGCAAATTATATCGATAATCGTTTTAAAATCATTCGAAATTAATATATCTTTTAAAAGTAATATAAATCTGAAACTTGAAAAGTATTGAAAACTTGTCTATTAGCGGGAATGATACACAACTGAATAAATTGTAAAGCTATAATAAATAAAATGAAGACTAAAATTTGCACACATCAGACCAGAAAATAAAAAATTTTAGAGTACAAAAATAAAATACATCACAAAAATATAAGTACTAATCTAAAATGAAGGCGAGATTACATTAGAAGTATAACTAGACGATGGACCTTACAATCAACAAAATGGAATGGTTGAAGAGAAAAAAGAACAATTCGTAAAACAAAGAAACGCTTGACAGATATTACCTTAACACCAAACAAGAACGGTGAAACAGCACTACAGACAAAGAGAAAGACATCACAGCAGACTTGAAAAAGGTTGTATCCAAAATGGACCTCTAAATGGATGCTGATAAGTAATAATGTGTCAACCCACGAAAAGTCGGAGATATCTATGTATTCTGAGGATGCTTCAAGTATTTAACATTAGCCAAAAAAAAATCAGGCTATCAAAACTAAATAATTACGGAAAAATGTGTCTTAATTTAATGTTTCAAATATTAAAGCATGTTCCATAATTTGCAATATTTAATCATTTCATATTTTTGAAAAACCTATTAACTAAATAAAACTATTTATTATATTATAACAATGTGTCTTTAATTAGTTATATATTTGATCATAACAGAAAAGAAAAGATGAGTACATACTCCTTCAAACAATTTTATTAAGAATATATTTGACATCTTTAGACGCCATTCTCTCAAAATAAAGTCCGTGTAGCTTGACACAGTTTCGCTTATCAGCGTCCAACTTCTTAAAATATCAATTACTTATACATAATAGCACTAGCAGTACGAACAGATATAATGATTAATCTATATTTTTACTACGACAATATAGAAAGGTAGAAGGTTTACGACAACATAGAGAAGCGTGGATTTGATATGCGCTGATTTTCTATCTGGAGAACATAATTAAAATGCAATAAAAATATATTATGTATAAATGATTTTAAAAGAGTTGCAGTCGAGTTTCTTGCCTGTTCTTCTCTGTAAGCTTTAGCTTTATAAAAATCTAAAATGAAAAGATGACATGCAACTTGATTCGAAAGTGCTTTAAAAGCCCATTTGAATAAAGTATATTTTGAGTTTGAGTTTTGGTGAAGATCTCGGTGGTTTTGACACGTTGATCTCAAGAGCTATCAATCTTATTTACAAAACTCTTTTGTGCTAAATATCCTATCTATTAAGGAATATTCTAAGCTATAATAATAATAATAATCATAGTTTTATTTCAGATCATGCTTTCATAGGTATAAAACAGATCCATAGGTAGTTTGGTCGATGTATTCTCTTAATAATAAAAATATCTGCCTGGTATGTAAAAAAACGATTATTTATTTTATCTACTAATATTTTTAGATTGCTATTAGGACAACTTCAGAAGCATTATTGAGGCAGTTCGCTTTCGCATAATGGCATAGAAGTCATCAGTTCCAGCTTCGGTAAACGCCAAGATGTGACTTACAAAAATAGAAGAGAACTCATAAACGTCAACCAATCTGTCAAGATCCAAAACGCAAATAGAAATCACAAAGTAGATTTAGAACAAAATAAGTGTAAAAAATAATGGAAATAATTGTAAAGCTATTAGAAAAAAATCACCTCATATCTAATTCTCGACCAACAAAGGCGATTGCAAAACCCAATTCTTCATAACGACGATCGTGTTCCAAACATTCAAAGAAAAAAACCTCGACAAAGCGAGGTGTAATGTAATCTTGTACGGAGAATCGAAGATATCTCGCAACGACTATTATTTTTTCCCTACATTTGAGTTATGATGGAGGGTATAAAGACTTCCTCAATTACGTGGCGAGTGGGCGGCGTGCTGCGGAGGTTGGCCGGACGGTGACGTGGTGGTAACGACACGGTATTAGATTTGTAGTGGTCTATGCTCTTTTACCGTTTTTGCGTTCGATATTTAAAGCGTTATATTATAATCTAGATCATTGGGGAAATTGTTACCTTATTTGTACCGGCGATTAAAAGTTTATGGAATATATTTGAATCTATATCATTATTATTACACTCAATATCTACGCAGGGAAAGTTGTGACTAAAGCAGTTGGTTAAGAATAAATTCATCAGTCATAAATGTACATTAGATTATATTTTGTATTCTGCACATTTCATTCTTCTGTATTTGTAAAGTAAGATTATAGGATTAATGAGACTTGCATTTTTAAATAAAAAAGCACAGTTTAAAGTCATAACTTTATATATATATAGAGGATCAGCTGTCCTTACATGTGCTACGATGTGGGTTTTGACTACAAAACACTTCATATTAAAAATTAGGTTCTTGACTTTAGGAAGGATTTTATTTAAAAGCGATATAATATGATACATTTTGGTTAAAAAAGTACTTATTGCATAGTTTTTTAAATAATTAAGGATTGCAAAAATCATAATAAAAATGGGTTTTGATGCTTAAATACACAATTTTCAAAATATATGCTATTTTGAAAATATGCATTTCACGTGTGCTACGTCTACAAATCATGTGGAAGGTAATAGATATATAATTAGTTAAAAGGCGTCATTTTAATACATTTATCCTGCGCCAATATTTGGAATAAATAATATTTAGAATAATATGGAAAATTTTACTACCGGGGCCTAAAAATGTCCTTTATTTTTAGGCCCCGGAAGTAAAAGTTTCACCAGGGTATAACAAGCAAAGTTAAGACTCTTATAAATATATTGAGATTCATCATCAATCATTTTTACATTATTATCTTTTGAGTTTGAGAATATAATTTACCATACGTGCGCTTGCATCACGAAGAAACGTCTTTATTGGTTTTTACGCCCTGATGTACACCAGAAATTTCGTTTCAAGATAAGAAACAATTGCCAAATCAAAATCTAAAGTATTTCTGCTTCGTTCAATATGTTAAAGTATTATCTATTACAAAGTCTTAATCGATTTAAATAACTTGAAACTCGGCTTATTTACTTGTTACTCCATCATATGTACACACTTTTCATCATATTGTTAAAGAATAACCAAAAAAATCTAAATAATTATGTTTCAATATTAAGCTTTAGTTAATTAATAGTGTTTTTTTGTATAACGTACAAAATATATGAATACAAGACTCATAGGTACAATTTTATTTTTAGCTGACTTTAAAAGAAGGAGGTTCTCAAATCGTAGTGTATGTTTTTTTAATGTTTGTTACCTCAGAACTCCGTAACTTCTAAACCGTTTTTGGGTATTGTTTTTTGTTTGAAATGGTATACTTCTAGAATGGTCCAATAGAATTTTTATCAAAATCGGTTCAGTAATTTGGTTTTTAAATCAAAATAACTGGTATAAGTATGATATTTAAGTAAATTAATTTAAGTATATTTTAGTTATTACGTATTTCGTTTTAGTACTAATATTATAAAGCGGAAAGATTTGATTGTTTGTTTGCTTGTATTGACTTCGAAACTACTGCATCGATTTGAAAAATTATTTTTGCGTTGGTTACCGTGTTTATTGGGGAAGGTTATAAGCTATGCTACATCACGCTACGACTCATTGGCGCGAAATAGTAACCATAAACGCGAGTGAATTCGCCAGAGGCAACTAGTTGTCTAACAACACGATTAAAAAAGCTAGTAAATAGAACTACAATCGTTGAATCAATAAATAGATACGCGTTGACTATTGAACCCCAGTTACTTGGTTGATCAATAGTTAATAAACAGTTAATTAAGATTCTTCCAATCAAGCAGCGCGGTGTCCCAACAACGATGTATCGGGCCTTGTCAAAAGAATTGTTTAATTAACAGAAATATTCGAGCAGTGGCATTATGTTTGGTACACACTTATGTTAATAAATGTTTTTTTTTATTTTTTTTATTTTAGTTTTAATATTTGGATTCGAAATCCTGTGTTCGTATTTGTGAATTAAAAAGTTTTTCTTTGACTACAACAAATAAATTAGTAAAAATTAATTTGCTTAAGTTGCAAAACAATATTTAGTAAAATATTTTTAAAATTACCCTAAAATACGAGATTTATTTATTTATATATCTATACAATTTATATTGAAATATATATTTTATGTTTTTATGATATTTAACCTGACCAAAAAAGAGAGGGATACTATAAATTTGACGTGTGTATTTGTGTGTCTGTCTGTGGCATCGTAGCGCCTTAACAAATGGATCAATTTTGTTGCGATTTATATCTTTGAGAAATGATGTATCGAGATGGTTCTTCGCTATAACTTATGATAATCTGTTAAGACATTTGAATATTATAGGATAAGGAATTTTATTATACTATGAGTAATAATGAAATAACATAGTTGGCAACACGACCTGATGCTGCAGCACCGTCTGAAATCAGCAGTATATACAATTCCTCAGCAACTTACAATAGAAATACTCATTGAAATTATATAAATGAATTGATACAATCAATCTAGGGTTTGCTTAATTTTATATCAATATACTACAGAAATTTTTGCAATTTTCAATGAATAAGTTTAAATTGTATATTAAAAAGTCTTTAATAGCTAAAGCATATTATTCTGTACAAAATTATATAAATGATAATAATGCATGGATTTAGTATAGCTAGATTTCATACAGGATGTTTAATATATGCATTTGTAATTTTTAAATGTATGTACTTAGTAACACAATTTTAAAAGAGTACCAATCGAGTTTCTTCTCGGTAGACGCTACATTCCGAACCGGTATTAGCTATTTTTTTAATTTAAGAACTTTTGTTTTTTTTTGACGATTCAAAGCGCTTTTAAAAGCCTACTTAAATAAAGTATTTTTTTATTGATTTTTTTTATTTATATTATTAATATTGCAATGAAACGTGTCTTATACGAAATGTCGATATATTTCAAATGATCCTCCCCTCCCTCGCCGGAGTAATTTAGGTGTTGAACGGCAAGTGTAGGAGCAACTTTACAATCCCCCACCGAATTACCGACACCCTCTTTAACCGACATGAAAGAGGGTCAGTGCTAATGAATGCGATGCGTCGCCTGTCAATCATTCCTGTATCCCTTTATTAATTATCTTCAAATTTTTGCTGGCTTTAAATACTCGGGATTGCTTAATTGATATTTATAAAAACGTTACGTTCTTGTTTAATTAATTTAAATGATTACTAAATAGCCGAAACACACATGTGATTGTTAATTAATGACGTGCTCGTTATAATATATGTAAACATTATTTTTAACAAGAATTTACGATATAGCTATGTAGTTCTTCATGAAAAGTTTTTGTCCAAAGATACATTGGTCTGTACCAAAGATCGAAACAAAAATAAATGAATAAAAAAAGAAAAAAAAAACAACAATCTTAAATACATAGCACATAGCGGCGCACATAGTAATTATACGTATATATATCGCTCATAATCATCTGCCTACTTATCAAATTTGCACAACATTGTAATTATTCAAATTGGTCGCTTAATAAGCGCGGCAGAGGGCGCTCGTGGGAGGCTATCAAAGCGTAATAGCACTCGCGTGAACCGGCGCGGCGCGGGCACGGCGCGGGCGCGGCGGAGCCTCGGCGAGGCCCGCCATCTTGCGGCCGCATTGGCATTCACATCACGTAGCGACGCTTGTACGCAACGCTTGTAAAATGCATACGGTAAACACTTATTTTACGTGCATTTTTAAACATCGGATAGTTTTAAGAGTCTCTGAAAACAATGGATCGTTTTCATTTTGTTGTTAATTGGGTATTTGTGGTGTTTTTCTGGATTAATGTTGGATGGACTGTTGTTGCTGTTAGAAAGATTTTGCGAATTAATTACTATATTGTTTCTTCGGCAAATAGATTCTGAGAGGCATGTCTTATTGGATTTTGAAAGTAAAATATAGACACATGTTTTGTGATACAAATGTACCAATTCTTATTGGAAGAGTCAATTTTTCAATGAATACAAAGTGCTTACGTTAAATTGTCACATACATTATACAATTTCATAACCAGCAAACTAATACTTCAAAGTGCTAATCCTCGGTCGCAATACGCTTTATCCGAAAGCAATAAATTAATATCTAATCGACTTTAGGGTCGGTTAATTGAAAATGGTTCTGTCACACTAAACTTGTAATCCTACAAGAATGCGTTACAATGGTGTCGCTCGTCCAGAGCGGGGTGACCTCTGGCAAACTTGCCAATTAACCCTTGTAGTGCCGGGCCGGAGGCGGTCTGGGGAGGGCCGGGGGTCAGGGCCGGCTGGCGGTGGTGCTCGTCTAATGCTCGCAGCTATTTCAATTACCGCGGGACGCTCGCCGGCTAATCCGCGAACAAAAGCTCTCGTATAATTCGAGATGCACGCTAAGTCGGCGGTTGGAGGTAATTGAAATTTTATTGCCAACGACTCGGATGCTTCAATAAATTCCGCGGCTGCCGCACTTGTTCTGCCCATCTAATAAACTTCACCTTGACCTGGCAATCTGGGCTGACTTATGATGGGGTTCGCTTAGTCTTGGTAATGGTATGGCTTTAAATGATGTAATAAACTTTATTTCAATAAGTAGATACTTAATAGCATAATGAGTAAAATAAAACAAAATATACATACTTAAAATAACTTAGTCAATTTAATTAATGTACTTAAAATTGTCACATATGAATTCTTTTTTAAATCACAAGCAGTCTAAGCGAAATCGAGGTATTTTGTAAAATTAAAACTGTATACATATTTGCTTCTTGTTTTAGGTCCATCGAATAGCTATGTGCGCCTTATGAGAATTTATTTGGAATATGTAGTAACGAATTAATCATTTTATTGTCATACTGTATAAAATATAAACACTTATTATAATTAATGGCGAGGAAGTTGGTATTGTAGTAAAGCAGTTTTTTTTTTCAGTTCTTTGCTTCTCCATTACAGTTTATATATGACCATTATGTAGGTATTATCTATCAAATAAAAGAATAACTAAAATTAATTCACAAAATGTAAAGATAAAAAACTATACTAAAAATAACGTATAATACACCTACACACAAGCAAAGTCTCTGAATTAAGAAATTACTTCCCACTCGAATTTAAAAAATATTTAACCATAGATAAATAATGAGACATAAAAGCGTTAAAAGAAAAACAATATGGAGAACAATTGTGTGAGAATTTTGTATAAACATTCACACTTGAGGAGGCGTAACGTGGTGGCCTAAACAAACAGAATTCATAATTCTGCGAAGTTACACAAAGAATTGTCAAAATAACGGATGGCGCCGGGCCCGCGCTTGTCTGTAATTATGGTCCTATCAAAACTATTGCAAGTCATTATATTTATAGTTTTGCTTTTAATATGTCTAATTATGTTGCATAGAGAAAGTATAATATTATTTTAGACAAGTTAAAAAATACGCGTACATGCATGCAGTCCATGACCATCTCGAATATTTTACCTTTTAAGTTGGACTAATTTTTTTTAAATAGGTTTATTGGTTCCGAAGTTTGCAATGATTATAAATATTCATTGACAATTGCATGTAATAATGGCAAATCATAAAACTATATAAAATATTTTTATTTTTTAAATAAAAAATGAAAAAACTTTTTAAGCTCCGATCCATTTACATTGAATAAAATAAAAAAAGAAATGAGTTTTTTTTTTAAGAACACACCTTGATTATCAAATGTCATCGGATTCAGAATCATATTTTTCTACTTATTGCAAATTGTTAACATTTATTAATTAGCTCTCGAGTAAACAAAACTTCGAAGCACTGTCCTTTAAGAAGTATTATGAGAATTTACAATAATTATTTAAAATATAACTTTGAAACTTATGGTCCATTCCATACAACTCAATCTAATAAGGTGTTAAGTCCACAGGACAGAATTAACAAGTCAAGACGTCCCGAATGTGGATGATCGAGCAATCGAATCTATTCACCAAAAAAAACGTTTAACAAAAGCCACAATTGTTAACACTCAGCTACGAGCGGGTCTTTTGTACCCCAAGGAAGTAACACTTTCCCTAACCCCGGATTAATGCACAATGGAGCCCTGTCACAATATTTAGGAATAAAATTAACAAATTCAATCACTACAATGGCGGTGTGAGCGTTAACTATAATCATGCCCGCCTCCTTCCCTTGCTTATTTATTAATATATTATTATAATCTTTATAGGGATGCTATGTATAATAATGTGGGGCTGTGACTTTGCTTGCGGGAATTCTTAATACATCAACCCTTTCACAGCTCAATAGCTTTCATCGATAACTCCATAACATATACTAGTTGTTTCCGAGGATACGGCGGATCTTGTAGGCTCGTATAGATTATTTGAAAAAAGTTTAGTTCAAGTCTTTGACTTTTAAATATAGATTCTGCTAATGCTGGTAATTGACCGAGTTGACGCCTTGTATAGTTTGTATTCCCATACTTTCATTCCAATCCATACATAAAATATTGTAAAAGTAGTTCTGTGATTAGGTTTTCAGGCAAACAGGTTGACCTTTTTTTGATGAATTTAGGTATTAAAATAGATTGAACCTTAGTGGAGGACATAGACTTGTTGTCACGATAATAAAACTTGATGAGTATGAAATATGGGATGACAGTTTCCTTGGAGAAACCATCGTTATCCAAAGAATTAGGCTATTCAAAATAATTATTCTATTCAGACGAAGACGAGACGTTTGTATAAATCTGTTAATGTCCGGACCAACATGTTTAATTTGAAAAAGTCGTTTTGAATTAAAATTTAAAAAAAAAGTACGTACTTTAAACGTCTCACCTTCCTTCGTAGGAGAGGATAAATAATCGTCAATGACTGAATGTATAATTAATGAAGATTCAATTTTTATAGTTACAAAACTGTGAACGAAATAATAAAAGATCACAAGAAACATAATATGTTTGCAGTAAGATTCACATCCTTCATAGTAAATGTGTTGTTTTCATTCAGAAGAATGAAGGAATATTATTTTTATAATCCTATTTATTTGTCTGTGGATTGATGATACAAGTTAAAATTCTAAGTAAATACATTCGCCAGATTCAATACCTACTTTTTGAAAATAATATTTTTATTACACTTAAAAATAATCAGGCATTGTACATAAATTAGAATGTATATACCTACTTATTTCTTAGTTTGGTTAATACAAAATAATAATAAATGGTAATATTTCAAAACTAGCTACGGATATCGTCTCTTATCACAAAATCGACGCACTTCAACAGATGGCGCCGCGGTCGCCTAAGATAAATCAGGCAGAACTTATTTACAGAAGTAGCATGACAACAAACTCTTATTTGAAGGCTATATAGAATCTACTGACTGTTTTCGTGTATTTTATTATTCACTATATGTACATTACTGAAAAATTTAAGTATATATATATATGTACATGATAGAACAATTATATTTTCTTTTAAATTAAATTACGCGATGTCGTTTATTTAAAAAAAAAGTCTTTTATCGTTTTTTTTTCTTTACATAAGATGTGAAACGTGCCTTACAACCTGTACGTTTATAGCTTAAAAAAATAAAAGCAAAGGTAAGCAAGGCAACATACAGTATCATATGATTTCACTACATCAATGTAACAATATTATATATACGTTTAATGAACATAAATATATAATTAATAAACTTATTGTTAGATTTTAAATAAGAATATATTTTTGGATAAAAATTCCGAATTATTGTCTCTACATTTAAAATATCTGTGTATATATCAGGCTTTCCTTTCGCAATATGTTTTCGAAACCGAGATAGCTGAATATAAATAGACAAATCTTAATTCAAGAACCAGACTCTTAATTCCCAGGCAAGTATTATCCAACTTTTTAAACGATAAGTTTACTTTTGCAGTTCATGAAGTGTCGCTCGTCATGAACCGCGAAAGTTCGATGAAGAGGATCAATACATCTCGACATACATTCATATTTCGAAATATATAAATACAGCGCGTGTAATTATCAAACATCCCATATAATAATCATGTAGGTATATTTCGCAATCTATGGATTTGCCCCGGATCTCTCTGTTTGTCAAGAAAGCGACCATTAGTTACCTACTTCTAGTTGTGAGGCACTCGTTGTTCAAACACTTATTTAACTTACATTTTATGTAGATTATTTGGATTAAATTTCACATTTATACAACATAATATACAAATGGACTCCTGAAAAGTTGAAGGTATGAAATAAATATATTATATAATAATCATTATTCAACTTTATGTAGAGTGCCCAACTAAAGAATAATAAATGTTAATGATTTGAATCAAAATGTTTTAACATCATCTATGTACAGATATAAAACATAGCTACCACTGATAAAACCTTTTCTGTTTAAGTATATAATAATTTTAGAAATCATTGTATTTTAGAGCAAAAACACCTTTAATAAAAATAAGTATGCACTTATGTGTAAATAAATTTTGATAGAATATTACACGATGATAACAAGTATCCTGTACTGTTATTTATACTAATATTATAAAGCTGAAGAGTTTGTTTGTTTGCTTGAACGCGCTAATCTCAGGAACTTCTGGTTCGAATTGAAAAAATATTTTTGTGTTAGATAGTTTATTTATACAGGAAGGCTATAGGCTATATTACATCACGCTACGACTCAAGGGAGAACAGCAGTAACCATAAATGCGAGTGAAACCGCGAGGTGCAGCTAGTTTAATATATATTATATTCTATTAAATAAGTTGTAAGGTTATTGTTTATAATACGATCATGTTCAGAGGTAAAAGAGCTCATAAACTATACTAATATTATAAAGATGAAATTTATAATTTCTGTCTCTTAAACAGACTTTTCTTAAATGACTATAGACTTAGCCTCGTTGAAATTACATCTATAACTTAAAAACAAGTATAACTTAAAAACGCAATTCAATAACGATAAATCGTTGATATGTTAATTAACGGGTCCTACCGCGATGGATAAGATATTAACGTACCTTTATTTCTCTGTATCTGTTTATCTGTGGTCACACACGGACAGACAAGTCATCTTGTAACCACGAGAAATGTAACTTTATCGAAACCTTAGGCCAAAAAAAGGTACATCCATATCAAAACATCGCGGTTATATCCTTTAATTGAAATATGAATAATATAAATTTAAAAACCTAAAAAAAAACGATAATTTTATACAACATTTACGTTTAACACACACATTTACAAACGATGTATTACGGAGTTTTACCATACACTAGCTCTACTAAAGGTCGTAGGTAAGTTTGTATTTCAGTGTACTTTAACTCTCTTCCAGGACCGCCGCGCGAAGTTGGGCCGCAGTAAGAACTGAAAGTTAGTTACTTATATAAACAGACGTTTCCCTTCCTCGTGCACGCTTTCATATTGTTGTTAATATCTGATTACTCCAACTGATGCCTCTGAACAAATAATCTGTCGTTTTATATCGTCATATTGCGACTGCTTTGAGCTCTTCACGGCTTGCTTCTATCGAAATCATTGTCAAGAGGATCTCAAACGAAATTACATCTTAACATCATTAATATTAAGGCTAAACTCCTGTAAAATGTTTCGCAGAATAGTAAACTAAAGTCTTAAGCAATTTTAAATCTTATCACGAATGTTTTTGGGTTTTAATTCAAATAATTAGCGCCCTTAAAGGGCCGCAGGCAGCGGGCGCCTAGTGATGGAGAGACGCAATTATTAAAATATTTATATTTTTTCGTTTTTTTTTTTTATTATTTCTGCATTCGTTACACTGAAGCACAGACAACTTATAGTGACTTTTTAAGCAAATTTGACAGTTTTATTACTATATAACTTAACGCAGTGTTTATTAATGCCATTACCAACTAGTATATGCAGAATAGATTTTTTTAAAATAACCTCTCAGTTATATTCTAGAGAAGGAAAGTCATGAAGGCTCACAGGTATATCGAGTACCTTTTAAATAAAACCTAAATTTGCACTTTATAAATGCGTAGGTTTAATTAAGGCTACAGTTAATATTGATTTCCCAAAATACAGACGGACCAGCGTATATTCATTAGGTGTTTACATCACTAACCCAACACAGGGGGTTGAGCAGTGTTAATAGCAGGCAGTTAGGGCCCTTTGTCGAACGTGTGAAGTGAGCACTGGGGATACGAGCCCTGTACTCCTAACCAACGAAACTTGGAACACACCCCTCCCCCCGGCCCATGAAAATCCCGACCCGAAAAGAGAAAATGTTGTGACAACGACGGGCCAAGATATTTTGGGTTGATAAAGTATGAAACCTGTTTATCGCGACCTACCACGCTTCCTGCCCCGGTGAGCGTATAAGACGCGGCTTTTTGATAATCCGCGCGCGCGAATTTAGGCTCTATTGGTCTATGAAATAGTGTCGCAAAATGTTTGAAGGTTTTGTAGTGATGGTGTAAACTTGCGGTGATTTGAGTAAAGTTATTGCAAATCTGCGGCGAGGCTGTACCAGTGCCGGCAGCGATGCTGACGATACGTATTGTTAGACCAATTTTTCTTGGTTTTTATGTTATTTCACAGAACGATCTATTCGAATAGACGAGTAACAATAGTTCGTCTATTCAAATGCTTAATTTGATAAAGAAAATTATAAATTGGAATTAATTAGGGACGGGAATTTGATATCTATATTTGGAAAATAAGATCTAAGTTGTTAAATGTATTCTTAAGTGAATACAATTTAATAGCAATGAAATAATAACAAAATATATGAATTTTTTTTAATTCAAATGATATCGTCTGCGTATGATCAGAATGTTTTCTGACTTTTGATATTTAAAACGATCTGTTATTCTAATGTATAAGTATAACATCATAATGTCTAATGTACATTACAGTATAGTTTCATCATAACTTATTTAGTAGTTTTGCACGTGTTTATAATAATAGTAGCATCTAAAGCAGATTGCGACGTGAAAGTACTGGACATAGTTGGTTTTCTCAAATTCGCTTTTGTAATGTCACAAGGTGATGAAATGTTAAAGGCAAATCTGATAATACTCGTCGGAACATACCTTAAACATGGTGCCGCAACTGGTCGTAACCTTCATGTCAAATACTCTGCCAAAGGAAGAACCTTAAATTATAATTTCAGTACCCACAAATTTCAAACTCGTTAAAATCAGTAGCAGTAGCCACAGTGCCGATCATAAAAAACGCTATCTAATCCAAAAAAGACGAAAACGAAACTGTTTTTAAATTTAAAAAGCTGGAAAATTTTTCGCCGAAAAATTTTTAGTAAAAAAAATAATAAATCATAAGCAAATACAGTTTGTTCATTACACATGACGAGGGCGGACGAGAGTCTAGAGAAAACGATAAAAACAACCGATTGGCATTCCGCCTTTGATGTGTCTCGACACCGCATATCTACTGCACAAACGGACACACGACATCACACCTTATTTACTTAACAATAGAGTTCATATTCCTTAATCTCCAAACACAAAAGATAAACAATTAACATGTCTTTGCTTTGTACTGCTTGACACAGCGCCGCTCAGGGCGGGAGCAAACTACATCATGAAATCAATATTTGAATTTTCGCTAAGTTTTTTTGATGTGGAAAATTGGTTTAAGTGTGTAAATAAGCTCGTTAACAAACGGGTTCGATTTCTATCGGCCGATTGGTTGAGTGGGTCGACTGAGTTTTATTGTGTTTACCTGGAAAAGTTACTGAATAAGTTGGGCGATAGTTGCCCGAATGTTTAATTGAAAGGTAATAACTTACCTGCATGTAATATTCTACAGATTTAGATTCGAAATTACATATCTATATAACTATATTTCTGTAACTATGAATACGACTGAATTGTCTGTACTGACTTCATGAGAGCTAATTCTTTAAAATTTTCCATTATTTAAAATTAAAGACATTTAGTTCGATGCCAAAAATATATTGCCCTGGCTTTTGGTCTATTTGAGCGGCTTTTTAAGTAAGACATAAATTAATTTTGACTTAATTGCATAATAATATAATATTATCTACATTGTTAGTCTTGTATTGGTTTCTAAGATTAAATAACTTCAGAACTACACCAGAAAAAAAATAGGATAAAAATTAAGAAAAATTAGTAGCAACGTGAAATACAACAAAAATAATAACAATTTTGAATTATGAGGAAAAACATGCTATTTTTTTATCGGCATACTATGTCAAGAAAGGGAATAATCTTAAAAGACGTTTCTTATGAAGAACGTCAAAGACAAACTTACAATAGCGTATGTTGTACCGACTCTAGGTCTCGAACAAATCCTAAGACCTTGACCGGGCCGGGCTAATGCATTAGTGCTTAATTACTGAGAGCTGCGAACACCAAGCACTGAACAATCCACCTCCCTCTGCATTCGAAAATAACATTTAGGATGACACACCAGTGATAATGATAAACTATGCGATAGTAAAGCTACACATAGCTCGTGCTGAAAAATTACTACAGTTCCATAATATAATAGTCATAGATATTGAAGTGTTAAGTTATCAAATATTGTTGTATAATTTTCACTATTTTAGAAAGGATTTAAAAAATTGCATTGATGTTAATTGTAAAATGATGCTGTTGAATTTATATTAAAAAAAGTAGGAATATTCTTAAATCAATTTACAATAAAAAATGTAACTTTCTGAACTTTCTGAATATACAAATAAGAATATGTATGTATGTATGTATGTATAGAATATGTTATTATCCTACAATAATATTAAAATCCTCATTCAAAAACAAAACTTAGATATACATGACTATTATGAGTCCTAAACATAAAGTTTTCCAAACCAAACCACTCCACACACCGATACAAAACATACGACGAGCAGGGCCTATCTAATTTCCTCCCACGCCGCTAGATGGCAGCTCACACGGCTAACGCGTTTACAGCACAATGCCGCGCGATAATCGCCCGTATTGCTTCGAAATCATCCCATCAGTGGATGAGCAAGGCTCCGCCGGAGCTTTGTATCTGGGGAAGCGCTCATTAAGTCCGGGATTGCCTCGGTTCCGCGCTTAATAAGAAAATAGCGACTCCATACGGAGACGGATCGGTGCGAATGATTTTATCTAGGCTCGGGGCACACGTGGAGATCGAGATTGATATTCAGCTTTATGTGGGTCAAAAGAATGATTTGTGAATTGATAATCCAAAAGTACTTGAATCTTGAATGAGTGTATTTCAATTTTGATATTTGTGAGTGATATACTGTGTCTATTTAGAGACCAATCGGCCCGTATTTTAACGAGATATGGGTAATGCTAATAAATACACAATTGCTAAAAATCTGTTTGAGACTGTCGTTCCCAAAAATCCGATTACACGAGCGGCATAATTATGTAGAACATTTAAATAAAATAGTGAAAGAAAAAAATCTAGGTAAAAAAAATTACTAATTTCGTCAACGATTGGTCATTAAAAGTCAATTAAAACATGTTTTTAATTAGGAAGAAATAAAATATCTAATGCCTTATTTTTAAAACCAAGTCTTAAAAATGCAATGTTTCTAAATAAGAAAATATCACATTGCGTCTCTAAATCCTTTCTTATAGTAATTTTATGCGTTTATAATTAACTACATGCCTTAATTTTATTATTGTAAACTACTAATAATAATTATAGTAAAAAGTCATATATTACATTGTACTATCAGACTTTTAGTCGCCTTTAATCAAAAATATTACTACATATTTAGATATGATTGTCATTTCTATGATTGCCAGAATTAAGGCTATGTTATGGACCTAGTCATTACACTTGATCACTTAACTTTAGTGTCAGAACGAGTGGTTTGTGGTAACTGCTTCGTTTTTATGAGTCGTAGCTTGATGTAATATAGCCTTCAACCTTCCTCGATCAACGGGCTCTCTAATGCTACAAAGCTACAAACGTAGAAACAAATTTTACCTCTTTATATATAATTGATATTTGGACTCTGATAAGCAATACTATGTCAAGCCACACCGACTTCATTTTGACAAAATGGCGTCGAAAGATGTAAAATCTATTCTTAAGAAATTTGTTTGAATGTATATATCCATCTTCTCTTTTCTTCAAATTCAAATCATTAAAATTAAGAAACATTTTTCCATACTTAATTAGTTTAGATGATTTAATTTTCATTTTAATAATGTTAAATACACGACGCATTATCAGAAAACATCAATAGATACGAGAGATTTATTTTTTTGTGGATTGATACATTTGCTTAGCAACATCCATTTGGTAGAGCCTGTGAATAAACAAACACAAATATGTACTACAATTATCTGACAGAGTCAGGTTTGTATACTATATCAAGATACAACCAGCATCACAGCAATCCCCAGTACATTTAATTTCGGATTGTCAGCGCGGCTCTGAGGCAGGTTAATTGACAATAGCGACGCCAGCGCCCGCTCCGCGCCCACGAATAACCTAATTGAAGTTTTACACTAAACTTTAAATATTCTGACCTTTTTAAAATGATGACGTTTTTAACTTTTTATAAAGAAAATAATGACTTTTTTCACTATAAGTGATTAATAGAAATTGTGATAGTTTTAGATAGAAAATGTGATAACATTTTTCGTTTTATTAAAGTAAAAAAAAATAATCATATCTTTAAACAAGTACTATCTATGTTTTTTTGAGAATTCATGCGGTTAATTATCAAAGCACATCGTGTAATTACGACCTAAAAAAAACTTTGTAAAACCTTCGTTACACAAAATAAAAAAAAAGGAAAGACTCGAACACAATCTAGTAATTAATCCAGACACCGAATTCGTAAACACTTTAACCGAGCCGTTAGAAATTAAAAACGCAATAAAACATGGAAGCAATTACGAACTTGAAATTCGGCACGTAATTAAGTACTTGTAACAGTAGGCACTCTAAACAAACCTCTAAAGAATTCCCCTCGTCGCAAAAAATAAAAAAAAATGTGTATAGAAATCGGCCATCTCAAATGCTAATCCGGCGTGAACCGGGCCCGCTAGCGACCCGGACGCGATACTAATGGAGTTTTTAAGAAATAACGCCGGCTGAAGAAAATTAAGCCATCTTGGCTTAAAAAGTCCAAAACGGGCGAGGGTGGACGAGGGTGGAGGGTGGCGTATGGATTTTTCGGGGTGCGTTCCGCTGTGGAAATAAGCGCTTAGAATGATACTGTTCCGCGGATAAACATCGCGACGAGATGCTGGTCATGTTGCTTGTCTATGTGAGTCGATAGCAGATGGTAAGGGTAAATATTGAAAAATGAAAAATGAATCGTTTAGTATAACGCATATATTTAAATGTATGTCAAAGATTTTATGTCGTATATATTATCAATATATTACCATATTTATCAACTGTTAGACATTTATTAATTGAAAATTAAAAAAAAAAAAAACGAAAAAAAATTAAATCCCGTATTCCGTTAAAATAGTCATAAAATTATGATTGCGTTACGAGCGAGTCATTAAGTGCTCAAACGATCGCGAAACGCTGAAATAACTACATAATAATCCATAAACGTTAATAAAATTTCCATAATAAGATCATACGGCGCTCGAATTAAATAACTCATTGTAAATAAGAGCCCAATTTATATTCAGCCCGAGGGAGCATTATCATAATCGTCGCTTCCGACTTTTCCGAGACCGAGCGAGAGGGAAGATACGAGATCTGCACGAGTTAGACGAGGACAGAGCGCCTTTGTATGCTGACTCTCCAAAATGCTTGCCAAAAGTTGAGTTTTATTGGAGCCCTCGTTATATAATAAGGCTGCTATGATTCTGGATAAATCGATAGATTGTTTCTTGAATGTACTCCGTGTAGAAAAATACAATCGCCAATTAATGCTGCACTGATGAGGGAGCTCTCCGGTCGAGGACGTCTTCGAGCTTAATCCACTGCGCTACTCGTGCGGGGTGACGGCTACACATGGCCCAGATAATATTGAAAAACATAGATTTGTTTTCTATATTTTTTTCACGAATGATAAGAGCGAAATTAACTGTTACCTTAATATATCAAATTCAAAAATAATTACTCCGTCTTGAGCTTATGACCTTAACAAAGATGTGTTATTGTACTATCTGATGCTGGGTATTAAAGATGCATCTCAAATACCGAGCTGTAGTATACGTTTTGCTGAAACCTCAAAAGCCAGACTACTCATAATTAAAAACCAACCAAAATGTAGTATTTTTCGGTAAAATCCCAAAAAAACCGACTCGCCACAGACACTGAGATAAGCGAAATACGAAAACACGAAGTAAATTCAGACTTTTAAATTAAACATTCAAGTGCTAGCAGAAGCCTAATTACACAAAGAACAATTTTAATTTCCGCTTGCATTCATTCATATTATAATAACTGTTTTCATGTCTAACATTCTGGCGATGCTTGAATCGCATTAATTGATATTATTAAATGCATATTTAAGACATTTAAAAATCAAATTAAATAGATAAAAATACGCTAAATTGGGATAATATAGTTGTTAGTATATTACGATATAATATCTCGTAAGGAATATGCTATAATTGCGTAAACCAGAACGCGTAATTACGTAAAACTCGAAAAAAATCGAATAACGTTTTGTCCCGGATACTGCGCGCCGATGCTTGGAGCTAAAGTGTTAGACACTTCAGTGGAGGAAGTATAGTTTGGACGCCTTTTAAGTCTCGGTGAGTATACAAACAGATCTCATAGTAGCACTTCGAGGAAAAAAGTAAAATCCGCGGGAAATCTCGCGACGGCGAGAGGTCGAGTGTCCTCTATTATTGTTAGTGGGCTCGCATTCGAAACTAAATCTAAATACCAACAAAATAAAGTGTAATTTAAAGTGTAGGTGAGATAGTTTCGTTTTCAGGCTAATTAGAGGCGAGGGAGGCGTTCGGTTTCTGTGAATGAATTTCAGCCTTACCGCGCTGATGAAAGAACTTAATTTGCGATAAATTGATCTGAAGTGTCAGTTTGCTGACGTCCAAACAAGTCGAATTGGTTTGTTTGTATTTTTTAAATTTATTAAACATTTAAATTTAACGATTTACATTTGAATACATTATGTATTAAAATTAAAATAAAATTAGACAACCCAGAAATTCTATTAAATATCTTTTTCATAAGCAAAAAGTTACTCCCACGAATGCTCGTAATATTAAACCTTAAAAACAACAACTCCAAAAACCGTTTCAATAACAGGCATTACGAACATAGTGTGGACAATACAAATCCACACATTGAAGTACTAAACCCTAAAGTCAAATTAGAAACCAATCACGACATTAATGAACAGAAAATAACCCAGACAGCGCCGAGTGTGAAGGCAGTAGTATGAAACTAGCTATTAGCGGGCGGTGGCTTTGTGCCGAGGTGTCGAGGCGCGGGCCCTCGTATTATTACCTACCGCCTGCCTCCTACACCTCTTACACCTCAAACCACCACATCGCATGAGCAACTGAGAAATTGCACAACAAATATTAACGCTTGCACCCGAAACAACTGTGATACGTATAAACAAGTATATGTGACGTGAATTTGGGATGAAGAGACTTTTTGTTTTCGTTTTTGTTTATAAAAAAAATTGGGACGAAAATGTTATTGAAGCAATGAATATTGCGGATTACATGTAAAACCAATTAAGGATTTTTTTGGTGTTATATGGACGCTGATAAGCAATACTATGTCAAGCCACATGAACTTTATTGTGACAAAATGGCGCCTTAAGGACTCAAACGTATTCTTAATAAATTTGTTTGAAGTATATAGTATATAGTAAGTATATATTCAGCTTTGATAACGTCATCTATGATAACGTTTTATAAAATATTCATCAACATCAAGTCAAATAATCGCCTTAAAAAAATAATCACCAAAGCTTAAAACCATTCATATCCAAAAAAATATGTTTTAGCTTTATATAGAGTGAAAAAAAAAATCTTACTAATTGTTGGAAATAACCGGTTCACTGTACTTCCTGCGTCATACATTTTCCATGAAGATAGAATCCTAAGGGCCATTTTCAAACGAAAGGCAATAGCATTAGCATTCCGGAAACAGCTAAATAGGGATTAATTTACTCCGAGAGCCGCATCCGATATTATAATTCAAGCTACTCGATATTCAAGATAGAGTTGAGAGATTCAACGCACTCCGAGCTTATCTTACACAGATATGATACATATAGTCTATGAGTATAATATTATATAATTAACCTTAATGACTCCTATTGTAGATTTTGAATATTACAAAACTTCTAGAAAAGTCCTTTGGCCTTATCCTATATACTTATTCAAATCATATATACTTTTTTTAATTACTAAAAATCAATCAATTATGTCGAACCGATATTTACTTTACATAAAGGATGACAAGTTTAAAAGCATATTATGTAGTATTATAGGTTAATATTTTATTTAACTCTTAAAAGATTTTCAAATAATAATGATTATTATAATAAACTAGAATCAAACTGATTTTTGGTAACAAATCGTTACGATACAATACAATCTCAAGCTATCAACAATAAAACCTCAAGTTAACTATATGCTTCAGTTGTAACACTCGTCGTTAGTACATAACACTGGGGCACAATGATTAGAAAGTGTCACAGAGCGATTTGCATAATTATGAGGTACAAGAGCACATATGGCTTAATAAGTTCCACGCTTTTAGCGATGGGCCCCATAACCGGTCCGACAATGCCTAAACTGTATATTCATACGCCTAGAAAAACTTCTGTTGGTAGGAAGAGATGCCTCCTTCCCTTCCTCGTAGCGTCAGCGGAACAGTACCGTTGTTAGGAACGATTAATTATTATTATCAAGATTAATTTATCTACATATGTTTCGAAAATGTTTTGTCGGTATGTTATACAGACACTGCATTTTTTACTCGATTGACAAATTGTGTTTACAAACATATTAACAAAATTTATATTAAAAAAATAAAAATATAACTTAATTGAATGCTGATAAGCAATAATGTGTCAACCATCAAATAATAAAATTTTGAGATATTGATATAATCTGATAACGCGTCAAGCAATCAACATTATTAAAAAAAGTCGAGTCATCTAAACAAATTAAGTACTAAAAAAGTTTCTTAATTTAATATTTCGAATTTCAAGTATGTTCCATATTTTACAATTTATACAATAATGCCACGTATTTGCAAAATTTATTACTAGATAATTCTTTTAATTCGTTATACTTTTTATTAAAATAGAAAAGAATAGATGGATAGAATCGGTTTTGCATCTTAAGACGATATTTTATCAAAATGAAGTCCATGTGCCTCATCGATCAATATCCTTCGTGTTTTCTGCATTCCACGTGTCATTGGCGACATAACGTGTGTCTTACCGGGACAAGTAAAAGCTATTAACCAAAGATTTTAATTGTATAGCTTATATTATACTACTAAATTTTTTGTAGAAACATAATCGGTAGTAATGTTAAGTTATAAAAGCTTTCGAAGAAATCTACCGTCAAAGTTAAGAAATTAAGTATAACATGTTTTATGAATATTGAACATGAATAAAGAATCCTTCACAGCGCGCTGAGACATTAAAACTACTACATAAAAATATTCTTACCGAAAGCCTTTTCTATATTCGATTAATGAGTCAAAATTAATGAAGTAATTTCATGAAATATAGTGTCCATATTCTTTATGACACAATTGAGGATCATTATTATTTTTTATCATTTATACATTAATACGGAAAGTCTAACCAAAGGAAATTGTAAAAAAATCGCATTATAATATAGGGAAATATTTTAGAGGATAAGTAGATAGTAAAAATATATTTTCCAAAACATTTAAAAAAATTAATAAAATATTTTTAATTTTTAAAGTATATGTAAATATTATCTATCAAGTTAGAGGCGTAAGTGGCAATAAAAAAAATTATTACACATATTTATTTAATTGAAAAGTGTATATACAAAGATTTAGAAAAAAAAACTATTAATTTATTAACAAAAAATATAAACAAGGAGCATAGCTGAATATTTATTTGAAAGTTTATAGCTACAAGCCACAAGAAAAGAAAGCTTAAAAGGTACTGATACCTAAAAGACATTTATTCTGGCAGAGCCAATATAAAAGAGAAAGTAGACAAGCAAAGTAGGCATAAAAATTTTGTCATTTGTTTATAACTCATTACAATGAAAAGCTTTATAAAAGAATTTATTTAATGTTAAAAGATTAATAATGCATATATGAGCGACGTGCGGTGCTGTCGGTACGGAGCGCGGGCGCGCGGCTAATATCCGCGAATAGCTCTCGTTTCACACCTCCGCGCGAATCTCTCGCCCGCGAGTACTTCGCGCGGTACGCGCCGCGAGATGAAGCGATTCTCTTTTAAGCATACGTCTTATTTCTAACTAACAATGCTCAGAATAAACATTTTTTAATATAACAGTATTGATTAAGTTATATAAACGACTAATTACAATAACAACTGAATTTAATTGAAAAACAATAAGTAAGACATTGCAAAACTTTTTAATTTCAATTAAAATATACAAGAAAATGTACACTTTAAGATATTTGAAATTCATTATAATGCTTTAACTTTAATAATTAATGCATATTATTTCTAAATTGCTCCCTGTATGACGGTCACGTTGTCTTAATATGTAAAAGTGTATATTAAAATAGTACATGCTTTTACGTCTAATCGAAATATGAATATACGTACAAACTTATGTTAATTAAAACGAAGATGATAAATTCACTCAATTATTATTACGTTTATTATATAAAATTATATTCGCAGATTTTAACAAAGGTTTAAACAAGCGTAGTTATTGTTATACAGTTTGCATTGCTTAATTTAAGAAAGTTTTGTTAAGTTTTCGTGCGTCTTTATAGCCTTTTTAAGAATGAGATGAAATTAAAATTATTAAAAAAGATATGTTTACAAACACATAACGTAAATATGTTGGTAATTGTGTACAAATAAATCCTTAGATCCATTTGAAATATATTAAAACACTTCTAATAAGATAGTCAAATCTCTTATAAATTAGGCCACAACCAAACAAACTGGTTCCACAAGAAGGGTTAACTGCACACACGAGCTCATTACATGTACGGGCGTGTGTTTGTGTGTGTATGCACGTGCGTGCGCGTGTGCGCGTGTGCGTGCGTATGCGTGTGTGTGAAGTGCCCCTCGCGAGTAAAGCCGGGCGTCGGCTCAAGATGTTTGCACTGTTATTCTAATATTTGTAATTATCAATGACACTGGAATGCCGGGATCCTCTGATCTCTGTGCTTCATAATGAATAAGCAATTTTTATGTTCGAACTAGTTGCTTCCCGCGAATTTATGCAACTGAATAATATCAGTCTTGTCGACAAATCACATTTGTGGCTATTGTATATTTTATGGTGTATATTTCTATTTAAAACAGCTCAAGCAATGACTGATCATCCTAATTCGTTGGATCTAGAAATTCTTTATATGAATTCGTTATAATTCGTTGCCTAAATTTTTAAACCGCAAAAGACAAAATAAGCAGCTTTACAGGATAATGTCTCGCTAACTTTATGTGTCCGATATTAAAAGTACATATGTTATTAATTTATAATGATGTCTCTTTAAATTTCTGCAAATTTTTTCACTCTCTGGTAGTTTCCTTGCGGTGTTATGCGAGAATTAGACTTGCAAGTTTTGTTCTTAGACTTTCATAAATTACATTTAGTTATTTCTCATCATTCTCATTGTTGTACAACTGAAATCTGACAAATGTAGTTCTCGACATAGAGTTGTTAATTTTGACTTATGCGGTGTAAAACATAAGCGACGAATTACAAGGTATGTGACCCAGTAAATGGATTTTCGAAAATTGATCGTCTAATGGTAAAAAGAAAATTATAATTATATGAACTAGTTAGCCCCTGCAACATCGTCTGCGTAGAATCTTTCACCCCCGACTTCATAACCTATGTCTTTTATATTCGCGACAAGAAGTAGTATTCATTAGAAGTCCATGTTCGTTTCCCGAGTGGCAATCTATGTCTACACTAAAAGTCATGCAAGTCAGATTAGCGATTTAATCGTAATCGTATCGTATCGAAAAGCTAACAAACAGACAGACAGAGTCAAGAAGTATGGATTTCATTATTTTTTGTGTTTGGCTCGTTTTCGTATAGTTATATGAACTGTATTTTAAAAAAAGGAAATCAATTTAATAGCGCAATACGCAATTTTGTTTACCTCGATAACATACATCTAATAGTTATTTTAAAAACCTAATTTAAAAAGGAAACTTCTGAACCGATTTTAATTAAATGGGAACAACCTGAAAAAGTCCTTAAATATAAAGAGAAGAATTTTCAAAATCGGTCCATAAATGAAAAGGATTATGAGATAACAAACATAAAAAATCATACTAATTGATTCTCCTTCTTTTTCGAAGTCGATGGGAAATGAAAATAAAACTCAGATGTATCGTCGATTTTAAGAATTTTTCTCTCCCCCTCCCCCTTAATCGGAAAAAAAAACAAAAATAGATATTTCTGACTGTTTCTCAGACATTGTGGATTGATGATTTTATCGGGCATAATTAATAAGTAGATAAATAACTGATTACGACTTAACTCGAAACCTCGCAATTTATAATCGGTCAAACTGTTTAGGCTACAAAATGTCATAACTTGTCCATATTTGATAGTTCACGTCCGCCATGTTGATTTTTGACGTCATCGCCTTTGATACTCCGGAGAGAAATATAAATGTGATTTTCACGATGTTTTCCTTTACCGACTCAACGGTGCTAGCCGGGGCTTAAAACCGCGATCGTCGGTTGAGATCGACATGACTAACCACACATAAATTATACCCTCTTTTTGAGTCAGTCAGGTCATGTTACCTTGTGTCGGGGCTCACTCACAGCACAAAAGTAAATTTAGACAGTGACTAACATATGTTATGGCTTATAAAAATATTTGTTTGAAGGCCCAACAGCTAGCTAAAATGATCTATGAGATGGACGCTGATGAGCAATACTATGTCAAGCCACTCGGAATTCATTTTGAGAAAAATGACGTCCAAATATGTCAAACATTACCTTAATAAATTGGTTTTAAGAAATATATACGCACGTTTTGTTTTCTATTTTGATATTTTGATAATAATTAATTAAAAACAGATTGGTATAATAAAAGGATTAATCGAATAATAACTTTTTCAAATGTATGGCATTATTGTATTAATTAACACAATATAGAACACATATTTTAATAATGTAAATCATCTTGTATTATCGAAATACGTTAATGTCTCCGAATTTGACCTTTAGTTTCTTACTAGCAAAAAATTGAATGTCTACACCAATATTATAAAAAGGTAAAATTTGTATGCTATGTAGTGTATAATCTCTAAAACCATTACACACATTACATTGCCACGCAAATGAAATTTGTAAGGTTTATACCTTGACAAAATATTAGCACTTGGAAAAGGATTTGTTCGCCTCCTAGTTTCAATCTATCTCTGTACCAAAATTCGTCAAAATCGAAGGAACTTGAGGCGTGAAAACGTAAAAAACAGACAAAGTAACTTATATTTTATAAGAAGTAGCTGGCAAGGGAGCAAGCAGGACACTTAATGTTAAATGATTACCTGCTCATGGACATTTGCAGCACCAGAGGAGTTACAAATGCGTTGCCAGCTGAAACATGAGTAACGGATGAAAGAGGACAGGAAAAGAGGAAAAGGAGTGTGGTTAGGCTTACGAACCTTTCACTCACCGCACGAAACCAAGTTATATTAGCTACTTCACGATGATCTTTGAGAGTGAGGTACTACCCCAGTCAAGTCAGCCCGTATGAGTCAGAAGGCTAGGCTAGGCTTTAGTTCCATTTCTCAGTGCCATATGTATTAACATTCGTAACTTACGTGTCACACAATTAACTAAAATAAGATTACAGAGTTGTTTTAGATCAGTTACGAAAGTAAAACTAAGAAGTGTGATTAACCTAATAACGCCTATCGAACCTATAGATTCTATTGTGGTAGAGCTTAGCTTTCTTCGGTAGGAATCAGTATTATAATATCTGCCCTTTGTTCAGATTGAGAATTTATTCTTAGTAACTTTTAGTGCCTATATACTATATACCTAGTGATTTTAAACCGCAACTAAATTCAGTAAGTTAATTATCAAAGTTGACGACGTTTTAGTGTAAAAAAGTAATTCAGAATGTCGCTTGTTTTGATAGTTTTCAACGCTTAGCTTCTGGGTAAGTTTGTTTAAAAAAAAAATCAAGTGAATGAACTAATTTAGTTTAACAAAATATGCTTTTAATGTAGTCTCACGATGGATGTGACGTTGCATACTTTTGATATGAGGCCTCATTTTGTAAAATGACCTTTTTACTAAAAACCAGTTGACTTCTCCGGCTTTGCACGCAGTAATTAATGAAACAATAAGAAAATTTTCGTTCTTACTTACTATATTTTAAACATTTAATTTCATAAAAACATCATACAAGACTCCAGAAGTGAATAATAATAACTACATTCATAGTTTATTCATTTTCCATCTCTTGTAACAATTAATCACCATGTTCTCCCTCAGGACATCAACAGTCCGTTGCTAGTCAGCTATCCTATCTCTAAGTCAGCTGTCACGTGTTGTTACATCAGTCCCACTATCAGTCTTGTCCCGACACTATTACAAATACAACAAAAGTAATTAGCCAATTAGGTGCGGCCTTATGATTGAATAGCTACCAGGTGATGGGCTTACATACAGTTGGCAATTAATATTTATTGATAAAAATATCGATAATTAAAATTATAACAAATAAATGTATTAAATTAATCTCTTTAGTAGTACATATATTTATTAGTTTTTCAGCATAAAAGTAACAAATGATGTAACGTTCATAACATTTTACTCACAAATTATCGCATTTGTAATATTACTTTCATGGAGGAGCTAGTTTTATCAAAAATTAATCAATAATCAAACTATTTCTATTGAAAATTACGAATTTATATTCAATTTTTAAACGTCAAGCAAATGTACCATAATAGCTCTTCCATATCTTTATTTACTTTAGGCTTTTCTTTAGGTTTACAGACCTTTAAATTAAACTAATATCAGGATACAATTTAGTATATAAAATCTGTCCCTGTTTATTTCTTCGTATTTTATGTTCTGCTATACCTACTGTTGATAGGATTATATAAAAAGGAGAAGGTATAAACATAGTATACAAACTTCGAGTAGGTAATGCATAGCTTGACAGAGAAATAGGATTATTCTGTCGTCCGCCATAACCAAAAATCTACATTAACACGATTACAGCCACAACCAAATCCTATTATAAAATAAATAATATCTTCTTGTTAGCTTGTGAATTTTGCGGTTAGTTCATGGTGAAATTCGTCGAATTTAAAGGTCGATGCCAAATAAATTTACTTCAATTTCAAGTAGATACGTAAGTCTTAAGAAAATCAATCTAACAACACAATAACAAATTAATTACCTTGTCAATAACCGCACCGAACAATCTCCTTCATGTATCATCCATCCTTCGTGACATTGGCGAAATATTCTGTGCTTCAAATGACACAATTACAATAGAACCATTAAAACAAACTAATGCGTATATATATAGTATATTTATCTTTATTTGTCTTATTTAGTAGACAAATATCGCGTATTTCTAACCACATTCAAGAGTAAGAGTTGTAATTATCCATCAAAATCTGAAATTATCCATTAAATGATAGAACTATTCATATTTAATATAACGGGTCTTATCGCGATAACTAATAGTAGTAATACCTTTTTATTGCCCGACGTTTCGACGAAGTTACATTCACGTTTTCAAATGTCGGGCAATAAAAAGGTATTACTACTATTAGTTATCGCGATAAGACCCGTTATATTAAATATGAATAGTATAAATCGCGAAAACTTAAAATATATAAATGATAGAACTTATAATGAAAAGCTATCATGAAAAATAATGTTTGAAAATTTTAGATTTTCGTTCCGAATTTTGTTACTAAAAGAAAACTAAACTATACCAGCTCTCGATAGAGTAATCATAATTCTAATCGACTTTATTATATATTATTATCTATTACAGAACAGTAACAGCACAGTACATGAACAGCCTGTAAATATTCTGCACCAATAAAAATATATCTTTTCCTGCTAACAATTAATTTACTATACTACTAGATATTACCTTGAAATATTAAACGTCTTAAAAAATGAAAATAGACAATATCGCTTATCTGGATGACATGCTTATTTCAGTCATTCTGTATTATAAACCTGTATGTGGAACTAATTTTGATAAAAACTCTATGAGACGAATTTAATAGTACCTATGTTCTTTTAAATAAAAATTATAATAAATTCTCAGATCCGTTAACAAATGACGAAATTCTGTAGTATCAAACATGAAAATAAAGTTAAACCTTAACAGCAACAATATAGATTAAAAAAAACTACTACTCGAATCCCAAACAAATACCGAACTCACGATAAAACTAAAATTAATCGGCGAAATAAAGCAACACACACGAGTGCGTGGGCCCAGTTGTTCGCGTGTGTGCCAGGGTTCCGTATGTTAATAAAGTGCTAATGTGTTTGTCTAATTTGTTCCGAGGCGGGACCGCGCCGATCGATACGGAACCAGAATTTCGGTGCCAACCGACGTCTCTACCATCCTACCGAATTCAAATTAGCATGTTTACACACGTTGAAGACGTATTTTCATTCGTTTATTACATGCAATACTTTATACCTAACTAGCAGTTCGTCGCAGCTTCGCTCGTATACTTAGAAATTTGATACCTAACAAACTTTCAACCTTCTTTTTAACTCCTTAGGAGATGGGTTTTCAAAAAATCCTTTCTTAGCACACTTACAATATTTACGAAACGTTTGTGCAAAGTTTGTGTTTCTAGATGCAGCGGGTTTAGCTCCGCGCTGATCGAACAGTCAGTCAATATGACAGCCAGACAGTATTTTTAAATATATAGTCTATATGTTATGTTCATGCTGTTTGATGTTAAAAATCTGTACCTATTTACAACTTTAACTGGCTCGTTTCTTTTTAGTCCAAAGATAGAGTCGCTTATAACAGGTGAAAGTCAGTAACTCAGTAAAAGCCGATTGCTAAACAATGTCGTCCAAAGTGGTCGGCATTCTGAGTACCTAAAACCATGAGCTCATAATATATCTATAGTTATATAATATCATTGTCATTTAGATCTTTCTGATATGTTCGTCAGTACACATATAATATATACAATGTAGGGCTAAACTAAATAATACAGAAAATGAAAACAAGTAACGAATTTAAAATAATAAACCACGTTATAAATTGGAAACTCTCTGCAGAGTTAGACTAGTGCTAGACCCGCTTATTTTCTATCAAATAAGCATTTGTTTGAGATTACATGAAATGTGAATCTGTTAATATTTTTTGATTATTTAACATTACTTCTCTTTGCATAGCGTATGTTCTACAATACATACATAGGTATCTATTTAACCTATAGTAATATTATAAAAATTGATTGTTTGTTTGCACTGAATAGACTCCGAAACTACTAGACGGGTTTGAAAAATTCTTTTTGCGTTAGTTAGCCCGTTTATCGAGAAAAGTTATAGGCTATATTACAATACGCTACGACTCATAGGAGCGAAGCAGGAATCATAAACGCGAGTGAAACTGCGAAGGACAGCTAGTTAAATAGATGCATGTCTGTAAAACAAGCCATATTTAATGAGTTACTGTATACTTAATTAATATTTTACAAAATATTTATTTTACTGTCTAGAGAACTCTTTTATTTTCAACGACAATTGACAGTTCAACGAGGCATTTTAGTACAAAAATCAGAAATCAACTGTCAGAATGTAACATGTTGTTAATAAGTCGCAATTTTCAACAATTACACTTTTAAGTGGAAAAATATCTGCGACGATATTGAAACCACCTATAAGCTACTTAATCTCTTATTCACTACTATATATATTTTACTTAGTTTATATTTATACTAATATAACATATGCGAAAGTAACTCTGTCTGTCTTATTTCGTTTTCATGTCTTAACCGCTAAACCAACTTTAATGAATTTTAGTATAGAGATAGATTGGACCTTGGAGAAGAACATGGGTTATTTTTTGTTACGAAAATAAAACCCACAGGAAGCAAAAAAGCTTAATTAGTATACTACGAATTCAATATAAATAGATACATATATGTTATGCAAACAAATATAAATTAAAAAAAATACTTATAAATAAAGTCAAAGCTATTCTCATTTAAAATACCTATTACTTTTAAGTACACGATCCCTTAATAATTTATTATAGTTATATAAATGAAGAAGCTTTCTACATTTTTAAAACCTTTAAACGAAATATTAAATAAATAATTATATAAATTTTAATAATTATACACTTTATTGTACACCACATCGACACAAATTGTAATAATAATTAGACGCATAATAAGACGGCCTTACACACACAACCACACAACCTTACGGGTGCGAAAACAAAGTCACATCATCTGTATCTTAAAATAGCGTTAACTCTAAATCCTCTCTCAAGATACCAGCAGATTTTAAAAGGCATAACATCTATAGCCTCAGACCTAATCTATTAATAAACCCGGCGAGTAATAATACCGTAGTTGTAGTCACCACAGGCCGCGTCACCTCTTAAAGTGGGGCAAAAACTCGCTTTGAACGCGCATAAAGACAAGACATGGAGGGCTCACACCTCCGAGGACAGTCTTTGTGCTCCACAATGGGTCCCGTATAAAGGACCCAGCAGATTTGTCAGTTTGATAATGGGTTAGTTGATATCCTACAACACGCTTCAATAAATTAGTGGTCAGTCGTTTAGAGGCATTGTGAGTGCTTCTGTTGATTCGTGCCTTTTCTTTTACAATTTTTTATTGATATATTTTTAATAGGTCGTGTTTGACTATCGGTGGAATGTTCTGGAATGGTGTTAGGGTTTGGATGGAAAATTATTTATAAGCTGCGAAAAAAAATAGCTTTTTCGTACTTAATAATTGTTTTATCGGTCTATATGTTTTAAATGTTAAAGTTTATTTTAGAATGTGTTAAGGAGTGTATATGTATAGTGTATTTGTGTGCTTAGGAAGAAAAAAATTACCAGCAAATGCTTTATTAAGAGTATATAACCACCTTAATATTCACAATTGTGAAATGATGTAATCAATATATTTTAAACTATTAACATAAATTGTTTTTGACATAAGTCTGTGAGTAATATCACCTAGCTTTCATTTAAATTAACTTGTACCTTAACCCATTAGGCGCCAATATGACTCTAGCAGCATTTTAAACCCAAATATTTTTTTTTTATTAGTGACATATTTATATACAAAAGGAGAAAGGCATGTTTTCCTATTATGGATATTTTTAGAAGGGTGTACTCGCACGAGTACAGCGGTCACAAATTAACTGAATCGTCCGTAAAAAAAGATAAGTTACAAAAACTTACTGTACTCAAACGAGTACGACGGCGCTAAATGGGTTAATATGATAAAATTATATTGTATACCTACTAATTTAAAGTATAAATTTGGGCATCCTCAGTTAGTGTAAATGTTATAAATAAATCTAATCACATAATGTGAAATGCGCCAAAAGATTAATCAGGTAGATAAATAATTTCTAATTAATACTTATGTATATAGAAATTATATATACACTAATAGAGTAAATGTTAACCACATAAGACAGCTAAGTCTTATGAAACATTTAATATACAAATACTAATGTTTGTTTGCTTGTTTGTTCCTATTTAATGCACTGTGATTTCGATAAAACTTTCTCAATTTATTGTTTGCACTTGTGAAAAGATTATAAGCACACTACAATTAATATCTAATTAATAACACACGTGTCGTACGGTTAAGAAAAACAAACAATTCTTTGATGGTCGTCTAAAGCTAATCATCAAATTAAAGAATACAATTAAAGTGAACAGGTTATTTTACATACATCATAGATGACAAACCAAACTTTTTATGTCCAGCACTAAGAAAATGATGGCCACACACCTTACGGCATTGAGCTAAATATTTACAACAAACTATGAAAAATATCTGCAAAATATATCGTACTTCTGAATAGATTTATAAATTAGCTTCTCAACCGCTGATTCGGCAGATCGGCAACACAAATTTATCATCATTATTTGCTCTAAATAGAAGATAACGTAAATACATGTCTTGGTACATTTAATTTTCAGGTTGTATTTCTATTGGTGTGTTTTAGGCTATGGTCATATTTAGGTTTTGACCTACTTGCATGAGATTTGTCAATTTATACTAATACTATAAAGAGCTAAAATTTATTTCTTTGTTTGTATGTAGGGGGTAATCTTTGAAACTGCTGATCCGATTTGAAAAATTATTTTCACGTTGGATAGTGTGTTTATAAATAAAAGTTATAGACTATATTACATGACACGATGCATAAGAGTGAAGAAGTAACAATAAATGCGAGTGAAACCGTGATGGGCCGCTAGTCTGTGTATAAATAGGCCAAGATAAAACATCTCAGTAACTTTTTTTCTATTTATCAACCATTTTCTTTTTTATTTTGAAGCTATTGATAGTTAGTTTATAGTTAAACACAAAAGAGTTCAATATTTTCGATTGTGATTTTAATCGAATTTTAGACATTAGGTTAATCGCTAAAAATTTTGTCAAGGCCCCCAGTCGTTTTAATAATTGTTCGATTCTTTAAAAAACATAATTGTTGTCAATGTTTGTGTTGCTAACTATTCGTTTACTTGACCAGTTTTCATTTAAAACCTAATAACTTAGTTTCACATACATATAATATAAGTTAAGGCTTCAAATAGTGTTTTTATTTTATTTTTTATTTTTTGAAGTACTTAGTAGTACCTACTTCATCGTTGCCGTTAATTTTAAAAGTAGGTCCGAAGTTAGCACATTCAAAATTTAGATTTATTTTAGCGTGTATGATGGAATAATACGACTTAGTGAGGCGCAGACGTTGCGTGTGCGCATTGTGAGGGGCGCTTTGTGTGCGCCGGCGCTCCTAACAAAGCACTTTTACATTTGCTGTATTGATTGGCTGTACACGAATTTGTGCTGAATTATATTTTGCGATTTTTGGTCTAACTTAGAAATTAAAAAAAATCGTAATTTGTTTTTATATTAATCATAGAGCTTAATGTAAATTTACTACATATGTGAGTACATTATTACTACGCACATAAAACAGTTTTGAACGTTAAATAAATTGTGAATATTCGTTTTGTAAAATTAATTATTTATTTTGATAGTTTAATCATTATAATGATTTCCGCAATAAATAAATAATTAATTATTGAGAACAATTCAAGTTAAAATATTATTTTCACTACAGTCACGAACAATGATTATAATTTATTTCAATAATATTTAAAACAAAAAAAAAATATGTTATTCCTTTATTTTAAATGCCTACTATTACTAGTTAGCTTTTGGTTGAAGCTTCGCTTGCATTCATATAGACTTTGTCTTAAAATACACGCATATATACATAAAACAGCCATCTCAAATAATATACCTCTCAAATGGTGCCATTATTGTTAAAGTAGCTTTGTGGCCCCGGAGTTTAGTTCGCACAAACATAATTTGATCTGTCTTTATTATATTAATATAGATTATTGCATTTACTTACTGCTTCATTTGATTATAGTACAAGTCGGTGATATCGAAAACAAACCGTATTAAATTAAATGATATTTAAATTCATTTAATGTTACAAATTGCTTCAATTCGATGATAGATTTTAATGTTTTTTTTTACCTACTAAATGGAATTTTCTATATATCCAAGCATATTATTTAATAGGTTCTATGTATTTACTTAACATTAATATTATTAATTATCCGTAAAATCTCTTTAATAGTGTCTATAAGTAGATAACATTCGTAACACTATATCAAGTACGCTAAAAAATATAAAGTTAAATTTTTAACTGAAAATAAAAACCTTCTTGTTTATGGCAAAAAAGTAGACACCTAGTGTTAATAATAATATGCTTTTTTGCATTCTTTATTTTTTATTTAAAATATTCTGAAAGATAATACCTTATGAGTATATTTTAATAAAAACTTTTAGCTACTAACTTTAAAACTGTTTCCTATTTATTTTGAAGTTCGCTTTAAATTACATTGTTATATATATTTAAATGCTATACATAATTCTAAGCATGAAAAAAGTATTATTAATATTTTATAGGATTTATAATCAAAAAGATTAGAATGTAAAATCTCCGACTCTGGTGAGTACCGTCGGCGCACGACGCTGGTACACCAAGTAACTTTTTGTAACTTTTTATTTAAAGTTTTTAACATTTCTTTTTTATCAATTTAACTTGTTTTACCATCACTTTTAACTATTTATATTATTTCTTGAAATTTCATAATAATATATGTAATCTTAAATTTAATAGAAAATGTTTTTTCATTATTTATCATATTATAAGTTCATTGTGATAATATATTTTTATATTTCAATAAATATTTTAGAATAAAATCGGATTCATTCTTATTAGAAAATGTGTTTGACTTACATTAGTAGCTAAACATACTCTACATTTCTTCTAGTTAATATATATATATTTTTATTATTTCTTTTAAATTGATAATACAATGGTTACTCTAAATAGGGATATTTTAACCACATTTTTTTCCATTGTTCAACTAGTAAACATTTTCTATCGCCTATGTCACTAACATATTTTATAAATGCTATTGTTTTGTCAAGCCACAATACTAGCAAAAGACTATATTAACCATACATTTGAATTTAGGTTTATAAGATGTACTAGTATAAATATAAAAACTCGTTCATAACTCTCGAAATTGAAATAATTTACAATTTCATTGTTTATTCCAAGACTCGATATTCTAATTCCTTAAAAATAAAATGAACGTATAGTTACACATACAACGTTTTTAGTAATTTATTTAGGTTTGTTAGCAGTTGTTATATTTCAATATAAAATTGAATTTAATTTTACATATTCATTTATTATTTCATTTATAATTATATCGAAGCGACATGATAATCACGCCATGGTAATCTTATTAGAAATGCCAATAGCCATTTCTAATAAAACATCAAATCTAAACCACAAAATGAGTTACGATTGTATGAAATATTTCGCGTCATTGTGGTACTAATCAATACTTAAGGCTAAGTCTACACGGCCGGCACTCCCGCGCCGTAACCCGAGCCGCCGCGCGCACAAAGCGCATTGTTTCGCACTAAAGAGCTAATTATAATAAAGAAAAAACGCTAATTAAACACGCCAGCCGCGACCGCTTCAGCCAGCTTTGTCGACAAACGCGACGCGTGATTCAATACCACACTTTGTGAAGTGAGAACGAGCTTCGACGATAAACTATTGATCGAAATTACGTTTAGCTCTTCACTTATTATTTTGTAATGGAATGGAGAACTGGTAACTCGTATAGATTGATACTTTAAAAACAATTTAAAACTAAATTATGTATAAAATATTTTGCTGTGTCGTTTTGATGGCTGATAATTGTATAGCGCTAAGGGTTTACGATGAGTTGCAACGTCATGTACTCACCGGGTGGAGGGTGTAAGAGCGGAGGTCCAGGGAGGAAGGCTGCGGCGACGGCCGCTTGCGCGTTGAAGGCCGCGGCGTACGCCACTCGACTCGCCACGGAGGCCGGCAGCGGGAACTGCGGCGTGTACGCAGACCGGGGCTCTCTGGTCTCCGATAAGTTCAGCACTCTGTCCCCATCGCGGTTCTCGAAATACCGGTCACGGCTGTCACGATTGTCTGAGAGGCCCAGCAGCTCCTGTATCGCGAATGGCGACCGTTGCGGGGCTCTCGGCGCGCTTGCGTTTGCGCTCATCGCTTGCATGGTTGAAGCTCGGTGTATTCTCTTAGTGACTTCTCCGCTACGCTCTCTTGCTTCTCTTCATTTTCTTTTTATTTTATAATTTATCACAACTTCGAATTTATTGTTTTTATTTCTATTTTATTATTTCTTCTAAGCACACTTCGTTTAAAAGTTCTAAACTACACTAATCTGACAAGTCTACTTTTATATGATTTTAAATGTTTTCGCTTCGATATTTTTTCTTCGTTAGATCGAAGTCAAAAAAAAGAAAATTTTCCGAAACGGCGGAAAAATCGTGAAAATGATCTAGTTCGCGTATTTTTCACGAAGCACGACACGAGCGCTCGCCGCGGCGTCCGGAGCGCTTCTGCCCGCGGCGCCGCCCGTCGCTTTGTAAAAACGAGAAAACCCCCCTTGAAACACCGGCTCCTAGCGCTCGCTATCGAAAAATCTTAATTCACAACCCTCGCGATACCGCGCACAGCCTTTTGGAACTGAGAAGTGAACCGCAGCGCTATGCATAAAACGGCGCAAAAACTTGCGACAAGCGAGAACCTTACGCCGTTTCGGAACCGACGCCGTAACCCCCCAGCGCGGGCGGGCGGAGCCTACTAATAGCCAATACGGATATTTTGTTACCGCACTCTATTGGCCAGATTTCTTCGCGGGGGACACGCCTACTCAACGCTTTGCCAGCGGAATCGGAACTCTGATGCCCGGCGATAGGCTTCAATGTCAATACCCAGCGAGTGGTTTGATTTAATTTTGATTAATTGTAGAAATGAATAAAGCGAGTGGGCAGCGGGCGCGGGGGAGCGGCGAGCCGCGGCGCGTATTATCAGCGGCAGGTGGATAGGCGCGTAATTTCCCAGCCGGTGTGTCCTACGCCTTATTTAGTTAGTCTCAATGGCCTAGAGGGAGTATTAATTTACGCTCGTCCGTCGTTTCACACGAGTGTATAATGTCCCATTATCGATCATTACCTACCCGAAGCCCGCCATGTAAGCGGAGGCTCAGACAAAGCGTATGTGCTCGCACGCCCGCAGCGAACCGGCCGCGCTCCTGACCGGCCTTTGACGAGCGCTGGCCGAGATTGTGTGGGAGCTTTGATGATGTCTGCGTATTGCTCTTGTTGTTCAGAAAATGGTAGGGAACGATATGGCAGAGTCATAAAAGTATGGATGAATTTATAGCTATGAAATAATAAAAACAATTGAATTGTTTAATAAGTAAAAACTCCGTAGTATTCCTAAATATTATGTGAATAAAAAGAGATCTTTAAAAATGTCATAATAAGTTTTTTTTTAAACAATTGTAAGAAAGGGATAAAATTTTTTCTAAGCATTTCTTATACCTAGCCATGTACTTAAATTTATATGTTTTAAGTCAGTTCTTACCGTTATAAGTTCAGTGAAACTTTTTAAAATGAAATAGTCAGTTGTAACTTAATGAGTTTATTTATGAAAATAAAATTTGTTTTTAGATTGAGTAAAGTTTTATATCTAAGTTATCATCTTGAACAATAAAATATTATTACACATATCTGTTATTATGTAATGTTACAATTATTCTTTTAAACAAAAATATATTGTTAGATATCTATATAAAGAAACTAGATAATTTTTCAAATTTAATAAATTGAATTCAACACTCTACATTTTTACTTGACTTTTTATGAAATAGAGAACCAGTATAAGTTGCCCAGTCAAGTTTTATAAAAACAATAAATGTATAAATATCTATAAGTTTACTGATTATAAATAAAATTTTATAATACAAATAACATTTGTCCTAACAATAGTTTCATGTAAAAAACAATACAATATTTGTCCCGGCGGGACGCGCGCTGATCTTAGGTATCAACGCAAACAATCTTGTCTATTATAAATATCATTACCTACATTGTTTTTTATTTATTTTATTTTAATGTGATTAAACTTTAGATATAATAAATATATCGACAACTATTTTAATATATTTACAATAACATGATTCAAACTGGTAGGTAAATGATTTTTTTTTTATTTAGACTTAACATTTGTTTGCATTATTCATTCACATAAATACCTTCATAGTTGTATTTTTAAAGGAAAATAAAAATATACTTTGTATATTTTTAAATTCTATAATTAATTTTACAGATTCTTTTAAAACTAGATGGCGCCACTGAAAAGTAGCAACGCGATACTACGTATATAAATTATTATTCAAGACTATTGATTCTATTTTAATTTTGCCATATAAAAAGACCGTTGTAAACAGCCAAATATTTTTCAACAATGAATAAAGCTTTCTTCAAAAGTCTATCAAAACTTTACAATTAATTTTGTTACACAAAAAAGTCACGTAACAAATAAATCAAAACAAATATAAATTACGAGTCGTGACAGACGAACAGGCGTAGCTAGACGGATAGTTAAAAATTAATTAGTAGAGACGCAGCATCCCGCCATCGACACCTTTGATCGTAACGATGCACGCCAATCAATCTTGAAGTGGACTCCAGCCTCCGCCATAATGAAGATAATATCGGATTATGTAAACCTATAGATGTAACGACGGGCTTCGAAAGAGTTTGAGAGTTTTGTTATGTAAAAGAAATAGTATATAGTTGGTGTTGTGACCCATGGTATTTTATTACTATAGATATGTATGTATTAAATAAGCGAGTTTTAGCATTTTGGAGGATGTTGCTCAACAACCAGCTATACTAAATATGACTGGCGATAGTATCCTCGGACCAATAAGTCAATTGACGAGCTCGTCAAAGTTGGAAATGTGTACAGAATTTTAACGTCAAATAGGAACGTATCTACTTTGAGAATTGGACTTTTAATTAGTAGTTGGGCAACGACTATTTGATCCGTTTTCTAAAAGAAGCCAATTTGAGCACTTTATTGGCATGTGCTTATAATATGTCTATAGTTATGAAATAGCATTGGTTTGATCGAGATTTTTGTAACATTTATCAATTATTATGTAGGTTGAATTACATGATTTGATTATCAAAAATAAAAAATGTAGATAAATAAATTCTATAATTTAATATACTATTATTTATTAACGGTAAGTAATATACAAAATGCAGTTCGTTATAATTTTTTCTTTCTCGTTTTTATATTATACCTATATATGTACTGATTTATGTAAAAAAGGTACTTTTTATAATCCATGGCAGGAAATTAATATAATTGAAATTTTATCAAAAATATTATTAAAAACTGTTGCACTTACATTGTTTCGATATTATTTTTTATTTACTTTTGCAAAGTAATTTTGCCCATATCGGCTTTCTGCCAGTTTTTTCTGCAAACATTACTTTGCCAATTGATATAAAAACTAATAAAACATTTTGCAAGTCATATTATACTATTGATAAATGATGTCCACTTTTTAAAATAATAACTGCAATAAAAATACCTATTGCAAAACAACAACCTTAATTTTTAAATCACATCTATATATTAACGTGGAACAAAAACTTTGTACCTCTTTTTACAAAAATTGCGCGGACGGAGGAGTATGAAATTACGCCCACTTGTAATTTACAATATAGAGAAAGAGCGAGGAATGCTATTTTTTGTTTCTAATTACGCATAAAATCACATTAAATCAATAACAAGACATTACACATACTACCATTAGTATTAGTCCAACACACACAGAAAAACTCTTTTGTTTATTGTTACAGTCTGTGATCAAATTAAGAATAGATAATCTGTGGTCAATTTTGATATCGGTTAAGAATTTAATGAACTACGGTCGCATTCCAACCGCAAGGCGACTTCTAGCTATTTTTACCTAATATTAAAACATTTTGATTATACTTGAATTACTCAAATTTTCTACATATACATACACAAAGCACGTATAACCACAGAGAGACAGGTAAGACCAAACTCGGGCCCGCAAAAAAGCATCGTGTGAACTGTCATGGTACATTCACGGCACAATGGCGGAGCGGCCATTGAGGCGGTAACCCGAGCCGCTCTGCTTGTGCCTCCAGCGTCAATATTGTGATATCATATCGTTTAGTTTTTATTTTCTTCTATTTAGCTAGATTTACTTGACGCGGTGTAGTTAAGACATACGAATATGTGCAATATATTCGTGCGAAATCAATTTAAAATATGCTCATTCAAGTAGATTTTCATGGGTACTTTTGAATCGCCAAAATATTTTTTTACTTAATATAATGATTTCATTTAGTTTATATTTTTTACAATAAAAGAAAATTTCATTATCTCTGTGTATCGTTTCGTATATTTTATTGTAATAAAAGATAGTTTTCCGGGTAAAGAACGTTGCGCGAAATATCGATATACATTTTGCATGAAAATTTAACCGACTATTTCAGATATCTAAGGAACACTAAATCTTTATATGCAAAATATATATAGTCGGTAAGCGGATTTTCTTTCATTTTAAATCATACTGTTCAATTTGGAATTATTAATCTATATCCTTTGTATTTCAAACTTATAGCATTACTTTCGCAATAAACATCTTAATTTTTCTTGTAATATCTACTTATTAGAGAAAAACGTTACGCCATGTATTCCTAACGTAGACATTATAATCATATTTTTAATAATAAAAAACTATATTTTTTAATAAAAAAAACTATGCAACGCCACTTATGCTAGTTTCGCTAGTTCTTTACATATAGAAGTTATAATGAGAAACAGTGCCGTATAAAGCGGCGTGCACACCGCAACAGTCAAGTCTCAAGACGAAAAATAGAACAAAAAGCTGTGATGAGAGCGAGGTGGCTTCTCTACGAGAGCGCTTTTTAGTGTCGCTTATTGTCTCCCGCCAGGCGAGCCCTGAGGACTACTTTGTGTATGCAGCTTTACGTGACTGTTATATGGTATCCATATACGACACTTCATATTTCAACTCTTGGTAATTATTAATAATGTCTTACCAATCTAAAAAAAAATTATATATTTTAAAAGGCTCAATTAATAGATTTTCTTAGGTAATTTTGTAAGGACATGAAGATGTAGCGTAAAGAGTTACGGCCAAAACACAGCACAGACGTTGATATCGCGCCGTCATGAAATGTTGCGACGTCGTGGAAATCTATGACGTGCATTACAATGCAACGTTGCATAAGATAATTGAAAACATATTTTAATCAATTCATCCTTGCTATTATTAAAATAATAGATTCCAGTCGCGGTATTTCCCATGTGGTATGTTGATAAGAAGTGTAATGTGTAAGTTATATTACTTTAAAGTTTCATCAAAATCCATTCTATAGTTTTTGCACGAAAGAGGAACACATATTTCCATACATCTGACTATCCTGACAAATTTTCGCACTTATCGCTGTAGTAAGATTCTTCGTAGACTAAATTGTGTGGGAGCGAGCAGTGACTGCACATAAAAGTATTAAATAAAAAAAATAATCTTGACTTATAACAATTTTATTAGTCCTAATGAACCTAATTCTACTGACTGTTCTTGTGGTTCTTGTTCGTTTAAATTTTCTCCGACAAAGAAGTTTATTTTATATTAAACACATGTTGTGTTTTAATAGAAATCATTAAATGTTATTCTCGTGGTGTGTTTACATTATGTACATTGACGTGAACAAAAGTAAGTGTGTTTTATGTCGATTGTACTACAACTACAATTGAAAGCTCCATTATAACACATTGCATAAAAAAAGAAAAGTCGTTGCAATATTTATATAATTTGATGTAAATGTTATGTGTAGGGTTATATTAACAACGATATAATAATAGTTCTTCATTGTGCAGTGTACAAATTTTAAAATAACTATAATATTTTTAATTTTTATTTTATCGCTCTTTAAAAGATCTTTTTGTTAAATTATTGTTTAATATGGTTTGTTTTCGTCTTTGAGTTTAATAAATAGATCATGTATTTATGTCATTGTCTTTATTAAACAGAATTATAACTTCTGTGCTGTCTAATCATAAAATAGTTATCCTATGAGATAAAAGTGAGTTTGTTTGTGATGCCGCACTGCCTCCTAATGTCATGTGGTTATTTGAACGGTAAAGAAAGCCTTTTCAGAAACGAATGGACTAATATTGTCACAAATCACTCTACTTGTACGACAAAAGCTGTTACGGCTTCTTAAAAAATATTACATATTTTTCTTATCCAATGATATTTTTTTACAGGTAAATACTTTTTGTAAATTATATTCAACGTATACAAAGTTACAAAAACGTAAGAAAGCGTATTAACCTTATTTCTTTTTAATTTTATGAAGGACCGTTCAAAAATACATTCTTTAGAATCCTTTAAATATAAAACATTTGTTAAATGAGTGTTTAACTTTTCTCTCACTATTAATTTTATTAAATATTTTCTAGTCTTCAATTTATTTCAAATTCTTCTTTAAAAATCTTGTAAAGACTGACGTGCTGTAGAAATGTCACTGTTTGCAAATCCTTTTCTGCTGTTAAAGATCACCTACAAAATAATCTGCCGAAAAAAAATTAATTAAACCTGTCTCTTTGTCTAGAAACACCGTACAAACTTAATTTTCTCAACAGTCAAATAATAACACATAATAATGAAATCATGATTTAAAAGTAAGTTTAATAACCGTTCACAATTAACCAAAACATCTCATTCTGTTTAGTTGTTTGTAGATCCGATCGCGCGCTAATGGCGTCCAGCCATTGTGCGCGAGACAGCGCGTCAAATTAATCATTTCCTCCGCCTAACAATGCGGTGAATTCAATACAATAGACATCTGCTATATTAGTAATTTTTCGACGTCATAATCAACTATTAAATTTGAAAGGAATTAATAACTTGATTTTCAATTGATGCAACGCGTTTTATTTTAGGTTTTGCGTTCATTTTTAGATTGATTTAGTTCAACGATGGAGGCAATCTTCGTGGGATTTTTCTTAATTAGAGTAATGATTTCATTATTACGACTTTTTCAAACATTTTTTACTCAAAAAGATAAATTATGCATTTTTTTTTATTTCTGTTATTTGATTCATGAAAAAAATCAAACAAATCTTTGTAAAAAGAGTTATTTTTAGAATTATGTTTAAATATATGTTATAATCTATCATGATATATATCATCAGAATAAATAAGCCCCTTTATTGGATTAGCTTCTGGAATCGTTACTTTTTTTAATTTCTCAAATTCTGTATTGTGTCCTTTGCCGATATGATTTTCGCTATGACTTATATTTAATTATTTATAGCATGTCCCAAATATTATTTTAAAATTATTTTATACATGAAGTATTATCTATTATAATTTTACCTAATTATCGTGAAATAAAAACAAACACAGGAAAAATTATCAAATAATTATATTTCGCTAAGGATTTTTTGTTAAGGTTCTATTCAAATACTAAATAGTACCTACTATATAGTGTAATTAGTAAATTGTTATGACAGAATCTGTCAACACATATCAATTCCTTCGATAAAATTCGCATACCTGCTTATAATTCATATATTATTATTATCCCATTAAAATTTTCTAATAATAACTGTTAAAGAATATTGAAAATATATTAAAAGTTGGAGTTAATTGCTTCCTATGGTTATAACGGTAGAAGGAAAAACACTACCTAAGTAACGTCAGTATTAAAACATAATAAACTAGATGCAGAGACAGTGTGTTTTAACCTTTGGGGAGTTTTAAAAATACATTTTTAGTTAATTTCTGGAATTAAGTTAAGTCAATAAGGACATGTATTTAGGATATTTGTTTGATTATATATACTATATGTTGTAATTACAAGGTTCATATAGGTATGTTAATAAATTTTAATTCATAACGGACCATGTAAATATATATCTAACTTTACTAAGATTTTAACACTTTCATCGATAAAAACTGTCTAAAAACACTAAAAACGTCCAATAGAAAACATTTAATAATCTGGTAAAAAAATACATAGAAACTACTACTTTTCCTATTTGGCAACAATGCCCGGAACGATAATGACGAATTTTCGAATACAGTTTTCATAATAATTTTTTCAAACTCTAACTCTTATGTGTGGTTAGGAATATGCCAAATTTGTCTGCTAAATAAGACGAGTAAAGAAACTAGACGACTAACGACATTCTATATGTTGAAATTGATTCAGCCAGTTAGGCTATAAAGCCTGCCAAATATATAGACATACATACACATAAACCGCGACCTTCTTTTTAGGGCAATCCGAAAAAAACGATTGTTTGTACAACAAAGCAACCTTATCGCTTAATAGAAATTTTTTGCAGACAACCTTAGGTTTAGAAATTTGTGAAGTTTAAATATTAAAACGTCAAGTAAAAAAAATACTTTTTATATTTAAAATTTATTAGTGAATTTCATATTAAAATACTACGAAATTATTACGGAAGATATAATTAAGTTTTTATAATATGACCTGATATCAGAAAACCAATATGGCGGCATATTGTGCATAGTCGAGAGTCATTTCAAGTATCATCACTTTTTAATGATCTAACTCTATACAATTTGTTGCAAATGATAAAAAAAATTGTTACTTATTTTAATTGTTTAAATGTACAGTTTTCTAAATACAATTACCGAAATAATTTTATAATTATGAATAAAAAAGCACTAAAATTGACGAATTTACTTTTTGACTAAAAATTAACATTATTATGTCTTGCATTCTTGCACAATTTTTATATCGTAATCTTAATAAGTTCTATAATTTACCACCATTATAAAATTTTGAATAATTTCCTTAAAATATGTTGTATTAAATGAAAACAGGATTAAAGCAAAAACACAAATGTGCTATTTACTAAAATCAACGTGTTTTATCACATTATAATCGAAACGAATCTCACTGGTGCCTAATAGAGTTAAAGTAGCTTTAATTTTACACTTTTATCTAAACAGACGACACGGCGAAATTCTCGTGTGCAGTAGGAAGAAGTCCTGTGCGTAGACCACCAGGATATAACGACTCTTTAGTTTTATGTAGTTAATACTCTTCTAACCTTTCAATCGAATTTCATTACAGTAAATATTCGAAAAGTGGATTACTACAAGCGGAATGACACAGAAAAGCAAGTAAAACAAAAGCTGGTAAGATTAACATTACCAGTAGTGGACGACGTAGCTGTGAGCAACGTTCCAACTTCAGTTAATCAGATAGCAAGTTTGTCGGTTGTCCGATATTCCTAACATTAATCTCAGTTAGACATCTTATTCACAGGGCTTCAGTGCGATCGTACATTGCAACAATTCTGATGGTAAAATTCTTACAAAAATGAAAATTTGGTGTAAAATAAACTAGATTCTTACACCTAAAGACGGCGTTTTGGTACAAAAGACTAATTCAAAATATTCTGGATATTGCTTTTTTTATAGCTACAGTTTTTAAGACTTAATAAAAAATGATTTCTACCAAAACATGCCATATTTTAATAATCACATATCAACTGCCACAGACTAACCAAACAATTGTTTGGGAAAACTTAAACCGTAGGCTTAGTATATCTGTGTTGAACATCTGTCTATGTTGAATACGCTAACATGTAAGACGTGCGTGTATAACATTTTACTACAAGTGAGTCTGAACGAAAGACTCGCGGTTTGAATACATTCGCGTGGCTACACGAACGAACAGTACATTCCAGTGAATCATAACCATCAGCAGCATCGATAACGCTTGACAGTGTGCGGCATCCAGTAAAAATATTTGAGAATGCCCTACCGGCAATACAATTTTTCTAACAGAAACTTCTTACAGTATGCGGCCAGGTCTATCCACAAATCGAGTTACTGGCCGACGACACTGTAATCCTCTTAGCTGTATGAAGATGTATGAATCAAGTTGATGTATCTATTGATGTTCGCAATTGAGATGGGTTTATTGTCGAGACGTTTTACTGATCGTTAGATTAAATGACTTTTAGTAACGTTTTAAGTAAATGTATAAACAGTTTAAGAGATACTAAGCTAAGGTTTTTTTATTACAATATTGTTGTATTTTATCATGCTTAAGTAACTTTTTCTCGCGGCTTTGTTCGCTATGTAAATTTTATTATGCCAGACGACCGTACATAATTTATTTTTCTATTTTCGACACACGCGCCTCCTTGTTGGAAGTTGTTTTACTGGGCATAGTACAAATCTTCTTGCAAGTGCACAAATAAGCCGACAAAGATTTTTTTCAATTTAGATAAACAGTATGAAAACGTAAAAGATAGGAAAAAATAAACAAAAAGAACATTATTTTTTAAATTACAGTTTATATAATTCAAACATCGTGTATTTAATGTTTGTGTGTGTAGTATAACATATAGTAAATTGTTACGTTTTATCTTAATGATGTACAATATTTTTTAATATACTTTTTTAAAATAGTCCAAAATCAAGACATAGATATGCATTTATATAGTACAGCAATCGTTATGATACTTTGAACATCGTCATGTATTTAACATTTTGTATTTATAGTATTTGTTTTTTTTGTTTACAAAATATATTTAATTACAATTAAATAATATAGAATTCATGAAACAAAATTATTTAAAAACATTTAGTATACTTTTTAAATTATAAATTTTGTTTTTTTTTTTTTAACAAAACTTATTACATTTACAAAAAAATAAACAAATAATCTTAAAAAAGTACCCTCACTACCCATAATGAATCCAGCTCGATGTTCGCCACAGCCCTAGCGTCGCCACAACACATTTTTACGAAGCCCCTCCCCCGAGGGTGCATAATTGCGGGCCCCGTTCTAGGCATTTTGCCTTTTGCCTCCGACCAGCGGTACTGTTAGCTAAGCTTTTAAAGACTAGTAAACTTTCAAAGTTCACGGATTTTCGATAGCTTTATGGTAGCTCGTTTGAGTTTACATACTCTATGGTTTGTAATGAAAAGAAAAATGTAACGTGTGGTGAGTTGCGCGTTCAGTTTTTAAATAAACGTCTTGTTTCTTTGAGCTATGTGGTCTGTTAAAATTAAAAAAAAATTATGGTCAGTTCTGTAAATTATATAAAATAAATTTGATTAAGAACTGTATGCCAAAAAGACGTTAATAATTATTGATATGTTAGTTTAATTTAATATAAAAGACAATGAATTTTTAATATTATTACGTTCCCGTCGGACACCAATTAATTAATTATTAATACTAAATATTGATACTGATAAGGGTTGACCATTACGCGTTGTTACTTTAGGTCAGTCTATCAATTTAAGTAAATGTACATATGTGTATAACTAGTTAGTTATAGCTCGAAATTTAAACCGTTTCACATTTTTGTAAAGATATACCCATTCGATTATATCAAATTACAATGTATGCAAATTAGTAAAGATGATCATAATACTAATTGAATGTGTAGAATATTTTTATCCATTTTACCTTGTTTACAAACTATCAATCTCTATGCAATTTAGTCAAGATCCACAAAAGCTTTTTGCAATAAAAACAAAATAGAATATTCAGCTTTTATTCTGATACACAGCTCATTAATATCACAGTTCATAATATTTTATAATATAATTTCGTCGTTTTTTGCTTTATGTTAACCACGCCAGTAGTAAAATTTCAGTGCAAAAAATTCCAGCGGCACATTATATAGTACAATAACCTAACGTGCAAAAATATTGATTACACAAAATACATAAAAAACAGCACATAAGGAATAATAAATAGTTTCTTGTACAATTGATTTCATACATCGAAAAATATATTGAAAAATGAACGATCTCTAATGTTCTCTATACTAATATTATAAAGATTAAAAATTTCTTTGTAAATTTGTATGCTTGTAAGTTTTTATGTAAGGGTTAAATAAAACTCCGAAACTACTGATCCGATTTGGAAAATTCTTTTTGCGTTAAACAGCGCGTTTATTGAGGAAGATTATAAGCTATATTACATATACTACGACTCATAGGAGCGAAGCAGTAACCATAAACGCGAGAGAAACCGAGGGACGGTTTGTAAAAGAACTAATCTGAAAAACTTTACATAAAATTAAAAATGAATTCGATGTCATGACAAACATTTCTACATATTCAAATTCAAAATATACTTTATACAAATAGGCTTTGTAAAGCACATACGAATCGTTCAGTTACAGGTTAATTGGTAGTAGATTTTTAAGCTACCACCGGCCAGTTTCATACAATTTTAAATTACTTAGATTATAATATACATATACTAAATATATAATAGAATTTTATACTAAAAATAACGGCTTTTAATAATATATTATAAAGTAATCCTAATTCCTGTTATCCTGTTATCTCTATATACGCTTATAACGTCTAGTCTTCTATTATACATAGTTTTTAAAACATTTTTGGACATTTGTGTAAAACACAGCAAAAAATGATATCGGTATGTATCACGAGCAAATACTAATTCTATATGAAATAATATTTTAAAATAAATAAATTAAACTATAAACGTAATTTAATTAATATTTATTAAATTAATATTTATTTAATTAATATTTATTAAACTATAAACGTTTTTGCAACATATGTAAAAGTGTACTGAAGGCGAGAATTACACTTTCATATAGATATATCTCTTCCTCATTGCTCTTTGAACCTAGTAACATGCACATGCTAAGTAGTAGTAGTCAAAAATAAGCCACTGACAGTAAATTCTTTCAGGTGTAAAGCATGAAAGTCTGAGACCAAAACTTGTAATTTTCATTTAATGTGATTCTCAATTTTTTTATCCTATCAGGCTCTGTTCGCTACGTTTGCGACAATATTTCGTGTGTTGAAATAACGTGTATACGTACACTGTGACCATCTACAATAATGTACCTTTCACATGATATCATAATTTTTAAAATCGGTTAAATCGTGCTAGATTTAGTTCGCGCATACAAAATTCACTGTATCTTTATTATAAATTAGTATAAATAGGAAGTAAAGGAAGTATTGTAATAACAAAAATATCACTTTTCAGATTTTAAGAGAATTTCATCCATTCGTAAAAACTTTGAAACCATTTTGACCTGTTTTGTTTCGTTACGATAAAACATCTTATCGATTGTAATAATCAGATCCAAACTATATTTCTTATTTCTCTTATTTTCGCAAGCCACGTGTGGCAATCAGATTAGATTTTATATACTGTGACAATAGGTATAAAATAAACATTTTATTACTCTTGTCGTTATTTAAGAAATATAAACTTGACAAATATTAAAACTATAAATATTGGTTATTGCCTCTCCGGTATTAATATTTTGGGCTGTATAGGACTACTCCTAGTTCTTGTTTACAGTGAAGTACACGCATCATACAAAGTATGTTTGTTTGACGAAAAAAAAAACATTTACTAAGTGATTGGATTGTCTCCACAAAGACAAGGACGCGTATGACTCCATCACCTAAGTGTCCGTGCCATATAGACCGTAAGAATGAGACGAGTCTATGATCCATACATCAAACATATTATCGCAGACGTAACACTGTGTAAATCAAAATTAACAACTTTTAAATTGGAGCGAAAAAACTGTTTAATTTTACGTAGACATCAGTATTAACCATTAATAAATCTAATTTCAGGTATGTGAAGTAAAAATATACCATTTGTAATGATTTATTTATTATTTATTCGTAATGGGATCTACATTAGTTTATGCACTTTTTTCGTCCTACCTAAAGCTTGTTAACTTTAGTTTACTATGTGAGAACTTCAGCGAAAAAGCTGAAAAAATTAAATTCTGAGAAAACATATTTTTGTATAATCATCGATTATTGTTTACGTTACTATTACGATTGCGGTTTACGTTATTTTCTGTAATAACTATCACAACCAAAAAGTAATTATTTATTTGTAAAAAATATAGTTTATATCAATATTTAAAGGACGATGAAACGTTTAATCAGTAAATCGTTTCATAAAGGAAATCAAAACATATATTTTTCATTACTCTATTCTGTTTTCAATTTTTGAAGATCAAAATGTACCTACTGCACGAGATATACATATAGGTACGTAAAGTTATGATACTACTACACAATTAAGTCGGAATTTTGTTGATTTTAAGCAGATGAAGTAACAGAAATTTAGTTAGAAAATTATAGCCCCATATAATCTCCTGTGCTGTATATTTTCATTTAAAAAACTAGCTTATTTCCTACACCGAGGTTAAATCTCCATTTATACCAAAATAAATCAAAATGGTTCACAGGTTTAGGTGTGAGAACAGACAGACTGACTTACTTGGGCAATTATAAAACTAATATAGGCGGTGGATTATAAGGATATATAAAATTATTATTGCTAATGTATTTTACAGTGATATTATGACTTCAAATTTAATTATGTTTTATACTAATATTGTTATAAACTTTTAGTTAGACTTTAAAATAAAATAGTTGTTTGCTAAGGTATTTATATAAGAAAAATAAAATTATAATATTAATTATTACTAGTATGTACATATATAGCGTTTAGAGGCATACAATTAGATATAATTTGTGGGCTTTTAGGTTATTTGGTTCGTTGAGATTTTTTCCACGTCAATCTGGAAGATAGAAAGGTTTGTAACAGATATAAAGATGTAATTGCTAGTTAGAATATTATATTCTAATAATAGAGAAGAAATCATAGTCTAAGCCAGTTAAATTATTCCTTAGCGCAGCGTTAATAATACTCGATGTCTAGTTAGATATCTATTTTAAAACATAAATATATGTATATTTTTACGAAAACATTTAACAAATGTGCTTATGTGTAAATTTTTAATTCTATATATTCATTATATTTTTATCACACCACAACCCTAACCTAGTTTTCTTATTAATTAATCGTCGTCATAAAAAAATACAGTAATTTTATTATTGTATTTTATTTTTCCAATATTAATTTATATTGTGGAAATTAAAGTGAAAATTTATAATCTTTATATAATTTTCTGACAATACAACAAAAGTAAACAATAAAAGATTAACAAAGAAACACAGCAACAAAAAGAAATTCCGACCTCAAACGCTAATACGAGCAAAATGCTAGAGTATTGTAGAGCAAGTAAGAGCATTACACTAGTGCGCGGCCGCGCGGCTGTGTGCGTCCCATTATGCCTCATACTAATGACAGCCGTTGATTAAAAAACCTAAGTTGGTTTGTGGGCGTGCCCCGCGCAGGGTTGCCCACCTCTGCTGCTCGCTCCCAGATATCGATGTAATTAATATGATGTATACCTCTTATATTAATGATTTAGTATTTTTATATTTCTTTAATGAGTAGTCTTTGTTTGGCTGGATTTGCGACTCTACTGTACGTGTATTGTAGAGCTGTTAGGTGTGCCAACTATTTGATATGATAATTATGTTGTAAATAAAAATGTATAGTTTTAATTTTTTTTATATTATTATATTTGTTTTATCTTATTATTTGTTATTTTCTATGATATGTAGGAAAAAGGTGTAGCTTTGATAAGCCAATAATTATATTAATATAAATTCAACTGGAATAGGAATTTCTAACATGTGCTGCTCATATTGATAAAGTTTGTGCAGTTAGATGGAGTATTGTTAATATTATACCTTTAAATTTTATTGAAAGTTTATTTATATTGCATTAGGTTTTAATCCGTATTTGTAAACTGTTTTAATTACGATGACAGAGACAGAGTTAATATATAAACAAAATGTAATATACTGTATAGTTTACTATAAAATATGTATTGTAAGAAAATTACAAGAAGTGCTTATATTTGAAATATTTTAAAAGTTACAGAGCACAATTGTTTACAAAACATAACCCAAAAAATCTACATATACGTTGGATATGGACACATTAAAAATGTTAATACACAAGGGTTATAACAGTGAACCGTTACCGCACTGCGATACATTTTGACAGTTGATTTGATTCGTTTTAGTACAAAAATCTGAAATTAACTGTCAAAATGTATCGGGTTCCGATGGCGATAGCATACGCATTATAGTTCTGTTAATTTAATATACAACCAACATTATACCTACACAATAACTATCTTCAAAGTGTTAGTGATTAAAAAAATAATCATAACATAATAATTTAACAACAATGTTGTAAATAAATTAGAAATAGACTCATCTCTAGTATTGTTGATATAAATATAATATTAAGATCTTCCGAAAGATAATCATGTTCTTAATTTATTTGATTATGTATATGAGATTGCATTATTTAATTTGGCGTTCTTCATTGTGTGTCCAATCAGCATTTAGTGGGCCAGCTGTGTCAGGAGCTAACTACAATGTCAAGCAATAGATGGTCTGAATAAACTTAAAAAGATATTCGTTTATTTAAAGACGAAATAAGTCCACATAAGTATACTGATTGTCTATTAAAACTAAGTGTTAGTTTGAGTACATTTGATAGAATAAAGTCACTTAGAAGTTAGTAACGCAGCATGAAAGTGCTAAGACAAATCAATTAGCGTGTGGAGAGGGGGACTACAGTCGATAGACTCCTTGACTTAAGGATTGAGTGGGTAACTTTGTACCGGCGATTAGAGGGGAAATAAGTTTTCTCAGTTCGAGGAAAACTAAGTGAGTGATAAGGTGGATGAATGTATTTCGGTAAAGTTGTTTAATTTAATTTTATGCTTAGCTTTTTTTATAACTTATTCATAATACAAAATTTACAATAATTGTTCTTTTTTGTTTTTAATTGTATCTATTAAAAGTTTGAAAAAATAAGGTAATAAAAATATTGAAATATATTATAATTATATATAATATATAGATAATTTTTACTGACTTTTATGTATACTTTCGTATATTTTAAGTGATATTTTTCATCAGTATTCTGATGTTTTAATTCCTAATTTTCTTTTAACTTGTTATATAGAGTCTTACTACATCATATAAAGCCTTTCAAAAGTTAATAAATCAATAAACTCAACGCCACTCGTGTAATAATACATAATTATAATAAATTGTGTTGACAAGTTATTAATTGCAACATACATATTCATTATTCTCTATTTGCCCCAGCAATGACATGATTTCAATATTGCTTTCCTTTATTACTAACTGCTACTCGCGTTTATGGTTACTGTTTAGCATCTGTGAGTTATAGCGTGATGTAATATAGCCTATTGCCGCTCTTGATAAAGGGGCTATCTAACTCAAAAAGAATTTTTCGAACCGCATCAGCGGCTTCAGAGATAACCCCCGAGATTCAAACTTACAAGCAAATTTTACCTCTTTGTAATGTAAGTATCGATTATATCCTGAACTCTTATCAATGTGGCGATTTAAAACATGGATTCTGATGAGCAATAATGTACCAACTCACAAAAAGACAATTTCAGAGTTATGGATGTATTTAGATAAGGCATTATAATGCATATGAGAGACGTAAAGACCAAAAAAGTTTCTTAAATTAATGTTTCGATTTTAAGTGTGTTATAATAGCAATCTGCTTTTAATGCATTACACCATTTATGAAAATAGAAAAAAAAAATAGATTTATACATACATCTTCGAACATTAAATATATTAAGAATAAATTTGAAATGTTTAAAAGCCACATCTCAAAATGAAGTCTGTGTGGCTTGACATAATATTGCTTGTCAGCGTCCATTTATGAGTTTTAAAAATGAATTATAACATAAAAAAATTTCGTTAACATCGGTTTAATGGTTACCGGTCAAAAGTGCAGTACCTACTGTTTTAGTAAACAATGTAAACCAAATAAAAAATTACAATCAATACAATGTATGCAAATCTCCTTACAGCAAAAATCAATTTATCACCACAAGGCAACAGTAGAATATTGTGTAAATAAGGATCTCTACATAACAAAGAATCTTTTTTCCCTACAAGGAAATAACATAATATCGGTGTGTCGTGGAAATGGGGACGATACTAATACATAGGAACCAGAAACTCGTGAAATTTCATCTCCTGAGATTTCGCGCGTGCAACCTACATACATATTATGTAATATCATTTATCGCTCCTACGAAACATTGCTATGTATCGGAGATCTACTTCGACAAATTTAAGTAACAATTACTGAATTACTTTGTAGATAAATGTGCTTTATTATCAGTATATGTCTGCAGTGTTTGTCCTGAATAAAAATTGTCTTTCTATCTTCCATTTTGTACACAGAAACAAACAAACAAATATGTAGTCAAAATATATGGAAATTGCTAAAGTATTCGACGAGTCATCATAGTCTTCACTATGAGGCTAAATGAAGAAAACTTATCGCTTTCAAATAAGGCTTATTTATATGTAATGTATCGCTTTCAAAGTATTTCTAATTGAAGAAAATTAGAAACCAACTGCCAGAATGTAGGACGTTTTGATAGCGATAGTACTCAATTCACCTCAGCATAACTATTTCCGTATATTTTGACTTATTTGTAAATGAATTTGTCAACTGGCTTTGCCTAGGCCTCTTTGTATTGTAGAGTCGTCGAGTAGCTATGTATATGAATCGTCTTGTTTATTAACAACATGATTTTAGTACTGCGAAGATTGATTTAATGAATATTCATTTTTAAATATATAGAGGTTTGAATATTTAATGTAGAGTATTATTTTATAATTTAATAATTATACATTTTTTCAATTCAATTCAAATATATTTATTATCATTAGTTGTAAACATTTTGTATTATCATTACATGTAAATAAGTAAAAAAAATTAAATTGAGCAAAACTACGATTTATTTATACTCCTTTTTGTATAATTAGAAAATTAAAAAAAACACTAAAACTTACCAAATTCTTTAATGTGGCTGCAACATATTATTACTAAAACAACACTTCTGCTAATATAAAATAACTGTCGACTTTATATAATACATAATACATCCATTACACTAAATAATAACATAAATAAACCACACACCGCTAAAATGTGAACTAAGCTAACCGGTTACGACGACTCCATAATGACAAAGAATAATTATATATTTATATTAAAAGATTTTAAAGCACATATTTTTATATTATAATAACATTTTAAATATTAATATCATGAAATCCAGCGCGTACAGCCACGCCGCCATTATAACTGATCAGAAATTCGATTTATTAATAGATTGAAAACAATAAAATGCAGCCGCCATATTATTTGATTTGAATGCATGCTGCGTTATTGTTTTATTTTAACCAATAATTAGGCGCGCAGCCGCCGCCGGCCAATCAGAACTGCCTTCTATTAGCCAGCTGTGACCAATAGGACGGTATTTTTCAAATTTTAATTAATGCCAATTATAATTATATTTTTGCTCATAGAGAAAATCTTTGTAAAGTACTTTATTGGATTGTTCGTACGTTATAAGGTTTTGAATTTTTACAATAATTGAGGATTAAGGTAAAAAGTAGAATTTTCTGTATTTTTGAAACGATTTATAAAAAGGAAGAGGTTTTCAATTCGTATCGTATGTTTTTTTTTTAATATTTTTTACCTCCGAATTTCAAAATATTTATATGTGACACATTTATTCATTAAACAATAATCTCAAATATTTATAGGTGTTTCGGATTGATTTCGTATTTTATTGATTGAAATCAGTTAAGTATTTTAGTTTTTAAATCAAAGTAACTCAAATTAGTGTGTCATCAAAGCAAACGAAATTGCATATTTTGCTTTTTAAATTGTTTTTTTTTTATCTTAATTATTTTGATACTCAAGTTATTGTTAACAAAATTTCTTTCAAATATACTGCATAGTTGATTCAGCGTCTATGCCCTAAAATGTAACAGATAACAGTAACATTCTGGCTATTTATATTAGTAGCAATTTAAAAAAAAATCACATGCAGGTATTCGTTTTTTTTAAACTTAGTATTTCTTACTAATCCACTAAAAGTAACTCTCTAGGTTTAAAATAATTTAGCAAATAAAGTTCCCGAGATAGTAAAGAGCATGTGATGATTTATACTTATTAAAAAAAAAGTTTTTAAGTACCTAATTGAACTCTATATACTGCTTATTAATCTCTTCTTTAATTTAATATGAACTAAGCTTATTATTGGCTGATGTCAAAGAGATAGAGACACTATATAGTTGATGATAAGCAATAACATGTCAACTCACAAAGCGTCAAAACGGAGACATTGATGTAGTCTGGTAACGCGTCACGTATTTAACATTATTCAAAAAAACTTCAAGTCATCATAACTAAATGAGTGTGGAAAAAAGTTTTTTAATTTCATGATTCGAATGTTGATCTGTGTTCAATATTTTTCATTAAACAATAATCTCAAATGTTTGAAAAAATTATTATTAGATAAAACTTCTTATAATACCTATCTACTTTTAATTCATTTACCTTTTATCAAAATAAGTAAAAAAGATGGATAAATACTTCTTTAAACAAATTTATTAAAAATTCGATTCACATGTTAAGACGTCATTTTCTCAAAATGGCATCCGTGTGGCATGACATACTATTGCTTATCAGCGTCCATATAAAACAACGATTATAGTGCTAGTGTCTTTGTAGTGTTAATCGCAATCATTGTTATTTCAAAAAATAAAAAAGATAAAAAAATCATTTGTATTGTGTGCTGATGTGTGAATATTTTTGATTATTTATTTCGTAGATTCTAAAATTACATAAATCACTTGAAAGTAGCCTGCGAATCTCTAAAATCCCTCATCGAAGAAACAGTAATAACTTATATTAGATAAATTTTCGTATATATGAATTCATCTTTTTAATTTATTACATGTTTGCGATAACAGCTGGCCGACGGATGAGAGGTTTGTGAAGCAAGTTGGGTAAACACAACGGACATATAATTTTTGACAAATTATTGGGCGTATTCCAAAATACAATCCAGTATGCTGGTTAGCAATAATTCGAAGTGGCATTAGCTCTAGCCAGTATAGTTAAGTAAAGTAACAGGCCGTAAATGTCACATTCCTGGGCAAGGGCTCCTCTTCTATTAAGGACATGGTTTATGGTTTAACTGGGCAGCTTGCTGATTTGTATTTTGGAATACATCCTTTATAAATAACTGAAAATGTTAATTTCAAAAAAATGTATATAATAACTGGATTCTTCAAAGTTCAACAAACATAAGTATTTAATTATGTCATTTTCCCGGTTATGTTTCCTGGTTAAGGTTAACAAACAAAGCCTTAACATGTATATTATTGTAGTGACAAAGTAAAATTAATTGTTTTCGTTCATTTGTTTTTCACTTTTTTTACTATTATAAAAAATATGCTGAATTATAGTTGAAATTGAAATATAGATAACTACAAAGTACTATAAATGTACTTGTGATACTACTATATTATTATTATTAAACATTGTTTCATATCTCCTAATATTTTTCATGACACGACATGCGCACTTTTTGTCGTCATAAATTAAGTGATTTATTTCACTTGAGGGCTAATTGTCAAAAATTTCCATTTTCAAAATACACAACATTTTCACAATTAAAGTAGTAGTAGTGCAATTGATTGAATATTGCACGTTGTGACCACGACAGTTTTTAACGCTTAGTACTATATAAAAATATATTATTATTTCATTATATTTTCACCCGTATAATCTTACTAGCAAAGTTTTTATAATATTAAGTTTCATTTACATATAATATCTGTATCCAATAAACAATAAATAAACTCTTAATAATGTGCAGTTTCGTCGTATTAATCGTTAATGTTTATTTATGGGCACACATCTGACCGTACAGCGGCGCCAGGGCGCCGTAACATCGATTAAGCAACGCCTCTTTCTCTACACGGAGTCAATAAATCTGTTACAAGACGATTTATACAACTTATGGGTAGTAAGTTTTACTCTCAAGAGCGATATAAAACAACTCTGTAACCTAGTGACATACGTCGTAAGTAGTTATGAAAGCTTCGACTGTCAAAAATAAGGTACTGACAGTAAATTCTCTCAGGTGTAAAGCAATAAGAACTTGTACCTATGTTAAAATTTATTCTTAAAATGAATTAATGTATTCGAACTAAGAGCTACCAGTTGCCAATAAGAAATAAACACAATATCAAGTACGACTTAACAATTCATTAATTTTCCTCTAAATGACACATAAGCTTTTTTTACGTTTTAATTTTATTTAATCAATATTATAAAATACAATATTATAAAAGCGAAAGTAATTCTCTCTGTATGTTTGTTTCTAAGCTTTTCAAGCCTCAACGGCTAAACTAATTTTGATGATTTGGTTTCGATATAGATTGCATATTGTGCGTACATTTAGACGGCTAGTCATCAGCCAAGATCATGCAATTATAGATAAGAGATTATTAAATATGCTTTCATAGACTGATTAGGAAAGTAGATTCTCTTGAGAAGAATCGATAAGAAATTCAGTAATTACTCTTTGAAAAATTCGTGACTACGTTTACTTGTGTTAAAATTAAGTTGAAAATGTTGCTAGCTCCAAATCCATTTGATTTGACGTACTTTGAAGATTTAATAAACTCCTCTAGGATCTCACGACATCTATTTAATATTATACGTAGTCAGAATCACTTCAAAAAGCGATAGTACTTTTTCGCTGATTTTTTTCGTATTTGAGGTATCTATTTCATTTCGCTACGATCGAAAGTTCGAGGTATTAAATAATAAAGTATATAAGCGTCATGGGTAGTATACAAGATAATTCATGAAGATATGATTAGGAGAACTAAAGAAATTTGTTGAAATTTGTTAACGTGTAGAGTTTTTTTGTAGATATTTGAATTCTTCTTCAAAATCGGTGACATGGTTTCAAGTTTCTCTAGTTTTCATAGTTCCAGATTTGTCCCTATTGACTTACCTATGTATTCTGTACAAATGATGTATAGAATTATTTAAACATTGACTAAGGTCACAGCATTGGAGAAACATTAAAATGTAAGAAATATTATTCGATATTATTTTGTTTTCATTTATTTCAATATTATTTATAATAAGATTTTAGAGAATTGAGACTAATTTCATAAAGGAATTAAGATTTGTAGTCAATTATCAATTTAATTTTTTTATAAGGAAATTAGACACTGTATTTATTTTTTTAATACTTAAATTCACCTGTTTAATAAGTCAAAAATAATTAAATATTCATAGCAAGGAAGCTGGTGGTAAATAAATTTAAATTTATTAATACTTTCAAGAACACTGTTTTTTTTTAATTGATTTTTTTTCTAAAAATCAATGAAACGCAGCCTTATCACTTAGTGCACTCTATTAAAAAACACCCAAACTCCTCACCCAAGGAACGAGTATCTCTACCATTTTTCTACTACCTCCCTCGCCATTAAGTACTCTAGATGAGTACCGAATAGCTCGGGAGAATTTGCAGCAAGAAGATCAAAGTATTGGATATAGTTCTATCTTCTTTCTAGACCATCATTACTACAATACATCATTAATACAATGCATGTTTTCCGAAATACAATCCAATACAGTGACAGAGAGATAGAGGTTAGCGTTAACGACATCTTCTTACATGGTTTTGCTTCGAATGTTTTCCGGGAGTCTTAAAAATAAGTGATTTGTAGATTGTAATGTTCTATTTCCAAATTTTAACTCTGTCACTTCGTATTTTTCCGGCCGCATCACCATCTCGGTGAAATGGCGTCTAAGGCGAGAATTACACTTATAAGTTTTGTTTTAAGATTATATAAGTGCCTTATTTTTGACAGCTTGCGTTAAGCTAACTAAGCAACTGTTGCCAGGTTACAGAGTTATTTTATATCACTTACGAGCATAAAACTTACAAGTGTAATCCTCGATATATAACAGTTTTGTATCTTTCATACTCGAACTATATTGTTCATACATCAGACGTCATACTTCGTTTAAGACTGAATGACATGGTTTGTATTTCAGAACATACCCAATGTATCATTAAACGCGCTCATAGGAATTACAATCTCGTTTATTTTTTAATTTGAATAGCTTATTACCCGACAGCGCGACGCAAAGGTATAATGTATTTATTAATGTATATATAAATTTATGTATGTGGTATTATACCTTTGTAGCACAATTTAGACCAAACACGTGGGCCGATTTTTATAAATGACGTTTATTCGTCAGATGGCGCAAATGTCAAGGAAAGCATAAAAATTTTGAAAAAATTTAAAAGGGCGCTTATAAATAATTATGTAAATGGATATTATAAAACGTTATATTTATTATAGAGAATTCAGAATGCTTCTACATTTTATTCATATTTTTATACGAAAACATAATTAAAACTTGTTTTAACATGTAGCAAGCGATTAATTGATTGATTGATAAAATGAGTTATATGATTAAAATATTAAGACCATATAAAAATTAGATATGTTTCGACCACAAGTGTTTTGAAATAGAACTTGAAAGAACTGACGTTAATATTGCAAAGTTTTTACGCTGTGCTATTGCACGCTTTGCTTGCGCTAATATTGGGCACGAGGATAGTTTTTTATACACCATATATAGCTTCACATATTCATTCATAATCTTGAATAATTTTAAGCGACTTTAAATGTGAAGATTCTGTATTTGACTCTTGTGTATGTATATATGTATGTATATCAATAAAATAGTATTGTCGCGATTTACTCAGAAGCTATTCATCCTATTTAAGTGTGATTTTCGCCAATAAAAACATATTCTAGGAAGTTTTTAATATATAATAAATAAGGATCTCACGAAGATATTCGTAGATAAACAATGAAGTATTCCTCAATAACTTCCAAAAATGACCCGCGATTGCCGTGATCGATTGTCTATGTATACAACATTTCTCTTTGAGGTCTGTTACATTTTTCTACAAATTCAATTATTCTATTATAAAAGCTTCTGAAATCTGGTATTAAATTATTCATTCACTTATTTCTATATCTGACTTTTGTACGCTAGTCGTTATCTTCCATTAATAATCTTGCCGTATGTAGTAATAAAATTAACTAGCTTTTTTAACTAGCGTTAATTAAGAATTATGAGTTGTAAAATAATAAATATATATACGTACATAAGATATAGTTTATGACCTTCTAGAATAAAGTACCTTTTAAAAAGTACCGTAATTGGACGCTGATAAGCAATACTGTGTCAACCCACACGGACTTCATTTTGAGAAAATGGCGTAAATCGCCAAAAAAAAACATGGAACACACTTGAAATTTGAAACATTAAATTAAGAAACTATTTTCCGTATTTATTTAGTTTATATGACTTGAAATTTATTGAATAGTGTTAAATAGGTGACCCAGCATTAAAATACATCAATATCTCCGATTTTAACTTTTGTGGGTTGACACATTATTGCTTATCAGCATTCAATTTTGGAAACAGGTTCGGTGGTTCCAGAGTTTACTTTGCACATAAAAAATTCACTGTCCTTATATTAGTATAGGCCACTATGATACATTAGCTAGTCTATATTATCGATTTTTCCGAAAGTATTTATAGTATATAAAAATAACCCACTTTTATTATAATGTAATAAAACTTTATATTACCGAAGAGCGAGGATCCTGAAAAATAAATATCAGAAAAATAATTACATTGATAATTATAAGGCGGGAATTACTCTCATAAATTTTACTGTCCTAACCAAAAAGCAGCTCTGGAACCTTAAAACAATTACCTGGTTATCCAAACGTAAGTTGTGAGTGTCAATAAATTTATCACTAACAGTAAATTCCTTCAGGTATAATCGAAATGATTAACAATTTATGTAATTACTATGAAAGTCTCAGCCTTCGGGAATCTAGATATGATTTAGCTTTGACGCCCTAGCCTGCACGTTCTCATGCAGACGTCACGTCTGTATAGAATTTATCTCTAGCGATTTTTTAGAAGTCATAACATCATCTTCTATGTTTCTAACTTTAAAATGAAGTCCTACCTATAAAAATTTTTGTCCGTTCTTTAATCTACTAGGAAATTATTATACAAAAAAATAATTAAACATTTTCTTATAAATAGTAGCCTAAATACATTTTTCTATGTGTTGCTTTTCCAAATCATCGTCCTAAGGCAAAAAAATCACTAATTCCTTTTTAAAATTCCTCTTGTAGTATTAATATTAATTATTAAGAGTTTTTATAGCTGATGATTTAGGCCTTGCGTTGTCTCTTATTGTTACAGTTAGTTTTTCTTTTGTTCCAGATTTTATAACTTGAAAGGTAATTTAAAATATATAGTTATAATTTATGTAGCTTGCACGATACTTGCATTGTCTTGTATAACAAGCAAATAGCCAACATCTCGCAACGAGTTTCCTTGTCCAGCTTGGCTTAATTTTTATCGGATTTAATCAAATTCATAAGAAATTACCCTTAATTACAAACTATATACCTAATAGCAAATAATCGAAATATACGTTAATACTTAATACAAGTTGGCTTTTACAAGCACTTTTGAATCTTCAATACAGAAACAAAAAAAAAATTGATAAATCGTGGTAGATTTATGTGCACCGGTTCGAAATGTAAATCGAGAGGAACCGGCAAACTTGATAGGAAATCTTTTAAAAAACAATTAAAACCGATTTACACAAAACTTCTTTAAAAAAAGGCACCGAATTCGATAGGAAAATAAGTAATAATTTCATTTACTTGAATGACAAACTAATCCCAGTTCATTTTATTTTAAAATAAAACTGCGTAATTGATTTTGATAAAAAATTTATGAAACAAATCTAAATCCCTTCAAAAAGGAATTAACTATTTTCGTGTAATCGGTGAACACATTAATAAAAGTAAAAGCCCTCGACGAATTGAGAACCTTCTTCATTTTAAAAAGAAATTTTACGTACCTAACGGACACAAAAAGTAGTCAAATTCACATCTCCTTTGAAAGTTGATCAAAAATGTAGATGAGTTTTGAAATACAACAATAAGTGAAGTCGGAGTTTACAGCGGGTGTGAAAACAAACCCCGTGAACGCTGGTTACATCGACGATGCGGGTTTTAGCAGACAATGGGTAGACATTCAGGTGGGAAGTAGTTCTTACCCTCGACTCATGAGCTCATTGCTGCAGGTTGCGGGGAAGTTTTGTGTGAAAATATTTTGTAATGACTTGGCTTGTTCGTCATTATGAGGGTGATTATGTCATACTAGACGTGCATCGCGGATTTACCTGTGTTAAGTTTTGTTTGTAAGCTGATGCTTTTTGGTAACGCATTTCTATTTCTCGGCTGCTATGAGTCGCAGTGTTAGATACTTTATACGTCACTAGCTGCCCTCGTGATTTCACTCGCGTTTATGGTTACTGCTTCGCTCCTGTGAGTTAAATCGTGATGTCTCGCAAAAATTTTATAAATTATCCCTTACATACAAACACAAGAACAAATTTTACCTCTTTATAATATAAGTATAGATATTAAACTGTCTTGTGTATAATAAAAATATTTTTGCAAAACGAACCAGCGCGCTCATACAAACTCTTTAAAAACTGTTTTATATTTATTTATAGAGTCGGTATAAATTGTATATTAACTCTGTGTGTTTCTTCGTATTGAAAAGTAAAGCTTATCATTATTAGTTTCTTTATAAAATTATGACGACCTTCTACTGATGTTCTAAACGGAATATTGATACATAAGTAGCTTAAGTAAAAACCTACACCTTAGATATTAACACTACCTTAAATGAGATATTTCTTCAAAAATAATTTGATTCGGTCCTCAAGTGTGTAAAACCAAGGAGAGACCGAATTTTGTATCATCGAAGTACCTGTGAAGAGTGAACCTGTTTTAACAGTAACGGTATCATTTCAAAGGTACATTATTCTACATGATCTACTTTATGCGTATACGCGTATATATTTAAGGAATATCTACATGAACGCGAGCGAAGCTGGGAGCAAAAGTTACCTATTTAATACAATAAATATTATTATATTAAATAACCAGCTTAACTTATCTAGAAAGATTACAATAATGCCTATATAGACTAGATATGACTGATAAGCTATATCAAGCTACACGGACCTCATTTAGAGAAAATGGCGACTAAACATGTGAAACCCATTCTTAACACTTAACAATTTTTTTAAGACGTATATATCATCTTCTTTTTCAATTTTGATAAAATATATAATGAATTAAAAGCAGATTGGTATAATTAAAAGTTTCATGTAATAATAAGTTTTTCCACTATATTAGATTATTGCGTATTGCGAAATATTGAGGACACTTTAATTTTCCTAACATTAAATTAAGAATTTTTTTCCGTGCCTATTGAATTTAGATTACTTGTAATTTTTTAATAAAAAGTTAAATAGACGACGCATTATCAGAATACATCAATATCTCAGAATTCGACTTTTTATGGGTTGACACATTATTGCTTATCAGCATCCATAAATTTTAATCGTGTTAGTAAAACTGTTATACAAAGATTAAGAAGTTATTCGTTTTTCGACGGTGGACTACATTTTCTAATAAATATTAATGTGGGCATGTAGGTCACCTTATAATCAATATATTCGTCCCTACACGCACGAGGAATCCGTAAAGCACTTCGAATAAAGTAAATCCACTGCACATATTGTAACTGAGATGTTTATGTTATACTAGCTGTAGCTTGCAGCTTTACGTCTGCAGCTTTATGAACGACAACTATAATTTTTTTGACATCACGACACCCACTGGAAGTTAATTTTACTATGCCTATTTTGCGCTAGTGCTAAGAATAAGTGCAGTTTTATTCTAAACAGATAAACAGTATGGCAGCGTATAAAATACGAAGTAACAAACTTTGATTTTATATATTGGATGTATGATGGTAACAAATTCCTATATATATTTTATTTTAAAAATTGATTAATACGAATTAGTTAATAGCTTTTATGGTATAAGAACCTGTGATAATCAATTAAAAGAAAACTATGTACTTAAATAATTAACCTTTAACTGTCGTACTACCTACAAAAGACGCATTAAAACCATGTTCAACACGTGTTTAGCTAAACAATGTTTAAAAATTAAACATTACTTAAAATCTTGTTTAAATTAACCGGTGGTAAAATTATAAAAGAACGTACTAATGTCACACATTACATTTCACAACTAAAATAGGTTTTAAACATCTGTTAAGCGTAAGTAAAATACGTCTTTTTGTATTATGTATCGGATTTGTAGTACGGATTTTTATAAGCATACATACAAAGATTACTACTAAATTTTTATTAAGTTACCATTCGCTCGAATTTTATATAAGTTAAAGTAAAACTGAAGAAATGTATAAGGACATAAGTTAATAATATGCATAGTTATAAGGCCTATGATCAAATGACAAAATGTTTATTTAATAACTTTGGTAGTGTTCGAAAAGGATGAGGTTTAACTCTAGAAGTGTCTTATTTATAATTATATAATGTTATAAACACGCAAAGGAACAATTTCACAATATTATGCATAATATAGTCACAACAAACTATGCGACGATTAATATAAATAAAGAAAGACAAATTTAACATAGTTCCCCGGATAGGCCAGAGAGTGGAGGTTGATTGGGCATTGAGCAGTAATCGCGTCTCACAACGCCGTCCGATTCGCTATCACTCGCACTATTGCCGTGGTTTATTCGCTTATACTGTATTTCATTAAGTGTATCCATTTATCGAATTATACCGAACAACGAAAGGTAATAAATAAGTAGCATTTAAGTCATATTAAAAACTTTTGATTGATTAAAGGTAGATTAATCAACAGTTTTTATTATGAGTAGTTTTAAATTCATACATAAATAAAAAATAATAATTAATATTCCCTATAAACCTCCCAAAACATACAAATATATAGTATGGATGATGATAAACAATAATGTGTCAATCCACATAAAGTCAAATTCAGAGATTTGATGTATTTTGATAATGCATTACGCATGTAACATTATTAAAAAAATTCAAGTCATGTAAACTAAATAAGTACGAAACAGTTTCTTAATTGAAAAATTCAAATTTCAACGTTCTATGTTTTGCAATTTATACAATAATCCCATATATTTCAAAAGTTTATTATTAGATAAATCATTTTAATATACCAATTTGCTTGTTAATAACCTTTTATCAAAATAGAGTCCGTGTGGCTTGACATAGTATTGCTTATCAGCGTCTATATAGGAGTCAAATTATATCAACTCATATTGACTTTCCAAAAATAAATTATATATATTATTTTTTAAAGCAACCCCATCCTACGTCGCCGCGAGCGTCGCCGCGGGCCGGACACGTTATGACATGGCGAGTATAATCACCGCCTCGTTATAAATAAGTTTAATCATCGCCGCTAATGCTCATTACCGCGTCACGACGCCGGCGGTAATGAGCGATCATTTTGCAACAATCGCGCCCGATATCGCCAATCACTGATACGGAGTGTTCTCACGGTAAATCAGATTTCTTGCTTACTTATATTATAATATATTATGGCCTAATTGTGTAAAACTGTCACTATTAAAACGTAAATGTAGCATACATTCTAACAGTCTTTTAATTCCGATTTTGGTTGAAGAACGTCTTCTTTAATTGTCAATATATGGCACATTTTAATGGCGACAGTTTTACTAAATTAGGCCCCTATTATTGAATTTCTATTCTAGCTCTATAAGTTTTTTAAAGCCTGAGGTTTGGACGTAAAGTCAGCGCGGTAGACTATTAGATATTATAGTGGTGTCATGCAGAATGAAATCACCTCATGCTTTTACCATTATTGTCATTAACAAAAACTATTGCGAATGAAGATGACTCAGATTTCCAGATCTACTGGATATTATAAACTTTTTATATTATGTGTTTCGAAATATATGTACCCTCTCTACACTGTACCTATATTTAACGTCTATGTGAAATGGTCAAACACCATTATAATGTGGTATATATATCACTAGTTAGTTTCCGCGGTGTCGCTTGCGTAGAATAGTTATTTTCAATATCTTTAAGAGTATCTAACTGTTAGGCAGCAAAAGGGATGAATGAAATTAGAATGCATGCGGCAGAGACGCGAATGTTGAGATGAATGTGTGGAGTGACCAGAATCGATTAGATACGAAATAAGCATATCAGAAAAAGTTTAAAAATGGCGCCAGTGACGGATAAGATGATGAGAAGTAGATTAACGTGGTATGGGCATATTATGAGGAGGGATGAAGAGTTTTAGACATGACCGTGGAGAGATATTGATCGGCGTAGACTTAAGAAAAGATGGAAGGATTTCGGAGTAAGTGATGAGTTAACGGCTGATAGGAGGAAATGAAAGACCCCACATTAAGCGGATCCAGGACGACGTGATGATAAGCCTATTTCTTTAATAAATAGTAGGTTTTCCATATAAAGTTTTGCTTTATTTATGAAAAAGTAGCCTATATCATCCTACTACAAGGTCCGATATATATCTGTATCACGATTTATCAAAACTGGTTGAGTGGTGGAGCTGTGAAAATGTAGCAGCCAGACAGATTATGTTACTTTCACGTTGCTATGTCTATTAGTATCTAAGTACCTATATAAATAAACCCATGGAGTTTTCATGGTTAATTGTATGTTTCAACGCTATCGGATATAATTCTGATCATTCTATGTGGGTGCTGATAAGCAATAATGTGTCAACCCACAAAAAGTCAAATTCGAAGATATTGATGTATTTTGATACTACATCACATATTTAACATTATTTAAAAAAATCGAAGTCATATAAAATAAATAAGTACGAAAAAAAGTTTTTTAATTAATTGCTTCGAATTTCAAGTGCGTTCCATATTTTACAATTTATACAATAATCTCAAATATTTGAAAAACTTTCTATTACATAATATATTAAACATATCAGTCTGATTTTAATTCATTATACCTTTTATCAAAAAATAAAAGAAAAGATGGATATGTACTTCTTCAAAAATATTTGTTAAGAATAGGCTTGACATCTTTAGACGCCATTTTCTCAAAATGAAGACCGTGTGGCTTGACACGGTAATGCTTATCAGCGTCCATATAGAGCCTTATTATATTTTTATGTTTTTGTTCCAAATATTTCAACCACAAGGTTATCTTCGTTTAATTGTGTAAATCCTTGCGATTTTTTGTCAATAATCGAGGAGTTTCCTTTTCAGTTCAGTTTATTATCTATGAGTTTTAATCAATAAACGAAGCCATCCTAATTCGTGGTGTTCTAAGTTTATACCATTTCAATAAACATTTTGCAATATACAACAATCTCATTTATTAGACAAACTTATTTTTAGATAACCTTTAATTATACCTATCTGCTTTTAATTAATTATACCTTTTAGCAAAATAGAAAAGATACATATATACTTCTTCCAACGAATTTATTAAGAATAGGTTTGATATGTTTAGACACTAAATGAAATCCGTGTGGCTTGACATAGTATTGCTTATCAGCGTCCATATAAAAGTTTGTTAATTCGTTTAAAAAAGAACATTCCAATATCAAGAGCAGCCTGTATCGGCCCCGGCGACCGCTCGTCGATACGCGATACAGAGGCGCGGGTCGGGGCGCACCGGGAGCGGTCGAATGTCACGATCTCACGTACCGCTGCCCGCGGCGCTCGTACGCGCAGGGCTGACCCTGTTTTAACTTGTCCCTTCACTGGTTTAAATTCGCTCATAATTATTATTAACAATTCGAGGAAAAGATTGGACCGTTGTTTCTTTACCTATTTATGAAACAATATAAAAGTGAGTATTAAAAAATTAAACTGACAATGTCGTCCACAGTATAATAAATTTCCAGTCGATAAGTCTACCGCTGATCAGATCCTTTCAACAACTAAATAAAAGCTGATAACCTGCAAACATATGGAGAGATATTCATAAATTATAAGTAATTATAAGTATAAAGTTCTAAGAAATATCTCGATAATATCCGCTTTCAAACAAAAAAAAAATACATCATAATTGGCCCATTCGTTATCGAGCTATGATGCCACAAACTGATAACAAATTCAGAAGTCAAACTTATAACACCCCTCGTTTTTATATATTTGAAGCTTTCACGATTTATACTATTAATATTTAATATAACGGGTCATATTGTGATAACTAATGGTAAGAATACCTTTTAAAGCCCGACGGTACGACGAAGTTGCATCCGTCGTAGTCACAAGCTGGCAGGTGTACCGCGCGCCCTTCGGCGGTGAGTGCGCGAGTTTTCTTCGCCTACCCTCACAATATTAATAATATAATTAATAATTAATAGTAAAGTTTTGTTTTGCCTATCTCATAGAAGAATAAGCCAAGATGGCCTAGTGGGTACACCACGTCGTACGTTTTATGGGTTCAACTCTGACTAATACCTACTAAGTTGAAGAAAACTACGTGAGGTAACATCAAGATATCTATCCCTAAATTACCATCACCATGAAAAGTATTATGTTCCGCCATAATTGATGATAATATGCATAATAATATTTATCAATTAGCAGCCCTTTGGATAAATACTACAAGATAACTAGTAATTACAACTGCAACAATTATCGAAGGTTATTTAATTTACAGCTAAACACAGCGTATTTAATTACATCAATATTATTCAAGAAAAAGAAATTATTGTTTCGTGAATATATATAATTTGTTTGCTGAAATTCGAGTAATTGTTTCAATATGAATTAAAAAACGGACAATACCAACTAACAGATAGTGAATTTTATTCCAAAAAATTTAATCTAAAAATAGTTCGTACAGGTATTAAATAAATTTAAAACACAATAGACTAAATATCTAGCAGCCCTACCGAAAGGAATTAGTCGGTACACGGCCTGAGCGAGTCAATCGCGCGGATGGCGGGCGGTGTCAACTTATAACGAGTTTGGACAACTCGCTAATGAGTGGAGCGAGACGTCACGCGCGGCCACTTGCGCTCGGTGTGACGGCGGCTTTGTTATTGGCTCTACGCAGCGTTTTATTGATCCGATATCGAAAATATATGTACTTTTTAAGAGCTTTGGTAGGTATGTTCCAAATCCATTTGAATATTCTGACTAGGGCGTCAAGAAACGACGCCATCTAGATATTGATAAGTTACTGATTTTCATAACCCCTGAAAGTAAGCAATTAACCATTTAGACTAAAATAATATCTCTACTAAAAGTAACGACCATTATCAGGTGATTGTGATAACAACTGGGACCGACAGCTTTACGTGCTCTCCAAGGCACGGTGGGGAGACCCTCAACGAAAAACAGAAACAGACGTAGAAATAAATGTTTATAAAAATATAAATACGAGTATCTGTCCCGAGTGGGGATCGCACCTGCAACCGTCGGTGTGAGAGGTACATTCAGCACCGCTACACCAGAGCGGTCGTCTCAAGAATCGATGCCATGACATCATTCCGAAATATAAGAGTTACTCATCGAAAACTGATGTTGATATTGTGACTTTCATATACAAAAATTAATTTACAGTAAAAAAGTTGTCAATTTGACTAATTCACTATGCTTATATCAATAATTTGTGTAATGTTTATACTTTGGTACGCTTCGCGGTTGTCGTACTTAAGAAAATGTCTGACATCTACTCTTGTACCTTCCTAGTATAGATATACACAGTAATATTATAAAGATTTAGAGTTTGTTTATTTGTTTGTTTGAATGCGCTAATCTCAAGAAATACTGGTTCGGATTGTACTTTCTATGTTTGATAGTACATTTATTGAGGAAGGCTATAGCCTTCCTCAATAAATCACGCTACGACTCAAAGAAGCAAAGCAGTCATCATAAAGCTAGTATAAAAAACCACAATATTGTCGAAGTGAAATATTTCACTTTATTTGAAAGCCATAATCCAATCACTACCGCAATCAAAGTATCAGATTTTGACAGTTAAATAGATTTTATTCGATAATCCACCATGCTGGCCAGAGCCTATAACTCTCTAATTAACTTTATTTTACTTATTACGACAACTGTATCTGGTAAAAACCTAGGTTCATTTTTTTTAAATAGATATTACATATTTTAGCATACAAGTTTATTTTTACGATAAGAAGGTTGTACCTAATGTGCGTTGATTTTTTAACAGTGTATCATAAGTAAACTGCAATAAAACTACGCCATGTAATGAATGACTTTAAAAGAATAATTATCGACATTCTTCCAGGTTCTTCTCTGTAGAGATTACATTTATTAGTAATTACATATACCGGTGGTAGCCTAACGATTGTAATATGCTTTAAAAAGCTTTTTTAGGTAAAGTATAATGATATAATTTGAAATTGAAATTAGTGCGATTTGGCTATTGGCGTCTACTCAAGATGTCATTAGAACTGTACAGGAGGATTTTAAAACATAACTTCTATATCAGTTATATTTTATATATCAATTTAATTCAAAAGACTATCGTTTCGTATATATTTTTGAGTTTATTGTGATTTAAAATATCGGATTTTAACTCGCTGAAGCCCACTGACTACAATTCGTATGTGGACTTGCTAAACCGCGGCAGTATCACATTCTCACAACAAATTGGCCTGAAGTTCCTAGCTCGTATGATGAGTAAGCGTGCCAGAAGCCTAAACTTCTCGACCATTCCAATTACTTCCTATTCCACTTCAGATTTCATTTCTATTTAACAAAACAACAGTTTTATCCATCATCGGCTGCAGTCCATAGATAGCGATGATCACGTAACATCAAGTGTTCTTTTACCCACACACCACATTTTTTAAAAAAGAACGCTATACAAGTCCTAAACGTCTAAGACTGTCTATATAATTGACCTAATGCTTGACTAGAAGGCATAGTCTATTTCAACGGAAGAAATATATGGATTGATCCTAGACGCCACCGACAAATGCATATAGGGAATATTCAAACATTTAACCATGTATAATTTTCATCTAATCCATTTTCACTAAAAACTCAACACTGAGCTACTTAGCTGTAATTTCTTTCAATTTGTGGAAACCTGCCTATCTACCTGTTACTGTTTTTGTCTACGTTTATTCTTTCTCGGGCACACTTGAAGAAATCTCTTCTAGGGATAAATATAAATTTTTAAATTTTTTTTTCTTGTGACATATATGTATCTGTGTAATGTTGCTGGCATGTTTAATAAACTGTTAAGTAAAATAAATTACCTACATAATTGTCTAAAATTCTAAATACATAATACTCGTACATCTTAAATAGTATTGCAATAAAATTAAGATGTTTACATGACTACTTAGAATGAATACAACTTCCCCTAAATTTTATAATCTAGTAAATGAAAAATATATATGATAATTAAACAGGGATTCAAATTTACAATCTTTTGAAAAACTATATTTAAGTAATCACTCCAGTAACTTTTGCTGTCTATTTTTCTTCCGTCACTTATTTTTGCAATAAAAAATCTCCTAATTCCTTCTGCTAGGTCTAATTTACCTTTGCCCTAATTTCATTGACATTGGTTTTGCGATTTTGGCGTGAAAAGTAAGAAACACTCTTACATTTATAATATTAAATATAGTACTGATTTCAGATTTCTCATCTGAGTTTACAAACAAATTGAAGTGCAGTGCTCTAAATCTTAGTTTTTAAAAATATTTTTATACGACTTAAATAAATTCAAGAAAAGCTTTGCCTACTAACATTATTATAAATCTAAAAATAATTCTGTCTGTTTTCACGCCTAAGCCACTAAACGAATTTTAATATATATTTTCACAGATAAATGGAATGGCCATGGAAAAGGCCAAAGGCTCCTTTTTCTCGAAAATGAAACATGAAGGAGTGAAATAAGGATGAAAATTTATAAGCAGACAAAGTCACGGTGTATACTTTATGTTATAACTGTCAAGTATTTTAATTCAGTTATATGGATATTCTATTTAAAAAATCAATAAATTATTAACGTAATATAAAGTGTCATCACGATGATTTGTTTTTATTTATCCATTGATTTTTGAATTTCTTTAACTTAAAAACAATTTTGGGTTTTTCTGTTGTATACCTTTTAACCAACTTTCGTACAATTAAATGCAATAAAGTATCATTTAATAATATATACCTTAAGCTAATGTTCTTTTCATGTCTTTGTAAAACAAACACACAGATAAAATAGCAAGTTACATTTCAAGATAAAAAAGCAAAGTAATTAATTTCGATTGCTGGAACATACTTATTTCACTTTTTTACTTTAAAACCAAACTACTGAGCCGATTTTGATAAAACTTCTACGGGACTACCTGAATGTGTACTCTTTTTAATAATAACAAATTATTTAAATCAGTCAAGCCGTCTTCGAGTATGTCATCAGGGAACATATATAAAAAAATAACCCCAACGAACTAAGACCTACTACTTTTTTGAAGTCGTTTAAATACATACCCACCTACTACACCGAGCAGTATAACATAATTAACACACACCAAAAAACCGAACACGTAACATACCTTTAAACATTTACAAAGCGCTCTTTAAAAAATTAAAATACAGTTTCAAAAAGCTGTTCCGAGTTGCCGCTTCATATCTCAAAAGCGAGGGTCCTCTGCCAGTAGCTCTAGAACCCTCGCCCTGGAGCCGAAACACTTAGCAAACTATAATCTCCTTTGCTGACGGTACCAACTCAAAATGGCGGATGTATTTACCCGTTTTCATATTTCGCCCCCGGCGCAAAGACCCTCTATGTAAACATTCCAAATAAAAATGCGCCATTACTATTTGCATTCATATCTAAAGAAAACATATATGCTAAATATTGCGCAAGCAAAACTACGTACGCGTTCACACTCAAATACAAACTTTATTACATATACGATAAGGTGTAATTCTCCTTAATTGTGTCAACGTGGTGCGTGCAGTTGAAGGCACGGAGCGGCTGAATGCGTATCTTCCGTCACGCTCTGTCCAGTGAGTAGGTGTGTTTTGTCTCGCTCTGTCAGTAAGTAAAAGGTGGGATGATTGAGACGTAACTGCCAACTGCCACTGGTCCCATTATACACCTCGAGAATAGTAAACACGTCTAGTGATGTACCGCGAATGCGCGTTCCGTCGATATATTTTATCGAATAAATCATGAAAACTTTTAGTTTCATAGTACATAACTTACTTTGAAATTAAAAATATAATAAGGATTATTTTTAAGTTAGTCTTATTATAATAACATAATAAGTAATCTTAAGTATAAGAATATTGTTAGTATGTTGTTTAATTTGTGAGACGAAATACAAACGTTTTTTTAGTTAATAAAAATACGATGAAAAGGTAGTTTTACATAAAATTTTTACTTTTTGTTTAATATTTATAAGTTTTCATACATTTTCTTAACAAATTGAGTGTTTATTATTAAAAAAATCCACATTTAACAATAAATATATCATATTGAAAAGTAAGCATAATTTAAAAGCAACATTATTATGATAATGCTCACGTCGATATACACTTTTAAACTAAAGCCCTGTAACAAACAGTATCGATCACCGAGCCGCGTCACATCACTAAGCAAGCAGCTCGTTCATCCAACCATAACTAATAGTCGTGAATAAATCGCCCGAGTCCGCACAAAGCCACATTTTTTTCCTTCCACCGCTTCCACCAATCAGAGAGCTCCGTCAGCGACCGCCTAGACCAATCAGAGGCGCGCTTTTCAGAAAAAGATTCTCAAAATTATGCTCGGCTCAATTCATCGCATGTTTTCACTTCAGCCCCGGGCTCTGGCCGCGGTTTATTTCGTATGTTGATTGCTGTCATTGTAAACTAATTTGAACTCTCGCCGGACGGAATAAGGGCCAGACTCGCGGCCGGCACTATTCATTTTCCTGAAGGGTGGCGATGATTGTAATTGCGATTGCAAATGGCGTCGAAATACGCACGGTTAATCAAATAATAGGATTGCTTGAGAGACTTTTATTGGATAAGGTGTGGTGAAAACTTAGAGCTATTTCTTTGTCTTATTTTTTTTATATAAAATTGCGTCCCATTTTTAGACTGCAGCATACGGCATTTTATGAGGTTAGGAAAGCAATATAAACCTTTCAGCCTTGTTACATGACAAGTATGACTTTTGTAAATTACAAAATAGTCTTAAGACGAATCCTGGACTGAAGTGAAATTAAATTATGATTGAAGTTTAAATAAAAGTGTATTTTTTACTTACCGTTAAGAGTAGGGTTCTCACACAAAAAAAAAACTTAAGTAACGAACGACTGCCTAGTAACCACACCTCGCATTTCAACATCAGTCACATTGATTCGGCTTCAAGAAGTCACAACGGTGCATCATTTTATATTTGTGCCCCATGTTGATTTTTGGTGATATTAGATAATCTATAGTGCTCCCAAAAATAATACCAATGTAATGACAACTTTATACTTAACAATCACACAATAGTCTAATGTATAATGTATACATGCGCGCAATAAACATTATCATTCTTCAGTGTCGGTTGGGTAAAAAACCTATGTTAAACTGATAGTAAACTACCATTTCGTCCACCTTATACCACACTCTAAAAAATTTTAGGCTGTTCTTTTAACAAAAGTAATTCTTTTAAAAATACTGTAAATTGTTATATTGAACAAAAACCACGTTAAGTTGTAATTTTTTGTCCATCTTTAACTCTGATATCCAATATCGCGATACAAAATACTTTAAAAGGCTATTGTCAGTAAGCTCACCATTCTTTGTTATAATCCTATTATTATCTTCCGCCCGTCTGTCCCGATGACCACACTTAAATGTGACAACACTTCATAATAAACTGAGAACGCAGATTTTTTTTAATTCAATAGTGTTGTCAATTTTATTTTGACACCTTTTCAAATGTTTATCACAATTTTATTCCAAAAATCAAATTCAAGTTTAGGTATCCAAATATAAAACATCACTTTGTAATATTGAGTATTTTTATTTTCAATGTTATATATAATTAATGTTTATCATTAATGACTTTAATACTATGTACATTCCAAAATTACTAATTTTAAAAGACAATTTATCAATGAAATAATAATAAATGAAATAAAGAAGAAAGTATAATAAATTGTAGAGCATGGTGAATTACATCAACAGTTAACAACACGAACGTATGCAGCTATGTATCAAATTTTAAAATGCTTCTTCAATGATGTGACATTAGATCGTAGTATAATAGGATTATTACGATTTCACACGCCGCCCTCTCGTCACTTGCTGCAAGCGGTCCACACAGGTCCACAATGGCCCATTGTGGTCAAAGACAAACAATGGCCCGCCGGCTGCTACAGTTGTCAATGACTCGACAGACGAACTTCTTTACTCACCTGTCCGGTCACTATTTGATGTTCTTTTGATAACATTTTTGAAATCAAAAGCTTATAAGTTATAGACGTGCAGAGCTCTTTATTAGAAGTGTAGCAAAAAAAAATGTCGCTTTTACTATGCAAGTAAAAGCTATCTTACTTTATAAATTCAAGAAAAAAAGACATTCTCAATTCAGTTTTATATTTTTGTGTTTATTTTCAACACCAAACAAGATTTAATGATACCAGATCAATTAAAAAATTAAAGCTGAACTGCTGAAAACCATTCCAATTAAAACAATTGTAAAAACGAATACATATTTTTAAAAATAAGAACAATAACAACAACTAAACATTTTATCTGACATCAGGTATTTCAAAAATATTATATGTTTGTACATCTGATATTCTTCAAAAAAAGTGCCTTTTAGTGAATTATTAGGATCAACATCATATGTGACGTCATCTCACAGATAATTAGAAAATAGTGATATTTAATTATGTTTTACGCTCACAAAACGTGTCTCTGATCACTAATTTCAATTAATGTATCGCTCTGACATACCGTAACTCGTAAGTACAATCTACATAAGTCAAACAATGAGAAAACTTAGCTCTTAAGAGTTATCTCTCTAAGATAGGTACAGAATACTTTAGCAAATTCACGTTACAATGACATTAAACATTCGAATGTATAAACGACCACATAAACATAGCGATTTTTACGACAAAATCTAATTTAATATGTATGTACATGTAAAAAGATAAACCAGTAATAAATATACTTCACGTAGCAGCTGCCTTTGAAAAGAGCAACACAATATCTTGAAAATTCGTATCGTGCATAACAATCTCTATTACCATACAATAAGAACTACAAATAGCCAAAAAACCTATCTATATTAAGAGGAATGCACACTTCAAAATTAATACGCGCCCTTCACAGCTTTTTGTGTTAAATTTTACTTATTTAAGTCGATAGATTGTTAATGATGTACCTATTAAAAACATTTCGCAATAGGACATTACTAACTTCTCATATTCTGCAACAGGAGATGGGAATGATTGATTGACTCTACAGAAGGATTAAAATAGCTGGTGAATATGTACCCCCACACACTGAAGCTTACTGGTCAGAGCTATCTACCACCAAATAGACATTTTCTACGTCTAAGTAAACGTGGAATAAAGCAATTCGAATTCAATATAAAATGTTAGACTGGCTAGCAGGTTGGATTACTTTTAATTATGTTTCGTAAGCTATTAGATATATCTTGCGTTATCAACAACTGTTACTTATTGCGAATAAATTATTTAGTAAAAGATGATGAAATGTTTGAACTCTTTCTGGGAATTAATTATTTCATGCTCTATAACAAAAAATATTCGCAACCAGACAACGTTTGGAACCAATGCTTACATAATGCGTTAAACATATACCTTTAATTAGTATTTTTTAAATTCAAATTTATTGCATTTAAGTACTCGAATACAAATTTATACGTATAGCTAATGCTTGATTTTGTAAAAGACTTTTCGTATGTAATTATATTAAAGTAAAATAAATATCAGACATCGAATGTAGCGCTTTTTTCGGTTCAGTGAACGGTCTTCTTAATAGCAATGTTTTGTTCCCGCCGGCCATTGTCGGACACCGCTGACACTCGGGGCAGTCCGCTAATTGACACCTGAAGACATCTGAATAGGGCGGCACTGATGTCGATTGGAGTTATTACTTTTATTTAAAACTTCCATTTTTCCATTTCACGCAAGATGAACGTAAGTAAAAGTGAGTTTTGTTATAACTGATATTATTCAGCCGACAGGAAAATTCTTTCTTTATTCTTCCTTTCTATATTTGCAGTTAATCGAAAATTTTACAGAATCATTTTAAAATGTTCAATATTAACTCGTCACAATTCGTAATTGTATTAGACGAGAATTACATTTTTAAGTTTTACTTTTGAGAGCGATTCAAGAAAACTCTGTAACTTAGTAACAGGTACGTCGTAAGTAGTTACGGAAATTGTGAATGACAAAAATAAAACACCGAAGGAAATTCTTTTAGGAGTAAAATAAGGAGGAGTAATTTAGGAGTTATTTAACTTATGAAAAATTTTATGAAAGTCTGAAAGCAACTCTAATAAGTATAATTTTCGCCTTAGAATATAAATTTCATGTATCCAGTGTTTGAAACTATATAATATTTTTACACTTAAAAATAAAATAATCTACAATCTGATGTTTTTACGCACAAAATACTTTTAAATATTCCTGACTGTTTGGTTTAATTTTTATCATAAAATTTACCGAGGTACAGAAAAAGTTTTACTACTAAGAAAATCGTCGCAGAAAGGGTGGATACATTGTCAATGCTTTTTGATAATATTGAATGCCCGTTCCAAGAATTATTATCTACTTTAAAAGTGTCATCAGCCAGCTCGCGCGTGGACGCGTATTTAATGTGGGTTAAAGCCAATCGTTTACTTATCAAACCTCCTTACATTACATACTATAAAATTTTAGTGTAAAGTGACCTAAGTATTTTAACATATTTCCAACCCCAACATTATTTAACTATATACTTTTAACGACTTCATTTCATCTTTAATACGAAAACAATAATTAAAACGCTGTAAACGTTTAACGCGAATTGAATGAAAATATTAAAAAAACCGACCAGTATAACTTGTACAACAAAATCTAATCCCAAAAAAGCAATAAGAAAGAACAGACCCGTAGCTATAACTCCATTAACCGTCACAGGAAGCACCATCAACACAAACAACCCATTAATCAATAACCCGTATTTAATTACAATTCTCAATCCCGAATCAATAAAGTTTGCAAACACTCCATTTGTTTACGATTAATCGATTCAAAAATGACAAAAAATCCATCACTAACTGTGATAAAAGCTTGAGTGACGTGTTGTTTCCCGTTGAACGATCAATCGATTCTCAACCGATGTCCCGAGTATCGGATTGCAATTGAATGCGAGTATTGATGTGTTTTTGTTTGTTTTGCTTCGCATTATCGATTATTTATTATTAAGAAAGTGGAAATTGCAGGTAAAGGTTTAACTGCGACGACTGTCTACGTAAAGTGATATGTTAGCGGATTTAGAACTCGTGCTCGTAGACTCGTAGCAAACCGTAGCACGCCGTAGAATGTGACAAATTAGTAAGCGTATTTGACTATATTTTACATAATATAATATGTGATTGAAGTAATACTAAATTTGTAATTGTATTTTAATAAATTAATATTAAAGCAATTTTTAAAAACATTGTTATGTGCAATTTTTTGGTAAATATGATATAAATTGGTGCAATTATTTCTATATCTTATAATTCATAGAACTTAATAGCGTTAATATTTCATTTTGATATATAAAAAAATACAAGAATAATTGTTTACTTTTTATTTTAAAATCGTATACGCAAACAGTTCTTTCAGAAACCATTTATAAAATAACAAAGTATATTTAATTCAAGGGTAAACACAATACCAATATTGTACATAACAAGGAACGCGTTAATAGGAATAATTTAATAATAAACAAATTCCCAATTTCCATACATCAGGACAATAATTCAACTCACAGCTGCTTATTGTGGCGGCGCGCCCACAGTGACAGACCGACACATCGACAATAGGTACATATAGTGACATCGAATGAAAACATTCGTGACGCGCATTGTGGAACTACCCCATTATGTAAATAGCTAAATATAATAATTTGACTTCGGGGGTGTGACCTTAGAATAATACTATTAGAAATGTGTTTTAAGTTTTGCTCATAAACTGTTATTTACAATGTGTTCGTTTATGTATTAATTATGCTTTGAATGTTTAGACTCTACGCATTATTGAATGTGTTGATATGGATAATATCAAAGAATTACCTTTTAATCATTAACTCATCATGAGAGCTTGTATATTTTCTCAAATGGTACTAGATACAACTGTACACCTTACTTTACTATTATAATATTACTAGTGGTCCTTGTAATCCCCGTTCTACTTCCTAAGGAGTCGAACTATGCCACAGCCCATCTTAGTGTGCACCTATGTCCAAAAAGAACCCCCATGCAACATTTGAAACTCCTAGTACTTATGGTTTCTGAGATTTCCTAATGTGTGGGTGAGTGACTTTTCGCTTTTATATATATAGATAAAACTTTTGAAAATAATTATACAGTCCATCGCTGTGGCACCAATTCAGTTAAAGATAATTTCGTTGTCTTAGATTTTCGCGATTATTATTCATTGAAATAAAACTATTTTAAACGGATTTAAATCGCGTATATTAATTATTAGAAAATATTGTAGTCGGTAGTTGTAAATAATATTTTCTAAAACCTCAAATAGACAAATGTCACTTTAGTCTACCCGTGACCACGAACGCTGCAAAGTGCTCGAAACGTCGGGATGATAAAAATAATTAATATACGCGATTTAAATCCGTTTAAAATAGTTTTATTTCAATTAAAGATAATTCATGAACACATATCATTTTTATTATAAAAATACTGTTCTGTGTGTTGTTAGTGGGCACGTCCCGCAACCGAACACCTTGTCAAGTTTACGAGATCGAGTCGATAAAATACATGATTGACAATTTACTCGTACGAAGAATACAAAAAACTTTGTTTACTAGATGCGATAATGATCTAATAATGGTGTATAATTATTTACTGCTCAAACTTGTTCGTATATATTTATTATGTGGACAACGTTTGGATTTCATATTATGATTTTATTACTAATGAATAATAAATATTTTCCTTTGTTAGTAACAAAGGCAGAAAATGGGTACTTTCTTCTAGAATATACCAAAATCGATGCCACATAGCGAATACATAATAAGACTAACAATCATATACCTCAAATAGTAATCATTTACCATAATTATTGTTAAAACGAATTCATCATAAAAGAATTAGGAACTACCGACCACAGATTCACAAAACCATCAAGTTAAACACGTATGAGTACGTACTTACATAAAATGTGACGTGACAGACGCTAACCCTTTTCATTATATTATTACACACTCTCTTATCACTTTGACAAGATTTTTATACAAATTGACACCTTATTTATAAAGCAGTAAGCTGTAAATTATGTTATTCGCTTTAAATCAACGTCAATATTGTAACTGAATTTTTACGTGTAATTTGAATAGGTATGCAACATAATGTGAATTTATTATTCAATTCAATAGTTTGCATAATGGTTGTCAGTGTCAAACGAAAACGAAACACGTGGATAGATGATGTTATAATATGTTTTTTGATAAAGAATGAGTGACAGTTTTTTTTTTATTTTGTTAGTAACGTACATAGATAAAGAAATAGCTACTCGACACGCGTATATAAAAATAATGTGCGATTGATGTTATACAACTTTGTAAAAAACTCCAATCGTTATTCGTCGTACGTTTATTAAGTATGCTATGTTAGGTATAAATTACATATTACATACCTCTCGTACGAGATTTGATACTACTCAATAACGTGATAAATTTTTAATCATCTAAAGAAAATTTCGCTGGATTGGCGCAACAATTCCATGTATAGAACACTGATTAAAATTTACGTTATCACACGCTTGACAGAAGGAAAGGAAATCTTTTTGACATCTGCACAAAAATCGACAATGTAAGAAACGGGAATGTTATTAATTACATTTGTATAATCCACAATGGTTGCTCGGCTCTTCATCTGTTTCTACTGTAAAATCGGCAATATTTTTATGAATAACCTTTACCCAGTTATGTAATATCTGACACGTATGAGCGGGTAAGTGTATAAGCGTTAAGGGAATTACAATAAATTCGCTCGTAGACGCGCAGTGCGTGCCGAAGGGCGCTGACGGTTGCTGATTGCCAATCACGGAGCTGATTGAGTTACCGTCGCCCTAAGCTGCCCTGGAGACGCGCCCCACACGATGAGGCGAATGGAAAAGATAGTAGTTTTATTCAACTTTGTCTATAGGTAAATATGATTAAACCAAATCATTTTCTGCCGTCTGTACGCTTAGATCTTTTAAACTACGCAACTCCTTCTAATGCGGTTTCTAGCATAAAAATAGAGTGAAATGTGATGGTTTATGTATAATATTTGAAATTAAAATACCAAGCACTTGTGTGAAGCTGAGGCAAGTTGCCATTATGTAATAAAACCTATTGAAATAAAACTATTTTAAACGGATTAAAATCGCGTATATTAACTATTTTTATTATCCCGACTTTTCGAGCACTTTACAGCATTCGTGGTCACGTAGTTAATATACGCGATTTAAATCCGTTTAAAATAGTTTTATTTCAAAGAGTAATAATCGCGAAAATCTAAGACAACGATAATAAAACCTAATTAAATTTTTTTGACTATAAAAAACAGGATGCCTAATTCAAATAAGTTTATTTAAATAAATATATACTACACTTCCTTCGTATTTTCACGAAAACAAGAATCAACTGTATTGACAGGATTTAAATATATTTTTTTTTAACTTAAAAACTTTTATCATTAAACGAAATCCAAATAGCGTTCACATTGCCATTTAATGTCATATAATAAACTATATACCTAAACAGATTAAATAAAATAAAATGAAGATAAAAGTAACATTTTTCATCTAAAATCAGGTGAAGTCTAAACAGTTTGTGACTATGCTTCAAGCTAACCGACCCGAGCGAAGAGCGCCTCTTGAATATAAATTGACATCACTTGTGATGCTGCTTACACGGCAATACCTCATATACAGGAACCTATACTATGTCGTATACGATTATGTTCTTCAGTAATCTAATATACATCTAATATTTAAAAATAATGTTTGTTTGTTTTTGTATTAGGCGTCGTCATATTGTTCATCCCATTGCGATAAAACTTTATTAACTTATTGGATGCACTTGTAAAGGTTATAAAATTAACTCCAGTAGGTAGTTCGCGTGTTTCAGCCAATAGTTAAAGAGGAAAATGAGTTTTAAGCGATGATCCACACAAAATATACATTAAATTGAGTGAAGTCGCAAGCAAAAGTTATTGAATATAAATAAGTTATAAAGTGACGGTTTGAACGAAGACAATAAGTTGTAATAAACTAGCTATATAATGAAAACGTATGAAATTAGTCAATAGTAAATTATATTTTATATCAGATTGTTAAGAAAACTGAGCTTACGATAAATACATATTAACAATATGAAATAAAATTTAAATTATTTAAAATAAAAAGAAAATTATAAAAGAGAAAAATTGTTTTTTAATTAAATAGATTTAATTATATTTGAACTAGGAATCGTTCTGATTAATTTTCCTATAGCAGGCTTTTTTGTTATGTATCCCTCAGAAGAACGATTGCTTCTTCTTTCAATTGAAATGAGGAATAGGTAATTATTTTAGTAGGTAAAATAAAATATAAATAAATACTTGTTTTCAATGTCAATATAAAACCAAGAACAAGAATGTATTATGTCATCAAATCTCAATTTCAGGATTAGTTTATTGAAAATTGTATAACATAACAAAAAGCTCTTTAAAATCGAACCCATATTGTACGATAAAATGTAATAATTCTTCAATAGCTGCAGGCGGTGTGAACGACAAAGACTTGGCCATGTCGTTTTCCAACTCTCTTCGAGAGGTTTCAGGGGGGAAGGAGGGGCGACGGGGGAGGGGCGGGGTGCACGGTTACGTGAAGGGCCCTCGAGGGCGCGAGCACTCTTTAGGAAATCGCAAATCGTCCGATGCGACGAGTGCGATGCGCTGGCGTTTGACGGAGCTAAGAAACTATTTGACAATACTGTGATGATGTTTTCAGTGTATTTATTTGATCTTGTTGGCGTTATTTTGGCGATTTTATATTTGTAAATATAAAACAAATCCATAATATAGTAATAAATCGGCTGTAAGTAGCTACAAAAGCTGCGAATGTCAAAAATAAGGCACACAGTAAATTAATTGAGGTGTAAATACTAAGCAGTAACTTGTGTAAATCGAAAGTCTGAAAGGCAAACTTATAAGTGTAGTTCTCGCCCTACATCACATATATTCTTATTTCCTTTTTACGAGATGATTGTCATACTTATTTGTTCGCTATAATTAAACATTTTAAAAAATAATTTCATCTTAATGTTTTTCATATTATCCAAATTCATTTTACACAAAATGTATATCTAGTAACAGAATCATAGAATTTCGATAGCCATAAAAACACTAATCACAAGTAATTCTGACATATAAAACCTCCTAGTTACAGGTATTGTAAACAAACAATTTCTAACGTTCAAAAGTTATTACAAGTGAAAACTGTCTTCTTAGCTCGCGGGGCCGCCGACAGCGGGCGAGCCATTAGGTTGCGGATAGACGATTGTCCCAAGAGGCCTAGAGGCCGACACGCGCGCAAATTATCACATTGCCTCCCAACCGGCTTTTTCCTTACCACTCATCGTCACTTTACGCCGGTGTAAAGTCAATTAAAACGGCGGCGTTGCACAGATTGGTCTTTAGAATTTTGGCACCTTGACAAAAAATTTCTATGCTACGTGATGGCGATTTGGCGCAGTTTAATTGTGTTGTTGATTCGTTTGCGATGTGACAAACATTCGTACTGAGTGTTCATGGTTGGGATTTTGTGTGAAGGACTCTAATTGAAACTTATAGATCATTAGTAGGTTAATAGTACTTTAGGTGGAGTAAATGATATCATTGTATACTAACCTCTAAATAACGCTAATATCTAACCTTAAATCAAAAAAAAAAGTACTCCCTATTTTAATATAATAAAACGACTTGGATTTAATAATTTTGGATCAGGTTTACGGAGACTATATTTATAAAATAAAACCTTGAATGTCTGACTGGTTTATAAACGCTTAAATTACCGTGACGTAAAAAATGAGTTGTAATTTGGAACATACAAATCTATGTATGTGCTAAATTATAACTTAATTTGCTATTGCAACGTATACATATATACAGGCTAAAAGCTGATTTTTTAAACTCTACGACTTAAGGAGCGAAACGAAAGTTTAAATTTACAATAAAAAAAAACAAAGTTAAAGCTAGCGAAGCTGTAGGCAAAGGCTAGTACACAATCAAATACATTTCTAAAATAACAGTACAAAAAACAGAAGAACAACATCTTGAGTTTATTATTTTTACAAAACAATGATAAGAAAATTGCTCATTTAGAAAGTGACATTTGCTTATTTCATTGTTTTGCGTTTGACCCTCTATGACAATACAATGAGTTGTTTCTTCATCTCCCGTTATTGCTGAGGAGGCCACCAGTAACAGTCTCAAGTCTCGCTCTGAATATTACGAGATCAAAGAAATATTATGTTTTGAGTAACAGTACAATAAATTATTTGCAGATAGAAATGAAGAAATGGTTAAAAAAAGTTGTGAAAAACGTTCTTTAATCGTAAGATGAAATAGGTAAGTTATATGTCTACCTATATTAATGTGATAAAAATGAAGTTTTAGTTTTTTTGTTTGAGGAGGAAACTTAACATTTTCCTCTTAGGACACTTTCGGACTTCCGAATATATTTATGAGTATTATATTTATATTATTTTCGTACTGGGGACATGTATCGGACTTCTAGACTATATTTTTGAATATACCATGAGGTATCAAAGTCTTATGCTATCTCTAGTTTACTTGATATTATTTACATGTTTGTAAGAGTGATGACCAGTAATCGATCCTAGCGAGAGGCAGGGTGCGTACTCATAATAGTAATTAATCAACGACTTCCATAGGCTAATTATTTTCTTTTAATATAAGACTATATATAGAGATCACTAACATAAGAATTAGTTTAAGAAAAGTAACTAAAGAATTGGAAATACAAAATTTAAATAGTACAAAATTGGGCGAGCTACCCTGAACAAGTTATAGAAATGAAGCTTCTTTAATATATAACTCTGTCTCTTTACGTCACATCTTGCTTTCCTTTCATGTAACAAAATTTTGCTATGTATATATGCCAGTGTATGAAATAATTGAAGCCGCGACGTTACAAACTCATGATTTGTATACCTCTTTTGATATGCCGCGTCCAATGCCCACAGATTGTCTGGAATCTTGATCATATCGATAGGACCACCTTTGAGTATTTTACTTTACATGTAGGTACTTATTTATTTTTACTTTACATAAAATATATCGTGTAACTAGTGTACAATAAAGAATATTTGTTGTTGTTGTGCCTAAACGTGACGCGTTCCTATTTACTTTCAATTCTCCTTCACTTATGATTATTGAATCGCCTCGTGAGAAGTTTCGCTTAAAAAAATCAATAAGACTCTTCTGTAGCATTTGGTAAGTATATACCTAGTATAATGGAAAAGATTTATTACATTGAATATTTCTGTTTTGGTTTTAACAATAGGTTATACGTACAATGACAATACATAAAATCGCTTCATCTTACGGCGTCACACTCGACACCAAAACATGCGGTATCTGACATCGACTGTCAAAACAGTCACGTCCTATTAAAACTGTCAGAGATTGTCATTTTACACAAAATATTCCGTCAAATGGCGAATAAGTCCGGCTGTTGTTGAAAAAGGACACTTTTGTTGTTGTACACATGCGGGCCGGGGCGTGGCTGTTACTGACGTTAGATAAGTGACACAGCTTTGAGACTAAATTGTCGCAAGACACTAATATATTGAAGTAGAATTGTTTTGTGTCGCACATATTAATTATTTTTATCTACATTTCAAATATTTATCAATGGTCGTGGTAATGGTCACTCTAAAGTCTTCAAAACATAACTAAATATACGCGATTCAAATCCTTTTAAAAGAGTTTTCTTTCATTATTGACAAAGACTTAGTCAATACCAATACTATTGTGGACACAACAGTATCATTTGATCATATCATGGCGACTCTGCAAGGATCACATTCTCACATAAAATACAAGAGTTAGTCAAATAGAAGTAAAGTCTATATAGTTATCAGCTTCATAGGTGATAGCATAAATAGATGTAGTTTTTAAGCGACATTTGTTAATTCAAATACGGTCATCCTGACTGCAATAACAACCTCCAATTCAATAAAGTCTGTTTTGATTTTAAATAATTATGAAGAAAAATATTATCAGCATGCGTATAAAGTAATGAGCTAATGAAAAAAATAAAATTTGTTAATTTTCCTTTAGATAACTTTTAAATGCTACCCATTTCTGATTTTGTGTTCTTATCTTGTCTCCCGTTTGCGCGTATAGCGATACAATTTACTCGTATGTCAACCTTCCTCTTGATAATTGTTATCATCTTAAATAATCAACTTGAGACACAACTTTTTGTTACAATATAAATCAATTATATCTTGTGGCTTAGATGAGGTCTACAATGTTTTGTAAAATATAATCCTTTTTTTTGTATTAATTAAGATGTAAATAGTTTAATATATAATCTTTTCTTTTATTTTTTTAAATTTATGTATATAAATTAATTAAGATCATTATATCGTTCGGTTTGTATTGTTGTGAATTAAATAAAATAACATAGTAGCTTCAATAATATATTTAAGATCGTAAATATTTAGTTAGTATCACATATAAAAGGATGATTTAATATTTTTATTTTAAAAGCATTAGAATATAAACTTTTTTTAACATATACCAAATCCTTTTTTTTAAATATTATATATAGGTATTATACTTATAAATTTTGCGCTCAGACTTTCTTAATAATTTATATCAGTCATATCTCATTGCTTAACATCATCAACATAAAGAATTTACTGTCTGAAATTACTTTGTGTTTACAGAGTTATTTTGTATCGCTCTCGAGAGGAAAACTTGCAAATGTAATTCTCGCAAATTTACCGTAATCAAATTCCCTTTGCCAACTTTTATTTATATAATCTGCTTCAATTATACTTTTAAGGAGTCCCGATTTTGTACGAATATGTTGCCGATGCGAACTATTTTTTTTTTGTTTTTAATTGAATTGAAATCAGATTATGTTTTGCATAACATAAAGTTTTGTATAATCAGTATTCATTTAGTTATTTACGATTAGTCAGGATAAACAGAACGAAAAACAAAAAATTTTTTTAGTAGCTTGTTGTTGTATATACACATGTATAAGGGTGGATGGTCCCTGAGACCGGAGCCTCGTAGTCGTCAGGAGCGCCCACTTCGCTGATGGACGCGCACAATATCTGCCTTTGTGACCGCCCCGGGTGTGTCGTACACCGCCGTTCATCTTAACACACCTACTAAATATTTTCATGTAAATAAAAACAACAAAACATTTTCGATGTGTTTTTGAATTTAATATATTACATTTTATAATCACTTAATTATATAACATGTATATAATGATTGTAATGATTTGTAAATATTTAAGTTTCTCGTTTTGTATATAGGTATTATATTGTATTTTTTTGTAAATGACAATATGAATGTTAAAAAACATCACTTAATGAACTATTTTAAATATATAAAATAATGTTTTGAGATATAAAATATAACTAAAAATTTGTATTATTGCAAACAATTGTTGTATTTGCTCAAAGATATTGTAGTCGTTGGATCAATCTTAATTGCAATAGTCAGTCATAGTTACTAAAGTCATTGAAAACTGAATATTAAATATAATCAAATACATGCTACGCTAAATCGTAAATTAGAACATACTACATAGCTAATTTTTATACTTATTAGTAAAGCAGAAACTAACAGAATATTCAAATTTCAAGATCATTAATAATTCCTCAAAAAGAAATATATGCATTTCACTTTCTGAAAACCTATTTTAAATTAAATATAAGAAAAATACTTAACTCAATAAAGTCGCAACATATAAACGCAAATAGCAATCCCTACCCGCACAGCCACGCCAGCACATGAGCACAGGCCAGCGGTGTAAGACAAACTTTTCCGATGTTTAGAAATAGAAGTATTGTCGACTGATTGGAGTGGATCGCTCTCTGATATTTTCATTTCGCATTTCCATATTATTTTGTTTGAGTCGTATTCTTTGTGGCGTTGCTCTCCGGCTAACGAAGAGCCCTACAAAGACCTTTGTAAATGAAAACCTTCTGTGATCCGCCGTCGTTACGCTGATGTATAATTTACTTTCTACTTCTTATTTCGTTTCCTTTATGTAAGGTTATTTCTGAGACGTTCTCGTTATTGTTGTTTCTCGTTTTAGGTATATAAATTATTCTTCGTAAAGACCTCAGGTACATTAATAATTCATTGATAGATTTGGTACATTATACTGTTAAGGATCATGTTACAGATAAAACTGCGTGGAGTTAGAGTTCCCTTACTTTGTTTAAAGATGTTTGAACTTAATTATAACCTGAAATGATTTTAAAGTATCAACTAACGATTGCTGATAAAAGATTTTTTTTAACTCTTTGTGTTTGTAGGATACATACATACAGGTGATTTTATTATATATTTAATTGTTTATCCAATACTAATTTATGTCATTAAAATTAAATATGGTTAATTAAGTTTATAAAGTGACTTAACTTGAACTTACAATAACTCACTATATTAGCGTTGATGTCTTTTCTATGTGATCACTATTGAAACATTTATTGCAATGAAAAATAAAAGTATTTGTGGACAGAAGTTATATTTTCTTTATACTTAATATTTAAACATATAATACAAATGTATTTGACAACATATCAGCATAAAATTTCATCATAAAATCGTAACTAGGTTTTTGTTAATGTTACTAGGCATAAACAACGACGCTTTAACAGTATTACATTTCATGTAAATAAAATTAAATATCTACTGTAAAAATATTGTTTGTAAATAACGAAGGTACAATACTAAATATATAACACGACATTATAAGATGCTACAACGCCCGTAATGCTAAATTTTAACACTACAGCTAATAATTATCAAATTATCTAAGATACATACTTATAATAGATGTTATAGAAATACTATTAAAAATCATTCCGCAGTTTTTAAAATATACTTTCAATATAATACTATCTTTATACAAAAATATTGAACCCAAATAACGTGTTACTTTGTCAAACATCATTACAACACTCGTGTAACTGAAAATCTCTTCGAAAATTTTTTTTCGTGCAAAAAAAAATCTCTTCGAAAAATTTAAGCCACATCTCATTAGAAGATGTGTAACGGGAATATGCGAATGCTTGAAACGTTTTACATAACATTACACAGATTAATAGGGCAGAGATGCGCTGTAATTAATGTGGATCCCCGGCACTGCGAGCCCTTCGCCTCATGACTCGTGTAGCGCCTGCACTTATCACACGTATCACGTTATTGTGCGCAGTTTCTGTGTCTTCGTAACACCATATTAAGTTATATATGGATAAGTAATAATGTGTCAACCTTCAAAAAGTCAAATTTGGAGATATTGATATGGAGTTAAATAGATGATGCACTTTGATAATGTATAATCTATTTAATATTATTCTAAAAATTGTAGTCGTATAAATTAAATAAGTAAGGAAGAAAGTTTCTTAATTAATTGGTTCGAATTTCAAGTGCATTCCATTTTTTGCAATATCAAATATTTGAATATTTTTTTTTTTAGATAATACATTAAATGTATCTTTCTGATTTAAATTAATTATACCTTTTATTAAAAAAATAAAATAAAAGATCAATATATACTTCTTCAAACATATTTGTTAAGAATAGGTTTGACATTTTTAGACGCCATTTTCTCAAAATGAAGTCCGTGCGGGTTGACACAGTATTGCTTATCAACGTCCATATATGGATAAGTAATAATGTGTCAACCCACAATAAAAACTTTTTGAAAAAAAAACAAACCGACTTCGAAACCGAAATAAGTAAACTAAAAAGTAAAAAATAAATATTTTATACCACATTTTGAAGTCGATACCAGTAAATAACACGTAAAGGGTATATATTGTAAATCTATATATAATTCGGGTGAAGCGGATGTGAGGCGCTAGTTTCCTCATAAATCTATTTATGATCATCAAAAATATCTAAAGGAGAATTAATAACCGTCTTTAACGTATTTAAGCTCCGGGCACATTAAAAAAATGAAGTCTCTACGACTTTGACGGAGGAGTATTTTGTTAAAATAAATATAAATAGTAAATAGACAAAATTTTAAACTCATTAAACAATTTTATTTCGTCATCTTTACTGTCGCATTCAATGAATGAGATGTATAATATTCACAGAAAATCTTTATTTATAAAAGAAATATTCTTCAAATTTTAAGATCCCATAATCTGATAGAAATTGGGATGCCCCCCGCGTTCGCGGGGCCCTGGGCATGTGCCCCGAGTGCCCAGTAGGAAAGACAGGATTGCTCGTAACTGATATAAAACAATTCTCCAACCTGGTAACAGTTACCTACATAACAAAATGTAAGATATAAGTGTCACTAAGTAAGTGAACAATTCATAAATATCTTTTATTTTTTTATTAGTGAATCTGTTCTATAGCCCAGGATACGACTACCCCATGGTAGCTATTAGCAATATTTTCATCCTGTCCTAACCTGCTACTCAAACCATATCATATAGCATCTTAGCCTCAATTACATAAATTAAAAGAAAATGTGTTAACAAAACTTACATGTGTAATTGTCGCCTTAAAGTAATACTTTCATGAAGTCTAGTCCTCAGGGACGTTATTCCTGCCCTTGCGTTATATTTAAGAAACTATTATGAAAATGACATTATAGTCAGTGAAGCAGACCTTTCCATCCGCACGAGTCGATTTATTATGTATGTATGTATGTCGGCGCCGACTCACAATCACTTGAAGGCGAAATGGAATAACTTCGTCGCCTGATTTCCTTATTCAAATCGGCAGATAGGTATTTTCGTATGAATTGTCACTTATAAGTTTCGTAGAAAAATTTCTGTGAATATTTTTATAACAAATATTTTTTGTTACTATTTAAATCTGAATCCATTTTATTACATTGATTTTCATTGAAAATCGTTTAGTACGAAATTCCTTACTTTTGAAAAAAGATTTACATTACTTTTCTCTCTAGTTTAATGTTTAATTTTAATTACTTCGGTTATGTAATGGTATATAAAAAAGTGAATTTATTAACAATGTAGCTTACGGTTTCGATTTCACGTAGTCAATATTATTCGGAATTACATATGGAGTCAGTATTTCAAAAATACAAATAAATAAAGACATTTAAAAGCTGTGGTACAATAAAGAAACGCACACATATGTTTAAACCTAAGTAAATCACTAAAAAGATAAAACTCTATTTGAAAAGCCATATAAAAACACAAGCATATATACGAATATAATTGTATATACGTCACAACAATTATATTAGTAAATATGGATATGTTACGTGAGTTACGTTCATACTATTTGAAAATCTGTGCTAATTTCTAACTTCGACCAGCTTGTCAATTGTCTTATTGTTCTCCTCTGTCATCAGTCCACAGTGGTCGTGATTCTGGGTGCCTAAATCCATCAGGTTATAACATATGTACAAGTACATAATATGACTGTTTCACGCAGCACATCAAAAAGTCAACTCACAATACATATAAATAAACAATACTCATAATACAATAATACCTGAGTGTTTTGTGAACCCAGCCGTTAACTCTGCGACGAAACTATCACCTACGTAATATACATAATGGAAGTAACCACCCACAGTCTCGCAATAAAGGATATTGCACCGCCGGCTACATAGAACTACTCCCACTATAATGTCATTGTTTTCAGATGATGATGAGGGGGAGGGCGGCGCGGGCGGCGGGGAGTCATTAGCGGGAGGACATCGTTACTGGGCGGAACTGCGTCGTTACCTAGAGACAAAGCTTCTAGCCATGTGCCTGGCCATTTTTGAGCTGGATAGGTGAGGAGCTGGATGCGAAAATGCTGATGTTTTGTTTTGTTAATATGTAAAAAAAAATGTAGTATATATTGAAAAAAGTAAATTTTTCATTGCGAATTCATATTTATCTATATTTTTTATGATAGCTGAATATATTTTGCTCTTAATTTAAGATGTTTTCGCCCTCTATTAGAGTGCTTTTTCAAAAGTAAATTCGCTCTTTTTACCTACTTTATTTGTGAAGAAGTAACAACATTTATTAAATTGGACACAGTAAAAAGTAATAAAAAATGTCTCATAGTGTTATATAACATAGTATCATTAAAACTGAATAGTCTCCTTATCTTAAGAAATATTACAGACAAAAAATATTTGCACTTAAAATTTGATCTGTAATAAAACTGCCAAACAAGCACCTATGTGTACATTTATCTATGTAACGAAATCAAAGAAATGAACAGAAATACATAAGGGAAACCGCCACCGCCGCCCAGCCTAGCGCCGTTATGTACGTCGCCTCGCGGACTCATCTCGTTCGTTAGCAAATGCATTCCGTAATGAGCGTTTTGTGCGCAAATGTAAAAATATATAAAATGCACTATCAAGTAATGCGGAGAGCGCTTCGTGCGCTTAACGGGGACGTCTCCTTCGCTTTTAGCGATTTTATTCTAGCGAAGAAATAATCAAAATGACGACTAGCGCCGTGACTACAATGGCGGGTATTTGTACATAACAAATATATTATTTTTATTTAAATAAGTTACTTATATACTCGTAACTCCGATTTTTTAAATTCTTATATAACTGTTCGAGGAGAAAAAAAGCCGGTCTGAATATATTTTATGTAATACTTATACAACTACTGATTATGTATTGTAAAAACTCGTTAGAACAGTAATATTTTTGTTTTATTTACAAAAATATAAGTAAATTTAGTTTTGATACTTAGTAGTAGTAGTCTATATATAATTACGTTCAAAGTCATAAAATTAATATAAATTCGAAATAATATTCATTTGTAATGTATTGACTTAATAAAATAAGAAAAAAATTTATGTTCGCAAGCGAATAATACCCGGTAAGCCACACATCTTCATAATGAGCGCCGTAATCAGAGATCTGTATGTACGTATTACATGCAAACCGTTATATACTCACGAGTGCTCTCAGACCATACATTGTCCCGTCATACCGTCTATGTGACGCAATTGATGGTAAATTAAGACTCGTTATATACATACACGAATTTGTATAGGAATGTTTTTGATAGCAACGATTTTTTTATGAGAAGTGCTCGCAAATAATGAAAGACACCACTTCAAACTATTTGGTTTTGATACAAAGTGATATATGCATGTGTAAGGAAGGAAGGGTGAATTGAAAACATGTACATTTCAATCGAGCTGTGCCCATACATCTATTTGTCTTGACTTCAACATAAAAGTAATATTTTGACGGTATTTGCGAAGTACCTTCGACTTGGTAGTTCATCCCATCTGTAAGCTATAACTATTTTGATTTCAGCTAAATTCATTTTCATTCATTTATATATTACTGAACAAATAAATAAAATCAACAAACATAGAAACTTTTTTATTCCCCTTATATAATATACCTAGTTACCACGCGATGCACTTGATTTTGTATAGAGAATAAAAATATAATTGTTTTTCCGTAAAAACCTTTATCCTCTATACAAAATTGCAAGAACCATACCGTGTTAACTCTTTATGGTGTATTTTCATGGCAGAGGTTAACCTATAATCCAAAGTATTTTATTTATATAAAATTCATCAAGATTGGTTCACGGATTAAGGCTTGAAAACGTAACAAATACATATGTTGACAGAGTTACTTTCGTATCTATAATATTCTAGTGTGGATTATCAGAGTTAAAGAGGTACACTTACGCTTACGAATTATATATAATATATATTATATTATATAAAATACAAGGAAAATCTTACTTTATTTTGCGTTTTTATGTAAATTATGATTTTACAACTTTTGCACTTGAGATTTGCTAAAGATTTAGAGATCACTCATTCATTTCTAGTTTGCCTTTATATAGATATTTATTTATTATATAATTATCAATACACGACGATGTAAGGACATGGACATAAAATTAACCTGATTAAACCTACTTTTATATTAAAATATATATATACAGTTTCTATTTTTTTTTAATATTGGCACACGTATCAATAAAATATGATACAGCACATCATCCTCACAAAAATAACACAGAACACATATCTGCAAATTGTGTACGTAACGAAGTGTGATATGTGTACACAATATTTAATTACAGGGACCACCCGTGCTTACACTGATTTTCTTTACATAATACTACTCCCTACAGCACTTCAAAATTGAAGCACTTTCTTACAATTTTAACCCGTAATGAGTGACAAGAGGGATGGGTAAAAATAGTTTTACACTGTAAATAGTGACTAATTATTTTCCCTTGAATTATGTATTACTAGCGCTATTCTCAGGTTTCTCATTAGTGCAATTTTCATATAAAAATCTAATTCGTAAATCAGACTTTTACAGTCGATTTTCCATAAATTTACTTTCATACAAATCTCTTCCTAATATTTACGAACACAAAAATAGCCCATTCTATGTATACGACAAAGATAATGAATACCCATTTATCTTATTAGAATTTATTATCAGTTCAAATGAAACAAAAGTCATTCTTTTAGGAGCGTTACCAATTGAGATCTTGTTTATATTATATTAATGTTTAATTAAACAATAGCTTTCAACAACGGTTAAGGTAGTCCGAGATACGAATATTATCTTATGTAACGTCCCATATTGCCCCAGAACATACGTTTCACTGCATACTTTTTCTGTATTTAATGAAAATATCTAGATAAATTACATAATTTGTTTTGATCGATCACAAATTTCCGGGAAAACAATGAGCGTTAATATTTTCTCGAAATTCTATACCAAATAAAATCTAAAAATTGATTTATACCTATTCAACACTATTGTAGATTATATTATATATGTGTGATATAAATATCAAGCCTGTGGACGAAATATAGTAAAATATAAATAAGAATTGCAGTACATACGCTCCCTTTGCTGTCGGCGCTCTGTTGAGAAACATTTTTTCCCAAATGATAATTCAATATGAGAAATTGCTAAACCTCTAATAAAGCATTGTTCCGTAAACGAGGCTCCTTTGAATAAGTTTAAAATGAAATTGGTCGGAGGGAAAGAAATTATGCACGATTCAGAAACGCCAGAGGGCGCTGCCAGCGAGGGAATAACTTGCTTAGTGTGTTCTTTATGCAAAAGGGGCGTAAATAGAAAATGAAATGCAGAAAAGTGACTTTTATAAATCAAATAGAAATTTCGCTGGGACTTATTTGCATATTTTTATATTCATCTACGCTTTTGAGGCTGTGACAGAAGCTAGGCGGGGAGATGGGCACCGGTTGGTAGGTGATTTTGTCACGATCATGCATATTATATATAACGTCTTACCGCGACAACTATTGGTAGCCTTAGTAATACCTTTTTATTGTCCGACGTTTCGACGAAGTTGCATCCGTCATGGTCACGAGCTGACTGAAATATATCAATAGTATAAATCGCGAAAGTTTAAAATACGTAACTGTCATTAATAATACATAACTAATGATGTAATCATGGATTTTAGAACCCAAAATGTGGTCCACTTTCGACATCTATGTAGCTATCGACTGAGTGTGACAGACGAGAGTATCTTTTCAGCCAAAAAGTTAATTGACGAGCTTGTAAAAATTGTGACTGGGTTCAGGTTCCTGACGATAAGTTCATGAAAAATATTAATACCTCCTTTCCAATAGCTTAGAAATAATATCAGAAAGTCGACTGTAAATAATCACTTCTCAAATGATATAATTTCTATATTTAAAATAGTGTTCCCGAAGATAAGCTTGGTCGAATAAGCTTTACGTGTTAGAAGTATCTACGAATATGCTATTTTAGTAAATACGATAAAATAGGTATTAATTACCTATCATACAGTTTTTTGTCGAAATATTTTCAACCATCTGTGAAATATAATGTTTGGCGAGAATAACGTTTTACTCTCGTAATTGATATACAACATGTTAACCTAGCAACAGATACGTAGTAAGTAGTTACGAAAGCTGTGGCTGTCAAAAATAAAGCACCTGCAATCAATTCTTTCAGGCGTAAAGCAATGACAATCAACTTATGTAAATCTTTATGAAAGTCTGAGAGCAAAACTTGTAAGTGTAATTTTCGCCTCACACCTGCCCTGCGTTCATAATATAATCCATGCTCCAACATGTATAATAACTTTGCTTGCGGCTTCGCTCGTGTAAATGTAGATTTTGTTTTAAAATAATATGTATTATGTAAATAATATACAGCCTATAAACATCTAGTATAAAGTATCGCAAATATGTTATTAATTTTTAAAGTAGGTTTAAAAATTTCGCAGTTTATGTCGCATGTACAAAATTTGTTAGCTCTTTTTTGTAATAGTACCGATTTATGGTATAAGTTAAAAGCTGCTAAGACCATTTGAGTATTAAAATATGTACCTATGCGCATTTATAAAGTCTGTCCTCAATGAGATTTAAAAGACATATTTCTTGCTAATTGTTCTATCATTGTTTTTTTTGGAACTACCTATCTGCCTTTCACGACAATGGGCTTAGGTGGAAAATAGGAAAACAAAACTTAATGAACTACATATATCCAAAACCCTAGATTTAAAATTTTCTATCCAAGATTTTATATACCTACTTAAAAAGTCAAAATATCTGCCCAATCTATAAAATTATTATCATAAAATAAAACATCTCGATGCGTAGCTCTGCCAGCCGTGGGGCACATTTTCATCAGGTCCTTGATTGGATAATTCGTGGTGGGGTCGGGACAAAATGGCGACGTAGTTATCGAATTATACTCGAACAAGGAGCCCTAATACTGTAAGTGGCAGGACGGGTCAGGGCTGCCGGTAATCTTGACGAGAAACAGAATTTTACTTTTAAAAAATCTGTCTGTTTAAAACGTGATAGAGAGAGCAGCTAGTTAGGTTCTCGTGTAAGCTGTGAAGTTTGATTAAATTATGCAATATGACTATACTTTATGTTATAGGAGTATGAGCGTATATAGGTTCGTCACTTATGTATTGCAAATAACACCACTAAGCTGTTTGAATCTCAGAAGGTTGCACTTATTAAAAGTATTTATAAAATATATATCGCATTTTAACAATGATCAATAATGTTTTACTGACAGATTTAAACTCAAAAATTGTCAGTTTCTAATACACCGACTGCCGAAATGTGCCTAGTCTGAAATTACTAAAGGCGTTGAATAAATCAGTCTTTTAGATTTTTAAGCGATTGGTAATTTTTGCTGGATGTTTTTACCAATAAAACTCTTAGTAGAAGGCGTTATAAAATGATTAAGGAACACTAGGATAATTGCTAATTATTTGTTTTTAATATTAAGAGTGTTAGATTTTTTGATTTAATTTAGTCCTTACGATAAGTTTATATTCGATGACTGACTTAAATTTCATATTCATTCCACGTAAACATGATTTGTACACTAATACGTATGAATTATTTAAGTTGAATAAAATTATATATTTTGGAAAAAATAATACTTCCCTCTAAGTGATACCCCTAAAAGAAGACATTGCGAAGATCGGAAGCAATTTTCGCTACTGACGGCCCTGACATGCGGTTTAGTGGCTACTTTCGACCCTAATCCTTCGTGTTACGATACATTATTGCTTAAATAATGGCATCATTTTTGTTAGTGGAAAAGTTCGTATATTGCGTAGCGAGATTGCGTGGATAATTTGATGGAAGAGGAAAAATTGTGAAACTAATGTGATTCCTCTAATTATGACGAGCCTAAACACATTTTCAAGAATAAAGATTCTTACTGAGTTACCGACATTACGCTGAAAGTTTCTTTTTTTTTTACTTGTATATGGATACTGATAAGCAATATTGCGTCAAGTCCACAAAAAGTCAAATTCTGAGATATTGGTCAATTCTAATAATACGTTACATATTTAACATTATTCAAAAAAATTCGAGTCATTTAAGCAAGTGAATAGAGAAAAAACGGTCTTAATTTAATGTTTAGAATAATGAAGTGTTACAATTTTTGGGATATCCAATGATCTCGTATATCTGGAATTGATATTATTAGATAAAACTTTTTATTATACCAATCCGCATTTAATTATTTAAACCTTTTATCAAAATAGAAAAGAAAAGATGGATATATGCGTCTTCAAACTAATTTATTAAGAATAGGTTTGACATGTTTAGACGCCATTTTCTCAAATAAACTCCGTGTGAGTTAACATAGTATTGCTTATCAGCTTCCATATATAAAGAATCAATCAGAATATAATATTTTATGTGACTAGCTTCAGTTCACGGTTTGTTTCACGGGGTTTTCGTTTGTCTATAAACGAAGTGTAGAAGTGCTTTAAAAATTAAAATGTTCAAATATTACAGTTTCGCATATATCGCTTCCAATACTTCAATTTGTCAACCGACTTCAAAAAGGAGATTTTCAATTCGTAGTGTATATATTTTATAAGTTTAGTTAGTTTAGTTACCTCAGAACTCCGTTATTTTAAAACATATACCAATTTTAAAATTTTGAAATAATATAGGTACTTTCAGATTGGTCCGATCGAATTTTTATTAAAATCGGTTCAGTAGTTAAGAACAAAATGACTGGCGTAAGTGCGTCGTCCGCGTAAACATTTTTTTTTTAAAGTCATCTAAACTATTTTTTTAAGCGCATCACACTCAACGGCCCCCATTAAGATCTCATGACCTTGTGTCGGGGGTCCGGAAACACTCACAACACTAACACAAACACCCAGAACACGACAAACATCTGTATGGCCAATACACACGTTTCATAAAAACTCTTCAATATTGTCTCATATCGATGATATGTTGTGCGTCATCACGTTATATAAACTTTTTCTGAATGTTTTTTTTTTTTAATATTTTTTTATAAAAATAAAAATTGAATAAGGAACACACAAAATATAAGTACCTAAAATAATGCTTTTTTAAGATTTGACTTCAACGTATTTTACTAAAATAAGTATTCTATGTAATTCCATACCCTAAGATGCTCAAACGAATTCACAGCAATAAGGGATGTACAGCTAAAATATACAATGAAAATCTGAAAACTATATAAAACAAAAGTATTTACTCCACTTATATAAGATAGCTCGCGATGCTCAGTGTTTATGTATTGTGCGGTACATGAATAGTGTCCGCGCCCCTCCAGCGGATAGTACCGACAGAATAAACATTATTACGTAGTTTTTTTCCAACTACGGACTTTACCTGACAATTTCATTGAAGTAAATTTTTTTATGATTATTTGGTTAAAATAGATTATGTAAAAAGTTACTAAACTTAATAAAATTATTTTACTGAACTTAATAGTTCAAATTGACAGTTCTGTTTTGTTAACTTGAATCTAACAAAAATTATAGAGCCCTAAATTAAAAAAAGGTCTCTCACGCGCACAATATTATTTAAACACAACAATGACATTGTATACCATAGCAAAAATAAGAAAAAAAATTCGTCCCCATTTAACGCGTAGAGGAGATACCCAAATAAATATTTATCTCAAGATTTTATTTGACTATTTCATCGGCGTAATCAATATGTATCATTATATCCTTGCATTATATATCTATACTAAGCTGCGAAAATAAAAATAAACGTGACGAAACTATACAAGTTCTTACTTTTCTAGTTGCCTACGGAACCCTGAAATTTGATACAACTTTCGAAAGCAATATTTGCTATTTGCTCAATTTTTATCATATTTAAATTCATATGAACTACGTGTACAGGACGCGCCGTCAACGGTGCATTAAGAAGTATCGCGATAAGCGCCGCTCAGCGCCTATTACCCGGAGTGCTCTTCAGATAGACTGGATACGTTCTGCATTTTACTGCTGGGAGATGATAAATTTTATTGACATCATAACTTGTGTGTTTGTGTCCTGATATATCCGTATTCAGTGCTTAAAGGAATTGATTTAATGTCGCTACAGGTAATCCTAGTATACTGGTAAAGGAAAAAAATATATTATAGACGTTACGATGAATAAAATGTTATTAAATTTTAGTATACAATTAAAAAAACTAAATTAAGGACACCTGGTCGTTTTATAGTTGTTTCTTATATATCTTGTAGTTTAATTAAAGTTTGTATTTGTATAATTGCGCACCATCATTTTAGTTTTCTACAGAGTTTAAAAAAGAAGGAGATTTTCGGTTCGTAGTAGTTACATCTGGTATAATTTTTTCCTCAGAACTCAGCTATTTGGTAACCGATTTTGAAATTATTTTTTAGGTGCAAAGCTATACTTTCAGAACGATTATATAGAAATCGGTTAAGTATTTAGGTTTTAAAATAAAAATATAACTAGAATAATCTTACCAAGTAAATATAATTAAGTCTGCTGCTTTTTTAAGTTTTAATTATTTAATTCATGAATTTTTGGTTGTAATTTTGAATGATCGATTAAGTATTTAAGCTTATAGTTTTAAGGGATTGATAAATGCAGAGCTATACTCGCGGTTCAGTCCGCGTAGTTTTGAACTTTAGGACAACTTTGAGAATCTATTGATTTACCCGACTGTTAAGATGTGGCATATGATATTTACACCCTTGATATTCATAAAGTTATATTAATCTATAAACTTATATAAGGTGAGACTTACATTTGGAAGTTTTCCTTGTAATTAACATAAAACAACTCTACAGCAGTTCCCTAATTACCTTACGAAAGCTCTTGCTGTCAAAAATAAGGCATAGACTGTAAATTATTTCAGAGGTAAAACGACTTTTGTAAATTTTTATCCAAGCCTGAGAGCAAAAGTAAAAAAGATATTTTTTTCTAGTTGAAACATTTACTGGCTTGTCCTCTGTGTTCGCGGAGGTCAGACGATAATCGCTCTGTGTAAAAATAAATCGGTAACCTCTCAAAACCTGGACTAAAATAACAAACAGACAAGATGGAATATTTTTACTTATCGTATATACATTTCTTAGCTGTTTCAGTAGGAAAACACGATCACCTTATTATATTCTTACAGATACTCAACTTAAACAATAAATAACACTATTTTATCCAACTGTATCTCCTTTATTTTTTCGTATTTATTCATTTTGGAATATTTAATTTCGAGATAGAAAACTGAAATCTAATCAACCTTGCTTTGAGTTTCCAGGTGTTACATTGATTCGAGTTTCAAATTAAATATGTCGCAGTTAAACACAAATTCCGAAATTTAAATATTGCCCATGATTAAATAAATAAGCAAACAACCCCGCGGGCAGGCACTAGCGACGGATAATGATCTATGTAGAGGCGGATGTACCGCCATTATGAGACGAAATGATCTCATTAACAGAGCCCGCCCACTCATTGCGGCCGCCTCTATTTACCTCCACCTGTATACCTTCTATGTACTCTGTTACGACTCTTATTTATTCTGAAAGTATATAAGCGAGTATTTAACGCGTCCATGTAGAACAGTTTTCAAAGGCTGACAGCTATGAATAAGAATGGATCTCGGAATACATAATTATTACATATTATAATGCATTTCTTGTTCTATTTGTAAAGTATGATATTCACTGAACAAAGGTCACCTCTGTAATGGTGAAAATTTCGGAGGTTATCCTGAATCCATCCGTAATACGAGTATGTTGAATCTGTCAACTTTACTTTGATTTTTTACACTGAAAATAATTAAAAACATATTGTTTGGTGGTAGAGCACGAGATGAATTGAAAAGTTCAAAACACATTTGAAAACCAACACATCGACAAACTGAACCAAAAAATATAAATGTGAAAGTACAGCTGGTAATTAATAATTATATTTTCTATGTAAAATATAACCGAAGCAAATATTTTAAAAATTAATCTATAATCAGTGAAGTCATTTGTATATGTCATTGAAAATTCATGTCGACAGCCAATTTCGCTATATTTCTTTAATAATTATTATTTAAATAATATCTGAACCGACTTTGATAAAATTTGTGGACGATCAGCTTGAAGACATATACAGAACAATAAAAATCATTAAAATTTATTTACAGTTAGCGAATCGAGAACTTCCTTGCTTGAGGTCGGCTAAACATTTATTAAATTAATTAGTAGTATCCAGATATTGCTGAAAATAAGAAAAGAAGCTACCACTACACAAACAAAACTTTTTTGAAAAAAAGAACTGACTTCAAAAGCAAATTTGATTTCACTTCATGACAAACTTACATCGGTTATTTTGATTTAAAAACTAAACAACTAAACCGATTTCCATATCCTGTCCAACCAATCTGTCATTCTGTCCTTTCAAATAATAAAGTGTAAGGAAATTCGATTGCAGAGTTGTTCAGTGCAGATTGGTATAATGAAAAGTTTTATCTAATAATAAGTTTTCAAATATATTAGATTATTGCTTATTGCAAAGTATTGAGCACACTTCAATATTGGAAACATTAAATTAAAAAACTCTTTCCGTATTTATTTAGTTTAGATGACTTGAAAATTTTTTGATCAACATCTACGAATTCAATGATTTATGGGTTGATACATTATTGCTTATTAGCATCCAATTATGGATCCAAATACTACCAATAAATATACACAATTATATTACTATACTTATAAATTTGAACCTCACTTCTAAATAAATGTACTTAATGGAAAGTAAACTGTATAAATTGTATTCCTGAATTAAATGTATATGTAATAAACTGAAACTGACGAGTGTGCACAAAATGCCAAAAGTGTGTCCGTAGATGCGTTGAAATTTGAAGGCTTCCATAGATGTACGTATAGGCTTACCATTTATGAAAAAGATTAAATAAAAACAGGTAAGTGTTTTTACTTTTTAATATCAATTCTAATGACGCTATATAATATCCAACACATGCTCAGTTGACACCTTGTATTATCACAGGTGAGTTTCGCTGATATACCAGCACCGATATGGTAGTAGCATAAAGGAAACGCTTTTCAGCACGGGCGGCAATCACTCGGCTAAACCTGAAGACCTTTTGCCATACCAATATTCGTGTGTAAAAGCCTAGTCGCTGAAAACCTTAAAGAAAAAGTTTCCTTGAAGAATATAAAAGTACCTGGATGACCGAACTTTAATTTGGTATTTTTTTGGAAATTATATTTATATTTAGTAGTAAAAAAATAGTAGTAGTTAGGCTGCACGAATTGTTATGGAATTGCGCATGCTGTTTTCGAGGGCTTGTTTTATGTTTATGATTTCGAGGGCGAAAAATCGATATAGCTTAGTTTTATTTTCGAAAACGTCGTTTTATTTGGACCATTATTTGGACCTTCTATTTGTTAGCATGGTTTTTATTACAAAAAACATTAATATTAATAATACAGTTAGAATTAATTTAACTAGTAGTCGCCTAGAGGCTAGAATTCGACCGTAGTTCATTAAAATTTCAACAGCTTTTAAGATTGACCACAGATAATCTATTCTCAATTTGACCACTGACTTTACCAGTAAATATGTATTTTTATGCTTAATTAAAAAAATATTAGCATTCCTCTCTCTTACTCTATATAAACTATAAATGTACGAATTCCTCCGTCTGCGCAATTTTCGTAAAAAGAGGTACAAATTTTTTGCTTCACGTATTAATACACTAATTAAAATTGGATATCAAACATAAATAAATCTAGGAGACCCGAGCGAATACTTCGCAACGTTAGTATTTGTAATAGTTACATAATAATTATTAATTTAATTTTTTTATGAAAACATAAATTTAGATGCAATATGAAGGAAGAAATTGCATACCGACAAAATAAATATGTCGCTCGTTCATTTAAAAAATCCACACGCAGTCACAAAATCACGAAATACAGTGAACTTAAACAAGCTTCATCATTTCAGCCGTAGGAAGTCCACTGCCGGACACAGGCCTCCCTTAATGATCTCCAAAAGGAATGACCTCCAAAGGGAGTACTTGCTAACTTGTATTGTCGGAAATAAAATTAATATAATAATAATAAGTATTTATTTATTTAAAGATACAAAAACCCACTTTACAAAATTACTCCGAAATAAAATAAATAAAATAAAGTACATCAGGCTAGCTACTATAATATAAAATAATGTGTATTACTTTCGACAGTTATTACTACTTTCTGTTAGCCACGTGGTGCGCCGAAAACCAAAACTTAAAAATCGTACGGCATGATACCCTGCCAACGTGTTCAAAATCTCATATTTTGACGTTCTTAGACGCTTCCAAAATTAGCAGCATTTTCTAATGATTCCCGATCTAATGATTGCATAAGTCACAAAATCTCTTCGCATGTGCAAAGATTTTTTTATGTATTATGAATGTATGTGTTTTATTTTATTTCTATGAAAATACAAACGATTATATAAATACCTTATGTGTATATCAGTTGGTAACATCCTTAAGATTACTGATTTTACATTTCCACAGTTAAAATACAGACATAAAGGTATGATACTATATGCAAATGACTACATAGCTAAATACATTAAATACATAATACAGTAAAGTGTACTAAATATTTTTTTTTATAATTATCGTGAACTTACTTTTAGTTACGAAAGTATGCACGTAAAATAATATTAAAAAATATTCTTTGTAAATTTTACCATTTAAGAACTAATAAAGATATATATACTAAATAGCTATCAACTAAATTAGTCGTTAAAAGCTAACAGACGTGTACAGGGTTCAAGTGAGGCTATCGAGTGACAGAAAAATAAGAAAATTTATTTATTTTAGGTTCTTTTATAATGAAACTACGTCCATGGGCTCTTAATTAATTTTGGATGTCCTTTTCTCTGTGATTTGATTTTTGTTAATATGTAGTGTCTACTAGGAATCTTCGTAAATCTAGTAAAGCTTGTAAAAACTAGTAAAACGTTAGTTTAAGAGGAGAATTACACTTATAAGTTTAGCTCTCAGACTTTTACAAAGATTTACATAAGTTGTTTATCATTACTTTACACCTGAAGGAACTCACTGCTTTATTTTTGACATTCACAGCTTTCGTAACTTCTTGTGACGTATCTGTTGCAGGTTACAGAGTTGTTTTTTATCGCTCAAGAGAGTAAAATTTACAAATGTAATTCTAGCCGAAAACTTAGAGGATCTATGAACGCGTATTACTTTAGGGTTAGAAGCGCTTTTCTATTTTAGTTTTCAGCCTTTTGTGATTGATCGTTGGTCATTCGTGTTTCAAGAACAGTTTAATAATATTAATTATGTCTCTGCAGACCTTTGGAGCATAAAGGAATTTTATTAATATGTAATATTACTTCATGTGAAATTTACATTCGTCGTGTTCAGCTATAGACACTAACGTCGCTTATAACTTTTCCACTTCATTTAATAACATAAAATTTTTCTTATTGTTTTTTTAAAGAAATCGATTTGAAGAAATAGAGTTAGTCATATCTGTCTACAGATAAAATCGATTACTTTATCAAAATAAGGTCTTACCAGATCGGTTTCACTCGCGTTTGAGGTTCCTGCTTCGCTCCTATGAGTCGTAGTGTGATATAAAATAGCCTATAATCTTCTTCAATAAATAAACTATCTAACACAAAAATAATTTTTCAATTCCAACCAGTAGTTCCTGAGATTAACACGTTCAAACAAACAAATAAACAAACTCATCAGTTTCATAATATTAGTATAGATTTAACTTATTGAATGGCTCCTACCACTTCGGTTCCGGACAACACGAAATATTGTTTTGCCTCTATATTCGAAGGCATTAGTAAATTTCCTATTAATTTTTCGTTTGAGAAAGACATGTGCTACTTTTTTCGCAAAAATAAAACGTGATGATTTTTAAAATTCTTTCAAGGGGAATCTTTCAGATTGTTCACATAGAATATTTATCAAAACCAATTTATTTGTTTGATTTTTAAATCAAATAAGAAATTCTTTCTTTGTTTAATATAGTACATTTTCAAATTGGTCCGATACATTTTTTTAACAAAATCGGTTCAGTAGTGTAGTGTGTGTAGTTTTTCAACGTATGCCAAGTATGAAATATAAGTAAACAAAACGTATTTTACTTTAAACAAAAGTCATAATTATTATACTAATTACATAAGCTATTTAAATTCAAAAATTGTAAAACTGACTGAAAAACTTCGAAAGAGCCTTTAAAATACTATTCGAGTAAAGTATATTTTGAGTTCGAGTTTCGAGTTTGTACCACACAAAACTTCAGCTAGTGGTCAGGAAGCATGAAAGGGTAGAGCCGGATAAACGCAGTTAGGGAGCTGATGGTAGAAAATTTGAAAACATTTGCTCGTATTGCAAAAGCTAAAAATAGTTATGCTTTATTCATAACGAACAATAATTTACTTTTGCTAAATCAACGCTGCGTTTATAATTTTAAAAACTTTTAGTACGATAGTTGAAAGAAGTTTTTTAGAATTGTGTTAAAGTTGTTATATAGATACTGATATAAAAAGAAAAATTGTCACAATGCAGTACTTTAAATGTCAATATTTTCGGTATTTATATAGCCATTTTTACTTAAACAGAAAAGAAAAATGAATATCCAAATATAGTTTATTCAAGTGCCTACTTGAAAGCCTTTTCACAAAAACTTTTGAATCAGTAAAAATTTATGCAATTATATTTTCTTTTTTTGTATTTTGTAAAAAAAGAACTACCTGATATCACCGCATAGGCGTCTATTGATGGACATGAAATAGAATCTACATTCCAAACGAGGGAGCTTTATATTTAAAAGACTATTTTTTTTTAATTTACGGTTCAAAAGTAAGGTTTAAAAGCCTACTTGATTAAGGTATATTTTTAATTTGAATTTGAATCCAGCCTATTGATGACCGCCAAAACTCGATTCCCTATCGAACAAATCGACGAGCAAATCATGTAACTTTTTTTCAATGAGCTCCCTAACTATTGAGATAGCCCTATAATGGGCATGTTCCCAATTACAATGCTGGTTAGTCTTAATGAATAACTGACGGCTTATTGCATTTATTGATATATTTCATCGTTAAACGTATAAATATGTCTTTTTGAGATATCATTAGCTAATAAGCTTAATTGTATTATGTTTCGAAAAACACCCAAGTTAACTAACTTTTATGTAAGAAGGAACCGAGATAGCTAATAATGGTTAGAACACATCAACTCAAACGATGATCGCAGGGTTCAAACTCCGGCTACACCGCTGAATTTCAAAGTGCTAAATTTGTGTTTAAATTCATCTCGAGCTCGGCGGTGAAGGAAAACATCGTGAGGAAACCTGCATGTGCCGGGAGACATTCTGATACATGTATATCCGCCAACACACAGTGGAGCAAAGTGGTGTATTAAGCGCTAAACCTACTCCTTAATGGGAGAGGAGGCCTTTGCCCAGCAGTGGGACATGTACTGACTATTACTTTACTTTTACTATATGTAAGTGTTTAAAAAATTAATATATAACATTATTTTTGATTAAAACAATTCACTTGTGAAGAAAAAGAAAACATAGCTTAAAAAGTACATTTTATCAGCTATAATTAAAATTCAGATATTATAGAAGCTTTAGTAATTAATATTAATAATTAAATAACAACAAAAAATCTTTTAATCTAATCCTTTTATAGGATTTCTATTAGGTTATAGGTATTTCATATTACTATTAATATACTTAAAACGTTGATTTACCTCAAATTACCTATTGCCAAAGAAAATGTATTTAATAAATATCAGCCTATATTGAAAAATTAAAAATATATATTAAAATATTGCGTAAATTGTAAAATAGAATGCATTACCTAGTTGCATGAAAGTTGGCTGATAGCTGAAGCTTTGGACAATAATACGTGTGTGTGGACTCAGATATAATAATAAATTTATTTATTTCCAGTTTGAAATCTTCCCGCATTACCCATTGATTAATATATCTGTAACTTACAAACGCAGCCTTTATAATGTTTATTAAATGTATGAATAATTTAGAAGGATGTAACAATACTATAAAATCATATAATAGTGTACTAAAACAAAAAAAAAATCCTATCCAGCAGCACCTCGTAGCAATATTTATACTGGAATGTAATAATTTTCATCATGTATAACAACAATACTAATGTTTCAGAAGAATACGTTTTTCATGTCTGAAATAAAAAATGATCCCAAATGTGTAAATAATATACGTGACATTTTTAATACTATCAAAAAATTGTATGTAAATATTCACGTGCATCATCGAGAACGATGTAACTCTGAATTAATTAAAATAAATTAAATGCAGTCTCAAACGATCGCCTGTTTAGAAAACACTACATTAAATACGAGGAGCTAGGTACCGTAGTACATAAGTAAGCAAGATTAAAAAACAGTCCAGTGCTTTCAAAGTGAGAGCCGGGCGCCTACAATATAATAAACCGAGGGAGGCGCCTCCCTGCCGCCCGCTCGCGCGCCGCCCCTCGCGCACGGAAAGAAATCATTTATGGCTCGAAAGGTGTAGTGTATCATTAACTTAAATAATTATGTAGGCGAAGTTCGAACCGACCGAGCCGCGCGCCGAGCGGCGAGCGGCTCCGGGCGAGGCTTAGGCGGCGGATAGTTTCGTGATTACAGTTTCGCATAATGGAGTGCGGAGTGGAGTGACTCGGGCTTTAATCATTGGGGAAATATTCCGCGCTCAGCTTAAAGCGCGAATTATTTTTTCAGGCGCATTTTACGCCGCTGACGCTGTTCGAGTACAATACATAGTGCAAATGAAACTAGCGGTACATAATGATTAAATCCTCGTCAAAGGCTTCGGCTCGCGTGACGCGGCTTGTAATTATTTTTATGAAGAGCCGTTAGGCGCTTAATCGGATTGTTTGCTGACAAACGGCCGAAGTGCTCCATACATTATGCAGGAACAATTATCTGTCTTGTTTGTCATTAAAATTTCATTTGAAGTCTAGATGATGAGAATGATTTACATATAAAATTACCAACAATAAATATATAAATATTTTATTGCAATTTTTATTTTTTCAGTAACATAGGGCTTGAAAATGTACTACATTTGTTTTGCAATAATATATTATAAAAAACTATGACATTGTGAGCCTACATTTGAAATTTGATTTTTAAAATGTAAAATACACAACTTTTTTATAATTTTTTGCGCATTACGTAATTATTTTAATATCTCAAAAAATAAGAAAGTAATCTATCTTACGTATTATTTAATATCTCTATTTAGAATATGCAACTTATGTGACAATTGATATACTTCACAAGTCGGAAATATCTTTATTTATTTCAAAAATAAAAACAACTTAAATCATTTTTTGTTTTTTTTTTCTTTTAATGAAATGACTCCTTGGAGATATAGCCTAATTATTGAAAAAGAACAATTAAAATCGATTCATAATCAGCACAAATACCGCACGATCACATAAAAAATCAGGCGGAATCAAAAACCTTAAGGTTTTCAAAAAGTTTAAAGTCGGTTGAAAACTACAACAAAAAGTATTAAAGACTTAACAGCATAAATATTCACTAGTGAAAATTCCGTAATCACCATTCAGTGTAGAGATAATTCGTTGCAAATTTAATGTAGATTTTAATGATAAGAAACGAAATTACTCTACAAAGTAAGTACGGAATAATTTACATTACATTTCATTTCAATCTTTTGCACTTTAAATGCAGCAATTTCACAATTGCAACGCATTAAATTCATCGCCGAAATATTTTAAATGGAAAACTTAATCTTAATAATCGCCGAATGTTTTATACTTAGCTCCCCGCGTTTATTTTAATAACCGTAATTGTCACTGTATCGGGGAGTTTAATCCGAAAACTTCAATATATTAAAATGGTATCTTAGATTAAATATCAGAAGACTACATTTCAAAGTTGTTATCTACAAAGTAATACGACAAATAAATATAACTCAAAATGAAAACAAAATACTTAACTAGGGTGTACTTAAAGTGTTACACCTTAGCCTTTCAAGTAGTCTTCTTTCAAGTTTTCAATTATAAGCAAGAAAAAAGATCAGAACTAGATGTTAAAACAGTTACAAAACTAAATTAAAACACTCAACGTTTCTTCGTTCTTGAGTAACACACGGAAAAAATACTTAAATACATCACGCAAACATTCGACGTTGGATTGATACGACAATGAACACAAAATACAACATGAAAAATGTTTTTTCCTTATTACAAGTTGCTTTCGGGCTAAGGATCATTTTACAAGTTATAATAGCAACATAAAGACTGGAAAATAATGTATCAATTAATGCAACAAAATTACAGATGTTTTGAAATATAACACTTTATAAATATTCCTATTTAGCGTGATAACTTAAGTATTAAGGACAACTTATTTGTCATATCTAATACATAATTTGAAAAAGTAGAACCATATTTTTTCACGTTTTATAATTAAGGTGGTAGGAACACAGCGCAACTACACAGGATTTAAATGTTTGATAACTACATGAAGAAAACTGACGATATTTAAAAGAGACAAACTGTAAGATAGAGATCTTCTTTATCAAAGATTTTCTTTTATTTTTTATGAAGTATTAATATACTGCAATAAGTTGCAGAACATAACAGCAAGTACATAGGAAGTTCTTCTTCGAATATACATGATTTAACTATTGAAAAGTAAGCAATGTATATTATTCTTTGCAGTTGAAAGTCCCAAAGAAAACTTTGGTGATTTAATCGCCTTTGATAAATATTTATCAACTGTCTACAAGCGACGTTTAATTTCTGAAATACTAATACAATTATCGAATCGTAACTACAGACGCTTGTAACACTTTATTCTAATTAAGTACGCGACTACACTGTTCGTCGATGCTGTAACAATATTTTTAATAATAAAAATATACTAACTCACTATTACACGACAGAGAGTAAATTTAGAACGACAAAATAAATAAAAGCTATGCTGGCGGTAGAATCGATGATTACAAGCTGTGCAATTCGATTCGATTCTTGTTTTGATGGCTTTTAGTTTAATTGTGCACAGAAATCGCTTTCACGCTCGTCATTTCGTGATGAAAAGCATCATCGTCTGTCAAAATATTACATATTTAGATATCGAATGTATTCAACAATTAACACATCAATCTAGAAAGATACAGCCCATTATATTTCTAACGATATAAAAGTGCTTAGCATTGCGATATTTCATCCCGAAAAGTAATTTAACCAGTACAACTTCAGGCGAAAGACAAAATACATTATGTTTCTTATAAACCTAGGCTTAACATTTAAATGTTTTTTTAATGTAGTTTTCTAGACAAGTAAGCTTTACGCGCCTTTGTTTATATTTTTTCTTTCCAAAGTTCGAGAATCGAAATATCCCAGTATCTCGAGTAGGTCTAGGTTTGTGTCCTAAATACAATTGATGATAATGATTTTATGATGATGATTTTAGCTTATAAAATATGCTTAAAGTTAAAATAACTCAGTTTTGATTTTCGTAATTACTAATTCTTCGTATTTATTCTGCAATAAATGAGCCGACATGGCCCATGAGGTTTTATACTACACGCAATGAGAATATACATATATTAGATATAGAAACGTTGAACTGCTGAAACGTTGCTTCAAACACTGGCTAGCATCGCTGAATTTTCAAGTGCTATTTTTTTATTTATCTCGTGATCGACGACCAAATGAAACGACGGTGATGGAAAAAATCTTTGTTGGGAGAAATTTGTGAAGACGTTTTGCACCTCTGACTTCTGTAGTTAAAGAGAAGAATTATCTTATCAAGTCTTTTGCCCAATAACGAGACTTGAATAAGAAAACATCAATATAAAATAATTAAAACATATTTGGCCATTCGTTGTAAAAATAGAATTCAATAATGTATTTTAATGGCAATAAAGTGTTGCTTTGAACAATTCGTTAAAAATAAAAGCCACTGTAGAATGAAAGCTTAGTTTGTTATAGTTTATTCATCGTCGTCAATGTCTTCGTGATTCACTTTGTAGTCTAGCTACTGACTATAGCTCATATGGATGCTGATAAGCAATAATGTGTTAACCTACAAAAAGACATATTCGGAGATATAATGTATTTCGATAATGCGTTACTTATTAAACATTAACTAAATACTCGTAAGTTCTGAAAAAAGTGTCTCAATTTAATATTTTGAATATTGAAGTGTGTACCATTTTAGCGATATGCAATGAACTCATGTACCTGGAAAACTTATTATTAGATACAACTTTTTATTATACCGTCTGCATTTATTTCATTCTAACCTTTATGAAAATGAAAAGAAAAGATGGATATATACGTCTTCAAACAAATTTGACATAGCATATATGGACGCTGATAGGCAATACTGTGTCAAACCACACCGAATTCATTTTGAGAAAATGGCTTCTAAAAATGTCAAACCTATTCTTAATAAATATGTTTAACTAAGTACATATACATATATCCACATTTTCGTTTATTTTTTGATAAAAGGTATAATACATTAAAAGCAGATTGATATATTTAATATATATACTAAAAAGTTTTTCAAATATTTGTGTTTATTGTATAAATTGCAAATACGCACTTGAAATTCGAAGCGATTATTTAAGAAAAAATTTTCCGTACTTATTTAGTTTATATGATTTTAAATGTTTTTGATTATTGTTAAATAGATGATGCGGTATCAAAATACATCAATATCTCCGAATTTAGCTTTTTGTGGGCGGACACACCATTGCTTATCGGCATTCAAATATAGGCTGGCTCGGCAAAAGCAGTACCTCATTCTGCAAAAATCTGTGGAAGTCGCTGATATAGGTAACTGCGTTTCGTACGATGAGGGAAAGATCTTAAAAGTGTAACCAGTGAAGATCTTGAAGTGTGAAGTGTTTGTAATGAAAAGGAACGGGGAGGCCGTTCCTTTCCCCTTCATCCCTCATTCCTTCTCAACCTGGCAATACCTCGTCCTATTATAGTGTTGTAAATATCCGTGATCACTCAACCTCGGATGACACATCGTTTGCCCGCTATTTTAATATAAAAAAATTGATAGTAAAAAAGCGAAATTTTCATGTAAAAATATGAATTCGTTGTTTATGGATGTGATGCACATGATTTTATATAGTAAATATTTCGGCAATCTTTATAATTTGTAGTCACAACTCCTATGAAATGTCTCTATGAAATTGTGGATTTTGTTCATTAAGTAATTAATTTAAATTATTTCCACCACTGCCGAAAAATTTAATGGAACAATTTTTATTTTAAGTGGTCGAAACATAACTGAAGAGAAGAGAAGCCAGGAATTGGAGCTTAATACACAACTACGTACAGAAGTAATATTTAAGTAAATAATAATAATTCTATAATAAATAATAATAATTTCCTTATTACTAATGAATCTATACTAATATTATAACGAGGTACATTTTGTTTGTAAGATTGTATGTAGGGGGTAATCTTTGAAACTACTGATCCGATTTGAAAATTCTTTTTGTGTTAGATAGCTCGTTTATTGAGAAAGGTTAGTACACACGCTACGACTCATAGGAGCGAAGCAGTAACCAAAGACGTGAGTTTAACCACGAGGGGCAGCTGTAGTATTAAGATGGGTTGGATGATAGAGAAGGTCATAGGTTACGTTTTTTTGCGAAAATAAAACAGAAAGAGATGAAGTAGGGGATAAACTTTTCCACGCACACGGTGTCACTGGGAACAAAGAGCCGAGAAAGAGTGGTTAGAACACGTCTATCTCAACCGAAGATCGCGGGTATAAACCCCGGCTAGCACCGCAGAATTTTGCGCTAAATTTGTGTTTAAATTTATCTCGAGCTTGGCGGTGAAGGAAAACGTCATGAGGAAACTTGCATGTGCCGGGAGAACCAGCAGTGGAGCAGCGTGGTGGATTAGGCTCTAATTTCTTGTCTAACATTTAGTATCAGACAACGCACTTCTTAAACGACTATAACTAGAAACTTCAGATTAAGACAAAGAATTTCCATGTCTAACGTAGGAAGGAACAAAAGAAGTTTTTTTTTAATTTACTCGCTAGAAAAGGCAAATGATTTTTTAGAATAGTTCGTCGTATTTATGTTACGAACATATAAATATTTTTTTTCTTAAAATAATATAATACAAGACAAACGAGTAGAAGGATTGTCGGATGTTAAGAGATCACCACTGAACATGAACACTTCCAGCACCGGAGGAGTCACAGATACGTTATTGAGTTCGAAGGGAGAAGGGGAGTCATGCGGAATAGGAATTAATGGAAAGGATGTATGCGGAATTCCTGATCTCTCACTCGTTGTACGAAACATAGACTAACTATTCCGATTTTCTTTAAAAGTGTGGTACTTCTTCGTTTAAGGCAAGCCGATTTGTAGTCAATGGGCTAGCTTGGCTCTATCACAATAGTGTTTAGAGAAATTTCTATAACAAGTTTTTCTTAATGAATTTACAGCTGTGAGTGAGTGATGGTTTTTTTTAATTCTCGCCACCGTGCGAAACAGCTATATTAGCTACTTCACGCCGTGAATGAGGTACTGCCTTAGTCGGGCCGGCCCGTATACGAGCTGTAGTCAATTTGCTAGGCTCTACCTCACAAAAATAGTATAAGACATATACCGATACAGTGACAGATACGCCAGTTATCGAGTACCTATAATAGAGAAAAAGACGTGTGGTTTTTAAGAGCGCTAAGCTAGGGTGGATTAGCGTTGAGATTGGCTAAGTTATTTGTAAAGAAAAACGTATAAAGAAGAAAATTCTAAATTCAGTGTTAAAAATAAGTGATACATGATGTAAGGCGCCTTTAGATATGTAGGTATCGTTTTTATATTCTCGCGCACTCCCGATAACCACTCATCTACTACGAATGATTAAGAATGTCTCGTTAATTTTATTAAATTAATCAAAAAAGTAAAGTCGTCATTAAGATTAACACTTATTGTGTTTTAGTACAAAATAATAACTCAAAATATATACCTCTCTCTCATTTTGAAACACCGTTATTTTGAAAATCAATTAGAAATAATAACGAAAATAACTTTCTTTAATTAAAGGAAAGTTTAGAAAATTGCTTGACATTGGATGTTGAGAGTAGAGCACTGCGTTATGCTCTTCGTTATGTAACGTGTAATATTGTGTTTGAATAAAAATAGAAGTGTTGTAAAAAAAATATTAACTATAAAAAAGGGTTCCAATGTGAGTTTTAAATGCATATTACGTAAAAGTTATATAGACTCTATATATTATAGACTATATATGGATGCTTAAAAACAATAATGTGACAACCCACAAAAAGTTAAATTTGTAGATATGGATGTAGATTGATAATTTTCAAGTCATTTAAACTAAATATGTACGTTCGAAGTTAATTTTAAATCAAATAAAATTAATTTGAAATCATTCAATATCAAAATAGAAACGAAAAGATGATCATATACTTCTTTAAACAAATTTATTAAGATGAGGTTTCCAATCTTTAGACGCCATTTTCTCAAAATACCTAATTATGCTTTAAAAAATTATCGAGTTTCTTGCCGGTTCTTCTCGGTAGAATCTGCGTTCCGAACCGGTGGTAGCTTCATTATTTATGTAATTTTTTTTTGTTATTTTCATGTACATATGTATGACGATACAAAAGTGCTCGTAAGAGCCTACTTGAATAAAGTATTTTTTTGATTTTGGTTTTTGAATAGATGTTAACTTAACCCAAACTAATAATAAATTTATTATTATTATTTTGATGCAAATCTATGATTTACACATTATTTTAATCTTAAGCACTTGAAAAATATGCGTCTTATTATGTAGGTTACATTATGCTTCTTTTACGTTACTAAAACTATAATTATTTAATTAATTTGGGAATTGACCATCTGAGCCTCTTATTTTTTTATTTATTTAGTCAAATGTTAGTTTTGACAGCCTATTTCATGAGTAGAATCTTAAATGTAATCGTAAATGCGCTAATGTAGTCGGTATAACTTAGAAAATATTTAAGTTTCATCGTCTAAAAAAAATTAAATATTCTTCGTTTCTATTCTCTTTGTCACCGCGTTCAAAATTGGTAATTCATTTTTCGATCACTTGCTATTGCTTACATTCGATTGACTTGATTGGTATACATCCGTAAGTTCGGTGACAATGTAATATTATAATGCCAGTGTTTTAGGCACTTCGTCTTGTAATATTGTAAATAAGACAGATATATTTTAATTAATATTATATAAAGTGGCTACTATCAAGCTGATTTGAGGTTATAGCGACTAGATTACACTGATGACATTTTATTGAATTTGGGCTAGTTTGTTTTTTTTATATTAATAAGAAAACATTCGATATCAACATCCTAGACAGGAGTTTTGGTGGTTGATGTCAATGGCGTAAAAACCAATAAGTTTAAAGAATTAAAAAAAAAATAATTCGTTAATATTTGAAATCTTGAGGCACTATAAGGTAGTAATTAGCAAGTTGTTATAAATGGATAAAAATTTTGTTTATTGACGATGTAATTATAGTTTTCGTATATAATTTGTTGGCAATCCAATAAAATAAAATGGCGTTAATAGTGAGAGTCGCTGCGGAGAAGCCTGAATCGGTAAAACGGCACAAAATTTTCGTCACTTATTCCAAAAGTACATTTTTCTATCGTTTGCAGTTGAAACAAGTGTACCCCTTCGGCCCTATTTATGATTGTTACAGCTAAGAGCAAAGTTGTACTTACATACGCGTGATAAGTATTTTGTAAATTTAGAAAGAATAGATATTTAAAATACTAAAATACTTACTACACTGAATGAATAATATGTCGATACATATTTTACATAACGATTTGAATTATATTTTTTAGTATTATAAAAATTATCTATTATAACTATCCTTGTCTTTTTAAATGTAAGGCGAGAATTACACTGATGAGTGTTGCTCTCACACGTTCATAAAGAGTTACATCACTTGTTTGTCATAACTTTGCATCTGGAAGAATTTACTGTCCGTGCCTTAACTTTTGACATTCACATCTTTCATAAATACTTACGACGTATCTGTTACTAGGTTACAGAGTTGTTTATATCAAAATTTCTCGCCTAAAAGTAGTATATTCTATAAAATTAATTAATTATACATATCAAACTAATCTTGTGCACCGACAGTTCCGTACGACTGACACACAACTCACGCTCAGCCGGTTTCCGGTTTTCATTATGATGTAAGGATATCTGCTACAGAAATATATATTATGTCAAATTTTCAACTACCAAACATTGTATTTTATTAATATCGAGTTAAATATAGGGCGAAGGAAAGTTTAATAATATCGCCTCAGACACCGTTTACGTACGGAACCCTAAACATGAAATATCACTCAATCACTGATAGAATGACTGGTCAATGACTAAACCACGAAAATTAGGTGCTAAAGCTTATAACATTTGCCGAGACGATAGTTTGTGTAATGCTTACGAGGTATTTAAGTAAATCTAAAAGTCCACATGTAAAAGTTTCCCATCCCTTTGAACTTTTAACTTCCGGATAAAAGTTTCTCATCATCATTAGGTGACCTGCGTGAATATTTCGCAACAATAGTAATTAGTAACGTAACATTTTTAAGCTGCAATATAATAATGATAACATTAATTTTGAGATATTTATTAATTTTTTATAATTAGAGCGAAGTAAATTGGTTTAAGCTTATACAATATATTTAGATAAAAGTTAAATAATAGTTTTAGTCTAAATTTTAGAAATGTAAATATATGAAAATTGACAATGTTCAAGTAAAGGAGCATTCCGCAATCGGATTGTCTTAGCTTCTAACAAATTGATATAAGAATATGTTGTGCAGAAGGGTATACTATCGGGGATAGTTCAATACCGCATAACTAGTTTTTGAAAAAAGGTCCATCTTTAAATCAAACGGTAAATACAAAAAACAAACTAGCTAAAAATTAAATAATCAATATTTGTAAAATTACTACTTAACATAATTAAATTTGACATATCGTCTGCGACAAAAGCAATAAATGTAAAAGAAGTAACCTAGGCTTTACTTTACCTACTTTACTTATTTTAATTAATAAAAAATAGGGATACTCGAAAACGAAATTGAGCTAGGCAATAATATCATTTAATATTTCTTTTATAGAAAAAGCTAGACACATGGTTTTCTAGTATCCCCAACAATATTTATTATAGTTTTTAGAAAGAAAATTCCAGTCAAGGATAAATTGCCAAGAAAACAGAAATGTTCTTTAAATATAGAGAAGTACAAATATGGAGCTGAAGTACAGAACAAAACAGCGAAACATAGTCAAATTTATCTTCTCTTTCAGGATTAATTAACAGTTCTTATGAGGTAATATATATTATTATCATCATCGGCAAGTAATATCTCAGTCTTGGTCGGTAAAACGTGTTTACATGTCTTTAGGAAAATGAAAGAACTTGAAAAAGTCTTTGACTAATCTCAGCAATATGAAGGCCAAGAATAAGAGCTGTCCACAGTGACACAAATTTTTAACAGCCCAAAAAATGATTTTTTCATTGAAAATGATCTCTAGCAAAGTTCACGTGGTCACCCGCTGGGCTAATCTGAATAGTCAATAGGAATCATAGGGGTCATCGATTTTGATGTATTGGGTGATCTTATTAACGTTTTCAAATATTTATTTACAAAAAAAACACACACAAAATGTAAAATTATCTTACTTATTTATCTTAAATTTCAAATTAATTTAATATGAAACATATCAGTAAAATTGCCACCTCGGAACTCTCAGCTGGCGTTGATTCGTGCGAGGTAATTTTTGATGATTTTCACCGTGGCAGAGCCTAGCTATAGCCCAGTGCCACAGCCCCACCACGCTTACAAAATATCGGCGTGAAGTAGCTAATATAGCTTTGTTTCTTACGGTGAGTGAGAGAACCATGATCCTCGCCACAATTATTTTCCTTACTTCCTATCTCATTCCTTTCGAACACCTCTGGTGCTGGTCCATGGGAGCAGTCATCACTTTACATGAGCTTTCCCGCCTACTTGTTTGTCAGCTTCATTTTTAAGTTAACTTAACAGTTGGAATCAAACAAATTTACTTTACTTCTGTTATTTTTTTAACCCTCTTCTTATGCAATTATATTTTCACCCTGAATTTTTTAAAAACATTGCCCAAACTAAAGAAAATGACAAAAATAAAATTCTTTCTTGTTATTAAACACTGAGGGCGCCATACGAACATTTATTCCTCGCAATGTAATACAAATAATATTATATTTTACAAACAAAAAGTAATAAATTAAGATTTTATTGTTTAACTATTAGATATTCGATTCCCGAGCGGTGTTAAGTCTTTTTGCAAATCTTGCAGCTTTTAATAACTTCCAAATCAATGACAAGGTTTCTTTCAACAGACTTCTCTATCTCTCATAGTTTCAAATATCTCGCTATTTACTATTGTAACTTACATTATATTTTATATATTTTTTATTTTTATATCCACTATTTATACAATTTCAACTTCATTGTTTTACAAATTACATTTATTTAAACGGTAATTGTATTTAAACCTTGGGAAACATATTCTCTTTGTATCAATAATATTACTAAACGATTAAAATAAAATTATCTTATTTAATGTAATTGTAGTGACTTTTATTAAAAAATGCAATTCTATTTCATGAGGCAAAACATTTTACACACGCATCGTACAATATGAGAAAGACAATGATATATCTAACAATTTACAATACCACAAAGGATGATAAGCAATAATGTGTCAATCTAAAAAAAGTCAAATTCGTAGATTTGATGTATTCCGGTAATGCGTCAAGTGTTTAACAGTATTCAAAAAATGTAAGTCATCTATACTAAATAAGTATATAAGAAAATCTTAATTTAATTTTGCAAATATTAAAGTGTGTTTTGACCATATTTTCTTTGCAATATGTAATATTGTACTAATCTGCTTTTTATTCATTATACTCTTCATCCAAATAGAAAAGAAAAGATTCATATACATATATATTGAAACAAATTTATTTAGAATATATTTGACACAATTAGACACCATTTTCCTAAATTGAAGGCCGTGTGGCTTGACATAGTATTGCTTATCAGCGTCCAAATATCCCAACTTATTTGCTAACTTAATTACTTATTCGCTAGTTTGCTTTTCAGCTGCGAGGGAGGAAACGAAATATTTGTAAAGATTTTTTAGTTCTTTTTGTAAACTTTTAAAAGGGCCTTAATTTTTTTTAAAGTGAACCATGCAACCCGACTGCCACTTTATGTGTGCATGTACAACTGTATATATGTACATAGGTATGTGTATTTCTTTAGCGACCTCTGTAGCCTAAACGACTTGATGAATTTAAACATAATTATGAGGTTTTAGGTTCGCTTTAATTGCGGGACTGACGTAGTATATAATATTTTTAGGCAGAAGGGTTTTTAATTTTGTTCATAATACTTAGGTCTTGTTAAATAGAATTTTTTTTATATCTTTCTCTTATTGCTTTTTTTACATTGAATGAAATTAGTCATTACCATAATATATTTAAAAAAAACATAATAATATACAAGAAAACTGAAATATCGTAATATGTTAATTATTTACATCATAAAAATATAACACTGAGGACTATGTATAATGTGTAGTACAACGGGGGTTCTTTCAGTTAATTTTAGCCGTTTCTTCCAGACATGTTCATTCCAAACACGATTTATTATTAATCTTCAAAAAATATTAACAACATATTTGCTTATAAACATTACAAGAACTATCCGGGAGTATAAAGATAAATGTTTATTACATTTAAAGTAAATTAACTGTAACTATAATAATACATTTATATTTTGTAGTTTTTAACGAATACAACTTATTTATTGATATGAAAAATATACAGCAAGTAGGTACATATGAGGAACAAAGTTTCCTTCTGAAAAAGTAACATTAACCAAATGTTATTTCAAAAGAGTAAACTATGTATTCATTAATAATTAAAATAGTTAATTATGATTATTAATTTTTTTGTAAATATTTTATGTGTATTGTAAATGAGCTTTTTAAATAAATGAGTAAGTCAATAAATAGTAATCTTCATCATTCGTAAATAGATACATTATATCTTAATATAATTATAGAATCAATAATCTTAAGATACCTATATTTTAGATTATATTATTATATTAGATGATGCACACAGCTTTGTCTGCGTGTTTTATTATTATTATTTCAACCAATTATACTCCTTTTTCCACAATAAAAAGTCCTTTCACAGGCTGTATACTATCTCTGTATAAAATTTCATTTAAATCAGTTTAGTAGTTTAGGCGTGACTGCTTAACACGTAGACAGAGTTACATTCGTATTAACAATAAAAGTGAGGATTTTCGTATAAATATACAAAAATATTTTATGTTATATTTAAGGATAGTAGAAGTAAGAAACACAGTGGCTACAAATAAGACAAGATTACTGCTATTAATTCAAAAGGATAAAAGAAAATCAATATTTATTTTATTAAAAATATTCATTGCAGTTTAGATACGGTAAGTATTGTCATCACGAAGCGATATATTATGACAGTTTTTCTGAAATTTGTATTAAAACGGACGGAAATTCAACCGACTGAATGTATCCTCCGCAATTTAACCCTTTGGTTTTCAATTGGGATAATAAACTCTTTCAAACGAATAACTACTAATAAAAATTAACCACATCGCTTAAAAAGTCGCCGACGAATTTACATAAACTCGTTCACTTGCATCACATGACAGTTACATTCAGTTTTAAAAACTAAGCTTCTAAAACTATTTTGACGAAAATTCTTTGGGACCAATCTGAACGTATATACTATAAAAGATATACTTTCATATAAAAGAAAATTTTTCACATCGGCTTAGATATATACCACATATGTTGAAGTTATAAAGTAACAAACATTTTAAATAAACATACACTACTAACTGAGAACCTGAATATTAAAGTTGGTTAAGTTTACGACACCATTAGTCCTTTTTTTTAATGTTTCATTTTTGAAAAAATGAGAAATGTTACATGTTATTGTATGTATGAGTAACCTATAGGCGGCCTGCTTTGGGGAAAATGAAGATAACGATGCTAGGAACAATAATACATACATCCTCCATTGCTATGAGTCTAGTGTGAATTTGCAAACTGTACATATATTGTCATCATCTATCGCGAAACGGTTGCCGCTCTTTTTTGTTCATAATAAATCTTAAAACGAAAAGATACAGTATACGGTTTACACAGTCTAGACCCTCTGGCACTTCTTCCGCGACAGGAGAATTTTCTCAGAGATTTTCATTCATCGCCAAGAAAACATAAATTAAAAAAAATAATTAACCCATTTATGCAAGCTCCAATTGAGCTCGTTACCATCGGCTTGCGATCTCACTAATATTAACCGCTGAATGAGTTTGTAATTATACCGAGAAGGGTCATCATCAAAATTGTATTCTTTATATAAATATTACAAAGTAATGCCCTAAATAGAAGTTCGCCTAGAAACAATTCAATGATAACTGATAAACGATGACATAAAGTCTCAAATTCAAATCAAATACGTTATACAAACAGTATTTTAGGATCATCAATTTCTAAGTGCGCCATGTTAGTTCCACGTGAAGCTACCGTCGCCGCCGCCGTGGATTCCACCGAGAAGAGCCGATAAGAAAATCGGTAGGTACTCTAATCAAAGACGTCGATGATGAAGTAATCTCAATATTAGAGATTTTAAAACAATAGCAGCAACAATTTGAATATTATTGTTTTATTAGTGGCTAACTGCCCCTCGCGATTTTACTCACGCTTATGAACACTGCTTCGATCTTATAACCATAACACCGTCCTCAATAAACAGACTGTCCAACGCAAAAAGAATTTTTTCAATCGTATCCGTAGTTTCACAGATTATCCCTTACATTCAAATTTAAATTTTACCCCATTTATAAAATTAGTATAGATATAGATTTAAACATAACTGTGTTCATTGATAGCACGTACGATGCATCCCAACGAAATGCAAGCTCTATCTAATTTTAGAATCTAAATATTTTTATTCAAGTTATTTTTGATGGCAATCAACTATAATAATTCTGGATGGTAAAGAGAAAAAATGTAAATGATTTAAAAAGCGAGAGATTATTAATTTATTTACATTTAACATTTTAATAAAAAAATTAGTATTCTTTAAATTGTAAAAATAACTTTTGATAACTATAATACTTTCATTTGATCTGTTGCGATGGTAATAAGCACGCAATGGGTGTTCCAATCAACGCTTTACATAAAGGGGTGTATAACCATGATTTCCAGTATTTTATTTATATCCATTAAAAACAGTTTTATTTCAGTTGATTGATATTTCACAGAAGTTGTCTACCGAAAAAGTTACGCCACTGTGAATTAAAGGCGTAATTAAAATAATAACAGCCCAATCCGAGCCGCAGTCGCTGCTTAAACTAGCAGTGCGACTTAAACTACCGAAAACATATTTTAACATGAATCTGCATATATTTGTATTATTTTAAAATATTCTTTTTTTAATCAATCGCAGGCAAAGTGAAGGTGTCGAGGACTCGTCAATTAACGGTTTCCTGCGGTTAACCCCCCTCCTCGGCAACCCCCCGTGCGATGCGTCCCCCCCTCCTCGCCCCACGCCCCCCGACTCATTATCATATCAAGCGCTATGCTCACCGCTCCCCCTCACCAGTAACAAGACATATCTTTATTTCATGCTGAATTTGAAACGTATAAACATAAACCTGTCGGAATAACTTCAATTAACTATATAGATTTTTATTTTCGTTTATAAACATTGTTCTGAATAAAACTTGTATTCTATATGCGCAATGTTTTTCTTATTTTTATTTCGTGTCAATCTCCTTGCAATTACAACTTAGACATTGTTATTGTGAAAATTAGCAGAAAAAGTTCGAAAACTTCTAAATATACCTAAAATATTTTTAACAGTTTAACATATTCATTACAGATTAGTTAGCTACTTAAACATTTAAGTATTTTCTTCAAGATCAACAAAATGATAAGTGACTATGAATATTCCATCGCTTCTTTTAAAAAATAATGAGGAGCTTAACCCACAGAGGAGAGGAGCTCTACCGACTAGCCAATATTAATGTCTTAGAATTTCTTCCAACTATTCCGCGCGATATTTGCTTCATCGCCGACAGCAAATTAATATAAACAAAAAACTTTTAAAAATCCTAATAAACTCATACTACCTCTTGCTCTATTTTCATGCGATGCACCTCTCACATCATTCTAATAAAACTCGCGTGTTGATTTAAACACATTTTGATTTGTATTGATAAGTAAATACCCAGTATAACGGTAATAAAAGTATAACCAGTAATAGTATCCAATAATAGTAAGAGTGACATTGTGACTTAATACCAAAACTGAAATAAAAATTATTATCAAAATATTTATCGGTTCTAATCTGGATTTACAATTTAATCACTTATTATTTTTCTTGATGTTTTTAAATTGGATCCGTTTTGTTTAAGATCTTACTGTAAAATATACAAAATAACATGATATATTTATGAGCAGCAAGAAGAACATATCGCCAAGGAATAAATTTTAATGGCTGAATACTGAACCGTTCACAAAAGACCAGAAATAAAATAGGTTTTTCTATTTTACTTTCTATATCTTATAAGGAACATACACCCCGCTAGAATAATTTACAAAATTTCATGTTCCCATCCCAAAATTTTTCATAACGCGAAACTAATAAATAGCGTTACAATTTGCCCTGGGGATGGAAAATACAAATATACAAGAACGAATATTTTTTTCAGTACAAATTGCAAACCGTTAAAGAACCCCTTCGAATAAGTTCTGGTACGAAAATCATTTTTCTCTTATTTATTTACAAATAGACTTAACAATTTTCTAAAGCATAACAGTGTATTAATTCTTAATTAAGAACTCTACATAAAAATAGAGCATAAACCAAAAAAGTTTCTACTATATTATTAATTTTTTTTAACTGAAAATGTATATTTTGTAGCGACAAATAGTTTTAATAATCAATTTTACAATTTAAATACCCTATTCACGTCAAGTATTGACGACACAATAGAACAACAGACCTTTTTTTCACATCCTTCACCGTTTTTCTAGTCCTTAACTCAATAGTCAAGTTGCAGAGGCTTGTTAAACCCGTATGATAGTCGAGCACACTTCTCCGTTAACGTAAAAAACTCACTCGAGTAAACAAAAGTGTATCGCGGCTAGAAACCTTTATCATTAAAAATCGCTGCGTGGAAGAATAAATCCTGCTTTTTAGCTGTAAACGGCGAATCCGTTTCGCCTCCATTGTCTCTTGGGTGACAATAACAGTAGAAATATAAAAAGTACAATATTACAATAGTGACGTGTGAGCGACGTATAGTCTCATATAATCTGTGATTTTTTTAAGATAATGCCGTTATATCCGTGGCTTAGAAAAATATTTATCGGTAGTTTTTATAGTACCTATTGTTTAAGCTAATGTCTTAAGATTTCGTTGTGTTTGAGTTTCTTTATAGTCTTGTTTGCTTTACAGTCGAGGAATCAATGAAACGAAAAGGCTGAACTTTTTCAAATTTGATGGAATATCAAAATGTGGTACACAGCTTCGTTTTTATTTTTCTAATAAAATTGACAATGATCCGAGACCATTTTACGTAGATTCAAACGTCGCGAAGAACAACTTATCGTAAATCATTTTCACAGAAGAATAATACATGATACTTTTTCAGTATACAAAACTTTCTACAAAAAATATAATATGACTTTTTATAACAATCGCTATTTCCAAGATAATTCGACCAACAGCATTAAAATAAGTAGACTTTGATATTCACTGGCTAAGTCTCACTCTGATCTTCCGACACAACGTCAAAATGATGTTTTCAAGGCAATAACCACCTCTACAGCCTTCACAAACATTCTTCTGCTCTGCGCTGCGCTGCAGTCTCAATTGCTTCTCAGCGTACGAGTAGCCCTCGTTTATGCTTTGCTACAATATATAATGGCTCTACTAATAATAACTTCTTATTTTGGAAACCTATCTGAAGTGCACTGACTACAGCTCGTAAAAGAAGTAGCTCGATCAGAAAAATACCATTCTCTCACAGATAATCGGGGTACTTTAGCGTATCGTACGGCGAATAAATGAATCGAAAAAGCCTGCCCTCCTCTGTTACTTCCTGTTCTCCTTATTCCTAATAAAGCCTGCATCGCATTTGTGGCTCCTCTGGTGCAGCAATATTCACAGCCACGATCACTTTAAATCAAGTATCCCGACTGTTTGTTTGTTTAGTATTACTTAACAACATTACGATGCTTTTATTAAATCTTTATACCACACTGCGACGACGATAACGATCGGTAATATTTTACCAAGTAGAGAGTATGATACTTTAGAAAGTGTGCTCGGAAACTTCGCGACCTTGTTTCTTCCTCACTTTTTTACCATTGAACAACAGGACATCAACAGTGACATTTTTGGGGTCGATATTCCACCAATGCGACGAAAACGATTCACATGCACGTTTCTGATAAGAACCACTAATATATGGACTTATATATTTATTATTACTATACGTACCATGAAGCTTAAAGCGTCCAGCGCTTGCCTATTAACCTTAAAGTGCCGAGTCGCAACGTGCTCATGTATTTTGGCTCTTGAAGAATGTTTTGCCGGACACGAGTTTAATTTAAAACTTAATACCTATCGTCAAACTCAAACCCAAACTCAAAAGCACTTTTGAATCATCAAGCTTTAAATAAATTGTTTTAAATTTTTATAAAGCCATATAAAGTATATTTAATGTTTTTAAATCTCTTTAGTTATTGTGATTGATGAAATACAGCTTTCTGGCAGGCAGACAGACGGACAAACAAACAGATAGACCGTGAAGGCTTAGTATTAGGGTCCTGTTGGCACTCTTCAGTTACGGAACCTTAAACCCTCTCAAGCTATCAGTAACTCAGACGAAAGACAAAATATCAAAATTTTATACAGAACAGTTTTTGTTATATAAGTTATGAATACTTCTGTATTTATATATATATCTTAATTGCATACAGACATGACGTGAGAAGTAGTCAGAATGGATTTCCGTTGATATCGGAAAACCGATTTTTTCCGCGGAAACAATATTTCCTTTAATTCGCATATCAAAATGTTTGAATAAGGTTTATGGTTTTAAAGTGGTGGTGATATTATTAACTGTAATGGTAAACAACACCAGACTTTTAAAAAAAGGGAATAGGATTGTAAAAGTTAAACACGTGGTTTCATTTACTTGGATGGCTTACTTATTTCAGTTTTTTTTTTATTTAAAATCTAAATTACTAAATTTATTTTGATGAAAATTCTATGAGATCTATGGGAAAATATACCTACCATTAATCGATCTACCCATTTTCGAGTAATTGAGGAAAGTCCCTGTCGAATTGAGAGAAGAGACAACAATAGTTTTAATGGTTTTGATAAACCTACAACTATATAAAGATTGCAGACGAAAATTACATTTGTAGGACATACAACATTCCATAAGCTGGTAACAAGCACCGAAGTTACATTACGAAAGCTGTGGCTGGCTAAAATAAAGGTACTGACGGATCTTTCACGAGTAAAACAATGACATATAACTTATGAAAATCCTTATGAAAGTCTGAGAGCAAAACTTATAAGTGTAATTCTCGCTTATTAAACATTGTTATCATTGTGAGAAAATAAGTTCCGAGTATTTGTTTATATTTTCATTTAATAAATGTTCAAGATTCTTCAAATAGGGAGAACGTTTAAAACTCTACGTGTATTATTTTCTATGTTTGTTACCTCAGAACTCCGAATATAAACGCGCTTATCAGCTAGTGAAATAGTTTAATTAACAGGATGGTGAACATTATTGAACGAACAATAAAAGCTTATACCAATGAAAGATATGACATAAAGATAGTAGTGACACATGGAAAAGAATTCCAACATTTCTTAATTGGTTTTGAAAATTCATTTTTATATCGGTTATCTCGTTTGGTTGTCAAAATAACTAGAATTAGTAAGTTAATCAATACAAGACAATCAATACAAGAAATTACGTATATTGCTTTTAAATAAGGTTTTTTAAAAAAAGTCCTATTTTCATTAAGTAATCTTATACTTACAAGACACACATTTGGGAAAAAAAACATAAACGAAAGAAGATTCATAAAAGTTCTTAACTTATTGTTAACACCGCATTAATTGGCGCAGCGACTTAATTCAAAAATATCTAAATAAAATAGAATATTCTATTTATTATAACTACTAAAAAGTAAAAACTTCATGATGTGTTAGGATTATTGATAGTAATTTCATATTTTGACTATTTTTAAACAAGTCGTAATAAAATAACTTTGAAAAAATAGGACTCGTTTTAAAAGTATTATTTATCTGTGCCTTTAGGGACCTTCCTCGTGTCTGTCTCTGTAATTTTCATGAAATTTTGCTACTTGAATAGGCGGTAAGTAAATCATAAAACTTTATTACCATGTTCTATATTCTATTTGTGCATACTGATTTTTCTTCATTTTGTTAAAATATCTTAATTTTTTCATTTTTAAAGATTATTACTTTAAAATTATACATGTACAAGAAAGTATATAATATATTCTTTTATTATTAACTATGTTGGCATGTATTTAAAATTTATAGCAATTTGGATTTTCGAAAATAGCTTTGTTTATTAGCATTATTCAAAAAATTTCAACTCGTTTAACTAAATAAGGACGAAAGAAAGGTCTTAATTTAATGACTCGAATATTGAAGTGGGTTTTATATTTTGCAATATACAATAATCTCGTATATTTGAAAAGCTTGCTATTAGATCAAACTTTTTATTACACCAATAATGTTTTAATTAATTACACCTTTTATTAAAAAAAAAGGTCGATACATACTTCCTCAAACAAATTTATTAAAAATAGGTTTGACATCTTTAAACGCCATTTTCTCAAAGTAAAGTTCATGTAACTTGACATAGTATCGCTTATCAGCGTCCAAAATGTAACAATCTAAAAGTGGTCAACTAATTAACGATAAGCAGTTTAGTAATATGTTACAGATGCACCTTATTTTCCAACTCATAAATCAACTGTCAGAATATAGACAATTCAAATTCAATATAAACATTATTTTAATAGAAAAGCCTATTATTACAATTATATATAAATAAGATCTTTCAAATTGTCAATTTAGAAGTTTGTTGTATGAGTTCTACGTTATGTTGCCACCGGCTCGAATTGTCGATTCTACTGAGAAGAACCGGTAAGAATGTCAGTAATTTCTCTTTTAAAAATGTTTTTGTCTAATAATGTTGGATATAATTAGCTCCAATTATCTTGTAGCATTTTGTACCGATAGTTGAACGTTATTCACAGGAATAGTACAGACTAGCTAGCTGATATTATAATTTCACAAACGAGTAATCGCACTGTACCTTCGTTCACCACACAACTTTTCGATAATGTGTTGTATTTATATGATTATTTTTAATGCACCAAACACCGTGATGTCTTGCGTGATTTTACACCAGCAGAGTTGATAGTGAAAAAGAAGCTTTTTTAAATTTTTTAACTCGAATACTTTTATTTTACACTAGATGCGCTTCGCTGTCACTCGCGTTTGTGGTTACTACTTCGCTATGAATCATAACGTGATGTAATATAGCTTTATAACCTTCCTCAATTCCTAACGCAAAAATATTTTTTCAAATAGGACCAGTGGATTTAGGATTTAAACAAACAAACAAATTTTACCTCTTTCTAATATTAGTAGAGAAAACATAATATCACATTGTAAACGTTTTTCATAAAGTCGGTGAGAATATAAATTAAAAGACGGCCATTCGTATTCATACAAGCCACTATATAATTTAATAAAATTGTGACTTTACAAGTTGCTGCTCATCTTCTCTTTAATAAAAAAGTTTATGAAAATAGAATAGCAACTGTTTTCTTAGTATTGAGCTGCATTACGATTTAAATAATGTTTTTACTATCTTCATACCTTTACTTTAATTTACCAAATTCAACATTAAAATACTTCTTTAACCTAATAATATCGGCCATTTAATCACAATTCCAAAATAAATCTAATTCGTTTTGGACAATTCATACATCTGACTTCAGCGACCTCTGAAGTTAAGGCGATAACCATAGAATAATACAGGTATTGGTAATAACAATTGTTTAGATAAGCTTAATGTGCTCACTAAATTAAAGCGAGGCTGATTTACTAGTTACAAATAATTGGATGCTGATAAGCAATAATGTGTCAACCCACAAAAATTCAAACTCGGAGATATTGATGTATTTTGATTAAAATAAAATCAAGACATATAAACTTAATAAGTACGGAAAATTCTCTTAATTAATGTTTCGATTTCCAAATGCGTTCCATATATTGCAATTTATACAATAATCTCAAATATTTGAAAAACTTTTTACTAGATAATATATTAAATATATCCATCTGCTTTTTATGAATTATACCTTTTATTCAAAAAGAAAAGAAAAGATATACTTTTTCAAACATATTGTAGAGTAGAAGTAGAAGTAAACATAATGTTAAGAATAAGTTTGGTATCTTTAGACGCCATTTTCTCAAAATGAATACCGTGTGGCTTGACACAGTATTGCTTATCACTGTTCAATTGTACTAATACAAATATCCGAAAATCGTCATTGTTATGTCACATAACTCTACATTAACACCGACGGATGACTATATAGATTTAAAGTGTTTCTAATTACGCGTTCGTTTACTGTTTACTCACGTTAAAATAATATATTAATATTGTCATTATAAATATTACCGGTTAAAGTCGAATTATTTAATATTTGATTCCTCTTGAAATGTATACCGACTCTTGACAGAGAGTTGCAATTGCGACCAACTGAAAGGGTTGCATCGAATCTTTCTGAAACTCTTATGATAACTGTCATGTCTTATCTCATCCTACTACTATTATACATGCGAAACTTCGTGAGAATAGATGGATTTATATATTGGTCGATGACTGTTTGTTACTAAAACTATTTGGGGAAACTTTACAATAATATAATTTATACATCAGAATAAACCGCTAATTTTTAGCACACGGCCGAAGCCGCGAGCAGATGCTAGTAATAAAATGTGACGTAAGAAAATAAAAAAATATCTGTATTGTGAGACGCATCTAATAATGACATCGCGAGACTCATCTAAATATAAAGATAATTAAAAAACCTTACGCTTACAAAATTGACATTATATCTTAACTCTAGCAGACCGTGTGAACTAAGGTTAATACTTAATTAATTACAAATGAAAACATTGTAGTGCTACTAAACATTACATTACTGCTCATTATGGCTCATAAGTAATTTTCATCTGCATTAGGATAACGTCGTATTGCTGAACATTCTCTTGTTTAGGAGTCCATCTGTACATGTATTCATCTTGTAAAGACATAACTATAATTATTAATCATGTAACTTTTCAGAGATTTTATTAACAACCCAATTTATTTTTAATTATTTATCGGAGTCATCTTGGCTGTATATTTTACACCTTTGATTTAGTATTCTTTATTGATATATTTCTTTTCTTACTGATATTCAAAGTAACAATATAAATAAGAATAAATTATTAATGATAAACGACTTAAGAACCGAAAGCAATGACACCATAAATAACTACTAATATATTTTAATTTTACTTATCTACAAAAGTATAATATAGTTACAGCTACTACAAGTTATATAAAAATTCAAATATACCTAACTAAAAATTATCAATAAATATTAAATATTAAAATCGTATAACAAAACAAAGTAGTGTTAAAAGTTTTTTTTTATTCAAAACTAAATTAATTTTTAATTTTTCTTGAAATAAAATAAAGCCTGACTCTATTTTCTGAAAGTATTTGAAACGTCTAATAAAAAAAACATTGTCTTCTAATTTGAGACATTGTCTTGACCGTCACAAGTGATTACAAAGAAGTCATTGTTACGGGTGCTGCGATCAGGCGAAACAGAAAAGGCCGACGGCTTAGTGAATTCCTTAATAAGTCATTATTCTGCTGTTCTTTCACTCACAAAGAAACAGCTGGACTTGTTGATCTTCCAAGAAAGGTGTTTTATTGAGACATATGCTCATGAGTTTCTGGCTACGATTTGATCGACGTAGAAGCCACGTATCGAGGCCGCGGAGCGAGCTCGGCCCGCAGCGGCACCGCAGCATTTTGCCGACATTTAAATAAATAATTGTTATTCACGTCACAATTCCAGCGTTATTTTCTTCGTTGAAGGAGTATTCATGAGAAACGCTGCGAGCGGCAGCGCCGCGCTAAATGGACTTCATTACGCGCAAAAAACGCCTCATTCCGAACATCGTCGCCGGCTGCGTGCACGAATTATGCAATTTCATTTCAATTTGCGGTCGCAAAGACTCGCGGAGGGTGGCGGGCGGCGGGGCGCGGCGCGAGGGGGGCGGGCCCACCTATTAAGGCGGCTGCACACACGACGCAAGCACACACTTTTTTTACCACCCCCCGGGTCACGCACAGGCGAAACTCCGCCGTAACCCGACTCCTTAAAAGCGACGGCGACGAGAGGGCCGCTGATTAAATTATTTCTCCATTATTTGATTCGCCACCTCTTTCAAAATGGCGACAAAATTTTTTGCGTGCGAACAGACGTTAGCGAGGAATATACAAACACTCGGCTATACCTCTCCCGCTCTTTGATTACTGTGATTAAGTAACTATAAGTAATTAAAGAGAACCCCTTCGTTAAGTTTGAAAAATGACAATAATGATATACACTGCGCCGTGAGCGGATTATTAATGTTACAATGGAACTATGATTATTCCAGCATATTTTACAACTAAAATTTTTATTAAAATTTATTAGACATGATACAACCAATACTTAAGGAATACATTTTATTTAAATTTTATTTTTTAAAAATTTTTTTACAGCGTTCATTTGAAACTTCATTCATTTTCAACACTTGAAACGATTTTTTTCTTTCATACATAAAAACTATTATAATAGTAATAATCCAGCCCATTTTAACTCTACATCGCCTACATACTCAACTAAATATTTTGATTTAGTATTAAACATCCAAATCAGTGAAACGAAATGTCAATTTTTTTTGTAAGTACAATTTAATAGCGAACAATAAGTTAAAAAAAATCACTTACATTATAGTTTGTGATTTCAATCGATTAAATAAAATTAACCCAATTATGCCCTGTCTTTTAAGGCAACTGTGAGTTGTTGACACTAATTTGTCGCAAGTATTAAATTTATCAATCTTTACAATCATCACATTCAGGTCAAATGTTACACGGAAACTGCATCCGTCTCAAAATTCTTTATAAAGTAAATTATGACCGTGGTATATTAATTATAATTATCATATTTGTATATAATGTCCTGATTAAAAATAAAAACTCTAAGGCGATAAAACATGACAAATAAAAAAACGAATTTCTCTTTAATTCGACTTTTGACTAACGTAGAGTCAATTAGTTTTAGAAATTCGAATTTATAATATTAATTAAAAGTAATTATTAAAGTTTATTTGCTTCTTTTGTACAATAAGGCGAATTAAATGCAATACGAAAACAGAGCGCCGCGCTCTGCGCCCGACGGCATTTTTCGTGACGTGGACTCTGACAAAACTCTTTGAAACAAAAGGCGGGACTAATCAACAAAAATGTAAAATTACAGAACAAATTAAGTATTATTCAAAATAAGAAACAGGATTGACATCTTTTTAAATTGCAATTACTTATAATACAAGTTAATGTTTAATTTAGTAATTCCGTTTTTATTGCATAGTATACATATCCTTATCTACAGTTTTCTTACTTTTTCATCAAAGAAATAATGTCTGATTATTTACCATAAAGATGATTTAAAAAAAATCAATAATCATATAATAAATTAAAACATAAAACGATTATTTGAAAACAACGTCGGGCAAGAAGATAAAGCAGCCGGGAGCGACACACGATCTAATCTAATCACAATGCGCGCTCGATACCCAAAACAGCTCCATTCTCCGCGAATTGTTCAAAGGAGCCATTGTTCGCGAGTGCGGACAAACAGACGCGTCTTCGGTTCCATTCGAAGATAGCGTGAAATGGATCCGGAAGAGGCCGGCCGGTGTTTGGACAGCGGCACAATGGCCACAATGCGGCGGATGCGAGCATTATGAGCCGCAGAAAGCGTTAAAAGCTTTGAGGTGTCGTCCCTCGACCCCTAATGACGTAAATCGAGCTCGCACTCTTTTGTTTTGTTTCCGATAAGCGCTCGCGATCCGCTCCTTATTGGGTTACCGCCTTTAATCATTGACGCCGAGCGCTGAAATCGAGAATGCGCTCTAACGACCGCTCAATCAATAGCACCTCCGCTCCGATCCGTAATCGATACGCCTTTGATTCCGGAATAAAAAACGAGAACGAAAACTTTAGATTATTATTGGTGACGGGTGACGGGCTTCCTGAGGAAATTGGCGAAGGCTAACGAGCCGGCGGTAACGCGACGCGCCGCGAGGTGATGTTGTTATTATCTACTGAGCACCGCGCCCGCTCGCGGGCGGGCTCGAGTTACTCGTCGATAGCTGAGGGATCCGTTATTCCAACTTTTCATCTCTTAATTATTATTATATTGCAATTGGTTAAGGTGCAATAATTAGAAATGAATATATTCACCTGCGCATATCTTCTTGAAATATTATTTATACCAATAACAGCTCCACGCAAATGTTAACGGAAATGCTTAATTTAATATGACGTAAAATAATGGCAAATAGATCTCAAAACCTTTTTAATTATTATTCAGAATGGGATATTTAGAATGGGATGTTCCTATTTGTTTGCAATTTTTCAATTTAATAAATTCCTCTTTACTATAATCTTTTCCTTTATTATCTATTACTTGAATGCGTAGTAGATCACATTTCCTATATATTAAGATGATCTAGTAGATTTTAACAAATAATATTATTTATATTATCTTTATATAATCTTTATATATTTTTATCTTTCATCAAATAAAAGTATATGTCCATAAAGTTAGGCACAGTCAATTGAAAATATAGGATCTACGTTTCCTTAAAAATTGTAAAACAACAGAATACTTATCATTCTTTTTGTACGCTCTACAATTAAGTGTAATATTGTACATGTACATGTAAACAAACAATAATAAAATATTAATCTTGCCTAATGTATAATTATCGCGTAATATTTACAATTCATAGCTTTGTATTTTACAAATAATAACTTTATCAGAAAAGTCTTACTAGCTTTTTGTAGCAATTTGACCCAATTCGAATTTTATTTTGGTCTTTTGGTTAAAAAGTCCTCCGTTTATCTGCTACGCGCAAATGAAACGAACCCAAGTTCAAATAAATATTTATACATTTTTATTAAAAACTCACAAGCACAAAATCACAGCCCGATCGGTTTAAAATTGACAAAGTTTCATACAAACTTTCATCCCCTATTTAACCCCGTAGCGGATGCCTACGTCATAACATCTATCTGCATACCAAATTTTAGCCCGAACCGTCCAGTGGTTTAGGCTGTGCGTTGATAGATCACTATATCAGTCAGTCAGTCAGTCACCTTTGAGTTATATATATTTAGATAAAAATATGATTACTAAAAGACTACTAAAAGATATGACGGTACAAATACCCCGAACTAATTATATTCCACACCATATTAAACACTTTCCTAATTTATCTATCGGCCTACATACCTAAAAATATATACCTAATGATGTAGATAAAACTCATTTAAACAAACTCCACTATTACTAAATAACCAAACATTATCAAAATGCTTGCTCTTTCAATTTCAGTAATAATAATACAAGACAAAATTGAAAACTAAAAAAAATCCGACAATCCACTCATTGAAACCGTTTCAACGAGCCCCAACCCGATACTTCTGCTGTAAGTTGATGAGGAGTTGAGTATTCTGCTGATTCCAGATGCCGCAACAAAGGTTACACATTATGTTATCATTCACAGTGTATAGTAAATTTTGAGTTGATGAGACACGTACAAGTTGCCTAGACCCACCCTTTCTACAACTAGAAAAGATGTAATAAACCTCAAACGTCTAAACAGATCATAAAATATACCTAAGAACCATCTCAATTATATCAGCTTCCAAACAAGAAAAATCGCATTAAAATTGTTCCATTCGTTAAGGAGCTACGATGCCATATACGATGACACACGTCGAACTTATAACACCACTCTTTTCGATCGGAGTTTAAGAATATTCTGTACTGCTTATCCAATAAGTAATAATTTTAATATTAACGCATTTTATTACAATTTGGTGGTAGCTTTATATTTAAAAGACTAATTTGTAACTTGATAATCAAAAACGCTTTAAAACCCTACTTGAATAAAGTACTTTGAATTTGAACTTGATTTACTACGCTATTATTTTATTAGGTAATTGATAAAATTTTTAAACAGAAACAAGTTAACGAAATCAAATTGTAAACTATTGAAGAACTACATTATCACGTTCAATATAAATAATGATAATTATATTGAAAAAACTATCACCTCGTCGAATTTAAGAACTTTAGTAAAACCAATAAGAATAACTCATGAGTAGTGTGTCCTATGCTGCATGAACTATAGTTGGACGCTGATATGCAATACTGTGTCAAGCCACGCGAACTTTATTTTGAGAAAATGGCGTCTAAAGATGTCAACTTATTTTAAATCAATTTGTTTGAAGACGTATATATCCATCTTTTCTTTTCTATTTTCATAAAAGGTGTAATGAATTAAAAGCAGATTAATATATTTAAAATATTATCTTTTTAAAAGTTTTTCAAATATTTGAGATTATATTTTGTATAAATTGCAAAATATGGAACGCACTTAAAACTCGAGACAATAAATTAAGACACTTTTTCCGTCCTTATTTAGTTTATATAACTTAAAATTATTTTTAATGTTGTTAAATAGGTAACACACTATCAAAATACATCAATATCTCCAAATTTAACTTTTTGTGGATCGACACATTACTGCTTATCAGCATCCAGTTATCATGTAAAAACACAGATGAAAAGATTTTAAAATATTATGTTGGCTATTTGTTTGCACAGCATTGTTTTAACAGTTAATATTTCACCACCTTGTTAATGTATGCTTTTTTTTATGAAATTAGCTGGCAAACGAACAGGCAGGACACCTGATGTTAAGCCATCACCGTAAAAATGTCTCTCCCTCACTTATGAGCCACTTCTCGCCGATCTTCTGTGAGAGTTAGGCCCCGGTGGAGCCAGCCCGGACAGGAGCTGTAGTCTGCGGGCTGAAGCTTGGCTCTGCCGTATTTTAAGTACAGGTCTATAAAATTATGTATATAAAATTCATTAACAATACATTAATCTCGCAAAAACTTGAAAATGGCTTCTTTTTTTGTTTTAGTCGCCTCGTGTAGCTGAAGTTATTTATAGAAAAAGAAAGAAAAAAACCGAAGGGACCGCTGATAACTCCGTAGTTATCAGCGGTCCCTTCGGTTTTTTTACCTATATTTACTCATAAAGGTAATCTTAATATAACGGTATATTAAGATTACCTTTATGAGTAATCTTGCCTTAAATAATAGAGATTCATTTATTTCCTTATTTTTCTAAAGGTAAGAGTAGTAGTATAAGAACTAATGAACTCTAAGTTTTATTGCAGATCTTTAAATAATCTTAAAATAATTCTGAATTAATCACAAGAGGGTTTCAGCGGTCCGCTGAAAAATTTCTCTTAGAGGTTTCCTCGGGATATATTGCTACAAATTTAACCTTTTGATACTGTAATACACATTGAATACTCGATAGGATATTCTGAACAATGGGACAGCAACAGTATGAGATTCGGAGAGACAAACAAGACAACCTCTTTATCACATCTATTGGTATAAATGGAAGAAAAAAATTATTTTACTTTAAATGCACAATTTCAATTTTCAGGCCATAAAACACTTTAAAAAATATTGTTTTAAAAGCACATGTATAAAAAGCCTTTAGAATTATCTTTTTTTAACATTTAATAATACAAAAATTAATCTTTGATTAAATCAACGCCGAATTTATGCCGAAGACCGCCTCAAAATTATTTTTCTGTTCCTCGGGAACAGTAAATGATAATGTTTGGATGAAAGACTCTTCCTCGAAAGGATGCAAAATTTTATGATGATCAGTTAAGTCATCTAAGTTTAAAGGTCGACGATCTTGAAAAATAATCGCGGGCTCAAACCCCGACTAGCACCGCTGGGTTAAGTTTGTGTTTAAATTAGTCTCGAGTTTGGCCGTGAAGGAAAACATCGTGAGGGAACCTGCATGTGCCGAGACAAATGTCTGACTCATAAAACATACATATATCCGCCAATCCGCAGTGGTAGATTAAGCTGCTAAACCTTGTCCTTAATAGGAGAGGAGGCCTGACATAGCTATGATACATTTACGAAATGTTACTTACTTACTTAAAGTATAGTAGTTGCGGCTCAAAAGCGTTAATAAACAAACATACAAACTCACATTCTCATTTATAATTGTAAAAAGAAAAAGATTATATAATACCTACTTATGTAGGTACCGCCTAAAAATATTTATTCTAACTGTGGACAGAATATATAAGTGGATAGTAGGTCCCTTACTTGTACCTACGACCTTTGGCATATCATACCCGAACACACTCCGAAATGTCGAAAATATTCAACACTAATAAGATTCTAATTCAATGAATATATATTTTCTCGACTTCATTTGTATTTTTCTGAATTCACTTGTAGGTTGACTCGAACAGCGAGTTACCTAGGCCCAGAGTCTAATAAAAAGAATTAAAAGTAAACGTGACAAACGCGTTTGTGTTTTTGTACAAACACTTGTATAGCGCTATGAGCAGAAAGTATAGATACTAAATTGTGCATTTTCTTTTTATTTTACAGACAGTACCATGTTTGCGTAGCGGACAAAATTGATACTTACTCGTTCGTACCTATCAATTGATTTTGCATGAACGATAAAATACATTAATGAGTTAATCTTAACTTAAATTAGCAATTAACCTACCTTATTGTGACATCTTATCAAATATTTTACTGTATTAATCAATAAAATATCAAAAGGATATCTCTCGTGATATATCCAGATTAAGTGTAGAAGCAACTTAGGTATAAAATAATAACGGTAAGCTCTTTAAAAAATATTCTTAGCATATATCCTACTAATATTATAAATGTGAAAGTTTGTATGTGTGGATGGATGTATGTTACTCTTTCACACAAAAACTACTGAACCAAGGCTAAAATTTGAAATGAAGATGGCTTATATCTTGGATTAACACATAGGCTACGTTTTATCTCGAAAAATTTGAAGTTCCCACAGAAGCCAACGCGGCCGCTAATTTCTTACATAATCATAATCAATTGTCCTTTTCAATTATTATCCATATATCCAATAAACTTTTGATTTCATCCTAAGTTCATAATTCTGTATCAAATGCGTATCTACGAATATTCATATAAAGAAAATAAATTAAATTAATCAATGTCCTCTAGGTAGATCCTACAAATGTATAGGTTTCCACCACCTTTTTAGCAAAAAAAATAATTAGAAGATAAAAGATGACAAACTTTATTTCATGCTGAATCTTATTCATGGTTTCTTCTCATGTCTAAGATTAAACTTTCCCAAAACCATCATAGATAAAAAAAAGAAAATGTCAATTCTTATTTTTAATAAAAATATTTTATTTCTTAGCTGGGTGCTCTGGGTACTAGTAAAATGGTAAGCTATAGATAGGGACACAATTGATGTGGTTGAGTTTAAACACCTCGCCTAAAAAACATGCTTCAGCGATGTGACGAACTTACATGATTTATAAAAAGAGCTGCGGGACGCAAATAAGACACAAGTGAGCTCGTATACGGGCTGGCTCGACAGAGGCAGTACCATACTCTCACAAAAGGTCAGTATGAAGTAGGTAATACAGCTGTGTTTCGTAGAGTAAATAAGAGCGCCAGAAGCCTAACCTAACCTCCTGCCTCATGACTTTTCTTACATTTTGTTCCCCTTCATCCCTCGTTTCTTTTGAAGCTGACAACGCATTAGGTCTTACGTCCTGGGGCTGCAAATATTCATACATGGTGATGATCACTTAACATCATCATTACGTGCCTGCTTTGCCTGCTATCTTTATATAGAATATAAAAAAGTCGCCGTCTGTACGTTTAGACCTTTTGAACTACGCAGGGGAATTTAATTTAGTTTTCATTAATAAGTATTGTTTCAAGAAGATGGTTGAGGAGCCGAAATGGGAATTTGGAAATTTACTCAAGCGCGGCAGATTATTATATGGGGGATGCGTTGCACCTTTACCATATATGAGGTCTTAATATAGAAACGTCCACCTGGGATAAAGAATCAGAAAAGTAAAAAAACAAGTGTTCATTAGATTGACTCAAGCGCGTCAGATTAAAATAGGATGAGTTAATTACATCCTAAAAGGTACTTCAATAATCTGACGATTTCAGTGTGACATAAGGAAGTAGGGGAGATATCAATTAGTAAAAAAAACATGATGTTGACATACCATAACATTTTTTCATTTTAAAGGAAGTATAATATAATGTACCGATTTCCTCAAGCCGGAGAATTTAACATCGTTAATAAAGTGTGGTGTTGAAAACTATGTATTTCCTATTTCGCGCCTCTCCTCCCTCTCCGCCTTCAGAATTTTGAAAATTATTTTCATATTTGGAAGTATATACTTTCAGATTGTTCACATACAGTGGTCAAAATGGGTTTAGCAGTTTGGTTTTAAAATCGAAAAATTTATGCAAGTATGTACGTAAATGTCATCTACATAAACGAAATTACGAAATTCGCTTTTGAAGTCAGTTGATTAAAAAAAATATGTTATTCTATTTCTCACTCTTTCGCACCATCCGTACAGCCAACCCGTCCGTCCAAACCGGCAGATTAAGCAACCTCCATAAGGTAACTATATCAAATTTGTTAAAAATATTTCTGAACGCTAATATTAACCTTAAATGTCAAAACGAAACGTCACTGTCAAATGTAAATAATATAACCTTATTTTGCACGAAAAGTAAAGAATTCCATATAACTTAAAATGTTTAGGACTTTAATAAATAAACTAAGTACAATACAGTCATGTGGATTTCACACATCTCCATATCTAAATGAAGTTCAATTACTGACTCGACTCAGAGTAGTCGACAACTCAGAAATAGGCAAGCGGGCTATGGCAGAGGGCAAACCACCGAAAGTTATTTGTGTCTACAACAAGAAGCGTAAGTATAAACAGCAACAAATAAGACAAGAACTTACATCAGTCATGCTCGTTATGGTAACGAAGTAAAAAGGACGTATCGTCAATTGATTTCTTAGTTTAATATCACTCATAGTAGACTATTTCTGTATACATTTCTTAATATCTCGGACCGATTGTATATTAATAAAGAATTACTTCTGTTTGAAAAATACTATCTTCAATAATTGAAAATTAAGTACCTATTAAAATATCCTACTTCTTGAATATACTATTTCCAATATTTTCTTACAGGTGTTGGCTTCATTGGAGACAGAGTGATGGTAGCTATCAAGGGTCAGAAAAAGAAAGGAATCTTAGTAGGCTTGAAACAGACACAGAAAGTAAAAGTACCAAAATTTGATAGCAATAATGTTGTCCTGATTGACGACAACGGCACTCCCCTTGGTACACGCATCCATGTTCCCATACCCACCATCCTACGCACCATATTGAAAGAGAAGACCCATGCTAAAGGAGCCGATTACACCAAACTATTAGGTATTGCAACTAGATTTGTGTAGATAGTAACGATAAGTAGAGTAATGTATGAATAAAGTTATTTAGTATTTATCTATTGTTTAGTTTATTGCTCAACTCCACTGACTCTTGCCATCAAGCAAAATAATTTATTTAAGTACAGCAAAATTTTTATATGTAAAATTTCTGTTATATGTCCAATCTAATTTCATTCATAAGACATATATAACCTTGCTATTTAAATTAAATGTATACAATTTTGTCTAATCAAAATTCTATTTAAATTTTTATTATTACAGATATATATCTATGTGGATTGTATCTAAAAACTAAATAAAGTTTTATTTTAATTAAATCTGTCACTAGTACAAAAGCAGTCACAAATATGTGACAAATTTCAAAGCTTATTTATTTAAAGTTTTTCATATTTTGATTGTATAGACAAAAGTAGAAATAGATAGCTTATTAAAAATAGTCATTGGAGAGTAGGGACTACACTTAGAAAATATGTTCTATTGTAAAAAAAAATATTGTACAGAGGAATTTGTTTATTTCTTTGTGTTAATTAAAAAAAAACATTTGTCTTTACATTAATTACAAAAGGGTAAGGAATATGATAAAAGTCAAAGGGAAATTTGAAAATTTATTAAAACTTATAATCAGTTCTGATCGAGAACAGACTTATTAGGACACGCTACCTACTGATGGAGATGAGCAGACGACACAACATCAACTACAGTATAACATGTTCATATCCTAAATAGATGAAGAGTACAGGTCCGCTGTACTGCGTGGGAACGACGACTTTGTAATAGTCATTTTCAACAACCATCTGCAGGTTTTCATAGCAATAGAATTTTAACATTACATGTGTGAAGTTTATGCCAAAATTCCACCGCTAGCAAGCCAAATCACAGATAGATAGTTAGTTGAAAATGGCCATAAATTGTAGTACATTTCAAACAATAGACAAGCTTTACAGTTCTGCATTATATAATCTGTTTATTTCAGTCGAGAGTTAAATCGCTCAACCGAAATAAAATCGCGAATTATTTTAATTTACAAAAAAATTTAAACAATTTCTTTTAAAAATTAACAACATATTATTTTTCCATTACATGTTCTCCACATAAACTTCAATGAAACCACAATTCACCTTCACGACTTATTACAGCAATCTTAGTAATTATGTTTTATTACATAACTTGCTGACAGCCATTGTGTTCATGGTTTCTTTTTAAAGCGACAATTATAATAATAGTCACAAAAGCAATAGAAACATAAAAACTACTCATGTCGAGTGTATAATGTCGCCGTTCCCCAAGATAAGGCTTTAACATTATAGCTATAATTTATATTTCTTTATTTTTGAATTGAATACATAATTTTCGTCAACGTTCATAAGACGCGAATATAGGAAACGATTTAAAATAATCCAGCCTCATTGTCTATCGATTAAAGGACTTAGTAATCAAAATATCAGATCAAAACTTTTGTACTTCATAGCTGTTTTTAAAGCTTAAATTATTTAACAAATTTTCGTATATATTGTAACAATTTCCCGGCTGCAACGTAATTTATTTCGGAGCAGATTAAGTAATTCCGTATGCGTAAATATTACATACATAATTCACAACAAATGTGACTAGATATTTAAGATTCACGTGCGCTCGCTACTAAAATATCGTGAGGTGCCGCCGACCACTGCTCTTGTACAGATTGTATCCAGCGAGCGAGGATTATATTTATATACGATTTTCCTGGATATTAAAATAAGCTCAGTGGATGCAATCTTCCTTAATTACTCTAACAATATAACACACAACTAGCGGAGACAATTCATAATTAAACGTTTAACATACACGTATTAACAATCCAATGATCGGTAGAAGAGAATTTTTATAAAATGTATTTTAAAATCGATCGTTTACTATGAAGACCTCTCAATTTCGTGGCATATCATACGAATATTTATTACACTATTATAAAAATCTAATGTAGTAGTTTAATAAGAGATTATTTCCTGCAATAAGTTTGACCGATTTCATCTCGTCGATCCCACCGATCAATACACATATAACTACGTAGGAATAAAGACAATATACATTTTAATGAAATTATGATATTATATTAATTTGTTTACAATTATTTCTCTACAACCGAACTATTTATACACACAAACTTTAATAATGTTAATATAACAAAAAAAATACACAATGCTTGTTAGAACTTTCCTTTTCTCAAAGCCATCGGTTGTCATCTCATCACTCACAAAATTTCATAGTAGTTTTCCACTGCGATGTAGATAAATAAAATCTTTGTATACAGTAATAATATCGGTAACACGAGGTATGGCACGGGGTGTACGGGGTTCAGGACGGATACGGAAACAGGCAAACTAAACTGCATCGTCCACTATTTGGACGCTGATAAAAAACATTCATTTTAAGAAAATGGCGTCTCTAGATGTCAAAATTCTTAATAAATTTGTTTGAAAAAGTAAATTAATTTTTCCGTACTTGTTTAGTAAAGATAACTTTATTTTTTTTAATTGTTAAATATGTACGTACGTAATATTAGAATCCATAAACGTCTCCGAATTTTACTTTTTGTAGTTTAATACACTTAATACATTGCTTATCAGCATCCATTTATTAAATTATTTTTGGTCCTTCAAACCCAGAACTTTTAGTTAAATCATTTAAATATCTCTAGTTGGAGCTTCGCTTACGTGGTGGATATATTCGTGTGATAAAAATAAATAAACTTTTGAGAATTCATTCATTGTCAAAGTTTAATCACTATACTTCTTGGGTCATTTTTCACGATTCAATCGACATAATCTCGTAATATCCGAGCCGATAGTTTTCCGAAATATTATCTAACATACGAGTAGTATGCTTTGGCCAGTGTTCAATGCTACAGAACTGTTGATCCAACGCCATAGAGTACGACCACCTTAAGTAGTCGTTAGCACTAACATTTGCTCAGGCTCATGATGATGGATTATATTTTAGAAAACATTCAAAATATCGACTTTCACATTTTCTGCTGTGTTGGTATCGGCGGTTAGAAAATATTTCGTAGTGGACGAAGCAGTTACAATGAATAAATGGGGGGGGGGGGGGGGGGGTACTGGTAAATTGGGAGTCAATATTTTTAAGAGGCTCGACTTTCACAACATAGTATAAACAACATTAGCTAAGATTACAGTTTACTCTTAATTTATTTTTATTAAATTCGGACAAAGTTAGAAGATAATTTGTATTATATTACTGTTTTTATAAGCAGAGCTGTTAATTTATTTATGGTATTTATTTTAATTTTTTATCATTATTTAAGTTACTAAATTAATCTTGTATACCGTTTTTAGATTTATTTTACCATTTTTAAATGAAACACGTAAAAAGTTCTGCTCATAAAAATTGACACTAACCTTGAAACGAAAAGAGCATCACGCATAGTGCCTTACGTTCACATAATAATAATTTTATCACTGACTTATTCTCGATTGCTCAAGAGCCGAATAGCGGAACGACTTTTGTGCTACTTTTACAAATATATAATTCCATATTAAGCGTTACGAAGTGGAAGCACACCCGGAATACATTAAATGCTCGAATTCACAACAAGGTTAGTTCGGGACGTCTGTAGAACATGCGGGCTCGACGCGAGTTGAACACTATACCGATCCACAATCGACTTGCATTGAAACCGACACCTAATATAACATAAAATACTAAATAACAATACGAATTAATATTACTGCAACAAAATAATAAAAAATCCATTTCATTTGACTACAATATAAGTTTTCTCTAACGATGTATATCTAGAATATAAAGTAAATATATGTATGTCTTATATTTAATTAGTAATGTTTGATGATATATTATGATAGATTTGGGGCGCATCGGTTGCCACCACGTCGCCAGTTTGTACTTAATATTACAAATGCCCGCATTTGTTTCGGTGATTATATTTAGAAATAAATTATTAGAATAATACATGTAAAACACAAAACATTCGATAGAATTCAATAGTGACTCCTTTACATTTGGGCAAATAAACAAAGACTTTATAAATACTAAGCATTTTAAATAAAATAGATTAATTTCTACAAAATGAGAGAAGCATTCGAATAAGTTTTGCGACTTCTTATGCACAGCATAAAAATCATCTTGGAACCCATACAAAATTCACATAGATAAAACGACTTAGGGGCAACCGGCGCACAATTTCAATAGTGTTCTAGCTAGAGCGAAAAGGATCCGAGGACGAATGTGAAAGAGTGACGTCTACCCTCCACGGCTTTCTCGAGAATACAATCGAGTCGTTTTGACTCGCTCCGCAATACGTATTGCTGTGAACATCCTGAAAAGTACATCTACAACGCTAACAGGCTACCGATAATTCGGATAGACAATGGTGGATGAGGATATGAACGATAGGCGACAACCCTGAAATTTCAATGGAAGTAATATATCGTGGCAAGAAACTTCTCGAGAAATTGTGGAGACAGCGAGAAGTCGTCTACACGTCGACGACCATCTTCTTGTGAATGTCCGTGTTGCCTACCACGTTGCAGAACTCCTCGAAAGAGATCTTGCCGTCCTCGTCTTTATCGGCGAATAGGATTGTCTTATCAACGATTTGCTGTAGCTGTGTATCCTTTAGGTTGTTGCCGACCATCATCTTAAGAACCTGGAATTATCGAATTATCGAAAATTATTATCAAATAAGGTCGTCTTAATGTCTAATTGTAATTTTTCAATTGTAACTCCTTTTAAGAAGTATTTTGTATCAACTCACACTAGTAAATGGACGCTGATATGCAATACTATGTCGAGCCACACGCACTATATTTTGAGAAAATGGCGTCTAAAGTTGTCAAACCTATTCGTACTAAATCTGTTTAAAAAAGTATGTATCCATCATTTTTTTTTCATTTTAATAAAAGGTGTATTGAATTAAAAAATAGATTGGAACAATAAAAAAATATATGAGAACATTGTATACATTGCAAATAAATAACTCAACAATTTGTTACCTGAAAAAGTTCACCGTTGGAGATGAAGCCATCGTTGTCCATGTCGTAGATTCGAAATGCGAATCGCAACTTCGACAGTTTGTCGCCCTTCACGCTGAACTGTGACACTCCTTGAATAAACTCCTTGAAATCCACCTAAAAACAATCACGGACCAAACTTTTAATACAAATCGAATTACTCAAATTTAATTTCAATTTACATCGACATGTATTAATGACAATAACTGGTGCATATTTTACTTTGGATATATTTCGATACCTCCCACGTAAGTTGTTGTAACCCCAAAATTACAATTTTACAGTAGAGCACTTTTAATCCGTTTTAGTTTGAAAGTTACAACAAAATACGCCTTTTTTCAGGCGTATTTTGTTGTAACTTTCCTTGAAAAAAAAAAGATTTTTGGTATTTTTTCACTTTGAATGCATTAAGAAATACAAATTCGTGTAGTATTCAGTAAAAACGCTAACGGCAATTTTGTGGCTTACAATAACTTACGTGGGAGGTATCGATTTGGATGCTGATAAGCAATACTATGTCAAGCTACACGGACTTCATTTTGAGAAAAGGCGTCTAAAAATATCAAATCTATTCTTACTAAATTTGTTTGAACAAGTTTATATCTATCCAAGATGAATATAAACTTGTAGGTATGTTGAATTAAAAACATATTGGTATATTTAAAATAAGTTTTTCAAATATAGGAGATTTTATAAATTGCAAAATATGGAACGAACTCGAAATTCGAAACATTAAATTAAGAAACTTTTTTCAGTACTTATTTAGTTTAGACGACTTGAAAATTTTTTGAATAATATTAAACGGGTGACGTATTATAAGAATACATCAATATCTCCGATTTCTGTGAGTTGACAAATAAATTATTGCTTTTCAGCATCCATTCTTATCAATGGGGATTGCAATCAGCCGTTACTCATTAGTCAATAAAGACACATAATTCACACCTACCTAACAAAACGCGACAGTGCAAACGTTCACGAGTACGTTACCTCGCCATTGCCGTCGGCGTCAAAGATGTCAATGACGCGCTGCACCAGCGGGTTCTGCTGCAGCTCCGGCAGCGACATGAACTCGTCGATGGACAGCGCGCCGGAGTTGTCCAGGTCGAGCTTGCGGAAGCGCTTGCCCAGCCGCCGGATTTCGTCCGCGTCGACTGCCGCACAAACAGACACTCGTACGCCGCACGGGGGCACGCGTGCCGCCGTGCGTGCGGGATGCACAAGCGCTTGACGTGTCCGTACATCCACACGGAACGTTCCGTATTTACAGGACTACTGTCGAATAGGTGAATTCGCTTCTACGATTACTTGTTATCGCGGAAAAATATCCGATAAAACGTATCTGTAAAACGGACCGCTGTGTGAATGTACCAATACGAGTGGTTCCGTCTACTACGATCTGCTATTTACAGTATCAACTATCTGTGTTATGATTTTTTTATAGAAATAAATAAATAGGTATTCTATTGCAAAGTAATTGAAGTCAATAAAAAACTTTTTTTGTTCGTTTTTCATTATTAACTTTCAAAGGTTATGAAAATAAGGTCAAACTATTGTATATTTATAACAATATATTTGCGACAAGTGCGACTGAATTCGCATTGTTTTATGTGTGTGGAAGTCATGTATGTAAACAGCATACTAATTATCTCATAACCAACACACAGCTATACATAACGAGTAGATTGTCTACTCATAACAAATAGAGAGAATGGTTGCTCTTTATATCGAATATAATCAACGACTTCAAAAGGTCGTGCGATATTAAGAAATAAAATAATGTTGTGTATTAAATATAAAAGGATTTCCTCAATCCGTCTGTATTTCAAGAAGTGTCGTTTTGTCGTGAGCGAACTATGAACGCCCACGTTGTATGTTAGTACCTGCTATTCTATTATTAACATACAAAGCCATTCTAACGTTCCCGTGCTCGAAGCATTGCGCATCTGTTCCTGTCGAAATTTTACTAAAGCGATATACCTGGCGGACATGCGCCGCCCGGTCTACACCAGCCACCAAAAATATAAAGCAATGAGAGAAGTCAGATACAAAAGTCAACAAAAGTGCTCTTTTATATACCGCTTTTTAATAGAAGAAGCACAGAGTAACAGAAACAAATCAACAAAAAACGACAGAAAAGAGACTAGGGGAGTATTTATAGGATTCGTCAAACCTATGCTAGATCGGTTATATCGAGAGCTATTTGGTGACAGCTAAAGTCGTCTAGTTCATTTTCAGCATTGTTACTTCGTTACAGTTTTGTGTATTTCTGAATAACAAAGTTAGTATGTTGTGACCTGATATTTGACATCTCCCATCACGTACATTCCTCACATCTGCACAAGTATAAAACAATCTAACCATCACAAACATTCACAATAGTCTAAAAACTTTTTACTCTAGAGGCACTGGTGATGCGGATGCATTAGCCCAAAGTTTAAAATAATCTATGTACATCCAGAACAATTTTTAGTTTTATTTATAGCAAAGAGAGGAACACATGTTAATTGGAAGAATTATAAGTAAAATAGTACACCAACTAGAGTAAACAAATAGATAAGCCGTCATCTAAGAACTATGGCGTACAGCTGCTTATGCACACATAGATAACATTTAACAAACAATGAGAGCAAGCAAAATGTTTGAGTAATCCAACACACTGGCAACTAAGAGCCAGTGTCACATTCAATTAAATCCAATGACCAATGAAAAAACATAAGTTACTTAAAAAAATCTAGTAAAAAGACATTTCCACAACATTGATATTTAAACTATATTATTTCATACGCCATAAACAAATATCAATAAGTATGTGCTGATCTTTTTTATATTGATTTAATTTATATTATTAAATTTTTTTTTACATTGTTTAAAAAAAATTGTTCTGGATATAAGGGGTGTACGTGCGGTGTGTCAACATGGAGATGAACATCAGCGAGTGACACTACGACACTCACAGTTCTCCACCTTAAAATCAATGCAGTTAACACGTGCTGAAACAAACCTCATGTTATGCTTCTTACGCACACCCTATTTCGCACTCAAAACTTATTCCACTACTCGTCTCCTCTTGCAATCGGAAGCTAACCATATGTTAAGTACTGGGGATCGAAGCCAAAGAGTAGAAATGCTTAAACATAACTCATTTTTATGCTAGTCAAAATAGAAGGGAGCTGTTATTCATAGGATAAGATTGTTTTATCTCAAATAAGATTAGGTATTGGTAACAGAAAATAGTATGCAATGAAACACTGGTTATAAGGCAAGTAAAATAATCACAGAAAAGTGAAGGATTTTGCAGAATCGAAGAGCATACTCACAATTTGAACAGAGTTCCATAGGAATTGAATTTTCGTTGCCCTGCAAAATTAAAGTTAATTTTTTTACAAATGAAAAATTTTACACTTGAATTAAACATAAGTTTTTTTAGAAATTTGTAGTTAATATATTTTATAAGTTATTGTACGAATGTAAAATTGAATTTCAAAATTGTTAAATCGCTAAAATCACCGGTTTACACCCAGAAACACCAATATGAGGAGCCAATGATGTAGGCGACATTCAGATAGCGGTGTGGTTCTTACCATTGTGCTGGATTTATGTTAAGTTCAGTTATGAAAGTAGCACTATTGATATGATGCACGAATTTTTAAACTAGGTTGATGCTATCAGTTGTTAATGAAAAACGACTTCTCTGCAGAACACACCATCGATGATCGATCTAAATAAAGTTGACAGATTAAATAGAATATATTAAAATGACACAGATAGCGTATAAAACATTTCCAAAGTGAATTAATTTTATTATTAACATTTATTCGCAATAAAACATATATTTAATAAATTGAGTTCCACCTCTATCTTTTTTATATTAGAAATTAGACTTTTAAACGAAAATTTGTAATCAAGAATAAGATAAGAACATGAATGACAAGTTTATTCTTAGGCAATATTTAGACAATTATTATTCCTAACTTAATATTTTAAACAATCCTATTAATTATTTTTTTATAAACCGAAATAAATATATATTTAAAGATAAATCGAATAACTTATATAATAAAATAGTTCCTTGGTGTTCATTTTATTACAGTCGTCAATTTTGAAATGTTTCTCAACGTGTTGCAGTTAATGTCAATGTCATACCCCTTATACTCTCCCCCTACCCCTTTGATCTTTCTCTTTCCGAATACACCTCAACCATGGCGGCCGGGGTAGGTTCTTTTAAATTTTGAATTATCTTTGCGATCCAAAGCAATGAACTCTGCTCCGATGAACACCGATACAATTAATAAATGTTCTAATAGGTTTTGTATGTATTTTTTCTAGGTACTTTATACTTATCCGGAAAATTTTCGTGCATATAAGGCGTTGATCGCCGCACAGTACTCCGGAGCCGACGTGAAAGTAGCTCCTAACTTTGTGTTCGGTGAAACTAACAAGTCAGATGGATTCCTGAAGAAGTTCCCGGCCGGCAAAGTGAGTGATAAGCGATTAGCCAGTGTAGTGTCTGTGTTATCTGACCAGATGTTTTTGACGGTGACGTGTAATGATTGCGAATTATTTTAGGTACCAGCATACGAAAGCGCCGACGGGAAAGTTCTACTCACAGAGAGCAACGCAATTGCCTACTATGGTAAGTTATTGCTACATTACGAAATTATTTAAAGACATTTTCTAACCTTTTTGTTTATCGTTTCTAAAATTGCTTTGTATCTTAAGATTTATCACATAATAAATACGTAAGACTAGTGATAATCACAGGAAATAATAAAACCTACAGATTAGTATATTTGTTAAAACTAGTTTATGTTTATAATTTTTTTTCTGTAAAGTGGCAAACGCAGCGCTTCGTGGGTCAGACGTGGCCACACAGGCTGCTATCTACCAGTGGGCATCATGGGCCGACAGTGAGCTGTTGCCCGCCTCCTGCGCCTGGGTGTTCCCTTACTTGGGCATTATGCAGTTCAACAAACAGGTTCAACTACATACACATAGTTTCATAATTGAATAGCAAAGTTAATGTATATATCGCGGTATAAGAGTCAGATGAACATATCTATGTTTTAAAAATTTTACTTTTTCCTAATTTAGCAGTACTCATATTTTTTTTTTTTGGTTCTATAGAAAAGTAATTCTAATAATAAATATCATATCGTTATTTGGGAATTAGTGAAACCTTAAATTACGTTGTTTTGCCATTTTGTAGAAAACATTTTCAATGATTTTAGTTAAAAAAAGATTTTCGATATTTTTCATCTGGTTATTATACCGCTATATAATTGATTGGTTACAATATGTAAAATATATTGTAACGAATCTGTGTGTTTCTTTCTTGGTTTCTTCTCAGGCCTGAGGTTATACTTTTCTGAAATTGTGGTAGATTCATTTTCTTGATGTTCAAAAAGAGAATGTAAATTTCTATTTTAAATAAAAATAATTTGATTTGACTTACAATATTTGTATTCGGTGGAAACTTAAAAATACTGCATCTAATTTGTATAATAATTGTTTAATGTAAAAAAACATAAAACATGTTATTGTTGCATCCTATGCAATAATAATTAACTATTGAGCTTAGTGTTGGTTTTCATCAGGAGAATCATCTTTTGAAATTGCTGGGATAGCTGTTTACTGAATTAAATTATTTTGTTTTGTAGATTGAAAAAAAGCTTTTAAAAGTATCCTTAAACAGATTTAATTTTATTTCATATTGGAAATATAAAATTTTTAATAAATTCTTACTTGGTATTTTTTATAATTTTCTTGATTACTACAATAAATTGAATGAAAACTGTTTTAAATTGGTTGAAATTGTATAAATAAATTATTTCATATGTATCCATGAAAAAAATAACTGTCATGCACATGAAAAGTTAGGACGGATATAGGATAAAAATAATGAATACACAATTTAAGTCCATCTAAAACAGTTTAATTTCAATACTAACCTTTGTCAACAGAATGTAGAACGCGCAAAGAATGACCTGCTGGCCGCCTTGAAGGTGTTAGACGAGCACTTGCTCACGCGCACGTTCCTGGTGACAGAGCGTGTCACTCTGGCTGACATCATCGTCTTCACCACACTCATACACGCCTTCCAGGTCAGCATTAAACTTAATAAGTTACATATTTTATATATATATAAAAATAAGTGACCTGCACTGGCTTTTAGCTGCAATGTAGTTTTTTATGACATTACATTATTGAAATTCTTAGCTTTTTTCTACTATGCACGTATAAATACCTATAAACCTTCCTCTTGAATCACTGTTAATTCATAAAGCTCTATTAAAATGCTATCAGTTTAAAAGAACTAAGCTTACAGATAGCAGAAAGTTCCTTTGTTTTATGCTATGTAAAGATAGTAGACAAAAAAAGCAGGCAGATCATGTGATGTTAATTGTTCACCACTGATTACTAACACTTGCTACTTGTAGATATCCCAAATAGCATTAGTAAATTGTCATTCGTAGCATGGTAAAAAAAAGCATCTTATTCTATTACTGAAGTTTTTTTTTAAATTTGTTATTTAATTTTAGTGGTGGTAATTATTGTTTGATTTTAAATGAGAAAAAAAACTACATATACTAGCTTCCCCTCTGTGCCTCCTTCGGATTCACTCGTGTTAATAGTTATTGCTTTACTCATTTTGAGTCATAGCGTGATGATATAGTTTAAAACTTTTCTCAATATAATAGGTTATTCCATGCTAAAAGATTTTTTCAATGACAACAGTAGTTTCAGAAATTACCTCCTACACACAACCCTATGAAACATTTTTACTTCTTTATAATATTAGTTTGGATGATAATATTGTGGGAGTAATTAATTAAATTTTTTTATATATGATCTTACAGAATGTGCTAGACGCGAGCTTGCGCTCGTCTCTAGTAAACGTACAGCGTTGGTTCCTGACCCTCGCCCACCAGCCACAAGTGTCCTCCGTCGTGGGAGCCATTGCCCTGTGCGAGGCTCCACCCACCTATGACCCTAAGAAATACCAAGAACTCACCAAGAAGGTAACTGGTGTTTTATTTATAATTATTTATTGTAAATTTAAAGTATTGGAACTAATATCCGAAACTGTAAAATGTAAGTGGATTAAAATTGATTTTTTAAATTTTATAGTCTGAAGGAGTGTATGAAAGTTTATTTTATTTGAACATATCTCAAACTTGAAATATGAATATCTCGTTTTAGGCATCGGTTTATAAATAATGATAACAGATGAAGAGCAAAGACAGTCACTCTGATTTCATAATGTTAATCTCTTCCTCTAAATAAAAGTAATGTGACTAAAATAAATTATGCATATATTTGTATAGAAATGTAACAATTTTAGATTTAGCCACCTTAAGCAAGGCTAAATATTCATTAAAGAAGATAGAGATATTAGACTAATAGGCTACTGTTATTTCCATTTCCAGGAGGGTGGTGGTAAGAAGGACAAAAAGGCTGAGAAGAAGGAGCAGCCCAAGAAGAAGGAGAAAGAAGAGAAACCAGAACCTGCGCTGGACGATGACATTGAGGAGAAGCCCAAGGAATCCAAGGACCCCTTCGACTCCATGCCCAAGGGGTGAGGAAACATATTACCAACAATTTATCACTTAGTTCCTGCAACTCTGTTTGCATCTTATACAATGGTACGGAACCATTTGTGTATGACTCCAAATCCGAATTTGGCAGTTTTTTTTTATATTGGTTCACTTTGTATCACATACATATCCAAACCTCCCACGTAAGTTATTGTAAGCCACAAAATTGCCGTTAGCGTTTTTACTGAATACTACACGAATTTGCATTGCTTAATGCATTCAAAGTGAAAAAATACCAAAAATCTTTTTTTTTTTCAAGTAAAGTTACAACAAGATACGCCTGAAAAAGGAGTATTTTGTTGTAACTTTCAAACTAAAACGGATTAAAAGTGCTCTACTATAAAATTATAATTTTGGGGTTACAACAACTTACGTGGGAGGTATCGATATATTTATGTAAAATCCAACACTTTAATTTCTGAAACAGACTCAATTCTAACAAATCCAACAAAAAAGATGGAACCTCATACTCAGCTATGAAACAGACAAACTTCTGAATGTACTTATATAAATACTTGACAAACAAATGACAAAACATTACTTCTAAAAAAAAACAAAAATACATCAAATATTTCATAGTAACAAAACAGGTTATATTGGAAAATTAAAATGTTGTTAGTATTTTCCATTAATTATTATTTATGTTTCTCTGTATGTAGACCTTCCCTAAACTTACAGAAGTCTTTCAAGATCACAATTAGCCAAGCGGCATTTTAGTGTTTTAGTGAGACAAACAAACAGCAATTCATTTTTATATATATAGATAATATGTTAATCTATTTATATAAATCTAACATCCTCATAGTAATTTTGGCATCTTGCCTAATCTTATACAAGTTTTATTAGCCATATAACAGTATATTTCTTTTTATGTGAGGAAAGGGTGAGAAACTCAAAACTATTATTGTGACCAGTACCCTTCCATAGCCCGTGACAAATGTGTCGCTAATGATGAGTATGTTCATGAGACATAATATAAAAATTATTTACTATGTTATTTAAATTGTTAAAAAAATGTCATCACAAAGAAGCATCACTGATGAAATATTTATATATTCAAAAGATTCAAAAGAGCTTGTAAAGGCCTATTTGAATAAAGTATAGTTTGAGTTATAATATATGTATAACAGATATTTTGTTGGAATGCCTAGTAAAATCACGTTTGACAAAAATTTATTAGACTTACACTTATATAAATAATTAAAAAACTATATTTTATGTTAAAGGATTCTGGTAATGAATACGTAAATCAAAAATATATTCAAATCATACTTCATATAAATATGAACTTTTGAAAAGAAAATTTTTTATTTGTAGCTTTTTGTGTCATGACACTTCACAGCAATATAACTTGTACATCAGAACAACTCAGACCACTTGATCAGCGAATGTTGAGGAAGCCACTAGCTAATGCTAGCCTTTCATACAGCTGTCACAATCTTTAATTTATTCATTACAGTACTTTCAACATGGACGACTTCAAGAGGTGCTATTCTAATGAAGACGAGTCAGTGTCCATCCCCTACTTCTGGGAGAAGTTTGACCCCGAGAACTACTCCATCTGGTTCGCAGAGTACAAATACCCCGAGGAGCTCTCAAAGGTGTTCATGAGCTGCAACCTTATCACGGGTCAGTCATTTTAACTTTTTAATTAAAACTTTGGAATGTGAAACGTTTGTACTATTTATTGAGAATAATTGTGTGAACTGTTGTGAACTGAATCTTGCTGTTTAACTATTTTAAATTAGTACTATATATTTTTTTTATTAGTTTTCAATAATTATATCATATGCCAGTCACAGGACATGCTGCGGTCAACTTTTTTTATAACTTGTTTGTTGTAATGTTTACAGTATGGTTATTATATTTATTTATGTACCAAATAAAATTTGTATAAATAAAAGTATACATGAAAAAAAAAGTGTACATAGTTTTAGTTAGGTTGAAGAGGAAAAAGATGATGATTAAAAATAATTTAATGTTTTTTAGAGGATCTTAAAGGTTCAACGACCTTTTGAACAAAAAAATTAGAATATTTAGCATTGGTTCAGTTCCAACACCTTGATTTTTTAGTTGTTATATCAGTAAACTTTGGCAATACAAGATGTGAAGTAACTAACCCCCGGCCCGCTCGCGCCGCAGGCATGTTCCAGCGGCTGGACAAGATGCGCAAGCAGGCCTTCGCGTCCGTGTGCCTGTTCGGCGCCGACGACGACTCCTCCATCTCCGGCGTGTGGGTGTGGCGCGGCCGCGAGCTCGCCTTCCCGCTGTCGCCCGACTGGCAGGTACCGCTTACCGCCCGGCCTCGTAGCCTTGCCTCGTAGAGATACACATCGCACAGTAGACATAGAGAGCTGAGAATTTCAATGATTTATAATAGGGTTTAAAAATTTCATTGCACCCACGCGAAACAGACTGGTCCCTAATATATTGTTAATACACACTGAATCTGTTTTATAGTTTTTGCTTAAATTATTTATATGACTTATATGTACATATAAACTGAAAAAAAATTATATTTTAGTAATAAACTGTTTTATATTTGTATTTATTATTCAGCAATTCAACAAATGTTTTTTTGCTTCACGATGCCCATATTTATACTCTTTTGTGGTACACTTTATGAAATAATTTTAAAAAGTATCTTCTTTTAAAATTGAAAGTCATACAAAATTCAACCTCATCATAATTAATGTAAAATATTATTGTAGACCAAACTCGACTAGATTTACCATATAATTATAAAATGTAAATTCAACAATCTAAATAAGCAAGTCCCTTGACAATGAATAAAAAAACTATTAAATATATATAAATTTTAAATTCCAGATCGACTATGAGTCTTATGACTGGAAGAAACTGGACCCCAAGAGTGAAGAAACCAAGAAGATAGTCCATGACTACTTCTCGTGGTCCGGCACCGACTCCAAGGGTCGCAAATTCAACCAGGGCAAGATCTTCAAGTGAAGCTCTTTGCTGTCACCACTGACCGCACTACCGTCTCTACTGTCTAACATTAAGAACCTTTTGATACTGAATCCGTCATTAAGCGGCCAACTTGTGTCGCTCAAGCCTTTTCTATAAAAACTGTATTGTATGGTGTCCAAGATAGCATATTGTGGCACCGTCGAAGGGTTTTCTGGAATATTTTACCAGTAATTGGACAGACAATTCTAGGAAACTAAAAAAAAGAATGTTTCTATTATCACATAATTTGTATAAACAATAGGATTTTAAATGATATTTCTAAGTCTGAACGGGTTGGTGTGGGCTCTTTGGTCTGAGTCGAGTGCTAGCAGTCATATTTATATTGTAAAGTATAAATGCATTTATATCTCATCGAAACAGCCATGATTATTTTCGCGTTTGTATGAAGAACTGTAACAAATAAAATTTGTTTTTTATTTATTGAAGTTTTTTTTCAATTGTTCGAAACCGACGCAAAGTTTGAATGTTAGTTTGTGTATGTAACCATCAAAACTTAACTGGCGAAGAGTCCTTTTAACTGACTAATCAAAAGTACTGTAGCAAAAACATCAATCAAAAAATCAAATCAAAATATGCTTTATTCAAGTAGGCTTTTACAAGCACCAGCTTATACTAAATCCAAGCATGTTTATCATCTATATAATCTTGAACAGAATAATATGCTTTAGCTACTAAGGATTTTTTAATATGTACTTTAAATTTATTTTTTGTAAACTGTAACACTTTCTGCGGAATTTTATTATAAAAACGAATACCTTGCCCCAAGAAGGTAACATTGACTTTGCGGAGTCGAAACTTCGGCGTTATAAGTTTATCCTTCACCAAAATGTATGTGTTAAATGTAAGTTAATATGTTTTTGCATCTCATATTCGTTTTTTATATTAAAAGTACTTTTAACCAAAGCTTGCGGTCAAAAATATTTTAGATTGCTTAAAAAGATTGAACAACAAAACTTACACATTTCAAGATTATTAAGATTCGAAAGATCCATCTGAATAAATGATAAGCTTGTGTATGTTTGAAAGATGTTCAAGACTAAATTTAAGAACAAAATTGAATACACCTATGCCGTATGTACTTAAGGTTTTCTGTTTTTTACATATCCGTGCTTATACACTTACGAAGAGTATAAATGCTGAAGAATGTCATTAAAAATTCATAAAATCCATTTACCATGTTCCAAGTTTACCTAAAATTGGGCTTTTCTATAGCTTATGATTATATAATATATGCATTTTAAAAAGTACATCTTCTGAAAATTAATTTAAAACTAAAATAAGTAAAAAAATTTAATACTTCCCGCTCGAACCAGAGTTCAAGGTCAATCCGTCGAGCTATGATGTCAACGTTGAACGATACGTAAAATTAGCAAACAATTATGTGACCTCACGCGAAGACGGTTAACTTTATAGCCAGTGGGTGAGTAAAACAATAAAACTACAAAATTTGGAAAGCAAAAATTTATATTTTTTATATTTCAGACTTTTGCCTAAACTGTAGAAGTACTTTAACATTGGTACATATATTCTTACTTATTATTGCATCATGAAAGTAACTAACAGTATATGAGAGTACGAAGAAACGAAGGCGAGCGAATCCGACCGGCGCCGTGACGTCACGCGACGCGAGATCATATTATCTTCACATCACCTTTCACGAACAATTTATTGCTAAGAGTTAAACAATAAGTACAAGGGCCAGCGCACGCAGGCGGCGTTACAGAGGATTTGAAACTTGTCAATATACAATATAGCATCCCATCTCCCAAATATATTTTCCCATCAAGTGTAAGTTTCAAAATTTGAAACGACCAAAAAACAAAATTATTTATAATATCTATAATTTCTTACCAAAACTATGTTTTTGGTTTGGTACATTAAGTAAAACAAAGAAATTTAAGCGGATATTAATTAAATATAATGTAAAATCCCTATTTCCTTACAACGTTAAACAGACTAACGTCATACTTTGTAGCATTTCAAAGTCCCTAAAAATAGCGCTAAAATCTAACACCCCTTAAAAATCACATCCCGTTTATTTAGTCCCTTTCTGAAGGAAAACGTGTAACAGAACACTGAAGTATGTGTATTAAATATTTGTCTACTCAAAATAAAGTAAATATTATGTATGTATTTCAATACTCTCCAGCAGAGGAGGAACCTCTGCTGGAGAGTATTGAAATGTTATACATTATTATGATTCCGAATGATTTTAAAATACATTGACTTAAACTCTAAAACGCCGTCGGCTAGTGTGCACTAGCCCTAAAGCTGATCCTAAGGGATCGAACACACCTGCGTAAATTTTATAAGTGATTTTCAATAGAGCGCAGTGCGGTATAGCATAGCAAGAAAAGGAAGTATCAACAAGACATTTAAAAAGTTATAATGTTCCAACTTCCAAATACAACTTTAACTTATTTTATCTAATTATACGTTCAAATCTTTTGGCAATATTTGGGCGTTGCATCGTTTTAATTTTTTTTGTATGCAAACATTTTTGTTCTCTCGAACAAATAATGTTATCAGTTCCTCGAATACTTATTCAAATTGCGATTGAGCATTCTTGATATTAAAAAATTAAACATTAATAAAATAATGAAGTATTAACAACAAGTTAAAACTAACAAAACACCCGACTAGGGACTAAAATACTCTATAGATGCAAAACAAACGTCTAGGTATCCTACGACACTCGGGGCACAAATGGGTCAAATGTTATATCACCTTTCGTCGTAATCGAGTAGAACACTAACATATTTTAAAATTTGCACATGATATGTGAGGACTGCCGCGACGAAGATATAAACTACAGTTCGTACTGCTCTCGTTTGTAAAAATATGTTCTAGAATTTGGTAATATTTGTTTCTTAAACCGTTTAATAGTAAGAATAGTTAAATTCGCTCCAATTAGTACAAATATTAAGAAAGAACTTCAATTTTTGGAGTCAATTTTGAACACAAATATGAATGCTTGAATTTTTTTTTATAAGTTTTTCCTGTGTTTTGTTTTACCAACCGAAATAAAATGATTAAATTTTTGTTTAGGTTACGCTGCTTTTTCACTAATTGGATTGAAATTGACTACTCAATTATTAGTTCCATGCACTCGCAACACCAACTTAATGAGTAAAGTAAAATAAATAAAATACAACACGCTAATTATGATGATGTTAACACTGCGTCACCAAACACATCCTTGTATCATGTCAGTCAATCTTATATTGTATGTTGTATTATAATTAGGAGCAGCTCATTCCTTTTATTATTAACATTAAAATAGAATATTACGTCATTTAAACTTTCATACCACTTTAACAATAGATAAACAAACTTAATGTTTTGAAAGAAGATGTTTAGTTTAATTTAATAGGTAAGTCGTCAAAAGTTCACTGCCAATACTATATTCAGGTACAATTCAAATTTAATTTACAACTTCACTTTATTGAAATTCAGATTATTTTCAGATTGACATTTCTCTGCTAGCTAATATTCTATAATGGTGGCTTCCATCGATGTGTGACATTGCGGATCTTCGTCATAATCGGCTGTGAATATTTTGTTTGTAAAATTACGCACCGAAAAAAATCAAGCTGGCTTTTTAACTTTTCTAAACTTATTAGGTTGACATTAGATATATTATAAAAAGCACATAGAAAGAGTTAAAGGAATGAGCGCACGGCTATTTGAGCAAATAAGTTGTATATTAATTGTTATATAGTCATTTAAATAGTTCAAACGTTTTTGTAGTTTTAACTTATTTACACACAATACGATATAATTTCTATAATTTTTTATTATATATTTTAACTATTAGTTAGTCGTTTCCATTACTAAGTAAATTAATGAATTATCTGAATATGAATGTTTACGAGGAAATCAATATAACAAAATCTATTGAATCATTCCATACAGCAAGTTTTGAGAGCTAAAATGAGAAAATATAAAGTGGAATCAGGATGTGGTTGGCGGCCACCGGTCTCTCGGTACTCCTAGTGTTAAGGCAGCTTCGCTCGATCACCATCCGAGTCCTATATAAGATACTATAATACAGTCGGTACATACTATCGCGTAACGAAATTTATACACGAACAATTTAATAAACATCAAAAAATGCAAGGGTCAACGATGGTTAGTAGGAATTACAAACGACGCTATAAATTTATATACCTAACGGGTAAATTTACATCTCAAAAATGATAACATCTCGCTTCAGGTCAATAGAGAATAATATATCTTATAAAAGTTAAACTCGTAGAGAGACAACGTAGGTGCGGCGAGCGGCGGCCGGCGGTCATTGCGGCCGCGTCTGAAACAACAGCGAGCGTCACTCGGGCAGTGTTGCGCACACATTACATCGACGCAGCTGTGCTACCGTGTCTTGTGTTATTAGCCTTCGGACTCCTCTGGCTTTGATGGTTTCAGTAAGCAACGACGACGATTATAATATAAAAAAATGGATCCTGAATGTTTGATGATTTGATTTGGTTTCCTAGGATGACGTTGCTTTAAAACGATACTCAAACGTTTCATATGGAACGATATCCTATTTTTGGTTAAATTCATCTCGTGCTCGTCGGTGAAGGAAAACACCGTGAAGAAACCTGCATGTGCCGGGGAAATTCTGATACATGTATATCCGAAAACCCCCAGTGCAGCAACGTGATTAAGCCCAAAATCTGCTCCTTAATAGGAAGGAGGCCTTTGCTCAGCAGTGGGACATTTACAGGCTGTTACTTTACTTTTACTTTACGAGTAATCCTAGAAACCCAAGGCAAGACTCCCGTAGAGAGTATAGCCGCGTACCGTGTCGGCGAGGCTGAGGCGCAGGTCGAGGTCGGCGGTGAAGGGCGCGCGCGCGGCGCGCTCGTCGTCGGGCTCGGGCGAGGACAGCGCGGCGGCGAAGGGCGCGCGCGCGGCGGGCAGCAGCGGCAGCTCGTCGTCGGGCGCGTCGGGCGCGTGCGCGTGCGCGTGGCACTCGCAGCGGCAGCGCTCCGGCGGCACGTAGCTGAACACCACGGCGTCGCGCGCCGCCGCCGGCAGCGTCTGGATGCGCTTCGGCAGCTTGCGCCGCTCCGGCACTTCCGAGAAGTCGATCCAGTCCGCCTTGCCTCGCGCCTCCATGCCGGTCGCTGACGAGGAAGTGAAACAGTCTGGTCGTGATTGTGAAGCGTGAAGTTGAGCAGCCTGCGACTTTCGGTAATAGGATTATTGTTTAAATAGCTATTCTACAATTTTTGGTATATACCTCCGTTCGACAGTATGTATGTGCGTATGTAAGAATCTCACATAATTTATTGTAGAGCCTATAGTAGTTGCGTACATTTCCTTATGAATACAATGGATTGGGCTAAACTTCATTATCTAGATCTTGTGTAAGAATTTGATGTGCTTTTCTTTTTAAATTTTTCGTGTACATATATACGGAAAGGGAGTATAAACGATACAAGTTTTAATATTTCTAGTGTTTTAATGGACGGCCATAAATTTATCTTACAATGTTGTGTAAGAATGTAGATACATCATAGAAACCTGCGAGTGATATTAGTTTTGTATAGCCAAGAAAATAAGACTTACCATCACCGCCACTGCGAGAGCGAGTGCGCTCGCTGCGAGGCGGCGGGGTCGGCGCTGCGTCAGAAGTGGTGGATGCGGCGCGCGCTCGCCGCGGCAGCCTGATGTGTAGCCGCTCGGCGCCCAGCTCGGCCGCGTGGCTGCTGGGCGTGGGCACTGACGGGGGCGTCAGTGCGCCCAGAGCTCCGCCAGCGCTACGGGCCGCTCGCGGTCGTTGCACCCCCGCCACGTGTATGTCACTACGATCGCGCACCGGGATCATCGGCAATGCTAGTGATCGTTCCAACGGAAGCGTGGTCGGTACGTAAGGTAGCTCCTCGAATGATTCTTGTACTACAAGGCCCCGACGCTCCGCTTCGCTGCCTCCGTGAGTAGTCGCAACCTCAGAGCTCGCCTCCGATTCGGAGGAATCACGACCGGCGTCAGGTGGAGGACTTGTGTTAATCTCGCTCAGTGGTAGTTCTTCCCCTATTTCACCCATCATTGCCTCACAGACTGGATAAACTTCATTTATTTCAACGTCAATATTTTTCATATTCGCTACCTGTTGTGGTGGTTCAATTGGTCGGACCTCTTCGCTTTCGGGGAAACTAGGTATCGATTCTGATATTTCGCTAGTTACGCTCGGTGTCTTTGTTATACTAAACTGCGTACTAAAAACCTGTTCCTTGCTTCCAACGTGCGTCGTGAATATTATTCGTTCCTTCCTTCTAGGACGCTCGGAATTCCCAACGGGTGTGGTTTCTTCCGGTACCGTTGTATCAGTACGTCCCGAATTAAAACTATGTTCCGAGACATTGTTAACACATTTCTCTGAACTAACCTCTTTTTCCGGATTCTTTACAGTATGTTCTGTTACTGTGGTAGACTCTACTTTAGGGGTAAGATCTACATTAGCTGTCTTTTCCGTTGGAGAGTGTAAAGGAATAATAATGCTCCCATCGGGTAGTACAGTTCGTTGAGTCCGTTTTGGAAGGGGTGTAGGAGTAACGGAAGTTATAACTGCTGTCCGTTCGAGAGGAGGTCGTTGCTGAGGTGCTGAGGCTGGTCGAGTTATTTCACGTGGAGAAGGTTTTTCATTCGTACTTTCCTTCGAATTCAATTCATCAGGTGGTGTATGCAACGGAATGTGGATAATACCATCCTTTGCATCCTCGTAATATTTAAGTTTTTCTCCTCGTTGTTTATCTACAACCGGCTGGGGAAACTGTCTTTGGTGTTGGACCACTGGAGACGCGTCACGGGAGCCTGGAGAAGGAGATGCACCGCTACGTCGAGGTGTCTTGAATAATGACAGTACGGAACCCTTTATTTTACCCGCTGAGGTGGGCGTGGAAGAGCGATCACGGCTTTTGCTACGTGATCTTCCTTCATTAAGACTTTTTTTTCGACGCAATGCGTCCGATGGTGAATCGGGCGATGCGATGGTTTCACGTGATTTAAAAAGCGAGCAGAAAGATGATTTTCGTGATACTGGTACTCCGCTTGGAGATGGTGTTCGACTATCTCGTGGTCGCCTAGAAGAAGTGTGTGGACTCACTTGCTCAATGGGACTCGCAGGTCTATCATTTAATTCAAGAGTGATAGGTTTTCGAGCGGGTTCTCCACTAATTAAGGTTCGTTCGCTCTCATCTTCATCATCGTCATCGTATTCATCGTCTGGCTTAAGCCTTATCCTAATTATATCTTTTGAGCGATTACCACGTCGAAGTACTTCAGGTTGAGCTGGTTCACGACGTTCTCTGGATCTCGCTCGATGCTCTTCAACTTTCGCTCGATTTCTGGTTTCTTTTAAGCGCTTTTCATCATCCAACGATGTAGTGGACGGTGCTGGGCCTGGGATCGGAGTATTGCAAGGTGCGTTGGGAGATGTTAGTCGAGGCGCACTAGCCGGTCGCGTGTTTTCGACAGTTGCTTCTGTACGTACTTCACGATGGTCGCGAGCATCGACGGGTGGAGGATGTACGACTTGAACAGGTGTAGGTCGAGGATCAGGAATAGAAGTTACGGCCTCGTTCGTCAATTTAGCTATTTCAAGAAGCCTTTCTTCAACAGCAGCTGCACATATTTCAGGATCTGTCTCAATTGGTTTTGGGCCACAAAATGACGTTTCAAGTAACATTTTGTGAGGTGAAGGAGATCGTGACGTACCTGATACTACAGAAAGCCTTGACACCCGACTAGCGTGACTAAATCCTGACAATGCCGAATGGGCGGAACACTGAGATCCAACACTAGAGAGACGACTAGTTCGGCCTGAAACGGCGAGAAGCGCAGCTTCAGACCCTTGACTGTCCTTACGTGAGTGACGACGTGAAGGTGGTGCTACAGATTGCGCACGCGTGTCTCCACCTCCAGGTGCACCTTCTAAAAAGGCAAGTTCTTCAGTAGACGACCGCAAATCTGCAGTTCCGTCTTCACGGAATCCAAGTTCTAGACGAGCGCGCACGTCCTCGCCAGTACCTCCACCCGCGAAAAGCGCCAGTTCGGGTGAGCTATCTCGCGAATCGTGATGGCTAGAACTAGAGGCGCGAGATATATCGATGCGAGGAGCGGCCGGTGTCTGAAGGCCGGACGTGGTTGGTACAGTCGCGGCCGCGTGGACAGCGGGAGAAGAATGTGATCGTGCGCGTTGCTCTGGTGGAGCGAGGCTGTCGACGCCACCCGAGGTTGATGCTGTGACACTCGTCGTGGAGCTCACAGGATCCTCACGGATCTCTGGTAAACGGAAAGCTTGCTTGTTCTCCGGACTTGACTGAAATATAAAATAACATAAAATCACATGTCTGACTACACCTTGATTGAAAGATACCTGCCAAAATCATAAACAAAGTTGATCGACTCACTTCTTCCGAAACGTCGTGGTCGAAGGAGGCAATAGGCGCGGGCCCGCGGCGCGGCCGGCGCTCGGCGCCGCTGGCCGCCATGCGCCCGCCGCCGCCGCCGCCGCGACGCTCGGCTCACACTCACACACACGTGATATCGTTCCAATGTTTCACATTTGCCAGAGCTGATGATGCATACAATAAAAAATTAACACAGAGCTAGTTCATATGTATTAACCAATTCAAGAAAATATTTTAATTTTAAAGTCCTATGTTTTTTTATTTAATAAAATATTAATTAATTCCACGCTTTTTATAGCGCATTGTTCCCGGCCTCTTCGTACCTTCCCAACCCCTGATAAATGAAATATTCCTACTTAACATAGTGACTAAATTAATTTACCAAAGAATTGGGGCTTGCCTTCACATTTTGATGACTGAAGCCAAACGCGTGACTATGACATGCATTGTCATCTGCGACGTCCTACCATAACGGTAGTTTACATTAGTAGTTTGTTAAAATGAAATGATTGTGAGTAGAAATTAACATAACTAGTATTATAAAAAAAAGAAATCGACTTCAGAATCAATTTTGTTTATTTGACTAACATAGATAAGTATACCAGTTACCAACCGACTTCAACTCCCAGAGCTCAGAACGTCGTCATTTCTGAACCGAATATGAAAATATTTTTTTATTTGAATGGTTATATATTTAGATTTCATATTTACTACGTCGATCACGACGAATGTAACTTCGTCGAAACGTCGGGCAATAAAAAGGTATTACTACCATTCGTTATCGCGATAAGACCCGTTATGTTAAATATGAATAGTATAAATCGCGAAAGTTTAAAATATATTACACAATATTTTGATTTGTCGCATGGATTTTTTATCTAAATTGATTTAGTAATTCGGGTTTAAAATGAAAATAACTGGAATAAGTATGTCACCCAAGTAAACGAAGTTAGGTTAGGTTGCCGTATTTTGATTTAAAAGTCGATTGCTTTTGTTAAGTTTTAATTATTGTGATTTATTTGACATAAGTAATTTCCACTAAAAATGTTAATATATTAAATTTATAAAACTAATACTAAAATACTGCCTGAGATGCACAAAAAAATAATTTAGAATATTGATTAATGAATGATTAATTTATTGAAAACTCGCATAAATGCATAAGAACGATATATTTATATATAAAAGAAGTAAGTAACATCTAATACTACTCAAGCAAAAATCAAATTGAAATTATGCAGATGGTGTGACAGTCATATGGAAGCAACAGTAAGTGAATTTCTTTAGATAATTACGATAGCTGCGCTCAGTAGGTTATTAGGTCACTTGGTTCGGGGTTATCTCTTATCTACGCCACCAGGAGTTCAATGACACTAAAAATTTAACATTATGCACTTCGAGCCTACGCACAGCGTCGCACTCACCGGAGGTAAAGATTTGACAGCACTATCCACTGGTCATTAATCCCAATCGATTTACGAGACACTTCACTTCGCGATAGCCTCGTCTGTAGTGATCTGGTGTCGAGAGTGCCGCCAGCGAGCACGCGGAGCGGCGGGGCGGAGCGGCGCGGCTGGGCGCGCGCTGCGCGTTGCACGTCGGCGGGCGCGGGCCGCTCGTGGGGCGTCGGGCGGCGAGCCGGCGCGGGCGGTGCGGTGTCGCTGCCGCGGTGTCGCCTCGCGCGGCGCCATCGAGCGCCCCGAGGCGCCTGCGTGCGGCCCGCGCAGGCGCTCCGCCGCCCGCCTGCCGTCACCTATTTCGATGTTGCCGGTCGGGGCTGCCATGTGCAGGTTTATTAGCTAAATATAGTGCAACCTCCGAGCTGGAATCGATATCGACATTCTGGACGGGTCACTGGTTTTGTTTTTGGTGTTATTTTTATAGATTTCATTGGCAGCTTGGGCCACATATTGGCCAAGTCATCTACTATCGTAATGATCTTGATAGCTGCTATCGTTGGCTTATAAAAATATAAGTATAATCGTTTTTTCTGAGGGAAGCCTGAGAGAAAACTATTATAATTAATTTACCAATTCTATAATATAATTTTGTATAATAAATTAATTCAAAAATAATTAAAAATTCTAAAAATTCTAAAATATTAAAACTAACATTTGTGGCAACATTGTATTTTTGTTGTAAAAATGTTCTGCGTGACATAGTTCGTCGACGATGACGTGACTGGAATGTTTTAATATAGAAAAGGTCATATCATGTGAATCGCAAATATTTATGTAAATCATATATCGTTTCGTATTTATGTGGGCGTATAAGCTATAGAAAAGGCTCGCATAATTCGTGATACGAAAGCGGGCGGTGCGTCCTCGTGCGCCGCGCGCTCCGATGTCGCGAGTGACATCAATAACTGATTCCCGGCGACCCAGTTAACAGCGCACTTTGCCCTCTGTACTCACTATTCTACTTCAAGCCCCCACTATACGAATCTGGAATTAACCTTTAGCATTTAACGAACTGGCATACTTTATTTATTTATCAGGCTCTCTTTACCTCACCTGTATCAAACTCGTTAAATGATAACCATTTAATTTAACATAACTTTTAGTTTATGAATTATTTTTTCGTTTTTTCTACGTAGTGCAGATCAATTAGACAAATATTTCGGCTATTTATCAGTATACATATGTAATGGAGCGATAAAAATTTACCTTACCCATTTTAGCTTCTTAAAAATGTCCTTAGGACTAATAATTTTTAAGACATATTTTAATTTGTATATTCAAAATCAAAGATTTTCTAAAACATTTTTACGATCGATGTTCACGTCTCTTTTGGAGCAGTTCAGGTTAGAATGTCTGCAAAAAATTCACAAATCGGAAAATAGCTTTCCCATACGTTTCGTACAAAAAGAAGCTCTTATCTTTATAATTAACCAAAATTTTTGCTTAAATCAGACAGCTCTTACCGCGAATACTAGTTGCAAAACAAAAGAAAAAAACACAAAATGACATCATACATTTTCTCTTTTTATTCGATATGAACTAGTACACAGTATATGTATATTGTACACTAGCTGGTGCTCGCGACTTCGTCTGCGCAGGATTAGTTTTGACGATAATGGCTCACACATAAAACAGATGTATGCTGTCACGTCTTTTTAGTAGGAATATTTAAGATAAACATTTTCATTGTAGGTACATTACAAAGGTGTAACTCTAACGGTTTGTTCAGTTCTGGAATTTCTCAAAATCCTATCTTAGGGGATGCCTACGTTATAGTAGCTTTGTGCATGCAAAGTCTTAGCCCGATCGGTTTAAAATTGACCAAGTTTCATACAAACTTTCATCGCCTATTTTATCCCGTTGGAAGTAGAATTCTTTCTTAGCCGATGCCTACGCCCTAACCTCTACCTGCATGCCAAATGTCAGCCCAATCAATCATCCGTTGATAGACCACTACGTCAGTCAGTCAGTCGGTCACCTTTTAGTTATATATATTAAGATATACCAAATGTAGTTCATATTGAATAAAAACACTAAAATACTGCATATTTATTGTTAATTTTTTGTTTGCTAAAAAGGAAATGGGTTTAAGATATAGGTATTACATATTTTTGCTACATTTCTACGCCGAAATAAAAGTTCTGGAGAACTTCAGCAAGTCTTATGTCCAAGTATAATACAATTTATTATTATACTCATTTAATGAAATTTATTGTTAACTAAAAATAGCGTCACTCTTACACTTATCCTGTTTCTGTTGACGTCACTACTATGAATTTTAAAGTCATAACAGCCATGATTTATGTACCGTAGCTTATGCGTGCAGCGTACATGTAAATCCTTTAGTGCAGACCTTAGCGGGGTCTTTGAGGCAGCGTTCTCTCGACATATAAAGCCAAGCAATTTGCTGAAGTTGAAATGCCTCTATCCTATTTGTATCGCATCCTCATTTAATATAATAAAAATATTCACGTATCAAGAAAAGACATACATTTTTATTTTCTTTATACTTTCATTATATATTGCACATTTACAAAGAAATGTCTGGTAGTAGAGTTTGATGTTTTTTGTGTGCGTACTTAAACTAAAAAAGGGACAAATACAAGCTCTTTATTTACCCCATCTCAAAATACCACCAAAACAACACATTTAGTTTTTTTTATAATAAAAAGGGGGCAAACGAGCAAATACTACCACCTGATGTTGTGTGGTTACTATCGCTCATGGACTGAGCACCAGGAGTGTTGCGGGTGCGTTGCCGGCCTTATATAAAATTGGGAATGGCGTGGAGAAATAAAAGAACATTTCGACAATCGTATTTATTTTATTGACAACACAACATTATAGTCCACGCGCGGTGGGTGGAGTGCTCGCGCCGCGGAGCGACCCGCGAGCGTGCGGTGTAGAGGCGCGTAGAGTCTTCGCGCTACGAGCAGTGCGCCGCGCGGCCGCTCCGCGCGCGCTCGTCTAGTTATACGGATACAACAATCAATATATCATATGTATTAGCTTCTCCCAACTATATTATTATATTTGTTAACGCTAGAGGCAACGATATATTTATTTCATTACTCTTACTTTATAATCAATGTCTGGATAAGAGAATGCGACGTCAACAACGAACGATAAATTGTTATACAATATACACCGGAAATATCTATACAATCACTACCGCGGAATCCGATAGATTATATAATTTTGTCATTCTCTATAATTTAATTAAACGTAAAGAAAACGGATCGTATCAAAGTACCAGCTCGGGTTATTGTCGACTCTTGACATTGTGAATGTTTTCTTTGGAACGAGTTTCGTCCAACTGTTTTATAGTTATTTTTATTTAAATAATTTGAATAGTTACATTTGTGCTCTACCAAATAAATAATTAGTTACAAAATAATCCTTAGTATTGCTAGAACCCCATTATCTTTATATAATATATCATAATATAATATCATTAACTCGTAGCAACTGTAAAGGTCATCTCAACGTGAAAGTAGAAAAGTTCAAAACTAGACAGTTCGGGTACAGGGAGTACAACAGTATAGGGCTAGTAGTGTTTAACAAACTAACATAGAAACATTAAGAATACTCTAGAATGTATGAAAGCTATATTAAATATAGTACTGCTTCAAGCTAAGCGCCCCCGACGAGTGCTCTGGCGCGGCAGCTTGCGCCGCCTGCTCGGGACGCTTTACTGATTCAGACAAACACATCAGTTTTCTATCGTATCTTTTTTCAATTTGATTTTGCCTTGTCACCGTTTGTATTGTTCACTTCAAAAGACATACAAATACCAATTTCCCAACTACACTTTTAGTGTACTCTTAAACAAGTCTCGCCGATGGATCCCCGTGTCCTTCAATTTTGCCTCCACACCACGGGATAGGTATATATATTTTGCTAAGTTATACAAGTAATAATATATAATTGGACCATTCTTTGATTAGCTTTTCCTTTAATAAATATTCTTTTCATAATCATGTCACCTAATACAAGAACATAGTCATTTGTCTGTTTCAGAGGATAAAACATTGTTAGATAAAATTACACATAGATACATTTGATAAAGATAGTAAGTTATAATCTTACATAATACTCATAGATTAAGCGACATATTACTGTAAGTAAGCACTCTCATCTCCTCGAGTACGGGTACGAGTGCTCAGCGGCCACTAAGTTAGTTCTAATCGTAGCGGTGGGTTCGTCCGAAACATTGCTTACAAGAATATCATAAAATACTAAATTTATTATTTATATACAGACCCCTTGTTCTAAACTCGTCCGAATGATTTCACCCCTTCGCTCGTAACATTTACCGAACTTGGACACGCCTTAAACCTTACACGTTATAATAGCTAGGTGTGATATTGCATTGTACTACTGAGGTACGCTTAAGGTAAATTGTACAAAAAATATACACGTAATGCTGCAACGAGTCCTCGCCAGCGACTACTGCCCGTCCCTAGCCTAGCTTACTCTCTACCAACCCCCACTGAACTCATTTTTTTTCCAATTCTCCAATATATTATATTATTACGAGAATAATAATTATCTGAATAATTTCACCTACTTTTGTCGCTAAATAGTAATCACACACACATACTATATATGAAGTTAATTCGTGCGGCGTTAGCACTTCATTTATATACAAAAGCCATAATTTACGATCGCTTGCTCCGGCCGCGCTCGCCGGGCTACGGTACCAAACATCCCCATGAGAATTTCTTCAACTTTTTTCACATTTTAGCATTTTTTCTTCAACATTAGTAGCTGGTAATCACGTAATAATATACGAGTAGTATCAAGAATATCTAGATACTTTTAAAGTTCTTGTTGTGAATTTGTCGTAATATCATTGTAAGTAGAACATAGGATCAAAAATTACATCAATTATTAGTTATTTATCAGAAATGTAAGTTTTACGCACATGAAATTGTCGTGTGTACTGATTGACGGATTAACACGCATGGATTATAGATGAAATTAACAATTTTAGGAAGTAATTAAAAAGATAAACAAAATAAGGGCTGATAATATTTGAATATTTAGTAACACAAATAAATTCTGATGAATTTTCATTTTGATGGAAATGGCAAAAGATCGAATCGTTTGTAGTAGGAGAGACTACAACGAGCGTAACGTTTCGCACTGTGAATGCGAGGCGGGCGGTGAAGGAGCCCACTGCTCAGTCGGAGTCGGAGTCGGAGGAGGGCTCGCGCGGCGCCTCCTTGATAGGCTCGCGCGCCGGCTCGGGCTCCGCCGCGGCGGCCAGCGAGTACGCCGCCGCCGGCTGCCCCGACGTGCGCTCGATACCCACTCTGAACATCAACAACATCAAAATGTTTTTATTCAAATTTAGAATCAGGCAGTCAAGGCCTGGCAGCTACCTCGGTCAAAAGCTCACATTGGCCATTCAACGGGGCACAGCTGCCAATATTTTGAAACTTTACCTAGACAGAAAAATAAAACTTTACCAGTGATTTAGATGAGTTTAAAAACAAATAAATCTTCTACGGTTTTATAAAAGTTGAGTCTAATGTGAGTAGAAATCTCAAAAGAACTACAAATACTTTAAATGAATTAAAATTGCATATATAATTTTCATAAATCAATACGAGTATAATTTGAAAACGACCAGATCCCATGTCGGGCGCTAGTTAGCGATCAAGCCAGAGCAGTCAGAGGTACTCACATGTACTCGTGGCGCGCCAGGTAGCGCACGTACTTCTCGGGCGGGTCGGCGTCGTGCTCCTGCAGCGACACGGAGCGCACGGTGGTGTGCGACACCTGCGTGGCGGGCATCGTGAACTCCACGTGCGCCCAGCGCGCCAGCTCCTCCGGCACCTGGTCGTACGACGTCAGCGCCATGCGGCACACCAGGTTGTGCGTCGTGTACGCGCCTGCCGACAAAACTCACGACTAAACACAAACTGTCATACTACAAAAGTATGTTTATACACAATTAAATTGTGTCTAAACCAAGTTTAACTTAAAACTGTCTTTAGACGCGGAATTGTAGTACAGGAGTTTATAGACAAGCGTTTAACGTATGTTTAAATTTTTTGTACTGTGGCAGAAAATGTTTAACTACATATATTACGTACTTTATTATATTTAATGATATTGTAATTTATTGCAAATAATATTTGTATTTTTCAACTTAATACGATCTTTAAACAAAAAATCAAACATTTTAGCTTAAAAAAATAAAGAATATTTTTAGACAACTTTGTTCCGCATATAAACTGCAACCCGTGAAAGTGAATACAACAGTTTATGTAAGATGATTGTGCAAGACTCACCCTGGCCCTCCTTGGGCAGCCGCGGCATGCGCCACACGATGGCGCGGTGCTGGTGTTCGTACTTGGCCTGCCCTGACGTCACCTCGATGAGCGACTCCTGCAGCGTGTCCACGGCGCCCAGGAAGCGCTCGATACCCTTAATCTTGCCGGTACGTCTGCTCGAGCCGATAAAGATATCTTATTTACTAAATAATCAGAGTACAAGTATCATATGGATGACTGGACCAAACTATACGAAATATAATAATATTTTTATTTCTTACAATTTCTTTCAAGCTTATCATTTCGCTTTACTTTGAATCGCGCCAGGACGAGGCCAGGACGCCAGTAAACATAATTTCCTAACAGTACTTCAGTAGTGTATTATAGTGACCTGTGCGCGGACTTGACGGATCCGTATCGGAAGTGCTTCTCGACGCGGAAGAGGTAGATCCAGCACTCGGGGATGGGGAAGCGCACGGCGACGTCCTCGCACGGCACCTGCCCCAGCTTGCGCGACGCGAAGCCCGGCACCAGCGCGTCCGCGCGCAGCTCCACCTGCCGACACGCCACTCGTTGCAGCCAAGCGTATGCTATGTAGCTACGTATGAGTGAGGGAGTCAGAAGCCCAACTCCCCTTTCTCATTTTTTCTTTGGTTTCTGTTCCTTTCCTTAGTTTCTTCCCTTTATCGCTCATGTCTTTTAAGCCTGTCACTTAACATCAAGTGATCCGCCTGATTTTACCGTTTGCCCGCCATTTTTATAAAAAACAGCAATCGAAGCCCTTCGATAGATGATAATGTCAATATCCACACAAATTAATAGTCTTAACATCGAATACATTCAGCAGGCTAGCCAGAGCTATTGACATATCAAATAGATAGTTGTTACAACGTCCAGCTAGTATATTTCGGCGTCAATGCAAAATTACATTAAGACTAACCTGCGTGCTGGATTATATTTCGGAATGTATAATACCTATTGTATAATATATAATACCTAATGTATATTAAACTGTATTTGAAAAATTATTATCTTGGACTTAAATGGATATTTTAGAAAGACTCAGCCGTTTTGCTCACGTTTATAGTTACTGATCTCATACTATCACTCAGGAGAGCATATACTATAAGACGTAGCGTTAGTTAAGAAACTACACTATATATAGCTTTCTATGACCTAACGGAAATATGATATATCAAATTATATTTTTTTAGATTAGCGTATTCAAATGTTCTAATTAAAGTCTTTACATTTATAACGTAACTGAAAAAATAGAGCGTAAATTTAGCTTCGGGTAATCTCTTACCTTGTTGCCGGTGACACACCACACCGCCTTGAGCTGCAGCGGCAGTTCCCGGTTCTTGGGCGGCCGCACGCGGAAGCGCATCAGTTCGATGTAGCACGCGTCGGGCGGCTTGAACCTTGAGCAAGATTTGCTACAGTTAAAATAAAAGCTTTTGGTAAACATAAATAGAGTAAAATCGTCTATTTTTTCGCAGAGGTATCTCCGTCCCTTTATTTCGAGCGCCCGCAAACCGCAACCCGCAGCAAGTTTGTTTTATTTAATTTTTAATATTTATATCATTATGAGATAGTAAACTATTCGGTCCCTGCCTTTCCCGAAATTAGGATGACACTGAAATAATGGATCTCTATCGTTCTATGTTTTGATCTACCGCGATCAAAACGTCCAAAACCCACAGCGATACATCCTCAGCCCCGTTCAGAGCATCTCGAAAATGAATTCCGAAGTATAGTATAGTACAGTACAAATAGTAGTCACTTGATGATCTGCGACTCGGCGAAGGCCTGCGGCTGCACGCAGGCGTGGAACTCCGCGTCCTCGACGCGGATCCACTCCTCGGTGGCGACGGGGATGATGTCGTGGCGCCCCACCACCTCGCGGCCCTGCCGCCGCAGGTCGTTCACGCCCAGCTCCACGTCCGGCATGCCTGCCGCCGCCGAGCGGCACGTTAGGTGCAGAGAATAAGTGGATGTGTAATAATGTACCAACCCACAGAAAGTCAATTTCTCAGATATTTATGTATTCTGATAAATCGTTAGGTATTTAAAATTATTCAGAAAAACTTCAAATCATCTAAACTGAATAAGTACGGAAAAAAGTTTCTTAATTAAATGTTCCGAATATTGAAATGTGTTCCATATTTTTCAATGTACAAACTGTATTTATTATTTATCATACAATCAAAGATGTAACTCCTAAAGCTAAGTTAAAGTGACCTCTACATAATCACCTACAAAAGTTTTAAAAACCTTTCTTTGACGAATTGTTTTTTGCTTTTTTTTTAACCCGATGTTTTTATATGTAGATAAACTATTGTTAGAATCAGATTTTAAAGTCGTCAACATTATACTTACCGCTGAGAAAACCTAGAAAGAAAAGTCGCACGCGTGCTATCTGCTTCAAGACGGACCCCTCGGCGTCCTGCTCCACGTACAGCTCGTCCACCGCCGTTATTTGCACCTGCGACCGAGGCCATGTTGTGAAAGTGGACCATATAATCTAAGAATTAAGTTCGTATGTAATAAGAAATTATTATTTTCTTTGTATGTATAGAACTCGTTTGGGGTACAAATAGTACTTTATTACTTATGGGTCTTAAATATTTTCACGAGTATCTTCGTGTGAATATAAGAGAAAGAATGAGGACAGCTTTCAGCTATTCTGTCAATTACATACGTACATGTACTTCTTATAATCACGCCTCGTACTTTATCATTAACAAATGACGTCTACACAATAAAATAAAATTGAAGTGTCTGTTTGTAATTTCAAATTAACAACAAAATCTTTTGCTATTTTGACGAGAATTTCACTCACAAATAGCTAATGTTATAAGGAGTAACTTAGGCTATTTTTATAGTAATAGAAAAAAAATGAACGCGAAAATAAATTTGAAAAAAATGAATTAGGGAACAATGTCCGACTCAAGAAGGGAAGGTAACGGTTTTATATTTTCCTGAAATGAACGAGGGTGAAACCGAAGCTAGCTAGTTTATAATACAAATCGCCTCCCCCGCGCGGCCTCGCCCCGGCCCTACCTCCTCCATCTTGTAGGTGAGCGCGCGGTCGCGGTGCGCGGACAGGCGGAATAGCGCCTCCTCCACGCACACCGAGAACTGCTTCACGTCCTCGTAGCTCAGCGAGCCCAGCTTGAACAGCTGCGACACCTGGACACGAGCGATTACTACTTCACCTATTATAAATATTTACGTCAAAAATCTTTAAAACGTCAAATTATGCTCTTAGGAAACGTTAAAACTTGAAATATTTTATTTTTGGGCACATTTTAAAAAGTAGTAAAGTACTCTTAAGTACGTATACGTATTAATTAACTAATTTATCGAATTCGTATTACCTACTACCGTATAAAATGTTTCCAAGTATGATGCATATCGCATTAAATTATAATCACAGTCACGCACAATACATTCCGTTTTTTTTTTTTACTTATTAACATACGAGTTTGTATATGAGGGGAGAAAATAGCCGATAGAATATTATGACTACTTATTAATAGACTAGTGTTATGTCCCCGAACCTGCGGCGCGTGCTCGACGGGTAGACCGAGCTTGCGCAAGTCACTGCCGAACTCCTTCACCCCCTGGTAGTCGCCCTGGATCGCGTACGCCGCGAATTGCGACAGCTTGTTCGTGATGCGCTCTGCCTTTGTCACCTGCCCCGGCCTATGACAGGATATACATTTGTTTAAACTGGCTTTACTGATAGAACTGATGGTGATGAATGAGCCTGTAGGAGTTGCTTCGTTTAAGAAAATTTAATAGAAAAGTTTGTTCTAATTTTCGTAACTCTTTTTCGAAGATGGTTAAAATAAGCTTTTTTTATGAAATCTTAAATTCATTTTAATAATTATATTGCGATTAAATTTCAATATCGACGTACCGGACACCGGGTCGCTCCTTATAGAAAATGTATTGAAGTTTGACCGTGAAGATCTTGCCGAACTGGTCGAACTGCTGCGCGCCGACCTCGGACACCGAGTAGCACGCCTGCAGCGGCAGCTCCTGCAGCGGCTCCTTATCGGTCGCGGTGTTCAGAAGCTGCACCACCGGATTATCACCTTGATATGTGAGACGTACGAAGATCTTCTTCCAAAACCTAGCACGATACATATTGTATTAAATAAGTCTAGTAAAAATAAAGATGAGTGTTATAACGATATGAAGAAATAGTTAAAATGATTGAACCTTTGTCCCGTTATTTTCTTCTTATTCGGTTGTCGGAGGTGCATCTCCCAGCCGGGTCCTTGGTACTTGGTGCGCGGGAAGTCCTCGAGTGGCACCGACACGTCGTCATCGAACAGCGGCGTTGGCGGCGTCTCGCCCCCGCTGCCCGACCGGGCTCGCGGTTCCTCTGGTGAAATACATACACATAAAATATGGCTTCATAGATAAATTTTGTTGAAAGCTTATATCACGTTTCTTTGGTCTAGTCTACGAAATTTTCAGAAAACCAAAGAAAATAATAATAAAATGAGGTTAGTGGTGCAACGTAACAAAAATAAATTCATATTTTATAAATTGTTTATACAAGAATATTTACAAAAAGTAATCATGTTTGTATAATATACTTAATTAGTTTCGTCCTCACCCAGATGCCGAACTCACGACTCTGATAAAAATTACCATAATTTAACATCTATGTTAAATTATGGTAATTCGTTTACGTCAAAAATCATATTTTCTTTTTTAATTTAACAAGAATTTTAAACCTTGCTCAAAATCGATTCGCTGTTGTATTGGTTCAGTTCCGCTTTTGTCAAACGGGTTTACACGAGGTGATTCAGGTAACACTTGAGGACGTGGCGGCGGCGCCAGCACGGGTACTGCAGAATCTGCTCCCCCAGCCTCGGTATCTTTTGGCCTACAAGGTAATAAAATTATTATAGTTTACTTCGCTATTCAGAATTGCATAAAATTATAATCATTTATGCTTATGTACCGAATAAATACTGAGAACGTATCATCCGTGGATTCCCGTGAACCCTGGTGGTCAAGGCGTGGTGTAGCGGCGGGCGGTGGCGGCGCGCCCATGCTTAAAAATGGATCAAAAGCTTCCGCTTCAAATCCTCCAGGTCCCATATCCGCATTGCTGTCATCTCCCCATGCGTCTTTAAAAATGTAATGTATATATGAATATACATATATATATATATATATATATATATATATATATATATATATATATATATATATATATATATATATATATATATATATATATATATATATATATATATATATATATATATATATATATATATAAGGAAATCTAAAAAAGTTTTAATAAAATTGTATATATTAATACACTTTACCTGTATTCATGTGGTTTCCACTTGTTGAATCAAATTTAGCTGAAAATGCATCGAAAGCATCTTGAGACTCAGGAAAAGCGTCTTGCACCATGCTCTCGGTAGTATTCCAACCCAGCTCTGTATTAGGTGTAGGTTGCTCTGCGAGAATGCTTTCTTGCTCGGTATCAAAAATATTTGTTTGTTTATCTTCAAATGTATTTTTAGTCATTGTACCAAAAACATCCATTTGCGGTCCATTAACTGCAGACTGTGGCGTAGTTATAAATGTTTCGTCTGTAGTAAATGTAATATCAGTATTTGATGTCATAACTACGTCCTCAGACTTTATGCCAGGAATTTCTGTCCCAGTTATATTACTAAATTCAAAGGGATTTTTGTCATTTTCATTTCCTTGAAGTACCTGGTAGTTTTCATCCGTGATATCGGCAAATGGCGATGCATTTAAAGAAGCAGTATTTACTTCAACGGAAGGCTCGGAAATGTCCATTGGAGCAACAGTATCATCTACCGTGTTTGATTTTTCCACCTCTATAGAGTTTTGTGCATCAGAGTCTGCAGTATTAAGTGTGAGCGAAGACTCCGGTTCATTAAATAACAGATTGGAGGACTCAGTTGTAGAAGACGACGTTACAACAGGGAACATAGAATCCATGGGTTTTATTTCTGCATCAGAAGATAATTCTGGAATGTCGTCACTAAGAAAATCTATTTGCTTTTCTTCTTTCTTTGGTGCTGAATATAAACTTAAGATCGCCTCCTTTGTAGGTTTAACAACAGTTGGTGCTGGAGCATCAAATAAATTAATATCATCACCGGCAGGTTGAGTAGTTACAGGGGGTGGTTGTGGTCTCGGTGGCGGAGCAGGTCGAGGCGGTCGAGCGGGAGGTGGTCTTGCAGGCTTATTACGATTAGTGTCAACAATTGCTGAGTTTTCTTCCAGTAAATCGGGTTCAGGGGTAGGACTTGGTGAATGGATATCACGTACTGACACTGGACTTGGTGTTCGTGTTGGTGGAATACGGTCTAGCAAATGAGAGCTTGTAAATTCCATTTGACCGGTAACAGTTAAGATTAAATTTTGAGTTTCAGGAGGTAGCGGTCGTGTCGATAACTGTGCGTCTTTAATTTCCTCTTCCTCTGGATAACTACAGTCTACCATTGTAGACACTAGCTCAAGTTCAGTTGGCTTTACTAGACGCTCATTGTCCATTGATAGATTTCCAAATATATCCATTGAGTTGGTTTCATCAAACTGCTTAGCTCCAATACTTGTTGGTTCAGCTCCTCCAAATATATCTACTGGCACTGTATCTCCTACAGGCGGTTCATAGCTATTTTCAAAATCAGAAAAAGGATTACTTGTTGCGAATGGGTTGTCACCGGGTGTATAGTTAGATGTTTCTGATTCTGACATCATAAATGGATTAAGGATGTCAGTAGTTACGGGGGCTGCCGGTTCATTCATGCTTAAAAATGGGTTATAAGCCATTTTTGCTATTTTCTATTTAATTCAAAAACTCTGATTCAAGCAATTTTATCTCTGTCCTACCTGGGTTAAGGTCACTAGCAAAAGAAGTATCAAATGGGTCAAAGTCGTCTTCGGAAATTCGAGTTATATTAGATGGTTCAGGTGTTAATGCTTTTACTTGGAAAATGTCATCAGAAGGTTCTAACAAATCAGTTTCACCTTCAGCTGCAAACTCTGTTGTATTATCGCAAGAAAATTCCTTAGCTAAGAGCTTTAACTCTGTTTTGCTAGGTTTAATGTCAGTAGCAAACGATGTATCAAAAGGATCCGACTCTACGTTAGATGAAAATTCTTGCGTTGATTTTGGACCCAGTGGTGTTAAAACTTTAGCTTCAATCACACTTGTGTGTTCGTGAAGGAGATCACTCGTTTTGAAGTTATTTTTATTTTGATTTGTTTGTGGATATTCTGAGTGTCTTCTTTTAGCTTGATAAGTTATATTCGTTGCCAGTTCCTCCTCGGAGCGAGTTCGTGTTAACACGTCAGGAACTTTATCAGTTGTTTCGGCGTCTTCGTTCAAGTCTTCAGTTATAGATACTTCTCTTGTGTAATACGGAGTTAACGGTTTCACTGGCTTTGATTTACTATCTAACTCAGAAGTTTCTACACCATCAACGTTAAAAACCACACTTTTGCTAACTGTTAAATTTTCAGGACGAGACGCTCTTCTTTCTACTTTTTTCGGTTCGTCGGCTCGTGGATCAAAATCTGGATCACTTGGTACGCGATAAATTGGTGCTGGAGTAGAAGCTCCAATCAATTCTTGTTCTAAAAGCTTTAATTCAACTTTTCCAGGTGCAACAATCTTATCTACAATAGTAGTATCAAATGGATCTATTTCAGTGTTATTGATATCAACAGGATCTAAAGGTGAATCCCCTAGTAGTGTTAAATCAGTTGTGCTTCCTCCTAAAAGATCTTGTGGGCTTTTGTTTTCTTCATTATCGATAATATCATCAGACGTAATAGATTCCCTAATACCCGAGGGATTCGTTAAATGGATTCGAACGGAAGATTTGCGTCTATTGTTAAGCTTAATTTGTATTTCCTCTGCCCGTGGATCAAAATCGTCGTCGTCTTCTAATATAACAGCCTCTTGTTTTATTTGCTCAAAATGAGTTGTTGGAACTACAGCGTCTGCAAAACTTGTATCGAAAGGATCGTCTTGATCTATATAAGGATCAATTACATCAAGTTGATCTTCAACTATTCCTTCAGCGAAAACAGTTTCGTTTTTATCTGCTTCAAATGCTGACCACGATTCCTGTAAAACAGGTTCAACCTTTATTTCTTTCTCTTCTAATTTAGTAACTGTTGATTTTACTTCCAAAGATTCTGCTGCTAACAATGTAAATTCATCGATTTCGGTTTCTTCTGATTCTTTTACTTGTTCTTCATTGACAGCAGCTGGCAAATCTTCTTGACTGATATCTTTTTTTTGTTGTTGTATTAGTTGAGTATGTAAGGAAACGCTCAGGTCTATAGGCGTAGTTATAGGTATATCGGTGTCAATGTCCAATATACTCTTTTCAACAGGCTCAGCTACGCTTGTAGTTTTAACTGGTATTACGTCATCGTCTACGCTCTCCAACAATAAATCACCAGGTATAATTCTTTTTGATCTTTTAGTGGTAACAGTAACATTATCTATACGGCCAGTTAATACTTCAACAGCTACTCCAATATCCAAACCTTTTTTTCCTTTTGAAGTTTTTGCTTCTTGACCTTTGATAAGAGCGTCTACATGTGACGTATCAAAAATATCGTCGTCTTGAAATTCTTCTGGTGAATCTGGGACGTAAGCAAGTTTTACTTCCCCACGCTCTACAGCATCTACATACGAAGTATCAAAAATGTCGTCTTGATCATCTTCGTCTTCCGACTCGTCATCTGTAACGCCGTAATCACTCTTGTCTCCGTTCTCAGCCTCCGCTGCAGCAGCAGCCGCTGCTGCTAAATGAGGAAAATCTGCTTCAGTTACTTCGACAACCGGTCTTTGTGGTTCTTCTTTTTCTACTGGTTCAACTTCTTTTGGGCCCGCAGGCACACGTTGAAAGAAAGATGTAGATTTTATTCGATCGAGATCACCTTGTGTTTTTTTTAGAATAGAGTCAACGCCAGTCGTCAAATCTTTAAATTTTGACCATTCTTCATTTTCTTTGGCTGACCCTTCACTTTCACCTTGCTGTTGATGTTCTCTTTTATATTTTTCTAACTCTTCCTCAGTGAAAAGTTCGTCTTCTCCTTTGCGTTTAGATTTTTTGCCCTTTTTCTTCTTTTTAAGGCCTTTGGGTAACTTTAGCATTATACGATCTTATTATATTTTCTTTATGTTGCTGAAACAATAAAATAAGATTCATTGATATCTCAATCCAAAGGAATTTAAGTTTCATTCTAAACAAAAGAATTAATTTCAAATATCAATAAAAATCATTTTAATATTTAAAAATAACCGGATAAATTACTTATTATTAACAATTCTTCTAATAATAGCATTTTAATTTTTTTAATGAAAGTATTGTATTCTTCGCAAGCAATTGTTGTTTCAAATGAAAAAAATAAAAACAGCCGACCATACGACTCCTCCTTTTCGAAGTCGGTTAAATAAATTTATATACATGCTTTGATATTTGTATTTCGTGCTAGTCATCAAAGATCCTTTGTCCGAGAGCACTAAAATCTCTAAAAATCAATAACATAATAGGTGACAATTCATTCGAAGATAGATCTTTTCTGATAGCAAAATACTGCATCGAAATATTAAAAATATTACGTAATATCACTTTGTAGCTAAGAAATTGCAGGTATAGATACAGTCAATGCTTACAAAACGTTCGGAAATATTAAATATAAAGAATATAAGAGACGATTGACGTTCTTATCATATTGATCGACCGAAGTGCCTAAATGTAGTCTGTGCTAAAACAGCGATGTATATATCTGACATATACTTGTACATATAGACATGCAACAACTTAATGTATGATCTTAAGGTATTCAGCGTGTCGTGAACATTCGAAAAGGTAGGGCACGAATCAACATTTAGCAGCTTTGAAAAGTTAACAGCGCGATGATATCTCTACGTATACACTATGCATGCCAGTAGGTCAATGAGATCTTTCGGGTGGAGATGTTGAAAATGAGAGGAAACGAAATGATAGCGGTCGGGCGAGCCGCAGCGACGTTTGACGGAGCACACACAGCGGCTAGCTACGGGCACGTACCGAGACCGCCGCCACCTACAGCTAATTCATACCGCTAGCGCGCTACGGGTAAGGACTTTATACCTTCATTGCAACACACGGGTACAGAGGACTCGACACGTTCGCGCTGCGTTCGGGCTGCGCTCGAGGGCGCCTGGCTCGGGACTGAGGCGGAGGCGGCGGCGGAGGCGGCGGCGGCGGAGGGCGCGCTATCGACCGCCGACGCGCGCAGCGTAGCGCCGCGGCGCGCGCAGCCCGCGATGCGCCATCTCACGCCGTTGGCCGAGGATGTTGGCGAGCTCCGTCGTCCATTGGCCACCAGTTATGTAACCGATCTCTCGCATCTCATTCATCCTCATCGATTGAACTTTATTAAAAACTTACATTTCATCTTATTCAAAGAGATTCAATAAGCACATATTTTAAAATGACTATTACTCTTGCTATTTGTCCTACGGTCTTATTCGATTTAAAGGTCGAGAGGCTAAAATGACTGAATTAATCAAACTCTAAGTACGAATTAATTGTAATCAATATATCCAGGAAGTGCTCATCCAACTCTAAGACTATAATAGACGACAAGACAACTAATTTAAAATTTTTAAAAATATGAAGATTCGCTTAGTTTTGTAACCAAAATGTTTTTACCTGTCGACAAAACGATATAGGTAGAACACAGTTTCATTGCTTAAGCGATATACATTTTTCAATAATGTATTTTTATTGTGATCCTGAAAAATTTAATGCAAAAATTTTTTATCTACCTATTTGACTTGAAAGTAAGTAATGAGTATACGGTATGTTATCGGTTAGTTAAGATTAAGGTGTTGAGCAATATCTTTACATTACACTTCAAAAAAATCGGCTGATTCATTTCATTGGGTGCTTATTTTATTTTCATAATCCTCCGATTTCTGTAATCCTCTAATGGATGGTTATGGTGACGGATTAGCGAGAGGGTATATATCTTTATATAAGTAGTAAGTACATTCTGTTGATAGTAGGCGCGCAAGTGCGTCATCTCTTGTTATATGATCACCGCTAGCTATAGACATCGCGCTACAAGACATAAGAATCACTCCGTCTTTATCTATCCTCTGAAAATTAAAGCCACCGGAGACCAGACTTTTCTTCAGCCGGTAGTTGAATATGCTTATTAATTGATATAATATATGCAACAAACAGAAGATACAATTCTATTATTTGGTTAATAGCACATTACTATTTTATTTAGCCCGATAAGGTAAGCGATTGCTGATTTACCTACAAACTAATTCGCGAATAATTTAATTTGCCGAGCTGCTAGTGGACTTTTCACTCGTCGCGTAGAGAGAAACTCTATAGCCTGCGGAGATTGTTATTGAATTAATTGGTTGGTTTTTAGTTGTATGGCGATTTGTCGCGTGTTATGCCACATGTCACATGGACAGGAGAAAATACAACTTATTGCCAAGAGACAAGTTGATACTTGTATGTGATATATGATAGGCATAGCAACCAATCTAAATTACACGCTAGAGTGAGCGTTTTTTTGTAGTTGAATGTGCGGACTACTGCGGAGTCAAATTTACTTTAAATAACACCAGTGGCATGGCCCATCTATAATAGATGAACTAAGAGACCTTTGAACTTGGCGAGCGGTGTTGCTAGAAGTGAAAAGAGGACCAGCTTTAATTTATAAGAATATACAGTTCCTAATTACATAAAATGCCTTGATATAGGGTAAAATGAACGCAATATATGTAAATATATGGTATTGTATCAGCGCCATCTCGTGTAACCATAGAATAAAAACTTTAAAAAAATAAACCGACTTCAAACACGAATTTAATAAGTGGCCAAACTGAAAATCAAAAAAAATATATCCTTTTTTACCGACTTTTAAAAGAGATTTAAGTTTTTTCAATATATATTAGTTTTTTTCGATTTCTCCGCCGAAACTTCCAAGTTAGTCCTGTTGTCATCAGGTCAGGAACTGATGTTGCACAGTGCACATCTACACAGACCTAAGTATTTTTATAGTAACTCGTATATTTGTTTTCAGAAAGCAGTATCGGGAAAAGGAATATTTTGTAAATAGTGTTATGCAGTTTACACTAGGCTATTGTAACTTAGCTGAATCATAAACTGATCTTTACTTCTGTCTTATCTGCCTGAACATATTCGTAATATGAAAGTGTTAAATTAAAACTTAAAAAAACCGACTTCATAAACGAATATAATACTATATAGTAAAGTAAAAAATAAAAAATATACATTTTCTACAATATTTTGGAGTCGATTTATTTCTTTTTTAAGTGCAGCTATTATATGTATGTAATAAATAAATATAAAAATAGGATATAATGTCGAACAAAGTGCATGTCGAGTGTAAAGCGCTCCTACAAACGATTAGCGTTAGGAAACGTGCAATACTACGGCCACCAATTTTATAAGTTTGTAAGATTAAGAATAAATACAGAATCACAAGAAAGGTACAAGTACATAGTACACTACGAAACAGATACCGAAATTTAAAAATGTTATCAAAACATTCCAGTTTATATTTTACTAACTGACCAGCGCGGTTTCACTAGCGTGTGTGGTTACTGCTTATGAGTCGTAACTGATGTAATATAGCCTATAGCCTTCCTCCATAAATAAACTAACACAAAAATAATTTTTCAATCGAACCCGTAGTTCCTGAGATTTGCGCAATCAAACAAGCAAACTCTTCAGCTTTATAATATTAGTATACATAGATTAAAATGCAATTATATTATAAATATATTAATAAGCTCATGGATTTTCACATCCAGGATGCCGACCACTGTGGACGTCGTTGTCTAGCAACTTTTACACTTCTCGCTCACATACCTATGCCGCCTATACTCACGCCCACCAGTACAGACGGCAACAAAAGAAATTTTTGTTGCACTTGTGTTTTCATCAACTTGTGTGATTTCGCAATGAAAAACTGTATTTTTTTTTATTTAAATATTGGTAATATTGTTTTATTTCACGACTTTATGAAAAATGTAATTAAAATTATTGAAAGATATAAAGTAATATAATTATGTCTAACATCGTTAATACTTTTTGGCAGAATATTTTGCGTATAAGTAGCGCGGATGCACGCCATACTATAAGAAAAAAAACTTTTTATTTTATCTAAAATCAATCAGAAATATTCCCATGTGAATTAATTTAATCGATTATGCTATTTTTAAGCGACTTCATATTGATCATTTTTGTATAATAGTCTAACAAACTATAATAGTCTAAAAAAAACATTCATAAGTTACACTGAATAATATAAAATAAAAACTTGAGAATACAAAAAAAACGCGAATTCTTAGATAAAATAATAAGTATAATAATTTAATGATTAATAAATTAAATTAATCATAATTATTTTTACAGATAAAATAAATAAATCTTTGCCGCATAAAATATAGTACAAATTGTTACGTCTGACGGTACAGGCTCACCGAGCCGTCATTTCTGATCCTATTCTTTATTTGTCTGGAATACATGCATCGTTTTTTTTCAACATTTTCAACAAAATTTTCAACAAGGATAAGACTCAACGGCTTACTGAACAGAAAGATGTTTTTGCCCGATGGGCCGAACATTTTAATGACGTTCTTAACCCTATTGCACAGACAGCCGACTTGTTGTTTATAGATTCACTCGAAAGTTTACCGGTACTTGAAGACCTGGCAGAACCGCCATCTTTTGATGACTTTATGAAGGCATTGAGACTGAAAAATCACAAAGCACCGGAGATGGATGGATTACCGTCTGAATTATACAAATACGGCGGCCCTCACGTTAAAAACAGGCTATTTCAGCTTATCCTAAAAATATGGGAGAGTGAAGTAGTTCCGCAAGACTGGAGAGATGCCATCTGTAAATTGTACAAAGGCAAAGGTGATATCGCTGATTGTAGTTCGTACAGAGGTATTTCTCTCCTCTCAGTTGCTGGGAAAGTCTTAGCTCATATTATAAACATCCGTCTGTCCCAGCACGCAGAAACCATACTTCCCGAGACCCAGTGTGGTTTCCGCCCAGGCAGAGGAACGGTGGATGCTATCTTTGTCGTGCGGCAAATCCAAGAAAAGAGCCTGGAACAACACCGTCCCCTGTATATGTGCTTTGTAGATCTAGAGAAAGCCTTTGACAGAGTCCCGCGTGAAGCACTGTGGATAATGCTAAGGAAAACTGGTTGTCCTGAAAAGTTGTTAAACTTAATACGTCAGTTTCATGACAATATGACGGTTAAAGTTCGACATGAAAATGACTTTTCAGACCAAATACCAGTAACCAGTGGCGTAAAACAGGGCTGTGTCATGGCTCCCGTTTTGTTCTCTTTATACTTTGCTTTCGTTATGCGAGATGCAACTAGAACGTGCAATAGTCAAATTGAACTTAGCTCCAGAACAGATAAGAGCATATTCGACTTGTCCCGTTTCAGAGTTAAGACTAAAGTTTCCAGGCTCTCAGTTCTAGACGTCTTATATGCCGACGATATTTGCCTTATGGCCGACTCAATAGAGTCTCTTCAAACCTATGTAGACTCCTTACACCTGTCGTGCCGCAGATTTGGATTGGTTATAAGCACCAGTAAAACTCAGGTTTTAAAGCAACCTGCTCGAGGTTGTCTTGCTGACCAATCGTCTATTAACCTGGATGGCTCTGCATTGGAAGAAGTTCCATACTTCAAATACTTAGGCAGCAGATTGAAGCACGACAACACACTAGAAGCAGAAATACCAGCCCGAATAGCAGGTGCTGCCGCGGCCTTTGGTAAACTTAATGCCCGTGTTTGGAATTCACACGACCTCAAATTGCAAACTAAAATGATAGTATACAAAGCGATTGTCCTGCCTATATTACTGTATGCTGCAGAAACTTGGTGCTGCTATAAAGCAGACATTAAGAAACTGGACAAATACCATCTCAAGTGTCTCAGATCTATATTGCGCATTAAGTGGCAGGACCGAATTCCAAACACCGAAGTATTACGTCGCTCAGGTATGTCTGGAATTGAAGCCCTGATAATGAAACATCAACTAAGATGGAGCGGTCACGTCTTACGCATGCCTGATAGCAGACTCCCAAAGGCAGTCTTCTATTCAGAGCTCTCCAAAGGGAAGCGGAAGCAAGGCGGGCAATACCTTCGCTATAAAGACGTACTCAAACGCAACCTTGTGGCATGTCATATATCAACTGAGAGTTGGGAGAGTTTGGCACGTCAAAGACCAGAATGGCGCCAAACCGTCCACAAAAGTGTCGACCGCTTTGAAACTGAGCGTCTTGAAGACCTTGATGCGAAACGCCAAGTACGGAAGACTAGGCCAAACTCTTATACATACAACTCAGCTGGCCAATTATTATGTGCTTCTTGCAAGAGAGTGTTTAAAACGAAATTTGGTTTCGCCAGCCATATTAGAGCCCACCCGCGTAATTTATAGGAGTCGCCGTCACCGGATACGGTGTGGACGACATGATGATGACATGCATCGTATAATTGGACGCTGATAAGCAATACTGTGTCAAGCCACACGGACTTCGTTTTGAGAAAATGGCGTCTAAAGTTGTCAAACCTATTTTTAATCCATTTGTTTAAAGACGTATTTATCCATCATTTCTTTTCTATTTTGATAAAAAGTAAAATGAATTAAAAGTAGATTTTTTATTTATTGTGTTATGTAGTAATATATTTTTTTAATTATTTGAGATGAATGTACAAATTGCAAAATATAGAACGCACTTGAAAATCGAAACATTAAATTAAGATACTTTTTCCGTACTTATTTAATTTATATGACTTACAATTATTTTTAATAATGTTAAATAGGTGACGCGCTATTAAAATACATCAATATCTCCGAATTTGACTTTTTGTGGGTTAACACATTATTGCTTATCAGCATCCAATTATGTTTCATCTTCGATATGTAAATTTTCCAAATTATTTAATTTGGTTAAAAAATAGTTTAAATATTGTAATATATTAATAGTTATATATAATAAATAGTTTAACTATTTTTTTATACTGTAATTTATAATTACGAATTTTATAACATTTATAGCCATGTGGTTCCAATGCAAAACAGTTAAAGAAAAACGGAACGTTATAAAAAAAAAGAAACAACGCCATTTATTCGCCTAGCGGCAGACACACGGGACTAATTTGTCAAAATAGGTTATTATGCAGCTAAATAAATTGACGTATTTGTAACATTTACCCACTCGGATTTCTCTTTCTTACGTATGGCATTGTTCATATAAACTAGCGCTCATTGTTTTGCATGAAGTGTCACTTTTATATTTTATCACATCACTACCGCGAGGCTACGTCGCTAATTCGTGTCGTTTTCAATACTGAAACACATTATAATCAGCGTATTCTTTTATCCGCAAAGCAAAAAATGATCAGTATTTGTATTCGTAGTGCCATCCAGCATAGGTGAAACGCGCGCGTGGTGTGCCAGAAGGTAAACGTGGTAGTAGTGTGGTGGTCGGTGGCGATTTGTTATCAAACAGCTCGCCAGAGCAAGGGCTGGCGGAGGGGCGGCTGGCGATGGCGGAGGCGGCGCCCGGATCTATCGTGAAGGAAGGCTGGTTGCTGAAGCGCGGTGAGCACATTCGCAACTGGCGTGACCGTTACTTCATCCTTTTCGACAATGGCGACCTGGTCGGCTTCAAGGCGAAGCCGGAGTGCAATAACTACCGCGACCCGCTCAACAAGTTCACCGTTCGCGATTGCCAGATAATGGCAGTGGATAAACCGCGCCCGTACGTCTTCACCATCCGTGGCCTTCAGTGGACCACTGTTATTGAGCGGAACTTCGCCGTCGACACGGAGAAGGAACGGTCAGTACTCTCACTCTCGATTTTTTACCATAACATCTAACATTGTTTACAATATCCGTTGTGATATTGCATATGGTCATTTAGTATAAATAAAACTCAGTTCATATAGTTTAATTGAATTCTGTTTATTTATTTCATCTACATATAAATATATAGGCCTATAATCGACCAGTTGCATGTTTTATGTCACTGCTGTAGCTGGTTAGAGGCAGAAGGCCACTGAGAGTCCAAAGTCCACTCATTTGTTTATTTACATTGAACATGCACACTCACACGCCTGACTCAGCAACCTATTGAGAAATTGCAATGTTCTTATGGCTTGTTTGTTTGCTTTGAATATTTTTTTATAATTTCTTTTGACAAAACAGTGTATAAATTAAATATTTTATTTATTACCAGTTTATTTTATAACTCAACTTAAGTTATGAAAAATGATAAGTTTTTATTTGAAAATTAATTAAAAAAATAAAATTAATTGATTCTAAATTATTCTGTTGTAATACACTGTACAACAAATAAACAAGATTAACATTTACAATTGAACACACAGGAATGTCTAGTAAATTTTATAGAAAAGTGGGTAAAACCCTAGCGGGCGGGGAACACCCGCTGTTACCATGTATAGTTATGCTTCTATGTGTTAATGACAATAACTGCATTGTATCTATAATAAATATTTAATTTTGATGTTTGCTTTGCTTTTAAATCAAGAGATCATGCAGTTTCTTTTGCTATTATAAAAATTGAGAGGGTTCATATTTCTACAAAAATAAAACTGAAGAGAAGTTGTAATGAATTACATAAATGTGACATGTACATGATGAGCTATTTCTATTAGATGTACTTGTAATTTAATCTAATTTTGGTGTTGATTATAAATAAAGAAGATGCTAATTATGTGACAATAATAGTATCTCTACAGTCAATCTCGGGATGAATCTTATATTGGCCAGAGCAAGCAAATGCGCCATAATAAAACTGATCATTAGCAATGGTGTAAAATAATAAATTTATTTTGTATCAAGTTGGAAAATAAAACAAGTAAATGTCTAGAATATACTAGAATGTCATTTAAAACTATACTATTTTCCTCTGTGAGAAATATCAACAACAATTATTTTTTTATCCTATTGATGCTCACATAAATAAGTACCATAGTTACAGGCTAATTGTTTTGTTTTGTTAAGCTTTTCCTTTCTAAAATACAGTAGGATTTCCCGATATATCAAAACATCAGGAATCAATACTAACCTTAATATATTAAGTGGAATTCTTTATTGTCTATGTGGTCTGTTCACAAAGTTGCAATTAAAGTATTATTGTAAGTAAAAAAAAATGATGTATAACAATCATTAAAATAAAATCATTTCAATACAAAAACGTACCAACTACAACTTGTATAGTTGTTTCTGAGGAAACGTCACATCTTGTCGGCTTATGTAGGTGTACATATGGGCTTACCATTTATGAAAAAGAATTTTAAAAAGTTTAGTTCAGTTTTATTACTTATAAATATTAATTCTCAAACATTCTCAATGGACAACTTGTCTAAGAGACCTACCTCAACTTAACTTGGATCTAGTTGAGGTTATTAGACAAACGTAACACTGCTGCTTGCTTCTTACATATGCCTTTAAACATTTTTTTATAAAATATACATTTTTAAGTTTTTAACTTTTTTTTTTAATTTAGAAGAAAGTGTATCTATGAAAAAAACTTGCAATTATTTAAACTTTAAATAACATATCAAAAATAGACATTTTAGATTGGCACATAATAGACAATAACATTTAAAATTTCTTATTAATAGGAATGATACAGGTGTATTAATTGTTTTATAAAAGCTTGTCTTAAGAAAGTGGCCTGTTAGGTCCTATTATGTGTAAATCACAAATGGATCAAATAATTCTAAAGTAAAGATTAAAATAAAAATAAAGATATTTCATACATTCATATTTATACATAACATTGGTTTGAGTAACAACTGGAAGGCAAGCTATTATAATGTAACCATAGGTTATTTTAATGGAGTCTTTACTTTTTGTGTTGACTAGCAAAAAACACAAAGTAAACAAAATGTTATGTCTAATGTCGGTATAATTAAACATTTATTAGTTACAAACGGTGATGATATAAATCAAAATATCAATATCAATACACTTATTAAAGTTTTTAATAAACATTCGACATCTATTCATTGGTCATAGTCAAGCTAATTTATATTCTGCAAAATTACGACTGAATACTGTTAACCTGAACTTTTAGATCTTACCAAATTATATTTAATTGTTATTAAATAAATAATGAATATGATATATTGGACTGCTCACTGGCACGGACGTTTCCAACATTCAATTAGATAGAAGAGGGATACAAGCTTATTATTGGTTTTCACAACAAAACTTTCTTAAAAATATTACTTTACAAAATTATTATTTTTTACTTATGTACAACAATAATAAGTATTATAAATAAAATATTATATTATATTATTATAATAATATTATATTATATAAAATATTATATTATATTATAAATAAATATAATAGTAATATTGAAGGTAATTTGGGCCAATTTTTCAATAACTAGTGACACAACATCAGTCAAACAGTAAGGCATATCATCTCAGGCTGGTTCTCAGGTGGTGAGTCAGTTACTAATCCTATTGTATTAGGTAATCATCACAAGTTCAGATGGTAGTGTCATGACATTTGTTTTAATCGTGAGTGTTAAAGCTGTGTCAGTGGCTGTGGTGCCCGTCGTGTAGTAGTGGGTGTGGTTGCAGCGAGGAGTGGGTGGCCGCCATCCGCTACGTGTCGTCGCAGCTGAGCGGCGCGGGCGGCGCGGGCGCGGCGGCGCACAGCGCGCCCGCGCCGCCCGCGCTCGACACCGACGACCACGACATCGCGCAGCTCGGGACCAGCTTCCGCGACCCGCGCCGCATCGTGAGTACACTACCGCTCACTATATTGTCACTGGACCCGATCCTCTCTCACAGGACTATGTATATAGGGATGTTGTTATGTTATCTACGGATATTAAAATTAATAATTGTCTACTATGCCGTCCTTAACCTATTAGATGCACATTAGTATAGTGGGGCCCCTGTGACTCTGACAGAAAAGTGTTTTGTTAACATAAAAAGTAAAAAGGTGGAGTTCTAGATTTATTCAGCTGTTACTTTTAGTGATTTACTGTCACATTAGATGGCTGAAAAGATAAATACAATATTTACAGAAAATCTGCTTTGATTGAATAAAAATCTTACTTTTAAGAGAGGCAAAATCATCAATCACTTTTCCATAATCTGACAAGAAATATGGGGCCCCAATCCCCATCGGTGGCGGGGACCGAGGCAAGGGCCCTGAGTGCCCAATGGGAAAGAGAGACCTGACTATATTTTCTCATTCACATGCATCTCAGCAAAAGGATTTTAGTATATTATAGGTTAATAAGAAACAAAAACTTAAACAGATTACAATTGGAATCCGATTTGAGATTACAAGTAGGTAATAATATCAATCCAAATATTACTAATTTTCTTGCGAAAAATCAGCCAACCTTTTAATTTTGTAACCATAATTTTTTTTAAAGTATGTTTTTAATTTTTATGAAGAAGTTATTTATTTTTGCACTACTAACATAAATTGTTTGAAATTAATTCCTTTTATTTAGGGGTCATGAAATTGCGCTTGATTTTCTAGGGGTCCGTGGCTTGTAAAAGATCACGAAAAGCTGTTCTATAAAAATTAAGACCGAAACGACTGTATGTAGTACTCGTTTGTTATCTGTTGTAAAATAGTATTCTGTACGACTTCTTCTGGTTGAAAAACGTTGCTTTTGTAACTTTTTTTTCATGGCCATCATACCTGCCATGATGTACTCTGCCTAAAACATATGTTCTCTTAATTCATCCTACTTCATAATAAGTAGTCGACTTTGCCCATCCACCATCATACACTTTATTTTCGAAGAAGTAAAATGAATTAACAAACAACTAATACAGTCGGTAATACATTGAACACCGTATGCTACCGGTTATTTATTTATTGTTTTATTATATACTTTGTTAATTTAACTAGCTCGCTTGATCTTACTTATGTCTTCAGGAGTATTTCTACTAAGACTGGAAACCTAACTCCGCTGTACACTATTTGCTAAAATTTATAATAATTATAATTAATGAGCAATTGCTCACATTCTCTTCTGGATCTGCACAAATGATATTTCAAACGAACGAAACAGTCTCGCACGATTTAAAACAATGTTTTTATTTGAATACAGGCATCAACGAATGCGTTACTGGTACATTTTGCTGCTAAGTGTTAGTTACTGACTTCGATTAATGTGTAGTTTTAACTTATGTAAATAGATCTCCGTATTGTTCGGCTTAAGACGCGATTGCATCATTAGTTGTTGTTGTGCTCGTTTGACGAATATGTTGACTTCACGTGGCGGGTTAATTCTGGTCGGCCCGCAGCGCGTGTCGTAACAGCCGGTCGCCGCCGTCGTCTGTTTGTTTACGCGCAGTGATCAGCGCGAAGCGGGTCACGAGCCCATTCAACGACTAGCCCGACATGCTTGTACTCAACGCACTAGCGAGAAACACATTAGATGTACCCTAAATTTAATTGCATTGAAAATATAAGTCGCGATTGACATTATATTATGTTACTATAGTACGTGTAATACTAATTGTAAAAAAATTCAAATGTGACAATTTTAGACACAGTTATTTTCGTGTTTTGAATATATTATTAAGATGTCGTCGTATTGCGGAGCGTCTGTGTTTGTTTAATACTAAAACAGCTATTTCTGTCGAGCCGAATTGTAGTTTAATCATGTAACTTGACCTATTACTTAAAAATAAAACGTTTTACAATGAAAACAAAACATTCGTGTAAAACAGATGAAGACGGTCACGTTTTGCAATGTTGAAACATATTTTGTTTACGAGTTAAAAGATGCTAAATAGTTTTCTTATAAAAGTAATAATATTATAAGTAGTATATACCTACACAAAATGCAAGACGTATTTTTTTCGTAATCGTTGGTTTTATTTTCTATATTATATATTTATTTATATTTCTGAGTTGGTACAAAGACAATCCTCTTAACAGAGTTGTTTTTATAGAAACTAGCTGGCAAACGAGCAGGCGGGAGCACCTGATGTTATGTGATCATCACCGCCCACAGACATTTGCACCAGAGGAGCCACAAATGCGTCGCCAGCTTGAAAAGGGATAATGGATGAAAGGGAATATAAATTCAGGAAGGGAATGGGGCAAGAAGAGTTCAGGCTTCCGGCTCTCTTACTTATCGTAGGAGACGCAGCTGCTTTAGCTGCGACACGCCGATTTCCTGTGAGAGTGCGCCACTGTCGAGCTGTAGGCAGTAGGCTGTACCTAGGCTGTACCTCAATTCTAGTTCTTAAAAGTTTACCAATACAATGATTCGAACATGTAAACAGTTTTTAAAACTTTGTATGTTATAAAAAATATCGTAGAATATGAATTTAAGAACAAACAGATTGAAAGACATTTAGATGTATCCAGACATATGTATAGACTGTGGAAACGTTTCAGAACCGTATTCCGTCTCGTTAATAATAAAATAAGACATAATTTTAGTTTAACGACGGCATGTATGCATCGCGTTATTTGGATAGCAGGAAAACAGCAGGCGTGAGTCAGGTTCCGAGAACTCGCGACAAACAAGCGCCACGAGCGCCGGAGCCGCGCCGCGCTTGCCGCCGCTGCGTGGACGATAATGTTCCGCGAGAGGAACTAATCCGCTTCCCGTGCTCGTTTTCTATCATTCGACTGATTCGGGCGCTGGTTGGAGATGTCGCTAGTGGGGAGGCGGTGCATGTATGGATGCTGATAAGCCATACTATGTCATGCCACACGGACTTCATTTTGAGATAATGGCGTTTAAATATGTCAAACTTATTTTTAATAAATTAGTTTGAAGATGTATATATCCATCTTTTACTTTTCTGTTTCCATAAAAGGTATAACGAATTAAAAGCAGCTCGGTATAATAAAAAGATTTATTTAAAAAAAGGTTTTGTTCTAATATATGAGATTATTGCATTTTACAAAATATGTAACACAAAGTGTGCTAACTTAAATTAAGAATCTTTTTTCGGTACTTATGTAGTTTAGATGACTTGATATTTTTTTGGATGATGTTAAATGCGTGACGCACTATCAGAGTACATCGAAACTTTTGTGGGTTGACACATTATTGCTTATCAGCATCCATTGATATGTTCGGAGAAGTCAGGTTGTATCGAACTACAGGTGCCTCTACTAGCAGACAAGATTGCCGTTCATTGCAAAGCGCTTGCGAGTTTTCGCCAGAAATAAGCAGACAACAGGCTGGCGATTATCTTCGACTTGCAGGAATACAACTTTGTGTTCAAGTTTAAAAGTCATTTATTGTGGAGGTTACCTAACGTTATATACTTTAGTAGGCATTTACAAAAATTATTAAAGAATTTTCACTTACAATAATTTATATAACTTATTATTTGAATTATTTATAATCATTTAAAACGTATATGATTTACAGACTCTGGAAAAATTTGAGTTCGTGAAGGTCCTGGGCAAGGGCACGTTCGGCAAGGTGGTGCTCAGCCGCGAGAAGGGCACGGGCAAGCTGTACGCCATGAAGATCCTCAAGAAGAACCTCATCATACAGAAGGACGAGGTGGCGCACACCATCACCGAGAACCACGTGCTCAAGAAGACCAAGCACCCCTTTCTCACGGTAACCAGCAAGCACTCTTTGATTTCGTTTTATTTTTGCCGACTACGGCAAAGGTTCCCTCCTAAACTACTTATCAGAACTAGAGAAATATAGTCTATTTTCCTTCACTTGTCTTATTAGCGGACAAACATGGCGTACTTCTAACTGAACTTAGAATTAGAGATAAGAAATTATCCACCGTATGTTTGGACTGAATCAATGTTTATAAAAAAATATAATGTTCGAAAATTCGTAATTTTTGTTTTCGGTTATCAAATAAGACAAGTTAAGAAAAATAGACAGTATATTTGTATATTTCAAAAATACATAGCGTTTGCTCGTCTCGCGTTGCGAATGTGTTATGGTTTTAATGTATGGATAATGGCAATAATGTGCTAATCCACAAAAAGTCTCTTCAAGTCAAGTCACTAAACAAGTTAATCTAATGTTTACGAATGGAAGCGTGTTCATTACACTAACCAAGCAGCAGAGCAGCATGCTAAGCTCGGCGCGCGCAGGCGCTGCGCTACTCGTTCCAGACGGCGGACCGCGTGTGCTTCGTCATGGAGTACGCCAACGGCGGCGAGCTGTTCTTCCACCTGTCGCGCGTGCGCTCCTTCAGCGAGGAGCGCACGCGCTTCTACGGCGCCGAGATCGTGTCCGCGCTGGGCTACCTGCACTCCGAGGGCATCATCTACCGCGACCTCAAGCTGGAGAACCTGCTGCTGGACAAGGACGGCCACATCAAGATCGCCGACTTCGGCCTGTGCAAGGTGAACATCACGTACGGCCGCACCACCAAGACGTTCTGCGGCACGCCCGAGTACCTGGCGCCCGAGGTGCTGGAGGACACGGACTACGGGCCGGCCGTGGACTGGTGGGGCACGGGCGTGGTGCTGTACGAGATGGTGTGCGGCCGCCTGCCCTTCTACAACCGCGACCACGACGTGCTGTTCTCGCTCATCCTGGAGGAGGAGGTGCGCTTCCCGCGCACGCTGTCGGCGCCGTGCCGCGCGCTGCTGGCGGCGCTGCTGTGCAAGGAGCCGGCGCGGCGCCTGGGCGCGGGGCCCGACGACGCGCACGAGATCATGACGCACCCCTTCTTCGCCGCCATCAACTGGGCCGACCTGCTGGCCAAGAAGATCCCGCCGCCCTTCAAGCCCTGCGTCGACTCCGACACCGACACGCGCTACTTCGACTCCGAGTTCACCGGCGAGTCCGTGGAGCTCACGCCGCCCGACGGCGACTCCGGCCTGGCGCGCATCCAGGAGGAGCAGTTCCCGCAGTTCTCCTACCAGGTGCGCTCCTTGAGCTCGTCACGCGCAGTAGTAACCAGTGTAATTGTTTAAAGTTGATGATTCCGTTTAGCCTTCCCTAAGTATGTCCAAATGGAATTTATATATTCATTTTTTATATCCAATTATCCCCTCTGGGTATGTACAGTCAATAACGCGATTAATTAATTTTTTAATTTGTTTGATATGATTTTTCTTTAAGCTCGTCACTAAAAACAATTTGATTTATTATGTTTAACAAAATTCTAAAAAATTGTATGTAATACCTAAGCATACCCTGGGGTGGATAATCAGAAGATCAATGAGACTGAAATTCCGTTTATCCCCCTTAGGGTGGAAACTTCGAGGTGGCTAAACGGCATCACCCGTTTATCTACCGCGTAAGTCAAGTAAAGACTCAGTTTACCTCTTGCTAACGCCCGGCGCCTGCGCAGGACATCTGCTCGTCGGCGCACTCGGCGCTGTCGCACCTGTCGGCGCACTCCGCCGTGGCCGACCGGCGCCACTAGCCGCGCGGCGCCGCCGGCCGCGGTCGCGCGCCGCCGCAGTCGCGCGCCGCCGTCCGCCGCAGTCGCACGCCGCCGGCCGCAGCCGCGCGCCGCCGCCCGCCGCAGTCGCGCGCCGCCGTCCGCCGCAGTCGCACGCCGCCGGCCGCAGCCGCGCGCCGCCGCCCGCCGCCGCCGCGCGCGCAGCATTTACTATCCGAGTGTTCATTTACGCAGTTTTAACGACTTTAGTTTTGAATGCGATCGCGAAGTGATATTTATGTGTAAGGTGAGATGAGATGTTATACACGCCCGCAGGCGATCGATCGCGTCGTGAAATTAAATTTAGCCGATTATAGATTTAGCGGGTAATTTTGAATATTTTTTTGTAAATAGAAAACGTTAATTCTCCGCGCATGCTTCGAACTACGAGTCACTTTTCGAAAAAATACTTTTATTTGGGGTTCGTTCCTGAACGTACGAGTAACATAATTTTCGGTGAGAAAGTATATAAATAACGCTAATCGATTGTAACGTATAACGAAACGCCTGAATCGTTGCGCACAGGGGCGGAGAGTCGGCACTGGGACGCTCGTGTGTTTTATGTTTCTTTAGGTCACTCAAATTTAGCCTCAGTGAAAGAAAAAAAAGACTCAGATCAGATAATAAAAATATCACAACATCACAGTGTAGCCATGACTAAAACTGACGATGAAACCGTTATGGTTATTCTATTATATCATATTACATAAAATATTTTCCAAACCGCCGCCGACTCGCCGCCACCCCAGCGCTCTCCGCGAATATAATATTTTCTTTTGTATATATTAAAGTTAGGATTTAAACTGTGTGTTTTATTTTATTATCCCTTTGTAACCTATTATACTGCAATAGTACCGGTATTGAAATTTCAAGTCCTTAAACATTGTTAAAAAATTAAATTAAAAACACTTAATCATTGTCGACTACTTTTCCAGATGATGTTTTATAGATTAAAATCGAATAAAAAATGTATGGGCCATAAAAAGATCATTGAAAAGATATCAATTTGCATTTTCTAGTTTTATTTGTTTTTAAATAGATAATGTTAAATATTATTGTTGTTGTCGTTGCCATTGGTTTCACAGACGTGTGGAGTAAGAGCAACAACAGCTGTGCTGGCGCCTATTAGGCAATGGCCGCTCCTTATATCCAGGAATCAATTTTCAAGAAAATAAAAATCGCTTTTATTGTGTAAATTTCAATCTGTGTACTTTTCGCCATTGCAAGAAGGGGAAAACATTTAATATTTAAAAAGAGGGAGTTAAATTTAATATGTAATTATTTTGACATAATTAATTGACTATTTCTATTAAAATCAATGTATAATATTATCAGAAATAATGTTCTCGAACATGACAAACAAATTGGTCGAATACAAAATAATCGGATCGGTACTGTGACATTTTCATGCAATTTTACTCCTTGCATCATGTTTGTAGTAGGTGTACAATTCATGACCTTGAATTTGGCACACCGCCCACAAAAATAAGTTTTGGATACGAATATGAAGAAGAGGAATGGCGCTAGGAGTAATAAAAATTAATTAAAAATTAAAAAAGAAAAAATGTACAGACAGATTTTATGACAACAAATATGTACATTTTTTTTCTAGAAACCAACTTTCACGCTCATACCCATATCCAAAAATTTTAAAGAAAGAAAAATAACTGGTCAAGTGCGAGTAGGACTCGCGCACCGAGGGTTCCGTACAAACTTATAGAAATCTATATAAGACTAACCCATCTACGCCATTTGTGGTCTTCATCATCAGTTCCAACATAAGTTACTATCAAAAATACCTAAATCGGTATACGCTTGCCTATAATATTTGAGGAGTTCCCTCAATTTCTCCAGGATCCCATCATCTGATCCTGACCTGAAGACAATGGGACCACCTTGGAAGTATACCTGTTCAAAAAAAAAAATTTGAAAATCGGTACCCAAATGGCGGCGTAATCGGCGAACAAACATAAAAAAAATTAAATACAAGGTCGAATTGAAAACACTCCTTTTTAGAAGTCGCTTAAATATAATCAAATATTATGTAAATATGGATCACGTCCCAAAAACTATTTTGAAACTACTTAGAAGCACTTTAATTTAAAACACGATCATGGATGCAATCCATGGAAACACAAAATTTTATTTTAAGTACTAATACACCTTATACTTTCAAAAAAAAGTTATAGCGCGATTCAGGATACACCTAGCGCCATCTCTTGACAATTTCAATGAACTAACTTGTTGACTTTGACATTAACAACATAATTATATCATATTTTATTCTCGTTTTATTTTTATTTATATTATATTCTACTACACTCCACTACCCCTGCACAACGTTCGTAAAATATTTAGATTTACATTATCAATCAAAATATCGAAATATATATTAGTGTTGCCAAGACGAAAATAATTAGTCCTTAATTCGAACAAAACTAATTGTTTATTTATAAATAACTAATTATATTACTAATAACCAGAAGACTTATATGTGTAGATAAATAAGTAAATTAAATAACTCGATCTGTTTGAATTTAATTTTAAAATTTTCGTACTAAGTCAATACGAGTACCTAAATCAAATCGCGTAAAGCTCTTATATTGAATGTTAATTACGTAATGACGTTATAAATCGACGATAAAACTTTTAAATAAAAAGTTTATTTTATAATTTTTAGCGCGTTTAAATAATAATTAAAATAAAAATTTTTATTAATCGAGCAGAATTATATCACAGTTAATGTCATAATGTTGTAATAGATGGCATTAGCTGTACGCTGCATCGCGCTATCATTTTGTTAGCTGCGATATATAGATTGCATTGGGTTGTTTATAAAGGTTTGCTGCTTTTTAATGTTTTCGTATTGATACAAATTTCTTCTCAGTGTTTGTAAAATTGTTTTTTTGACCATGGTCAACTTCTATGTTAATTTGTTACAAGTACATATAATTTTAATTTTAAGATTAATATATTTTCCGCTTGATCAATTTACAACTTGATACATTTACGCGTTCCTGAGAAAAAGGTTGAAAGACAGACGTACAGACTGACAGACACACGAACAGAAATTTACAGTTTTCGGATTTTTTCCTTTATGTATACTAAAAGACCTCGCTCCTGGCCAAATTTCATAATGCTTGGTCAATGGGAAGTACCCTATAGGTTTTGATTCCCTTGTAAAAACGTTAAAAACGCTATCATACTTTAAATATGTGATATAAATGACCGTATCTTTTGATTGCGTTAACTTAGAAGTTTGATTTTTTCACAGCTCTTAGTAATTATAACTCTGAGTACTTGACGTTGATAAAAATTTGTTACCTTTACGCGTTTCTGAGAAAAAGGTTGAAAGACAAACTTACAAACAGACAAACATACATACAAAAATTTACAGTTTTCAGATTTTTTCCTTAATTTGTACCATAAGATCTTACTTCTTGCCAAATTTCATCGTGCTAGGTCAATGGGAAGTACCCTATAGGTTTTGATTCCCTTGCGAAAACGCTAAAGTTGTCAAAATATACGACATATTTTCCATTATCTTTTGATTGCGTTGACTTAGAACTTTAACATTTTTACGGCCGCGTGTCATCGTAGACTTGAGTATATGATATTAATTTCAACATGATACGTCTATGCATTTCTGAGAAAAAAGGGTTGACATCCCGACAGACAGACAGACAGACAGACAGACAGACAGACAGACAGACAGACAGACAGACAGACAGACAGACAGACAGACAGACGGACAACAAAGTGATCCTATAAGGGTTCCGTTTTTCCTTTTAAGGTACGGAACCCTAAAAAAGAGAAAAATTTTAGCTACATATATTTTTGAAAATATTGTAATTATGGGAAAACCTGAAAATGTACATGTGTATTTTTTAGTAAACTCTATGTACAATTGTCGATTTTAATTTTTTTTATTGAGGCGTTATTGCGATCCAAAACTTCTAGCGTAAATAATCAAAATCGCAAAGATGTACATGTAAATAATTGAACTTCAATATAAACTACAAGTTTTTGAGTAATTCTATTGATCCAGTACTTTTGGAGAGCTCCCCAAAATTTATTTTTGGCTATAAATTGTTTTTGACAGATGAAAAAAAAATCCAATTTTGTGCTTGTAGATATTTTGACGCCAAACAACACCATATGCTTTTATTACTCCTAGCGCTATTCCCGTTCTTTATATCCAAAAATTATTTTTGTGGGTTGTGTGCCAAATTCAGGGTCATTACAATTCAATTTAATTGTTGTGAAATGTTTTTAGGGTTCCGTACCTCAAAAGGAAAAACGGAACCCTTATAGGATCACTTTGTTGTCCGTCTGTCTGTCTGTCGGGATGTCAACCCTTTTTTCTCAGAAATACATAGACGTATCATGTTGAAATTAATATCATATGCTCAAGTCTACGATGACATGCGGCCGTGAAAATATTAAGGTTCTAAGTCAACGCAATCAAAAGATAATGGAAAATATATCGTATATTTTGACCATTTTAGCGTTTTCGCAAGGGAATCAAAACCTATAGGGTACTTCCCATTGACCTAGCACGATGAAATTTGGCAAGAAGTAAGATCTTATGGTACAAATAAAGGAAAAAATCTGAAAACTGTAAATTTTTGTATGTATGTTTGTCTGTTTGTAAGTTTGTCTTTCAACCTTTTTCTCAGAAACGCGTGAAGGTAACAAATTTTTATCAACGTCAAGTACTCAGAGTTGTAATTACTAAGAGCTGTGAAAAAATCAAACTTCTAAGTTAACGCAATCAAAAGATACGGTCATTTATATCACATATTTTAAGTATGATAGCGTTTTTAACGTTTTCGCAAGGGAATCAAAACCTATAGGGTACTTCCCATTGACCAAGCATTATGAAATTTGGTCAGGAGCAAGGTCCTTTAGTATACATAAAGGAAAAAATCCGAAAACTGTAAATTTCTGTTCGTGTGTCTGTCAGTCTGTACGTCTGTCTTTCAACCTTTTTCTCAGGATCGCGTAAATGTATCAAGTTGTAAATTGATAAAGCGGAAAATATATTAATCTTAGAATTAAAATTATATGTACTTGTAACAAATTAACATAGAAGATGACCATGGTCAAAAAAACAATTTTACAAACACTGAGAAGAAATTTGTATCAATACGAAAACATTAAAAAGCAGCAAACCTTTATAAACAACGCAATGCAATCTATATATCGCAGCTAACAAAATGATAGCGCGATGCAGCGTACAGCTAATGCCATCTATTACAACATTATGACATTAACTGTGATATAATTCTGCTCGATTAATAAAAATTTTTATTTTAATTATTATTTAAACGCGCTAAAAATAATAAAATAAACTTTTCATTTAAAAGTTTTATCGTCGATTTATAACGTCATTACGTAATTAACATTCAATATAAGAGCTTCACGCGATTTGATTTAAGTACTCGTATTGACTTAGTACGAAAATTTTAAAATTAAATTCAAACAGATCGAGTTATTTAATTTACTTATTTATCTACACATATAAGTCTTCTGGTTATTAGTAATATAATTAGTTATTTATAAATAAACAATTAGTTTTGTTCGAATTAAGGACTAATTATTTTCGTCTTGGCAACACTAATATATATTTCGATATTTTGATTGATAATGTAAATCTAAATATTTTACGAACGTAGTGCAGGGGTAGTGGAGTGTAGTAGAATATAAATAAAAATAAAACGAGAATAAAATATAATATAATTATGTTGTTAATGTCAAAGTCAACAAGTTAGTTCATTGAAATTGTCAAGAGATGGCGCTAGGTGTATCCTGAATCGCGCTATAACTTTTTTTTTTGAAAGTATAACGTGTATTAGTACTTAAAATAAAATTTTGTGTTTCCATGGATTGCATCCATGATCGTGTTTGAAATTAAAGTGCTCCTAAGTAGTTTCAAAATAGTATTTGGGACGTGATTCCATATTTACATAATATTTGATTATGTTTAAGCGACTTCTAAAAAAAGGAGTGTTTTCAATTCGACCTTGTATTTAATTTTTTTTTTATGTTTGTTCGCCGATTACGCCGCCATTTGGGTACCGATTTTCAAATTTTTTTTTTTGTTTGAAAAGGTATACTTCCAAGGTGGTCCCATTGTCTTCAGGTCAGGATCAGATGATGGGATCCTGGAGAAATTGAGGGAACTCCTCAAATATTATAAGCGTATACCGATTTAGGTATTTTTGATAGTAACTTATGTTGGAACTGATGATGAAGACCACAAATGGCGTAGATGGGTTAGTCTTATATAGATTTCTATATGTTTGTACGGAACCCTCGGTGCGCGAGTCCTACTCGCACTTGACCAGTTATTTTTTTTTTTCTAATTGGTACAACTAAAAGACATTACCCAAAGAATTGAATAGATTGAATGATTTCTTTTTGTATGCGTTCGTAAGCCAGTAAAATGATTTTTAGTAAGTGCAGTAATATCAATGGATTGACTACCTCGTCCCTCATCAAATTGGCTGATTTTTTTTTTAGAACTTTGTGCGTTACGCCTCCAAATGCTTCGTGGTTTATAGTCACAATAGTTGTACCTTCGTACTCTGACTGGTTACGTCACGTCAGTGTCGCCAGCACTAGCAGCCTTAGGCCACCGGAAAAGAACTATGGTCACCGAATGTGTTTTATAAGGCAAATGTCCCATATTACGACATTTATTAAACTGGTATTTGAATACAAATTAGCCTCTGTTTCGGGATTTTTTTGATAATGTTGTGTTAATTAAAAATTGTGTAACACACTGAAGACAAAAATAACCGATCTTTAATTACATTCTTCAAGAGCTTATGTGGGTTTGATTATGTGTATCAGACTACAGAATGTTGTGAAGTCTAATGATAATATTTTTATTATGTACATTATCAATGGATGTAATTAATGAATTACCTCATACGTAATAAAAAGACAAAAAAACAAACTGAATAAATCGAATAATGAACTAAATTATGCTGGTAGTATCAATGCGAATTTACCTTAAAACTGTTTATTTCAGATCAAATTCCAACTCGTATTGAAGCAATTGTAATGAGCCAGCCATTATATCCATTTTGGAAATCTTTTAGTTAGAAACAATAGTTATGGATACAAGTCTATTTTTGACATATCAATTAATTATCCAGTGGTTTTCTGATATGTTTCTGATTTTCTTCTTATCTGATAGAAATGCGTATACTATAAAACTCTTTTCCTTGCGACTCTTAAAAGTAAAATGTTCAGCTGCTTTTAGTAGATGGTCCAACCTCCGCCCGGCTCGTGATCACGACGATGTCAAAGACGAACCACAAAATATCTGAATGTGTTCCGATTTGAACCTTCCTCCATTCTCCCGTTTAGTCCTTTTTGTGAGCCCCTGGCAGTACATTTCATTTACATACATACATTACATTTGGAAGGCTGTCTTACTATTACTGAATAAAGCTCATAAACTATAAAACTATATATATTATTATATTATTGCCATTACTTGAAGTGTATGAAAAGATAGATTTTCCTTACTCTAAAAACCTAGGACGATGGAACTATAGCTCTGGTGCCACAATAATAAATAATTATTTTGCAGTTAATTTAATAGCATTAATTATTTTGACCGGCACTTTACTTTTGGACCAAATATACAGCGTGTTCTAAAAACTGTGTCCTCCCTTAAAGGCATGTATACATATAAGTATAAGCTTATTATTAAAAATAGTATAACTTAAAAAATATCAAGCAGAGGTCAGTTACAGTGCATAGGCTAAATAAGTTTTAAATCGACATTATTTGAAAAAACGTTTCAAACATCTGACCCATAAATAACCAGCTTACCTTAATCCTTTAAATACCGACTTAAAATTTACTTTAAACACTACTTTTAAAAAATCTGCTAAAAAGTGTTCCCGAATAATATGATACATACTATTTACTTTTATTTGTTTTTATGTTATTCCTCAATACTATGATGCATATTGTTTTAGAACATTTTTATTTTTTAATTTGTAAATAACTTAAGGATATTCTTTTAAATGGTTGTAATATGAGTAATTTCAGTAATAGTTCATAAAATTCAATATGCTATGTTAGTTTTATTTATTTACTTAGTTTATTATTTGCTTAGTTTTGTCATATTAAATATTACCTATAAATTTTTATATGCAAAAAAGTACGCGTTATTAAACGGTTAAGGCGCCGTATAGTCGCGCCGGCGCATGCGCGGCCATTCATCGCAGGCGCCGGGGCGCCGGCGTGGCGCGACGCGTCTTTTGTTAGTTTTTCGAATAGAGATTTGCAAGTTTAAAAATTAGGTATATCGATAAATATTCTATCGATATTTTCAATATTGCTATAAATAGTTATGCTTTTCACATTAAAATAATTTCATTTAAAATAACTTTTATTAATAATAAATATTATTAATCAATATTATAATTTGGAACTTCTTCAGTTAAATTAACTATGTTGTATTATTAGGATAAATCGTTAATCTCCTTCTGTTAAAAATGGTGTTTTACAATCAAAAATAATATTAATGTTTGATATATCAAAATAAGTATCGAAATAATATGAATATTAAATATTTATTTATTGTTATGATTATTTAAATATCGATAATTTCATTTATCGAGCCTATGCCGCCCTTTTAATAAAAAATTATTAGTTAGTTCCTCGTGAAAATTTCTTCCGAGTGGATTACTTTTTGGTTACGGTTTTATAAAATTGTGTTGTTTTATAAAATGTACTCCAACCAGGAATATTTCAATATGTTAATGTGTCTAGGGAAATGTGATTGTCATTATGCGGAATCGCGTAGACTTTATGACGAACTGTTTGCTTCTCCAAGAAACATACCATTACCGTCACTTAAGGCATTTCAGCGTCTTCATATACGCATGTACAATTTCGGAAATGTCGATGGCCGTGAACAACAACGTGCTAATGCGGGAAGGCCGAGGGTTAATAATGACGAGCTAGAGGAACGCATATTAGATGTTTTTCGACAGGACCCTACGCAAAGGACGCGCTCGGTGGGACATCAACTCGGTGTCAACCATACGCATATATGGAAAGTTTTAAAGGAAAATGGCCAGAACCCGTACCATTATCGTTGAGTACAGTTATTAATTCCTACCGACTTTGAGCCTAGAATGGCATTCTGCAGATGGATTTTAAACGAAAACGATGAAGACAGTGAATTCTCGAGCCGTATACTTTTTAGTGACGAGTGTACTTTTGCTAGAACAGTGCGTGCGAACAAATGTACGCGTTAACTTTATTTCCCGATGCCGTAAATGCATAGAAGTACAAGGCGGGCATATTGAGCAACACATTCATGGCCGTCAAGTAGATGTTATTATTAACTAAGTATTATTATTTTAAATTGATTTGTAACATAGTGAAACGTATCGATATTTGAAAAAGAGCGGTATCAGTGAATCGTTAAAGTGATTAAACAATCAAAATAATGTGAATGTACGTTCGAGTTCGTCACTAGTAGCGCAGCAGGTGTGATGGCGCCATGGAGTCTCATCGTGTTATACCAGTGCGTACAAACATTTTGTTACTCTACATATAATAATCATTTAATATTTAATTTTATTATTTTGATTAAAGAGTTTGTAAATGTAAGTTGTTTGATTGTGTTACATTTTCGATACTGATAACGCAGTTAAGGGGGTTGACACAATTTTTCATACACACTGTATATATCCAATCAAAAACATGAATGTGAAATGAGAGCCAAGTTCAATATTATGATAAATGCCTTGGTTGTTGACTTCAACGACAAAAGAAGTGAGATTTAAATGGGTGCCAAGTTCAATAGTCAATCCTGAAATTTATTTATAAGTAACAGTATAACATACCATATCTTCTTATAACATAAGATAATGTATTCTAGCCTAAGGTCTGTCTTGGCTAGTTTTCATATATGTAATATAGATAGAGATATTTCATCGTTGGGATCGAGGTAGTTTTGGCAGATATCACGTAGCAAAGGTGTATAAAAAATGAGTTTAATTTCGTCAAATTATAATACGTTATTTTTATGCTTTATTTGGAATAATGTTACGAACCAAATGGTAACTTTAACAGACACTTATTTGGGTAAAAGCCCCCGATTTGGTCATGTAATACAAAAATATTTGCATCGAAAAATGAGTAGTATTTTAGAAAATATCTCCTATATTATCAAAAATCTGTTTTCAGACGTCATCATTGCAATATGGCAGTGCATGCGGATACGATGTGGCAAATTCGGAAAGAGCATGAAAAAAACCTATAAAATCACTAATTTCTAAAACTCCTAGAAATCATTCCAGGTAAAAATATTATAATGACAATGGTCAAATTTGGTTAATGATTTTCTTTTTAATAAAATGTACCTGTGCCATGCCAAATTTACCTAAATCCTTATGTCTTAATTAAATAATTTATAAGCATATTTAATTTTATCACCAACAGCAAATGTCTGGTATGTCTCCTAGCTATGCTAGCGCCACAATATGACTGGCAATTTGTGGAATCTTTAATTCATTCATTTCGGCGAACACTTCGTGTTTTTATGGATATTTTTATATCAGATATAATTTAGTATTATTTACATATTAGATATAACAAATAAAACAAATGGATATTTATTTTCATGTCGATATATTTCTCATTAAAAAGACAATAGGAGCAGCGGCTTAGCGTGGGACTCTGTGGTCCGCCTATAGCCTATACATACTTTACGATCGATCGTCGGTGCGCCGTTCGTCACAAATATTATAATAAAATTTAAAAACGTTAACAAGAAATAAACAATCATAATAAACAACAGGCGCTGGGACGGTGGCGTCGTAGCTCGTCCTTGGCAACGTCGCGTGGTTTTATAAAGCTTAACGAGGAAGTTTCGGGGACGGATTAATCGTCGATCGTAAAGCATGCAATCGTACGATGAATCCGTCGCCGGTTCCTCGACTACAAGTATGTTTCGCTTTAGACAATACTGCGCCATTTCACTTAGATATGTATTACGAATGAGCCACTAATTTACAATAAATACAGACCTATCCAAATAAACTTCTTATACGTTAACAAGGCGACTTCGATCGATAGAAATCGGAAATATAATCGTGTTAATCTACTCGATTGTTCAATACATTTAAAATACAATCAATAGTTTAAATAATCTACTAATTAACTCGTGTTCTGAAGCGTACCCATAAAAATATGATAGATTTAAAATCTGCAATAATTTATGTATACATCGCATAGTTGTAAGAAAATATTTGGTCATTTGTGTGATCATGTTTAAGTCGTAGTGAAATAAATCGTGAAAGAGTATCGCTTTATTATTAGAAATATTATTATATTAAGTGTATATAATTTATTTATATATTTTTACAAACTCCCTAAGTACAAACTATATATCGATTAACATATTGCTATACAACAGTGCAGGCGGCGGACGCGCCCGCGCCGCTTAAAGCGTTCTTGCAGCGTGAGCAGTGCGGCCCTAGCCAGTGGCGCCCGCGCGAGGCTCCGCCGGGCGGCAGTATTCAAACATTCTTATTGTGTAATAAACTGTAGAATAAAGCATTTCAAAAAAAATTTACACGGCTTCGCCACTTACTCAGAAATAGAATCGTATCAGTCTGACTGTCTATTGAATAATAATCGATTTCGCAGTGGATATCAAAAGAAAATTCAACACGACCTGTCGCTCGGCAATCTCGGACGATGACGCTTACGAATAATGTTAACCCTACATCGAAAGAGTCACCCGCCAGACCGAAGGCGACGATAGCCGATCGCGTCCGAGACGTGATGATAATCACATCGACGGTTCGACAACGATCGGCGTTCGAAGTCGACGATAGGTCACACGAATCGAACTATTCCTACGAAGGCTGCCCGTCGGCTCCGTCGCGCGAGGCGCCGGGCCGCACGAGCGCGCGAACCGCAACGATTCCGTCGAGGAACCGGTGGTCGCTCGGAGCCCTCGCGGCGGGCGGTCGCGGAGCCGCGGCGGGGCGCGGCGCGGCGCGGGGGGCGGCGGCGCGCTACTGCGGCGCGCCCGCCGCCGCCGCGCGCTACACGAAGTCCCGCCGGCGCGCCGCCGCGCCCGCCGGGCTGCCGGGGGACTCGCCCGGCGTCGTCGGCGTCGGAACCTGCGGTGCGGCGCCTTTGCTTCTGGCCTGGAAACGTTTACCCGTTCCTTCTATACCATTTTTACGTTTTTACATTTTTTTTTAATAATTTTTTTTTTTAAGATTAAGATGTCATGACCTTGTGTCGGGGGTCCTGAAACACTCACAACACTAACACAAACACCCAGACCAGGACAAATATCCGTATGGCCAATACACACGTTTGCCGTGAGCGGGGATCGAACCCGCGACCGTTTTAGCGCTTTAGTCAGTTGCAATGACCATTGCGCCAACGCGTCTGTCAATTTGACAGGACCTTAGATCGATTATGTTTCACCATTTACGAATACAATTTTGTTGGGTGATTGGGAGGGGGGGGGGGGAGTTAAAAAATGGGGCAAGACAAAAAGGCTACATTATTAAGACCGCCATTTTCTTGCGTCCAATACCTCAATCATCATTGGCCCCTTTGAGTGCGTGGTTGTATAGAATATGCAAATGTTTGCTGGTGTGATTGTTTTCAGAAGTTCCACAAGCCCTTTCATCTTAACCGTTGTCCTGTATCTTTGATTAATTATTTTAGCTAAATACAATTATTTTATTGAAATACATAATCATTGCTTTTAGTCCTTAACTATGTTAATACATCCAAACATTTTCCGTTTTTTTCTATTTTTCGTATATAAGCATGTATTGTAACTTTCGTCTTCTCCAAAATCCACTTTGATGGGGTAAGATAAACATGAAAGTTTTGATTTTAACCTGTTTTCAAAATTCGTACTAAAATTCTCATGTTTTCAAACCTTTAAAACCCTTTGAACTTTTTGATCGTTCCTCGTGATATTATGTAGTACAAAGTGTAAGTAAATAAAATATTTTCTTCTGTCTTTTAAATATTTACTAAATATTCATTGATATTATTACTTAGCTAACACTAAATCCAATATTTTTTTTACCATACCATCGTCGAAAATTCAATTTTGCTTCCTATTTTGCGGTAATAAAGCGGAATATTTCTTCTAATATATTTCAGAACTCATTAAAAACTATACTTACTAATTCAAAACTCATTTCCAATTGTGCGTCTATTGTTTGATTATTATGTGAATTCAATAAATATTATGTAAAACTACGAATAAACGAAACTTCCAAACTTCCAAAGAACAATTTAACAGCAAGTACATTTTTATATTGTGTAAAAATCTATGACTTATTAAATAAATGACTTCAAGTGACATTAGTGAAAATAATAAAATTACCTAAAAATATAGAAATAATTATTACTATGTAAAAGTGTCGTGCCATGTGTTACAAGTTTATTGTAGTGCTGGAACCACTTTCGCATGCTGAGTCCGACTATATATGATAATATTTATTTTAACATTTAGTTTTTAAAGTGGCACCTAAACTTTAATCGTCATTTTGCGTTCGTTCTGAACAAAAAAAAATAGTTTTAGTCGTTAATGTTATTATTTAACATATTGTCAAATTGTACTATAAAATCACACAAACACCAATTTTTTATAAAATTTAAATCATCAAAGTAGAATACATATGCAATACGTAATTTTATGATTTTATGTTTCTATAAGTAGATATATACATACGTGTATCATAAAAAAAATATTTTGCAAATTTTCGACACAGGTATGGTAAAAATATGTAGGTATAATAACCTCGGAAATGAAATAGATGTGTGATGACAAACAACCCGGCAGAAATATCCTGCTAAAAATATTGAAATATATTTTATAGCATAAAAATACATTTTTTATTACCAACAATACATTTTTGTGTGGTGTGTTATCTACCTATCTCTTTAAATAACCGTTCAATCTTCCCCCCATTACATATCAGGTAAATTACTTGTCAACAAAAACTATATTCCGATCGAGTTAGCGACTACAGTTATCGTGTACTAGTAATACTGTGCAGTAACTAAAATGTATAATAAAAGCTGAACTTGTGACTTTACACGAGTAGGAAGATCGCTTTGAGGGATATTTTACTATTTAATGTAATTTTTGTTTAAAAACATTTCCAGTATTATATCGGTCTGATTCAACCCATTCTAGTCGAAAAGAGTATCTAGTACGATATAAAATTTAATCGTACCTTAGTGCGTCGTTTTCTCGCTAGCGCGGCGGTGTCTGTTCTATCAAGTCTATCAGTGCGCTCGGCTCGGTCTCCGCGATCGCTACGATCGCCGCGATCCGACCGCTCTAGGCGCTCGTTCCGCTCGGTACGTTCGTTCCGCTCGGCGCGCTCAGTCCTGTCGGGGCGTTCGGTCCTCTCCGGGCGTTCGGTCCGCTCGGGACGCTCTGCGGCGTCAGTCGCGGTGTCGTTGGGGTCAGCGCCGAGCCGCGCCGCTAACATGGTAAGGAGTTCCTCAACTCGACCCAACTGTTATGAAAGAAATTAAATAATAAAACTGAGATGGCAGGCTTTATCTTCATAAGTAAATTAGCTAATCGCTTCGGCCAGTGAATATGTTACAGGGGACATATAGAAAAAAAAGCATAAAGAAACTCAAACTATGAGGATCCCTCACTGTTGCTTAATACTAAGAAAATGTTTTATTATTTCCTTACATTTTCGTATACCTATGTAGATATTTATTTAAAGGCAACAAGACATACATAAATGGCATTACTCGTGTTCCTCATAAGACACGCGAGATTTAAGTTAATCCCATTACAACGCTGTTGCAATTGAAAACTTATGCTAGAGAAGTATATATTTCAATATTTAAAATATCACAATTCATAGACAATAACGTTTTTTACATATATTGACATTGTCCAGATCATTGAACACTAGTACTTCGAAGCCAACGGTTCTATAAAATCGATCACATTATATTCGATTATCACCAACGAAGAATTGTACGCTGACGTCTTTCCGAAAGGCTGGCGGCGCGGCGCGACATCCGGCACCTTTTGTCGTTTGAATGAACACCAATGCTCGGTAAACACGAAGATACGTATAGATGTGTATCAAACATTTCCATACGCGCCTCGCTTAAACTCCTAAGACAGGTCCTTGAGACATTTAAGCACCGTCCACAAGTACACAATAGCCTCATATTGCTCTAACCGCTATAACCCTCCACTAGAAGCTCCTATTCTTAACAAGATTGCAGTTCATCACGTCTCTACTCGCTTATAAATTCGACCAATATGCAATATTTCCTTTAAAAGGTACGTATTCCATTTCTGATTCTCCATCTCTTCTTGACTTTATTCTTGTCTCTGCTCCTGACCACGTTGAAAAACATGAATTAAAATTTTGATAAATATTTTACATCTTTTGCTACTATTGATAGTACCCTGAAATCTAATACACTTATGTAGTCTTTTAGCCATAAGAATTCATTCGACTTTTAATTTCTGCCAATAATCTAATGAACATAAATATTATCAGTTAATTCTAAAGCAATAGGCTGTGATTGCATTAGCCGTAATATGATTCGAGTCCCTATAAGTGACATTATACCGATTGTAACCTACATTTTAAATATATCCTTCTTGTCCGGTATTTTTTCTTCCTCTTGGAAAAACGTTCAAATTATCCCTCTCCTCAATAAACCGAATTCTTCTGTATTTACCAATTTCCGGCTAATTTAAATCCTTCCTTATTTGTTTAAGGCTGTGGTAAAATAAATCAGCCAAGTGCGTGTCGGGCCACGCACAATGTAGGGTTCCGTAGTTGTCAGAATTGTCAAGATCGGTCAAGCAATCTTCGAGTACCTATTTTCGTAAAAAAGTTTACGACGAACTGGGAATTTCCTTTTTTAAGTTAGTTTATAGAATATACGTACTTACAATTTTAAACCTTTTATTATTATAAAATTATTTTTAATTTCTCTTTATATATCAAGACTAAAATATTTTTAATGTAAAATGAATGTTTGAATGTGAATTATACTAACGATTTTGAACTTTATATGTTCGTCGATTATTTATTATTCTAACACTTGTAAAATATACTTAGCGCCGATAATTTTCCTTCCTGATTAGCGCCTATGAAATCTATGGAGATTTGGTTGAAAACTTCATAAGCGCGATTCAGAATCACTCGCGACATGTTTTATTGAAACATTGTTTTATACCTTATTTTATATTTTATTTTAATTTAAACTTATTAAATATTTATTTATTTATTCATTTAAATTCATATATTAATTTAAAATTATCAATATTTACATAATGTGATGCTTTAAAAAGTGAAATATTTATTTTTACTTAGATCATCTATAACTCGATAACCATAAGAACCCACATAGCCGTGATAATTTTCCTTTTAAATTCATGATATGTACCACTATCGTGAATTTTTTCATATTTTTAGACGCAGCAGTTTAGTGGGTAGACCTATAACATTTTTAAAAGACCTATCTAACGATATCCCACAACATGGGATAAATGAGAAAAAAAATTTTTGGTCTCTCTTAACACATAGGGAAGACACCCTGAAAAAAAAATATTTTTAAGATTTTATTGTACGACTTTCTCGGCGTAATTCATATGTATACTCATACCGAATTACAGCTTTCTGGTATTAAGGGTTTCGGAGCAAAGCCGCCGACAGACAGACAGACAGACGGACATGGCGAAACTATAAGGGTTCCGTTTTTTACTACGGAACCCTAAAAATATTTAAACGTTGATTATGCACAAATGTACCGAGACTGTTTCTTTTGCTTTGGATTACTGCTATCATTCCACGACCATAACAAGTATCGATAAAAATATGTATTATTTTTTTTATAAAAGTATCGAATGAATTTTGAATACAAAAAAAATTTTTTTGATCAAAAATAGTTTAATTTTAATTTATTAGATAATAAAACACTTCCGGATTTTGTAAATAATTTCCCTACTAATGCTAAATAATTAAAATTAAAAAAAAAATAGAAATGGGATTCCGACAAATTTTCAAACCTTTTGTTGAAGCCGCTGAACTTCGTTGCGTACGTCGCGCCTGAGCTCCGCCAGAGCCGCATCGTGCGACGAGGACACGGCGGGAGCGGGCGGAGCGGGCGCGGGCGCGGGCGCGGGAGCGGGCGCGGGCGCGGGGACGGGAGCAGGAGTGGGCGCGGCGGTCGGCGCGGGCGCCGCCGAGGGCGCGGGTGTAGTTTTTCGTTCATCGGTTTCTTCGTCGATGGGCTCGCGGCGCGCCGCCGCTCCAAGAACGCTGCCGGCTCGTCCTCGTCCGAATGCAGTCTGTGTGAAAGTATAATTATGTTATGTACGTTTGTAGATAGGTATCAAAATAGTATAATAATATAAGACTATTAAAATAATATTTAATATCTGAATATATATTAATTTTTATATTTGCAAAATATATAGAAGAAGCACTACTTTAAGCTTAATTTATTTGTAAATAATGTTATCGCAAGAAATATAAATATTTAATGGTCAGGGTACAATACGCAAACCGCTCTCCACACCTTCGCCGAGCGCCCAACGTTACGTTTGTACCTTGAGAGTGAGCGCGGGCGGGCCGGCGCCGTCGGGCGGCGCGGGGCGGTCGCGCGCGCTGAGCGAGCGCGTGAAGGCGGCGCGCGGCGCGTCGGCGGCGTCCAGCGAGCCGCCCGCCAGCAGGCGCCCCCACTTGCCGCGCGCCGCCGCGCCGCTCGCCGCCGGCTTGCTCTCGTCAGCGCCGTTGGACGCGCTCGTCGCGCTCGCACCTGAACAAGCACTCCTTGTACCGAACGAGAACGAGTGGCGCGCGGGCGAGCTGAAGAATGTGTCGGCGGAGGTACCGTCGCCGCGCTCGGCGTCCGGCGGCGGCGCGGCCAGCGGCGCCGCACGGGCGGGCGCGGGCGCGGGCGCGGCCGCCACGCTGCGCTCGCGCCGGAAGCGCGAGAAGATCTTGCGCACGAGGTGGTCCTGCGCCTGCTCCAGCTGCGGCTCGCGCTTGCGCCGCTCCATCAGCTCGCGCTCGCGGCGCACGTCCGCCACCTGCCCTCCGTTACACAGAGACAGTTCGTGAGTTTCGAAAGTGTAGACGAACCCGAATGTTAGGAAGGGATCGTGCGAGTCGGATCGAGATTTAGAACTGTACGAGGAATCGCTAACCTTTCGAAATATCAATCGGTGCCGCAAGTTGTAAGTCAGCGTGAGGTTTCTAGCAAAACTGTTCGCGAACGCCTGATAGAAATCGAGAACCTCGAGCAGGCGGTCGCGCTTGATAGTGTGCAGATCGCAGTAAGTGAGGGCTCGCACGTTTGCCGCAGACTGACCCACGGCGCTGTCCTTCCAGAAAGAGTCTCCGAATACGTCACCTTTGCCTGCCTCGAAAAATGTCACGTCAGTGTGATGCAAAATTTTTAACGCTACAAAAATGTGTACATATGTAAGTATTCGTATATCGTCGCTCACCGAGTATCGCTACGACCTCGTCGTCCTGGATGACCTCGAGACTGCCGGTGACAATGAAGCAGAGCGAGTCGATGGACTCGCCGGTGTGGTACAGCAGGTCGCCGGGCGCCGAGTGCGACATGTGGAAGTGCATGGCGAGCGCTCGCAGGCAGCCGTCCGACGCGAGGCGGAACGCCGGGTGCTCGTTGAACACTTTGCGGTTCAAGTGTACGCAGATGTCGGCTTTCATGTCTTTCGGGCAGTAATTCAGCACCTGATAGAAAGAAAATGCCGATATTTTAAATTTGATTAGTATGTATTTATCGCCCGGACGTTTTTATTACCAGACTTTAGAATATGGTTTCACCTTATCAGTGTCGAGGCCCTTGGTCATGGCCCATGTTGACACTACGTAGTCCATGACGCGCTCGCTGAGCGCCTTGGGAACCTCGTGCAGTTTCATGAATTCCCGGACGTTGTTAAGCATATCGTGGTATTTAGCCGTCGCGGAAGTCATCTGCTGGATGATCGTGGTGACGTGGCCGAATATCGTCGCGTAAAGCAGAGCTGGTAACATTACAACGCTAAATAGTTAGTATATAATCTAGATTGAAAAAAAAATTCATATTGTTTTATACACACCTCAATGTTAATTGTTTTATATTAAAAATTAAAAATAGAATTACAATATTAGTATTCAAATAACAGAGAAAGTTATATATTGTTTATTATTTTTTATTTACTGGATTCCTTTGTAAGATATAATTTTAATTCCACAAGTGGGTTCGTTAGTGTTTTCTAATAAATGTATCAATAGGACGACATATTTAGAATCAATTAGTTCTTTCAAGCAGTATAACAAAAAATAATAAAAACACTCAAAGCAACTGCTAGTAAAACTTTAAAAATAACAAGTTTCTAAAAGGTTTAACGAATACATAAAGACGAAATTATAATTTATAAATAATAGGTTAATATATAGCTTTAAACTACGGATAATTATAAAACCAGGAAGCTATGTACAATAAAATAATGACTTGCAATGACTTACGTGTGCGACACAGGGATCCTGTTTCGGACCTACATAACATTGCATACGTCTAATAATTGTAAGCGTCTATGTACAAAGGACATTAGCGCACGCAGCTGTACCAATTCAAAATAATACTTCAATGATTTTTGATTTTAAACCATGAACGTCTCCTATAGCTTCGGCTTCTAAAAATAGCTCTAAATCTCAGAAGTCTTGCGTATTTAAAATGATTACATGTTAATATTATTATTATTGGCTCTGAGCGACCAAGCGCAGGGTATCGAGGCCTTCCCACAACGACGCTTCGTGGGCCTGCACAGAGGGGTCGATAGGATTGGGTATTTTAGGTTATAGGAAATTATTTTATCAGAAAGCATAAAAACAAAATTAGAACACAAAATAATTTAATGTATAAAGAAATACATGAGTCAAATAAAACAACCAAAGATGTCGCTTAAAGGATCAAGAAACGTCGCAGACATTGTACACTATCGTCCCAACATAGCATAGTACGTGTATCATACACTGAGCGAATCAAATGATGTAACAAATAAAAACCATATTAAATGAAAAATGGTGATAGCGGCGGACGAGAAGGGGATATCGACGGAAGAGGGGTCGGGTTTAACAAAGAACGGGGTAACGAGGCGCGGCCTCCGTCGCAGCCGCAGCGCGTCGCTGCGCGGAGGTCGCGCCGTGCTCCGGCTAATAAGAGAAGAATTCCGGCACCTGCTACGATCATCATGCAGATGGTGAAGATCTTCTCGTTATCGGTCTCGGCGGCGACGTTGCCGAAGCCCACGGAGGTCATACAGGTCATAGTGAAGTAGAGCGCAGTGACGTACATGGTCTTGCGCGACGGCCCGTTGACGAGCTCGGGCCCGTCGGATTCGTTGGACCAGACGTACGAGTAGGGGCTCTGCGTGACGTTAGCGAGCTTCCACAGCCAGGAGTACTGCAGGCCGGAGTCGGCGTCGGAGCGCCCGATGCTGTACCACACGCAGGCGAGCCAGTGCGCCACCAGCATGTAGAAGCACAGTAGCAGGATGAGCATCGCCGCGCCGTATTCTAGGTAGCGATCCAGCTTGCGCACCACGCGCCCCAGCCGCAGCAGACGCACCACCTTCAGCGCGCTGAACAGACTGCCTATGCCCTACACGACGACATCGCTGCATTTAATACGTCACCGGAGAGTAACGCTTTCATTCGAGCCCAGTGAGGCCGAATCGTTCGTCAACGATTATAGAACTTTATAGCAAAAAAAAAAATCAGTCTCTAATACTAGAGGAAACCAATCAGGAATAAATAATCGTACTACGATGTAACTCTTTTCTAAATGATTTTCTCATTAGACTAATATTATCAAACGGGGTGACACTAAGATATTGCGAAAACCAATCATTAAATTCATGGAAATAGACTTTATACTCACGTCTTCGTCGTGGTCGAATGCGTTAAAGACGTCGTAGGGCAGGCAAGAGAGCAGGTCAATAAGGAACCACGACTTAAAGTAATTTTTGCGGATAACTTTGGGATCGCTGACGACCTCGCCGCCCGGTCCCACGAAAGTCGTGTGAAAATTAAGTACAATGTCTATGAAAAACACAACGTCAACGATAGAGTCTATGACTAGGAGCGATACGTCCTCGCTGGTCTTGTTCTTAAAAGCGACGTTGTAGGGGACCATGATGGCGGTGTAGAACGTGAGGCACAGGATGATCCAGTCCCAGATCGCCTTGAAGGCACAGTAGTGCAGCAGGATGTGCGGCGGAGTCTTCGGCGCCTCCTGCCGGTACTGCGGCAGCACGTCGCCCGACAGCGACATCACCTGCCAGCGGACGGCCTTCTCTTAGTGATACCTTAATATCTTAACTCGGTCATAATTAATTCACGACACAGATATAATACTAATTATTATAATATACTCACGTTCAATGCGTCTCTAAAAATAATTAGGTACATATATCGTATTGCTAATAGAAGTCCTTATTAGGTATAAGTAGTGTAGTTAGCAGCTTGGTAAGTGCCTGCGCTATCTACTAGACTCATCGTCACTGATAGTGTTATGTGCAATATGAATTAAAGTCGTATATGAAATTGAAAAGGTGCGGTGCGAACACTTTATGGTTTTGCATTCTTATCACAGGTAGCAAAATGAATTGACAACAAAAGGTGGTATTATTTAGAATAGAAACTACCTTTGCTAGTTTCGTTTTATGAAGTTTTTCCGATAACCAGATGCGTAACGATTGCTGCAGTAAATTAGTGGTCACAATAAAAATCTTTAATAATATCGGTGTGCTTTTACTGTGGTTACTAAAGTCCAATTATTTTTTATTAATTTCATCTATATAGGTACAAATTATAATATACTTAGGTATATTCTTTCTAAAAAGATTTTATAACATAGAAAAGTTAAAAAGTGACTTTTCTCATTTTACTTATATTATTTCATGGCATAATTTCATTTTGGAACATGCTTAAAATATATCCTTTAGACTAACTACTTGTATCTGAGTCGCCCTAACAATGACCGCACACAGGATACAAAGCTAACGGACGGCTCACTCGTGAGGATCGTCAACGCCAGTAACTGACGATGTCGAGTGTTCATTGTTTACTTGTGAGCGGAGCGCGAGCGGCGAGTGTGCGGTCACGCCGGCGAGACTAGCGCTAGGTGTAGGAAGAAAAGAGCGTGCGTGTTTACATGGTGTGCGTTGGTACTGACATGCGCGAGCTGGCTCTGGCGCGCCGGCTCCTTGAGCGCGGGCAGCGCCGACACCAGCACCGAGCGCGAGCGCGTCACGCTGCGCGCCAACTTGGCAAACTTCGACAGACCTGCCTCACAGTATAACCGCAGTCTTATTACGAGTACATACCCTCTCCGAGACGCTTCGTATTGTGTAGGTGCGAGTAAAATGGTACATTACTGCCGTTCCCGGGGCCGCGGCCGCGACGTTCTAATAGTGACGAACGTCTTCCTGTTTCTCACGAGTTATGTTGTTGTGAAACGTGATAAACCAATAATTACTGATTTTTTTTAATTGTTGTTATTTTGATGTCTTACAGTTAATGAGCCAGCTAATTGCAGGCGGTCACTTTTCATCATCATCGCCAAGAGCACATCGTAAGAGACTAATCGTTTCATTTCTTATTTCTCATGCACTAATTGTAATTAGACTCTCCATATCACTCGACCTTCACATCGAAACACAAGAATAAATGACAGCAATAAAGATCGTTGTTAGCCATTTATTGCTCGCTACCCAGGCAGGCCACCAGCCTGCACTCAACTATCAGTGAAAATAAAAAAGAGCATTGTCATAACTTTTGAACATGTAAAATGATGTCGTGTGTGCGGACAAGGGCGCTGCTACACTTGCCTCCCTTGGGGTCGTCGGCGTCGATGGGCTGCTTGAGCGCCGTGATATCGCGGAAGGTGAGCAGGAACAGCACCACCAGCTCGCGCTCGTTGCGGATAGGCGCCACGTGCACCAGCAGCCACAGCGGAGTGCCTGGCGACACGGACACTAACTCTTTTTATACTTTTTACCATTAATTTTTTATTCTAACATCTCCGTAAAGATAACTTTTTAAATTCTCAATTTGATAATTTAGGTAGGTTAAGTACCTATAAATTGTTTGATTTTACAGAAAAGTACATAATTCTTACAAAGAATGCTCTTATACGAAAATAACTATTATTTTAAAAATATTTTTCGAAACATGATGTAGATAGGTCTGCATTACCTAGGTAGGTAAAAAAACCTATAAAATTATGTATTTTAATTTAAACGAACAATTTAAATTTCATAAAAACCTTCGTTAAAATATGAGTTATGTTTTATTATTTGTTTAGTTCGCTTGTTACCTCTTTGTGGCAATATCTTTGACCATAAAACGAAATGTTAGGGGAAAAGTACAAATTAAATCCTGTGTTCCGCGTCCCGCGCCTCCCGGAGGGCCATCGCGCACTCCCGGATGCTCATTTTGTTAGACCATAACTTTTCATGTACAAGAAGGCCAATTGCTAATTATTTTTTGTTTATATACATAGCTACCGTTAAAGAAACAATATATTAACAATAACACGAGAAAAAAAAATCGAAAAACAAAACAGTATTTAACTAGTTTGAATGTAAAAATTGATTGACATAGATTTTAGGTTCAATGGTCAATGTGCGGTATGCGTATGCAAAAACTCATAAAATAAGAAAAAGAAACAGAAATATAAGAAATATATATAGAAATTTACCATTTTCACCTCTTAATGTTGAGGTTACTTTGTTCTAAGAAAATAAAAAATATATGACACGTACGGTTCTTCTTGTAGAGCAGGATCTCGAACTGGTCGGCGAGGTGGTGGTCGAGTGCGCGGTCCACGCGCTCCACCGCCTCCTTCTCCGTCAGCTCGCCGTACATCCACGTGCAGCTGCGACACGACACGCCGTGAGCAGTGAGCAAACCGGCCGGTGCCACACGCACACACATTCTACCCTCAAAGTCCCCGAACAACAGTACCTGAGCGAACTATTAGGCACGAGGTCTGCAGCTTGAATGACGCAGTTCAAATGGCATTGAGACAGGTTTTATTCGCAAATAAAATTTCAGTCATTTTATTTAAAAAATTAACAGAAAGAGCTACTTATATCATTAAAGCTTAAGTAATTTAAAACGTTAAAAACTCGAATGCCACCAGACAGCACCTCGCGCTTTATAATCGGTTAAACTTTTTTACGTACTAGGTCACAATGACTCGCCATTTTTTTCCATGTACGTGCGCAATGTTGAATTTTTGATAAGAAAACAATTTTAATGACATCTTACGCTTTAAATAGGTCAAGCCATTCGGGCAATAAGAGGTGCAAGAGAAAGCACGTAAACATCTACCTCCTCCTGTGTAAGTCAGGTAAAGATGGGTACGTTGCTGTGATCTTAGTAGACTCATGAGCCTTAGGTAAGTATATAACGAGATCCTACTCAAATTCCGTGACCATCTGTTGTATAAATAATTATGTATAGGAGAACTTGTTCCCGCTTTGTCTGTCAAAATTTAATAGCAAGAATTTTTAAATATAATTATTTTATCACAAACAATGGCATTCACTTGTCATTTGGATAAATACGATTTATATGGAAGAGAGACATGTGAAAGAACTTGAAAGTTTAGTTAGCCATTGTTTTCTTGGCTGCAAACCCTTGGCAACCGTGTGAGTAGGTGGAAACGGAGTAGCAATTTAAATTATGCGCTCATAAATTGTCACAAAACTTCTATATCAAATTAATGTTTTTTTTCTTCTCTATTTATTCATAACAATTGCATTTTAGATTAATAACAGATGGTCACGGAATTTGCGTTGCGATCTCGGGCTATTAGTCGTGATCAATATTACAACTAGGGATACATACATGTATAACGTTCATATTAATTGACGTTAAATATTTGTACCTATTTCCAACTTTGCCAAGCTGGTTTTCCTAAAGGTACATATGTACATGTACAATTTACATTGTCATCCTCACCCGCTAGTTCATTGCTAGGCAACGTCGTTCAAAATGGTCGAAACTCTGTTTGTTATAATCCGTGACCTCATAACATATATATAGTTATGTAATAGCATTGAGACCAGAGTCTTTCGTTATATATGTCAAGAATATACTAATCGATATTAAACATTTGTAGATGCCCATGTCCAACTATCCTTTCAGCTGCCAGCCAGACAAGGTCTGTGGCTCAAGTGTAGGTACCACAATTCATCCGCTAATAGCATATCACAGTCGTCGTGTATTGTTGTGCATGGTTTAAATATTTAATACAAGACGTCACAACAGCTCTTGTTAATCTTACGCATTTAAAACGTTGCTAGCGTTTAGATTTAGACATGTGAAATCCTAATAATTCAGGTCCTCGGGGCTGACCATTTTTTTACTTTTTACAATTATACAAATAATAAAATGCGACACAAAAGTAGAGCCCAGTGGATGGTAATGTAGGAGCAACGTACCGGCACGATTTCTGCATGACCTCGGCGCGGTTGTAGCCGCTCATTTTGCAGAACGTTTCGTTGCAGTACACGATGGGGTAGTCCACAATCTGTGCGTTGGCCAGCAGGAAGCTGCTGTCTGCTGTTGGACAGAAGTCGATTATGAGATCGCTTCTCATCAATGAAGCTGGTATCGTCGGTGTTCACCGGAATCATTGCTTCGACTTGAATACTACTTATGAATTCTAAAAACTATTGATGAGAAATAGGTACCTACTTTATTTTATGCATAAAATTATATTTTTATTGAAATTATTATTTATTTATAAATTTTATGGTTTATAAATATTACAATTAGAAAAGATACGCTGGTTTAAATTTTTCATTAAACTATTTAATGTATTAGATATTTAAGTAAAACGATATTATTTTTATTTTGTAACATAAAATCATGAAAATAGATATAAAATAAGAAATATATATATATATAGAGGTCTAAGATTTTTTTTAAACGTTAATTTTGCTATACATTTTCGAAACGCTACAATATGATGTTGAGGGCAGGTCCCTCTTCGACTACGAGGTTGCCAACGCATGAGCAATTCCTTTATGAAGCAGTTGTCAATTGGCGACTTTACTACTGTTTGCCCTTTTTTTATTAAAAAAAAACATGAAGACTGTACCCTTTTAGCCAAATTCTGCATTAATGCGTAGATTAAACCACAAAATAAAAAAAAATAATTGTAATTATAATTTAAAAAAAAGAAGAACTAAATTGCGTAAGTACCTACCTCATTACAAATATATAAAAACAAATATATAAATTGTTAAAAAATGTTTTAAAACATGAAGTCTATGTTTTAAGATTTGCATTTTTAACATTCAGCCTATTGCTGAGGAGGAACTGTATGAAAGCGAAGTTGTTGGAAGCTAAAAGGAGACATGGGAGCACTGACGCTGCGACGAGGAGCGGCGGATGATGTTTTCGAGGAAGGTGTTCTGCGGGGCCACGAGCCCCCGCCGGCCGCCCGGCATGCCGCGCGCGTCTGCCGCCCCCGCGTCACGCGCGCGCCCTCTGACCTCCTTTCGTGCAGGATCCTCGGCGACTGCGAACAAACACGCACTTGGGCTCGCAACCGATTGAACATTCCAAGTTAATTGTCGCGCCTGGCCGCGGTGACATTATACGAGCGCCGACAACTTCGGCGTTCACGTTTATGGGCAAAGTGCGTGTCTAAGCGGCTATGTAGAATTGTGATTTTTGTCTAATGTGTGGCTGACGCAGGTTTATTTACAAAATAAAAACTAATTAGCTTACTTAGAGTCGATCCGGAATTATGATACTTAAATGATATTATGAAGAATACACTCAATTAGTATAAAATGAATGTTAGCGGGTTTTAAAACGTGTAAAGAATGCCTACAACTGCTCGTCTTACCTGTCAAGATTTATTCGAATGAGATAACGGAAATGTAGCCTCCGTCAGCCCGCGACGTCTCTCGCGCGAGTCCAGTCGACCGCGGCACTCGCTTTATTATTTCGTGTCCATATTTACCGAGTTCGCTTATTAATATTAAAAATATTCAACATTTAACTGTAGTAGTTAGTGCATTCTAGTCTTAAATTCAATTAAAAATTTCACACAATTACATACCAATATATATTTTTGTTTTTTATAAATAGTATTTTTTTCCTTATTATGTATTTTTCACCGTGTAATATAATGTTCCCTGTATTTTGGTAGCAAAATAAAATCTTCTCGTGCGTCGAAACACAAAGAAAAACAAGGATAAAGTTGTCTGTTAATTGTCTATTTTATAGGGTACCTTTTAAATCTATGTAAATTACTTTTTCGATGTGCATGCAACGTAAAGGTTAATAGTTCTTGTCGAGGTCACATCGATTCCGTGCCTTCTGCTTCGTACATAGCACCGAGCCACAGCGCGACCGGAAACAAAATATGTTTTCATGGTGTAACCTGCAGCGGTGACGGCCCGCGATCGATACCGAATGTTTACGTGAGCTGCGTCCAGCGCTCGGCCGCTCTGCACGTGCACGAGCACACTGGCCGCCGATCACGGCGTTCGTATCTACTTGAAAGTCAATTTTTTGTTTCGAGGGTTAGTCTCGGCAAGCGTAAGTGTTATGTAAGTGATACCTACTAGTCGCCGACTGAAATTCGAACTCACGTCATCGTACTCGTAGAATGCTGATGTTAATTCACTATTCCCCGATCGGCACCACACTCGCGAGTCGAATCACCTTTCGCCCGCACGATACTCTCCGAAGGTGAGATATAGACTAATTAGGACGTAATCTGATTTGGAACGAGCGACGATTCCTTCGCATAGGAGGTCGGTTAGCGCGTCTGCAGTCGCTGCTCTATCGAGCGCCGCGGCGAGCGCCCGGGCTGCGAGACGGCACGGCGGGGCAGGTCGGGGAGAGCTGGCGGGCGCGCGAGCTGCCCTCGCATCGCTGTGGCGCGGCGCCGCGCGGGCTGATCGGTCGCTGTCGCTGGCACCCGCGCTGCGGCGCGCGCCTCACTGCCGCCGCGCCGCGCCCGCCCCGCGCGCATGCGCCCGCCGCCGCGATTAACTTGTAGCGCCGCGTGTAAGCCGCCTTAGCGGCGCTCGGGGCGGCGATAAGGCTGTCGCGAACACAACGAACGATGTCGCCAAGGATGACATTGGCTTACTAGAAAGTTTCATGTCGTTGTACAAACACGACGATTGGATGATATTTTCAGATCAGGATGATAGCGAAATATAACGATGTCGTGTTAAAAACAAACTCGGCTCATTATAAGTTTCCTATCCACTATAGGTATAAATAGGTATATAAAAATCTTAGTGTTTGTTTATTCTTACCCCGACGACCAGCAGGGTCGGAAGCGCATACACACCCGCATAAACATAATTACGCAGTCTACTGTGGATGTGTGCAACTAGCATCGTCGCAGAACCTTCTGCGCTAATATTATGATTATTTTGTCAAAGTCTTGCACCCTTCGTTTCTGCGGGAAATTATCAGTAGCAGTAGCAGACGTCATATAGTAGAAGTAGGTATAAGACGTAATATTAATATTAAGTAGCTCTAGTGTTGTTTCATGGTCGTATGCAAGTTCTGAATCTGAAATGCTCCTATCTATGAATCTTTCAATAGAACATGAATACAGATAGATATTTGATTTTTAGATATTGTTTTAAAAATCTAATTTAAATACCATACCATATATGTATACATATGTTTTGACAGTAATTTACGTTGGCCATGTTGATTTTTGCTGACGTCATAGCTTATGACGCTCCGACAATAATGCGGATCTTATGATACTTCACACTTCATAATCGGCAAAGCCGTTTAGGCTACAGGACAACAGTCACAATGGAACGGACATTCATACACACCCACATATATACACGCGTGCGTTAAACGTCACGGTGTCGTTTTATTTTTTTTTAATAAGTACTGAAGTAATTGAAATCCCATAGCCAAGGCGGCCGCGATATGACGCATGGAAAAACTGTATTTATTATTTTATTGGATTGACCTAAGAAACGACGTTTACTTCAACTTAAGGACCAGTAAAGTTTTCAATAAAATCGGCTCAGCAGTGTACGCGATATGGAATAATACATATGTATAAGCGTCAAAGAGAAAACTTTTTAAAATATTGGGTAAATTCTTAGTGCCAGGCCTTTCAAGCTAAAAACTAAAAAAAAAAAACGCAAATTAAAACTGTTCCAGTAGGAACAGGGCCCGCACATGGAAGCTGATAAGCAATACTATGTCGATATTCAAGCCACTATTACTTCGTTTTGAGAAAATGGCGTCTAAAGATGTCAAACTTATTCTTTATAAATTTGTTTGATATATCAATCTTTTCTGTTCTATTTTTATAAAAGGTATATTGAATTAAAACAGATTTGTATTATTAAAAGTTTATTTAATAAAAGGTTTTACAAAGATATGATATTTTTGTATAAATTGCAAAAAAATGGATCTTAATTAAGAAACCTTTTTTCGTAGCTTTTTAGTTAGTAACGACTTGAAATTTCTTTGAATAATGTAAAATAAATGACGTATTATCAGAATGCATCTATATCAGAGAATTTGACTTTCAGTGGGTTGACACTTTACTGCTTATCTTCGTCCACCTAGTGTTCCGTATAGAATACAAGACGTAACAATATGTCCCTTTAAAATATGTAAAAGAAATAAGATGGAGAGGCGCTATAACAGTATGCAATTTATAACCCTTCGTGTGCGAGTCCCAATCGCACTTGACGGGTTTTATTATTGGCCGTGATAGCGGCAATGGAAATACACATTCTGTGAAAATTTCAACTCTTTACCTATTACGGTTCATGCCATAAAACTTGACGCCTAATAGACCGACGGCGGACGCTTGACAATAGCGTAGCGTTTCGTTTTCGGTATCCTTACAAACTAAAATTTATGTATTAATTTAATGACTAATTTAAAAAAACGTTTTCTACGTTAATTAATTATTTTTGAAACACCACCAGAGGCAACAATAATTAAAGCCTACAGGCAACAAAAATGCTATAAACATGTAAAGAAAATTAATTGAACCTCTAGTTATTGATATTCACAACATGACACAGAAAAACAATAGTCAACACAATAAGAAAATTAATTAAATTAATGAATAAGGAATTAAAAATTGAGTAGCTTTCATTTAACAAAGTTGAGTACCAAAACAATGTAAGTATGTAAGTACATTGTACATCCAGGATTGACTCCAGAGAAGGAAACTCCTAAAATGTTAACACCAGAGACTGCAAATCTGCATACTCTTGTAAATATTATACCACTTTCGAAGTACCACAATTACTTGGCTGCTGCATCCAGGTTTGAGTTCCACCCAACACGGGGACTCCTCGACGGGCAGTACTGTACATGGCCGACTCCGAATGAGGAAATTCTTCAACAGTTAATAGTACAGACTTGAATTTTCGTCAACTTATTTAATTATTATAGCCTTTTCTAATTCTGGCAAAATTTCTCTCGTATTTTTAATTTTCTCTCGTAGTGTCGAATAAAATCATATGAATAACGTTATTGGTTGCTTATCAGTCGATTCAAATGACTGTTAAGGTTTTATCTAGACGACAGAAAATGAAAACTAGATTATTAAAAAATAACCAATAACAAAGCTATATGGTCATAGGTCCTTGCCAATACAAATAGAGATGAATTAGAAAACAACAAAACTTGTTTCACGAGAAGTTCATTGAAGTTATAGAAAACGACTTTGATGACTATACCATGCAAGGTAATTTATACCATTTTAAACAAGAAAAAATATATTATATAAGTGTTTTATTTCATTTTTCAATAAAGAAAGAAGTCATCAAGCATCGAAACAATCAAAGGCGACGAAGCGTTCCGTCAAATTATTAATAAAGAAGAAATTTATATACAAGTCATAAATTGACTCCGGGAGTTTGACGGTGTAACAGGAAAAATATATCAGCAACCTTTATTCATTCGATTACATTCGTTACATATCAGATAACTATTTAAACCTTCATCAGGAATGAAACAGGCCCTAACTTGCCCGATGTGAGACGAGTCGTTTCTCACAGTATGAGCTAAGTAAAGTATAAGTTTACAGGGAGTATTTTTTAACTGGGCGTGGTAGGCCATATCCGAAAGTATAAGGAATAGCGAAAACTACTTAAAGGACCGGGGGGCCGATTTTGATGAAAACTAAAATTCCATCATTCGTTTTTTGATAAATTCATTTTTCTAGCTAGGAATCGAACCAGAACGAATCGTTGATTTTGATAAAAAACTGACATCCTATACTATTGCAATATCTGATATTGTTACTAATAAGGATCAACATCTAAGAAGTTATAGTATACGGCAAACTAAGGAAAAGTCTTATTTTTTACCCAATACTATTAATCTCACACATTAATTAAACTTGTAGTAGTCAATTCCTTCGTCGTCGTCGTCAACCAATCGCAGTCCACTGCTGGACATAGGCCTCCCCAAGTTTGCGCCAAACATCCCGATCCTCCGCAACCCTCATCCAGCCCGCTCCGGCAACCTTGCGTATGTCGTCAGTCCAGCGGGCCGGAGGGCGTCCTACACTACGTTTACCAAGACGCGGTCTCCACTCCAGGACTCGTCTGCTCCAACGGCCATCGGTACTGCGGCAGACGTGGCCGGCCCATTGCCACTTCAGCTTGCTAATTTTGCGAGCTATGTCGGTTACTTTCGTTCTCTCACGGATAACCTCATTCCTGATTTTATCCTTGAGAGACACCCCGAGCATAGCTCACTCCATAGCACGCTGAGCGACTTTAAATCTGTGGACCAGCCCCGTTGTCAGTGTCCACGTCTCGGCAGCGTATGTCATCACCGGTAGGACGCATTGCTCAAAGACCTTGGTCTTCAGGCTTTGCGGAATTGTCGACGTAAGGACTCGACGGAGCTTGCCAAATGTCACCCAACCCAACTGAATCCTCATATCCGCTTCCTTCTCAAAGTTGTGTCGGCCAAGTTGTATTGTCTGGCCTAGGTAAATGTACTCCTGTACAACTTCGAAAAGAACGCCGTCGACCCGTACTGGTCTCGGCATGACATTTCTGTTGAACATAACTTTTGTTTTGTCCAAGTTCATACCAAGACCCACACGTCGGGAGGACTCATTTAGGTCCTTCAGCATTTGGTTCAGCTCTTCCAGCGTCTCTGCAAAGATGACTATATCGTCGGCAAAACGAAGATGAGAGATATACTCTCCATTGACGTTGACGCCTCGTCTAATCCAGTCCAGGGTTTTAAAGACATCCTCCATCGCGTTGGTGAACAGTTTCGGGGATATCACGTCCCCCTGTCTCACTCCACGATGGAGCCGAATAGGTCTTGTCCGCTGATCTTGGATTTGGACGGTCATCGTCGCAGCGTTGTAGAGACATCTCATCACTTCGATATATCGCCAGTCGATTTGACATCTCTGCAGAGACTCCAAAACAGCCCAGGTCTCGATAGAGTCGAAGGCTTTCTCATAGTCTACAAATGCCATACACAGCGGCTGATTATATTCCTCGGTCTTCTGTATAATTTGCCGAACAGTATGTATGTGGTCTATGGTGCTATAGCCTTTTCGAAACCCGGCTTGTTCCGGAGATTGGTATTCGTCGAGTTTAATGGCGAGACGGTTTGTGACGACCCTTGAGAACAGTTTGTAAACATGGCTCAGAAGCGTAATCGGCCTGTAGTTCTTTAGGAGGGTTTTATCACCCTTCTTGAAAAACAAGACGACCACACCCCTGGACCACGCTTCTGGCGTTATGCCCCGGTGGATGACGGCATTAAAGAGCTCCGCTAAGGCTTTTTGAACCGGTAGTCCACCAGCCTTTAGGAGCTCAGTTGTAATGCCGTCATCACCCGGGGCCCTCCCATTTCTGAGCTGTTTAAGAGCCGCACTAATCTCGCTTACGTCAACGTCCGGGATGTCTCCCGAGTAGTGGCGCGTCGGTGGTGCACGCGGATCTTCAGTGACCTGAGCTATAAGCTTATGTGTGCGCGATGAGTAGAGCAGCCCATAGAACTTCTCAACCTCATTCTGGATCTGGGGTCTTGATGTGACTATTGTGCCATCCGCTGTTTTTAGCTTTGCAAGGTAGCTCCTGCCTAGCGGTCTTTGAAAAACTTTGGACCCTATTTTGCTCAATGAGGGTTGTAATAGCCCTCGTGTTTGAGCAACGGAGGTCCCTGCGCGTGAGTTTCCGTATCCGCTTAGAGGTCCCGTTGTTTCGGCGAAGCTGCTTGAGCAGATGGTATTTCGCGTCTCTGCCTCATCAGTTCCAGGGTTTCGGGAGAAAGTTTGGACTGCTTAGTGGTACTCGTCGACGGAAAATGCCTACGGCCCAGTTTACACACCGTCTTCACCACGTTTTCTGTTATCTTGTCCACATCGCCAGTGGTTTCCAGCGAGTCGAATCGATTTTGCAGTTCCAATTGAAACTGCTTGGACACACGGTCTACTTGGGGCTGCGTAGGTCGGAAAGTAGATCTCAGCAGGCGCAACCGCTCGGCCCGGATCACTGCCGGTGTTAAACCTGTTGATCACAGAGACATCTCTGAATATATACTTTTTGTCCGCCATGATGAAATCTATCTCGTTCCTTGTCACAGTATCTGGGCTTTGCCAGGTCCACCTCCTTTGGGACTTCTTCTCGAAGAAGGAATTCATCAAGTAAAGCCCCTGCATCTCGAGGAAGTTGACCAGCTTTTGCCCCCTGTGATTTCTGCGCCCCAACCCATGTGGTCCAATCTTCGATTCGTCGCATTCCTGTACTCCCACTTTGGCGTTGAAGTCTCCCATGACTACGTTGTAGAAGCATGAAGTCGTACCATGTATGGCTTTAAAGATGTCCTCATACATGGCTTCAACCTCTTCATCGGAGTGTGTCGAGGTTGGCGCATATACCTGCACAACCTTTAAGCAGTACCTATCGGTGAGCTTGACTACGAGGTACGCTACCCGGGTCGACACACTACTAACTTCTACCACGTTGCCAGCGAGAGCCCTGTGGACCAGAAAACCGACACCACCTTGGGAGGCCTTATCATCTTCCCGGAAATAGAGCAAGTGGCCAGAGTCCAGGGTTATGGTATCCTCCCCCTCTCTTCGGACTTCCGATAACCCCAAAATACTCCACCTGATATGACTTAACTCTACTTCCAGTTCTGTGAGGTGGTGGTCCAGCCGAATCGTTTGTCCATTATACGTCGCCAGATGTAATTTTCTGGTCTTGCAGCCTTCACTCCGGTGATTCTTAGCACCCTCTGCCCCACCGTGACCACGACCGCTGCCTTGGCCGGGAATAGCAGGGCTGCCGGGCACTGAGGGCCGTATCCTTGGCGCTATTACCATGGGGGGCATTTTTGCCATAGTCACCACGCTATTACCATGGGGGGTATTTTTGCCATAGTCCACTTGGCAGGCGGGTTGGTGACCGCAGTAGTTGTTATTGATAGACAGAGTCACGCTGCTGCCCATGCCCTGATTTATTTCCCTTAGTCGCCTCTTACGACACCCGCGGGAGGATATGGGGTGATGCTATTCTAAGCCGGCATCACGCAGCAGTCAATTCCTTAAGGAAATGATATTTAAATGATATTTCTGACAGTAAAGACGAGCGATCTATCCTAGAGGGAGGGAGGGTGCGTACTGCTGATATATAATATTAACTAACTGATCAACGAGCTAGCATAGACAAAATACGGTATTATTTACTTTTATGATATATTCCTAACAATAAATAATGCTCGTTACCTAATTAACTGCAAACAACACAAAATACTCCTCAGATTTACCTACTGCGTAATTTCAAAGCTGCAGTTGAGGTTTTACAGTCCTGATCGATTGATTAAGTTGCGGTTTCGTTGTCTTTAAGACTCACAAACACTTTTTGAGCTTATATTAACAATTTTAATTAGTATCTTTGATTCAAATTATGTTCAAAATCCTTTAAATTAATATTTTAATTATTTTAGAAATACTTAAATTTTGCCATTTCACCCAAAGTAGTGTTACCTGTGAACCTTTTCGGCTGGTCTAGTAAATGTGGTGGTCGCTTGCACCCGGGGCGGGCCCTGTTCGCGACCACTCACAAGAGCGCGTTTCTCTCAGACTTCTTCGTCCCCTCTATGAGGTCCGAATTCCTATTATTATCACTGTGTTCGTTTTGATGTAAATATATTAAAATTAAGTTGTAAATAAAACAAGTGATTGTTCCCCCAATCTATATGTATTTTTAAACTATTATGTATAACTAGCTTTTGCCTGCGACTTCGTCCACGTTTTCGTCGTTTTTCGAAAAAAAGTAGCGTATTTCCTCCTCAGGGTTCAGTGGTTTTGATGTGACAGACAGGTTAACTATCGTAATTTAATAGGGAAATATAATATGTCAATCCACAACACTTGATTTCTATGATTTTTTTATTAAATAGGTAATAATGTTAACTTTTTTAAATAAGAGATGAGTGAGAGTATTATAAACGTAAGAGTAAACAAATACAGTGTGTATGAAAAATTGTGTCAATCCCCTTAACTGCGTTATCAGTATCGAAAATGTAACACAATCAAACAACTTACATTTACAAACTCTTGAATCAAAATAATAAAATTAAATATTAAATGATTATTATATGTAGAGTAACAAAATGTTTGTACGCACTGGTATAACACGATGAGACTCCATGGCGCCATCACACCTGCTGCGCTACTAGTGACGAACTCGAACGTACATTCACATTATTTTGATTGTTTAATCACTTTAACGATTCACTGATACCGCTCTTTTTCAAATATCGATACGTTTCACTATGTTACAAATCAATTTAAAATAATAATACTTAGTTAATAATAACATCTACTTGACGGCCATGAATGTGTTGCTCAATATGCCCGCCTTGTACTTCTATGCATTTAAGGCATCGGGAAATAAAGTTAGCAATCTGCAGAATGCCATTCTAGGCTCGAAGTCGGTAGGAATTAATAACTGTACTCGACGTCCTGTCGAAAAACATCTAATATGTGTTCCTCTAGATCGTCATTATTAACCCTCTGCCTTCCCGCATTAGCACGTTGTTGTTCACGGCCATCGACATTTCCGAAATTGTACATGCGTATATGAAGACGCTGAAATGCCTTAAGTGTCGGTAATGGTATGTTTCTTGGAGAAGCAAACAGTTCGTCATAAAGTCTACGCGATTCCGCATAATGACAATCATATTTCCCTAGACACATTAACATATTGAAATATTCCTGGTTGGAGTACATTTTATAAAACAACACAATTTTATAAAACCATAACCAAAAAGTAATCCACTCGGAAGAAATTTTCACGAGGAACTAATAATTTTTTTTATTAAAAGGGCGGCATAGGCTCGAATAAAAAATATCTATAAATGAAATTATCGATATTTAAATAACCATTACAATAAAAAATATTTAATATTCATATTATTTCGATACTTATTTTGATATATCAAACATTAATATTATTTTTGATTGTAAAACACCATTTTTAACAGAAGTAGATTAACGATTTATCCTAATAATACAACATAGTTAATTTAACTGAAGAAGTTCCAAATTATAATATTGATTAATAATATTTATTATTAATATAAGTTATTTTAAATGAAATTATTTTAATGTGAAAAGCATAACTATTTATAGCAATATTGAAAATATCGATAGAATATTTATCGATATACCTAATTTTTAAACTTGAAAATCTCTATTCGAAAAACTAACAAAAGACGCGTCGCGCCACGCCGGCGCCCCGGCGCCTGCGATGAATGTCCGCGCGTGCGCCGGCGCGACTATACGGCGCCTTAACCGTTTAATAACGCGTACTTTTTTGAATATAAAAATTTATAGGTAATATTTAATATGACAAAACTAAGCAAATAATAAACTAAGTAAATAAATAAAACTAACATAGCATATTGAATTTTATGAACTATTACTGAAATTACTCATATTACAACCATTTAAAAGAATATCCTTAAGTTATTTACAAATTAAAAAATAAAAATGTTCTAAAACAATATGCATCATAGTATAAACAATAACAAGAATAAAACATAAAAACAAAAGTAAATAGTATGTATCATATTATTCGGGAACACTTTTTAGCAGATTTTTTAAAAGTAGTGTTTAAAGTAAATTTTAAGTCGGTATTTAAAGGGTTAAGGTAAGCTGGTTATTTATGGGTCAGATGTTTGAAACGTTTTTTCAAATAATGTCGCTTTAAAACTTATTTAGCCTATGCACTGTAACTGACCTCTGCTTGATATTTTTTAAGTTATACTATTTTTAATAATAAGCTTATACTTATATGTATACATGCCTTTAAGGGAGGACACAGTTTTTAGAACACGCTGTATAATTAGAATTCTTTAAACTGCTAACCTATCAGAAGTTACACGTATTATTGCGAGTCAACCATAAAAGATAGACATATGCTGTTCCGGGATATTTTTTAGGAAATTTCATGCAGAATATTTCCGTCATACATGATTTCTATGTAATTTTAACCATTAAGGCTGCATAAGCGACAGAAGCTTAAAAATTGGAGTAACGTCTCCCGGTTTTCCCAAAATTTCCCTTTATAACTCTGCTCCTATTAATTGTAACGTGATGAAAAGTATACTATAACCTGCCCAGGAGTATAAAGAACAATTGTACTAAGTTTCGTTAAAAGCCGTCGAGTAGTTTTTGTTTCTATAAGGAACATACATACAGACAGACAGAAAAAAATTTTACTGATTGCATTTTTGGCATCACTAATCACCCCCTGATAGTTATTTTGAAAATATATTTCATGTACAGAATTGACCTCTTTACAGATTTATTATAAGTATAGATATTTGTGTTCTTTTAGGACTAACAATGAAATTTACATTATTTTAGGGTGTTTCCAAAATTCAATTAAAGTTGAATTCTTGACTCCTATTTCCATCGTATTTATCGCTATTCCACGCACCATTGGCGAAATAACACGTGTCTTACTGACATAGCTAAAAGCCATTAACCAAAGAATTGAATCGGATCAAAGTACATGTGGTTTTTGTGTCACGTGAGTAGAGAGTATCTCTTTGAAAACTTAAGGAGTTATTTAACAGACAATGGACCGTGTATCAATTGCGACTTATTGAAACAGATTGATTCGGAGACGTGACCATGAAAACTAAAAAATAAAAAACTACTAATAGGAAGAAATATTTTTAACAAGCTTTTATTTAAATGCTTTAAAAAGAAAATAAATTTGAAAAAAAAAAATCAAACAGCACACGGGAACAGCCTGTGCTTGTAATTGATTAGTTCAAACATGAGGATTTCAAACATGAAGAGGCGGCAGTCAGGGCGGCGCGGGCGCGGGCGGCGCGCGGCGGCGCAGCAGCACGGGCCGCGCGCCGCGCTTGGCGAGCACGACGCGCGCGCCGCTCGTGACGGTGACGGGCTCGTCGGCCGGCGGCTCGTCGTCCGCGAACACGATGGGCAGCTGCAGGATGTCGGCGGCGGCCAGCTCGCGGCGCTCGGCGCGGCGCGGCGGCGGCAGCGCCAGCGGCGAGCCGCCCGAGCCGCGCGACACCACGCGGCCCTCTGCTCGCAAGCGGAGACGTTCATACGAGGCGTCGGACGAGCGCGTGACACGTCGCGTACTGAGATTCAGCTTTAAAAGCGGAAACTCCAACGGAGCTCCGTTGGAGTTGGAATGGATGTACGTTCTTAGGATAGATCCTAGTCTATGCGAGGGGGGCGCTAAGGCAAGCGCTGTCGATGAGAGGCAGGGCTTCACGTTCCGGCGGAGATTTTGTGTGTGCGAGGCGTGGTATTTGTCCCTATGGACCATTGGCCGGAGAGAACCTATCGTCGGAGTCAATCGAGACGTGCATTGGATACCTTTGTCTTGTCAGTAAGTTTCCTTTACCGGAATATGTACACGCTTCTGACATGATGAGGTATAATATTTATTCTGGTATGTCTGTTATCAATGCAAAATCTAATCTTTTAATTCTAAAAAATTGGCGTCTTTGGATTCCAATACCGAATACGTGGATTTCGACTACGACACGATTCTAAATTCTAATTATCAGTAATTTTACTTTAAAATAGTGAACATAATTCTCACCGATTATTTCCACCGAGCGATTTGTCCTGAAAGCAGAGAACATCCGGTCAACAAAACGAAGAGGCCCAGCGTCCCCCTCCCCCGCCCCCGCACTTACCCCGCGTCGTCGGCGGCGCGGCGGCGCGCGCGCGGCGCTTCGGCCGCCTCGGCCGCCCAGCGCGCGCACTCCTCCTGCGGGTGGGAGCTACATGTACCGTCGATGTCACTTTAGAAAAATACGTAACTTCTTTTGTTCGAATGACAAACTTGTTCCAGTTATTTTGATTTTAAAACCGACCTACTAATCTGATTTTAATGAAAATTGTATAGGACAGACCCTTTCGAACAAAAAAACTAATGGAATAAGCCCAGACGTTTTCGAGTAATCGATGAACATACATACGAGGGGAGGTCAAAAAGTTCGCGGAATGGAGGGGTTAGTGGGGGGTAGGTTCACTTGTTCAGGTAGGCACTAGTTAAGCACCTCATTAAGAGTATATTTACCAAGTTTGAACCTAATTGGGTCCTTAACTTTTGAGTTATCGGCCTGTAAAGAACTGAATCGGGAAGAAGTTAGCCAGTATGGAGAAAATTGAACACCAGGCCGTTATTAAGTTCCTCACCAAGCAAGAAAAATCCGCTCAGATTATTTTTCAAGAGCTGTTGGCGGTTTACGCGGACTCTGCCCTTGGTAAAACCATGGTTTACAAGTGGCATGGTCTTTTTAAACAAGGAAGAGAGTCCATTGAAGATGACCCTCGCTCTGGACGACCAATTGAGGCCACCACACCGGAAATCGTCGAAAAAGTAGAAAATCTTATGAAGATGCCCGGTTGAAAAAGAAGCAGCTTGCAGTAATAATTGGAGTATTCGAAACAACTATTTTGAATATTCTACACCATGATCTTGGGATGACTAAGGTCAGTGCAAGTTCCGAGAATGATCACGCCATTTCAAAAACGCGAGCGTGTCGAGTGTTCTCGCCAGTTTTTGGAGCTCTGTAGAGAGAGCAAAGAAAAAGTTATGGCCCGAATCGTTACTGGTGATGAAACCTTGGTTCACTAGTCACCTGAGTCGAAGCAAGACTCGATGCAGTGGCATAAAAAGGCACACCTCCTCCAAAGAAGTTCAAAGTGACACAATCTGCTGGCAAGATCATGGCGACTGTTTTTTGGGATACAGAAGGTATTTTACTGATCGATTATAAAGAACGTGGTGTAACTATAACAGGAAATGTCCAGTTACGCTTTACTTAAAAGATTAAAAGAAGCCATCAAGGAAAAAAGAAGAGGAAAATTGTCAAAAGGTCCTTCTGCACGACAATGCACCCGTTCACACGTGCCATGTTGCGACGGCTGTCATTCACCGATGCGGCTTCGAACAATTGAACCACCCACCTTGCAGTCCAGACTTGGCACCCAGTGACTATTATTTATTTCCAAAAATGAAGGAAGAGCTGCGTGGAAAAATTTTGACGACGATGAAGAACGATGAAGAAGTCCGCAATTTCGGCCTATTTTGACACCAAAGACAAATAATTTTCTTTCGATGGTATAAACAAGTTATTTGAGAGATCTGAAAAATGTATTAGGGTTAAGGAAGAATATATTGAAAAGGAAAAATAGTTTGGTGTTTAATTTCAACGTCCTTCCCTCTTATTCCGCGAACTTTTTGATCTCCAGTCGTAATTAACATCTCCAATGAATTGACCATCTCCACCTGAACTTCATTCTTACTATTACCAATCGGGGGTACAAACTATACGCTGAGAACCTATGCGATGTCGATCGTCGGCGTCACTCACCGCCACGGCGGCGTCCAGCGCGTGCTGCGGCAGGCGCAAGCGGCGGCGATGCGCGCGCGGCAGCCGCAGCGCGTCGTCCGCACCCGCCAGCTGCAGCACGCGCCGCGCGCCCGCCCGGCTCGCCACCTCCGCCGCCGCGCCGCGCCAGCACTGCGCCGCGCCGCCGCCCACCACCGCCAGCAGCGGCGCCTCCACCTCCTCCAGCACGTCGTCCGGCCGGTCGCGCGGGCCCTCCGCCGTCTGCAGCGGCGGCGCCAGCAGCAGCAGCCCGCGCACGCGCGTGCCCGCGCCCGCCGCCAGCCACGCCGCCAGCGCCGCGCCCGCGCCCGCGCCGCCCAGCACCACGGCGCGCCGCCTGCGGAGCGCAGGAGTGAGACGCCTGTCGGGCACTGAGGTCGCGCGCGCGCCGAGCACTCACCCGGCCTCCGTCAGCACGTCGGCGAGCGCGGCGCGCGCGTCGTGCGCCAGCGCCGCGCACCAGCGGTCGGGCGGCGCGGGCGGCGCGGGGGCGGTGCGCAGCGGCCGCGTGTGCAGCAGCGCGCCGAGGCGCCGCAGCCAGCGCTCGTCCTCCGCCTCGCAGCCGCCCGGCGCCCAGGCGAGCCACGGGCCCGGCGCACTCGCGTCCTTCCTCTCTGAGTGCCCGAAAGACGAACAAAGTTACGACTTATAAATCTGCTATCGAATTCGAAGCGTCACATCGCTCCCGTTTACCTCCCACAATCGAGAGCGGATCCACGTAGGGCGCGGGTGGGCGCGGCGCCGGCAGCCGGTCGGCGAGGCGCGGCACGGCGCGGCGCAGCTCCGCCACTAGCTCGGCGTACAGCGCGGCGAGCGAGCGGGGCAGGCACGCCAGCAGCGCCGCGTGCAGCCAGGCCGCGCCGCCGCCCCACTGCGTCGCCAGCGCGCGCCGCACGCGCCGCGCCGCCGCGTACGCGCCCTCGCGCCGAGCCCAGCGCCCGCGCTCGCCCGCCAGCCGCTCGAGGCGCAGGTCGCGTAGCGCGCCGGCCGCCACGCTGGCGAGGCGCGCGTGCGCGGCGCTGGGCGCGAGGGCCGCGAGGCGCCGCTCCCAGTCGTCGTCCTCGTCGTCGTCGTCGGGCTCGGGCTCATCGCCGCCGTCGTCGCGGTCGAGCGGCGGCGCGGGCGGGAGGCGCGGCTCCGCCTCCACGTCGACGTAGTCGTCGCACTCGGGCTCGGGCTCGAGCTCGGGTAGCAGCGAGCGTATTTGCGAGTTAGCCGCGGAGCCGCGCGCCCGCGCGTACGAGTGCTCGCCCCATACGTCCGATCGCGACTCCTGATTTCAAAATTACAGAACGGGATTGCGTTAACGAAACGAGTTTTCGTTAACTAAAAGTTACTTAAATATAGTTACTTACTTTAAAAAAGTAAAATGTTACTTAAAATGGACCTGCTTGTAAAATCTTACATATATTTGAGATGTGATGAGATGTTATTATATATGTACGTGTACAATGTATATTATATTTAATTTATGCTGAATTATTTTCACCTTTGATCTTTAAAGATTTTTTTTTTTATAAACAAAATCCGGCCCGTATCGGTTTGTAACTATATATTTTAAACTCTCGCGATTTATACTATTATTATTAAATATAACGGGTCTTTTCGCGATAACTAATGGTAGTAATACTTTTTTATTGCCCGACGTTTCGACGAAGTTACATTTGTCGTGGTCACGAGCTGACTGACTCATCGGGCAATAAAAAGGTATTACTACCATTAGCTATCGTGATAAGATCCGTTATATTAAATATGAATATGAATATGAATCGCGAAAGTTTAAAATACTTTTTTTTTCTTCATAGAGGTAAACTAAACTACCCCATTGCACCCCTGTGGGTTGGGGTTTATATTAACATGATGATTTTGTATTTTAAATTTAATTATTAGCATAAAGAAGAATGTGTATTAAGTTTTAACTAAATATGAACACAGGATAACATTCTGCATACACACGTTTTTACCCCTTTGCACCCCTTTTGCGGTGAAAGATCGGAAAGCTCTTTTTTAATTCCTCCCTTTGTCTTTATAGAAATACACTATAAAAGTTTCAGCTAAATAAATCTACCAGCAAAATTATTACCGTTTCAGAATTTAATACCCCCTAGCGTCACTATAAGAGACGATTTTGAATTTCTGGGATACATATATTTAGTTATTCTCCCTAAGTAATGTTTGTGCTGAATTTAAGGATAATCGGACAAAAAAAATACATTTTCTCCATACAAACTTTATAACACCCTTGCACCCCAGTGTGGGATAATAGTAACCCGTTTTCTGTTTTACATTTCATTACTATCACCCAGAAGTATGTGTGTTAAGTTTTCATTTAATACGAACACGGAATAAGATTTAGCATACAAACATTTTTTTGCTTTTTAGTGTATTTAAACCTATTAAATTAGTTTCAGAAATAAACATGGCATAATGAAAAATAAAATATTAAAATTTATTTCAAGAAGTAGATGTCTTTTGATTTAATAAACATTTATATTCATTAAATAGAAAATATAAAAATTCATTTTGATAACTCAATTCTTTTAATCTCTAATCACTGCTGGAAAGGCCTCCTTTCCTATAAAGTAGGAGGTTTAGTGCTCAATCCACCATGCTGCTTCACTATGTGTTACATGCGTCAGAATTTCCTCGCAATGTTGTCCTTCACTGCTGAGTTTGAGATAAATTCAAACACAAATTTAGCCAGGGGTTGAATCCGCAATATGTTCATATCATGGAGTAGTGGTTAGAACTTTCAATTTTAGATCTATGATTTCTAACCACTGTGCTACCTGGGCTTCTGTACTAAATATATTATTATAGACCATTGTGTGGCGACACGTGCCAATAATCATCCCGCTGCTATAGATGTTTGACGCCAATAGTAAGTAGAATATGCTAAATAAGTAATTACACTTAATAATTTTGTAAGTAAATAAAAAATATAAACAATAACAGTATTAGTATATCATTGTATTATCTTTCCACTCCCATCAAACCATGAATAATTTCAGATACTATAATAAAAAATGTAAAGTTAAATTTTACACTATAGAAATTCACCAAAACCGAATTATCATCCATTTAATGGTACCTGCTATATATTTCCTCTATGTGGAACAGTTATGAGTTTGAATAGCCAATCCCTTTAGAAATGGAGCCCCCAAGACTACTTTTCAGCACATTTCCCTTCTCCTGAATTATCTTTGCTAACAATTGGAAAAGCATAAGACAACACTCACTAATTCTCCGCTGACGGCCAGCACATGTCTCACAAGTTGCTCATGAAGAGCTGCCGCGTCCCCAACATCTCCTTCCACTTCTGCTTCCTGCCAAGCAGATTAATACTTGTGCAATACTTATTTTTATTTAGTAATTAATAATAAAAAATAATAATTAAACACACAACAAAGATATATACATGATATTATTATAAAACTATTATGTAATTATACTCTTAAATACAGCTGGTCCAGGGGGGGGCAAAAGAAGCGATTGTCCCCACGCAACAAAAAACCACAAGCCAATCTGCTTTCAAAACTGCTCCACATATGTCCAGGTTTCTCTGGAATGCACTGGAGTTTGGGATTATTCGCAACTAAGATTGATCTATCCACCGGGCCATCTCACTCTTTTCTCCCAGTTTATGTGTATGATAATACATTCCATGTAGTGATGTACTGAATATCCATATAATAGACAAATTAAATTTTTCCAAAATATATAATTAAGCAATAAATAAAAACTATAATTTTACCTCACGGCCAATTTGCAGGCCTGCATGCAAGGCATCCGTTGCCATCACCATTTGCTCTTTATATTTAGTAATATCATCAGAAATAATTATTGATTTCAAGGGTACTTTTTAATCTAATATTTTTTACAGATACATACGCACATACGTATTGTGCATAACTGTAATAAGGTTTTTCATACTACAGGTTCCTATTGTAATGTTTGTTTAAGTTTATTCAATTTTGTTGTTTTATTTTTAAGGTTATCTATTAATAAAAGTACAATAAATTTATTAATTTATAGATACGACAAATGACAGCTGTCAATTGCTAGAGGCAAAACCAATATAGGCAACCGTTTAATTGTACCCTAACGGATGCGAACTCATAACAGACTAAAAAATGTAATGTAACGTAAAAATATTCAATCTGTGCAGTTAGCCATTGCAAAAAGAGATCAAACAAAACTAATCTTCAAAAAGAGGTACATTTCATATGTAATTATTTTTGACATAATTAATTCACTATTTCTTTTATTTTAAAAGAAATAGTGAATTAATTATGTCACTATAAAATATTATTGTAAATAGTTTTCTCGAGCATAACAAATAGATTGTTTGACTACAAAGTAATCGGATCGATGGTGTGATATTTTCATGCAATTTTATCCTTTATATCACTGCCGTTTTTTGCAATTTTAGACTTTATTATTTAACGAAAAAAGTAAAAAATATTTAAAAGCTGATTGTCCACAATTCTAGATTTGACATTCGATCGTATTCTTTTTGATCGTTGAATGCAAATAGGTATTAATGAAAATATAAATAATATTTTTTTATAAAAGTAAAAATGCGTTTTTAAAACAAAATTTTTAATTTTATTTTATAACTTAAGAAAATAATTCCGGTGCTTGTAATTGATGCAACTTTAAAAACAAAAGCAAAAACTAAAGTCTCAAATGTGTTCATTTGCCTTTGTTTTATTTTTTAGATCCTTACCACATGTACTACTTTGGACAGAGAATCTAAAAAATAACGTATTAGCCGAAAATAGCAGCTTAATTCCTCAGCCATATTTTGATATGACAAAAATCGCTACGCGGTCATGAGTCTTTCTTGTTCAGTTTTTTTTTTTAATTTTTGTCATGTGAAATAGTAATAAAAAAATAATTAAAAATATACAGGTTTCTCTATTTTGTAATTTTCGTAATTGTCTTGTGATTTTATAGATACATATAGTCCGACTTTTAATTTGATGCAGCAAATTGACATAAGCTAATGTCACTTTCAAAAATAATGATACCATATTAAATTTGATAGTGATGGCTTTATTTTTTAAAACGGAACTATATTTTTACTCGCGGTCGACATTCGTTTTATTTATTATTCTCTAAGGAATATGACATTTTATTACTGCTTCAAAATTGTTTGGCACAAAAACAAATAAAAAAAAAAACCAACCTATCTCCATTTTTTTTAGGGCAACAATAAAATTGCAGCAAGCGCCATTTTTTTTTCTTGTCTTTAGCCATTCGGCCTCATTCTTTTGCTCTGAGTGCACGAGTGTTTCAATTCTCCTCTACTAGTTGTTATATTGTTGAGTTTGTTGTTGAGTTCATTTTTGTTATTAGGTTTTAATTTATTGTTAAGTTTTATCTTGTTGTTTCGTTTTTTGTTTTGTTTCTGGCCCTTGGCTGCATTTGTTGTTTATCGTCCGAGATTAATCCTCAACCTAGCACGTCGCACGATAAGGACACGGCATTTTGTCTCCGACAAAAAAACGTCCAAGCAAGGTTTTAACTGTCACGGAAAAACTAATGATCAGCAACGCCTTCAAGTATGTTTATCAAGAACAGGCCGGAAAATAGGCGGATTTCGAAGTTCCCAAGAAAGATGAATGTGTTTCAAAAGTAGCTGCAATTTTAGGAATAGGAAAACGTGTGGTTAATTCAGTTCTAAAGGAATCTAAAGAGAAAAATTGTCATTCAAGGAAAAATTTGATCAATTTACGTTGCCTTCAATTACCAGTTCTTTTTTAGAAATGAATTGCCAACCATCGCGAAGGTCAGTCGGTAAACATTATCTGTCATACTACAAAAGACGCATTAAAACCATTTTGAACACGTGTCTAACTAAACAGTGTTTAAAAATTAAACATTGCTTAAAATACTATATAAATTGCTTAACAGCGAATACCCTAAAAAAAAACTTATTGATAAAATGTTATACGTTACATTTGACATAGGTTTTAGACATCTATTAAACTCACTTAAACGTATGTTAATCTATATCTAAAGCATGTTTAACTCAAAACTGTGCTTAGACGCGGATTTGTAGTATGGATTTTTTTAAACACGCGTTTAACGTCTGTTTAAATCTTTTGTAGTAAGGCAGTATATTTGTAATTGAAAACTTTATTTTTTAGCCTTCCACATTCAACAAATTACATTGTTTTACTTATTTAAGTATTGTTTGCATTGTTTTAGTATTAAATGTAAAAATTATATAATGACCCGGAATTGCCCAACATGTACAAAGAAACACTAAGAAAACTTTTAGAGCACATAAACTTCAAATACACCTCAAGATCACGCAAAAGTGCACTTATTGACAGGCAAGACATAATAACATGGCGCCAACGTTACCTACATCAGGTTAAAGAATATCGATGGCAAGGAAGATATGTTTATTATCAAGATGAAACATGGGTTAACTCAGGTTAGTTATTATTATCTATTATCTATTTTACACGGAAATTACATGCTTAAATATTAAAAATTAATTAATTGATATATTTAAATATAATACATTAGTATTAGTATGTCCAATTATTATAACATATCAATTTATTATTTATACTATATTTATTTATTTTTGTCAGGTCATACTACAAAAAGATCTGGGTAGATAAAAATATAACATCATCAAGACAGGCCTTTTTAGATGGACTACTACTAACTGTTGGATTGAAAAATCCAACAGCTAAGGGAAAACGACTGATAATTGACATTCACATTGGCGGCGAAGAAGGCTTTTTAGTAGATGAATTATTAATATTTGAAGCCAAGAAAGTAGGAGAAGACTATCACAATGAAATGAACGCAGCTTGTTTCGAGGAGTGGTTCGAGGGTGTTTTATCGAAACTGAAACCCAATTCCATAGTAGTAATGGACAACGCCCCGTACCACTCCAGAAAAATAGAAACAGCACCAAAAATGATTAGGAATAAAGCTTCGATACAAGCTTGGCTATCCAAGAAAAATATTCCTTTTGAGGAAAATATGGTGAAAGCCACTCTTTTGGAACTTGTCCCTGCTAATGTACAATATGATAGATACGCAGTCGATGAGATTGCCACATGACACGGAGTCACCGTATTAAGACTTGCCCCATATCATTGTGTGCTTCATCCCATAGAATTGGTGTAGGCCCAGGTAAAAGAGCACGTGGCAAAAAATAATACGACATTCAAACTAGAAGCAGTAAAAAACTTATTCATAGAGGGTATAAATAATGTCACACCCGAAAAATGAAGTAATTGCGTATCACATATTATAAAGAAAGAAAACAAAATGAGTGGGCTTGATCCGTTAATTGACATATTAACAGACAGTTTTATTTTAAACGTAACGGATACCGATAGCGATAGCGACACAGAATGAATAATTGATTATTATTGAGAGAAATAGTGACTCGCATTGTATTAACACAAGAAGAAAGGATAAACTCATAACACCAAGCTTTCGACTTCGCAAAGTAAGTGTTTCCTTTCTGGGGCAAGGTGTCCGTTTTTATAACAAAATACCAAAGAAATTTTTGCAGTTGTCAATCAATAAGTTTAAATTGTATATTAAAAATTCTTTAATAGCTAAAGCATATTATTCTGTACAAGATTATATAGATGATAATAATGCATGGATTTAGTATAGATGAATTTCATACAGGATGTTTAATATAAACATTTGTAATTTTTAAAATGTATATACTTAATAACACAATTTTAAAAGAGTACCTATCGAGTTTCTTGCCGGTTCTTCTCGGTAGAATCTACATTCCGAACCGGTGGTAGCTTTTCCGTAATTTAAGTACTTTTTGTTTATTTTGACGATTCAAAAGTGCTTTTAAAAGCCTACTTGAATAAAGTATTTTTTGATTTTGATTTTTGATTTTGATTGGTTTAATTTTTAATTCCCCGTAACAATCTGGTCTTTTATCCATTTTTTTTTTAAATATTTTATCTCTTATTTCATAAATTTAGCCTGTCACTATTTTTTTATACACCAATAACCTGCAACACTGGAACTGTTATTTTACTGCATCGAATTAAAATTCGGCCGTTAGTTACTCTTGGACACTATTAGAAACTCAATGATATAGTTATATCTTAACCACCAAATAAAATAATTATTTTTTTTTTTTTTTAAACAAAAACTTTCCCAATAAATTCCAGCAATATCGATAAATTCTTGTATAAAATTATCTAATGTATCGTAATGAAATAAAAATAATCTCATTCCTATTAAACAAATGCTGTCGTTTTTATGTTTGTAGTATACTATTTTTGTATGTATATCTGATATATGTAGTTCCGATTGCTGTCAAGAGATAGCGTTGTTAAGATGAAGGTATAATCCTGAACCGCGCTGGCTAAATTTTTTCGTAATAATACAAATATCAAAAGTAGAATTAGTACGGATTGTCTTTAATACAGTGTTCTGTTTTTAAAGTGGTGTTTCATTTGTGTGAATAGTCGAGTCGGCAGTTATTAGATAGCCACATAACATATTTGACACATTAGTGTGTATATTATTTATTAGTGTTAATGTTTTCATTTTAGCTTGTGTTCGTAATGTTGTTCAATTATTTTCAGTACATACTTGGTAGTCAACTCATTAATATTAATTTTAATGAGTTGACAACCTCGTCCCCCGTCAAATTTTGTTTGTTAAATTGTGCGCATTACGCGTCCAAATACTAAATAGTCTAAGCTACTTTACCATGGGAGAAAATATTTTTTATATAATTTTTTATTAGCCGTCTCACAAAGAAGTAGAAATTTAGATCTTGATAAGAAAAAGCTTCGAAATCGCACATAACAGTGTGTAGCAGCACTTTACCTGCCGCCAAATAAAACAACATTTTGAGGAGAGCGTGTCGAGGCTTCTTAATAAAAGACTTCTTGATATTGACGAAGGAATGAATGAATTTATTGTAAAAATACACGGCCATATGGGAAGTTCGGTAAGTGTAACGCATCACATT